>CM040621.1:93232089-94444062 GCA_022817965.1 Solanum lycopersicoides | reverse complement strand
TGGACATTTGAATGCTATGTCCTAAAAAGATGAAAAATTCTATGATAGGCTGCACTTGATGGCCGTTTATTGTTCCTCATGTGTCTGATCTTGTAAACAGGTTGTTGCAATCAAACAACTTAATCTTGAAGGTCTTCAAGGACACCAGGAGTTCATTGTGGAGGTCCTCATGTTGAGTTTATTACATCACAAAAATCTTGTCAACTTGATCGGATACTGCACTGATGGTGACCAAAGGCTCTTGATTTATGAGTTCATGCCAATGGGTAGCCTGGAGAATCATCTTTTTGGTAATTTAATTTTTTTTCCACAAGTAATATACCGGTTTGATTTCACTGCTTTGTTTATCCAAGTTTTGTAAGTCAAGCTGTTTTTCTTCCACTTGCTTCAAAGATGCTGAGTCATGAGTCGTGATCCTACGTCTGTGAAAGATTTTTCATATTTTCAACTGCATTCTAGTACTGTTATGGCTATATTACATGACATTAGCTTTTGCTTTCACAAGATGTCAAATGTGAAACTGAGATCACATGTATTATATCTTCAGGATTGCTCTCATTGGTTACTGTAGTGGAAGGTGCTGGACAAGCTCATGTCCTATCTGTGTGCTTGTATTAGTATTTTGTTATGAGTGATGGATAATTTTAATATAATTTCCTTATAATCAAATAGTATCTTGTTTTAATTTTGTAGTTATCTTGCTTGATAGCACAGAGCTCTGAACAGTATGTTACTATTGATATTGTAGATGTAGAACCAGGAAAGAAACCACTGAGTTGGAGCACAAGACTTAAAATTGCTTCTGGTGCAGCTCATGGACTTGAATATCTTCATTGCGAAGCGAATCCCCCTGTTATTTACCGTGATTTGAAATCTTCAAACATATTGTTGGACAATGATTTCAACCCAAAACTGTCAGATTTTGGACTTGCAAAGTTGGGACCTGTCGGCGAAAACACCCATGTTTCGACGCGAGTGATGGGAACCTATGGATACTGTGCCCCTGAGTATGCCATGAGTGGAAAATTGACTCTGAAATCTGACATCTATAGTTTAGGTGTTGTGCTGTTGGAGTTAATAACAGGGCGAAAGGCTTATGACAACTCTAAAGAGGCTGGAGAACAGAACCTAGTTGTTTGGTCTCGTCCTTTCCTTAAGGACCGGAGGAAGTTTGTTCATATGGTTGATCCTTTGTTGAATGGTCAGTTTTCCGTGCGCTCTTTGCACCATGCAGTTGCAATTACTGCAATGTGTATCCAGGAGCAAGCCAGTTTTCGCCCCATCATCAGTGATATTGTTGTCGCACTTGACTATCTTGTCTCACAAGCAGAAAGCTCTGATTCGCAAGGAGGTGGTTCACAAACTGTAAAGCAAACACATGATCACAAGGATAATTAAATATCAGTTCAAGAAAACAAACTTTTGAATATAGATCTGCTCCGTGTTAAAGCTTGTCCACATCAAATTTCTAAAGGTCACGATGAGAACTGCTGAGGAGTATTGAGGTAAGAAGACATCTCACATGCAATGCACGTCCGCTGATTATGATGAACTGTAAAGAAGGTTGCACAAAATGTTAACAAAATACTGGTGTTAGGATTTTGTTTCAAGCAAAAGTTAGTTAAATATATATATACCTGACCCTTTAAGTGTGTTGGATTCGCCAAACATAGATTGATGGAGATAGTTTAGAAACATTCTTTTCCGTGTCTCTTGTCTACATATTTCCTTTCTTCTCCTGTTTGGTTGGTGTGTATTGAGGAAGTTCCCATTTCTTATACAAACTTTGAAGTTGATATGTGAATATATATGTGAAGATGCCTTCAGGATGATCATTTCAATCTGTTATTTATATGCCATTAAATACGAAACGCGATTGTGGACAGGAAATTGTAATAGAAAGACTAGTTTTATCCTGCACACATCTTCTCTTGATGGGGGCAGAAAGTTGTGCAACAACCTTCTCTGTTGTCCAACTAGTTCTTTGTCTTCCTTTTGTTGGGGGTTATCTTGTTCTGTTTTACTCTTGAAGTAAAGGAAATATTACTCTACTGCCTCTTTTTTCCTTTTTTAACAACTGCGGTGTTTGCCCCAGCTTGTGCACACTGTCTAATTTTCTTCCTTTGCTATCATAAAAAAATTGTTAAAAAGACTATACAAACTTTTTGGTGTTTCAGATGATGTTTCCTAGAGTCAATGAAGCAAGAAAAATGTACACTTCTCCTCTTCCTGTATTTTTGGCTGCAACATTGGTCAAGATCGAGTCTTGTTTCACATTACTTTGATATTTTTGAACACAAGTTTATGTTTAGGGCCAGTGGTGGAGGCTGAAATTTTCACTAAGCGGGGTTCAAAGTATGAAAAGTAAACACACAGAGAGAGTTCAAATATAGAATATGTATTTTTTGTTGAGGGGGTGAACCTAGCTCGTGACCCTACTTGGCTCTGCCCCTTGGCACAATTAATTATAATAGTATGTTTAATATATATATATATTCGATGAAACCGTGATCAACACCAATTTAAGATAAATATTGGGCTAGAAAATTAGAAACTGATTCGATTAAAAAAAATCTAGTTAATAGGCACTTTCGATTAGGTTTAAAACCGATAATATAAACAAGCTAACGACTCTTGTAGTATGAAAGAGTTCAATATTATAATGCACATGATATACTAGTGATGGTTTAGAATAATTTTTTTGCATACTATATTATTTAAAAGTTAAATGCAGCTAGTAATATATAGAATGGAATATATTGGAAACCAATGAATAATATCAATGACAATTGTATGAGATGACATGAAAAACCAACAAACAATAAGTGAAGATAGAACATAAAAATAGGAGCAACTTTCACGTATAGTAAACACAAAATTCATATTTGTATGCTATAGCAAAGTTTGCATAATTACGCTTTATAGCAAACATAAATATCTATAATTCACTATACATATATAAAGAAACCAATTGTCTAATTTGCTATACATATATAAAAGAAAGCAATTATATATACAAATTAATTGTATAATTTGGGGTAAAAGAAAAGTTGGCAGGAGATATTTGTATTCAATAATTATAAGTGTATAAGACGAAGATATATGTATTTGCATGTATATATACAATTTTCTCTCGCTTTATACAAACAGAAACACAATTTAAGCGATAAAGGCGAGGGTGGCGAGCGAGATATGGGAGAGTGGCGAGCGAGATCTGAGGAGTGGAACGAAAATATATGTGTATATATACAATTTTTTCTTGCTTTATACAAACAGAAACACATTTTATACATTTGTTTGTATAAAAGTGAGAGGGAGCGAGCGAGAGAGGGAGAGTGGCGAGCGAGAGTTTGACGGAGAGAGGTGACTGATAAACAGTTTACTACATGGCACAATTAAATCAAAGTGTGGTTATAACATTTAATTTAATTTATTAGTTTGCCATTATATATAATTTTTCCTAAAATATGGATCTTGGTATTTAATAGTTGTATCTTTTGAAATATTTAAATTTATTTACGCTTAAAAATTATTATAATAATAATATTAATAATAAATTCAGTATAATTTTTATCTTTAATCTTTGACTATATTTTCTTTATCACATAAGACTTCGATAAGATTATAAGGATCGCTAAAAAGGAAAAATCCTCTACTAATTATTATTTTTATATTGATTTGAGTTTAATACAGCTCATATATCCAAAGATTAAAAAGTGATACATCTAATTTAGTCTATAGTTTTACAGAGTCAACCTATTCACATTTTTCTCTTTTTCTGAGAAAGTTCCTCTACTGCCGACTTTTAAATATGAATTTATATTTCACAATTTTCCATCTTTCTCAACTTTATTATACATCTTTATTTTTCTCTAATATTTATCTTTGTTTGAGTCGTTCAATTCCCATTGATTGAAATAAATAATATTTAATTTATATAAAATAGTTCTATCTTTTCTAATCTTCCTTTTTATGTTTATAAAAGTATTTCACGCTTTATTTTAGCATGTATAGAAATTATTTTATTATAAAGCTACAATAATATTATCAGATCAACTTGCCTGGTTTAATTTGCATTCTTTTAATCAATAATACAATAATAACATATTTAGTGTATAATTGTACGTAATTATAAGGTTGGAAAATGATACATACTAGATCTCACCTTGAAATAAAAATAAAAGACATAGAAAAGTCTGAAATAAAAAAATACAAAAGTGAAAAGACATGATAACGTAACTAATAAAGAAAATATTCTGAGTAATAGTATTTCTTTAGCAATAAAAGTCAAAATGTTGGAAAAATAATTAGCCTATTGTGAGAACATGTCTATTATAATAAAAACAAGATAAAATAGTAAAGGAGAAAACTTTGTTTAAAAATAATGTTTTAATGTTTTTTTTTTTTTTTTTTTTTTGGTTGAATAATATGAAATTGATCATCAAATGTTTGCGTCATTGATTACACATGAAATTCCAAGAATGTGAAAATAGTACTCCAATTTATCCCAAAAAGAAACAAACATTAATTTGTTTGTTAACGTTGACAACTTCTTCAACATGTCTCATTCTAAAAGTTGTCAAAATGTGAGCAACCATGTGAAAAGAGTCTGTTTAATAAGGTTCGATTAAATTTGAACTCACTTCGAAACTTATATCGAAAAGAGTAAATTATACAAAATTTAAATTTGATATTTTTTTGTTAAGAATAAGATGATTATTAGCTATTCTTTGTATGTTAAGTTTTGAATTTTCTTTTTTTATTTATTTTTTTTAAAAAAAAAAGCTATTTGAAAAGTAATCAATCTTTTTCCAGAACAAAAGTAGATTAAATCTTTTTTTAATAGGTCAAAGGTATAGTTTTAAATTATTAAAAATCTCCAAATTAGGAAAAATAATTTAAGGATTTAATCAAGTATGAATTTTTGCCCATGTTATCGCACTTGTTATAAACCCTTAATATTAATAAATCAAAGATGTTTGGTAGCTTTTGTTATCTAATTACACGTGTAACTAACGATGTATATTATTCATTAAATTTATGAAGATTAATAAGCAGAATACAATTAAACACTGTCACGCGGTTAATAAGATATTTCAATGATCAAAATAAAGAATATTTGTCATCTTCATGCAAATCCTATTAAGTTAATTAACTATTGACATCACATGTAGAAGGGAAGATACAAATTAGATTTTATAAATTTTAAATTTTAAGATAATAGTATTAATATCAGATTCAAGTAAATAAGTTCTGAATTCATATTTCATATATAGAAAAAGAAGATACGAAATAAACTTTATGAATTTTAAATTTTAAGATGAGAATATTGACATCAGATTCAAGTAAATGAGTTCTAAATTCTTACGTAACTTTCCAGCTCCGTTCACGGGTGGCTCGACAGTGATAAAAAAAAAATATGTGTCTTAGGCCCCCAAATGGGTCTCATTTTTAATAAGAATAGGTTATAAGTTATTATTTTTTAACAAATATTGAATACTATTAGTAGAATAAGTAAATTTTTCATGAAAATGAAGGAATTATTACAAGAAATTTGATATATTTGGAATACTATATCTCACGAAAAATAATTTAAAATAAGAATGGTTATATTATCAATTGAAAACTTGAAGAAATCAATTATATAAAAGTTATTATCAATTCAAGTTTAAAGCCCCGTTTAATTTTTGCTTTAGACCATTAATATGCTTGAGGCGCTCCTGGCTCCGTCCTATTGTACATGTATGTGTTACATGCATGTGCATTGTAACTTTCCATGTTACATGACATCTTCAAAATGTGCCCCATATTTTGGGTAAGTGACAACATATAAGCCAAAAATAAAAGTAGACTTTGTGCTTTATGTTTAGGTCCAGATTAATAATATAGCCATTGAAAACGAGCTTAAGTTCCAAATAGACTAATTATAAAAAAAAATTAAAAAACAAATCCCAATATATAGACTGAGTCTGATAAACCAATTCTCATCTTAATATACTATCTCTTTCATTGGCTATATATTTTAGAGTATTAATGGTGTTGACACTTTTTTTTCTCCGTACAAGATTATAATAACATTTTGGAAAATAAACATTCCATTAATTAAGGGTGTAGTTGATAGGAAAGAAAAATGTTTCTTTAGGAAAATATAAGTTATTTCTTATTTATTTTCTTAGTTCGATATGTAAGTTTAAAATATTATCTCAGATACATTTATTTATAATTTAAATAAATATTATGATAGATAGGTAAGATTAGTGGTACAATTTTGGGGTTGGGGACTTACAGAGGTGGGGTACAGATGGGAAAAAACTTACCCGCAACTGGTATTTACATCAAGCCAATATAATACGTAATTTTATAAAATAAAATGCATGTAAATTAATTATAATTAAATAATACATGTATTGACTTGATAAAAATACTCAGTGCGGATAGGTTTTACCCTTTTGAGTTATGAGTTATGCTATAGCTAGGGTGCTGAAAACATAATAAATATGGAACTTTTTTACTCTACTTTTGTACCAGCAAAGTAATTTTTATTATTTTTTAGAAACCTATTTTTTAAAAGGAAAAATTTGACTAACCGAACATAAGTTATGCTTACTACAAAAGAGTCAAACAGTTTAATATTTATTTTAGGAAGAATTCAAAGATTTACTTTATTTTCTGGATTTAATGTTAGTATAAAGTCAATTTTTTCTCTTAAATTTCAAAGGAGTATTGCTTTATTCTTTTAATATTATAATGTACAATAAGATATGCTTCTAGTACATATTTACTACGTGTGTGACGCGGTATAGTTGACTTGTTCGTATTATTTTATTTTTAAAAAAAGTTAAACGCACCTCTTTTAAGAAATAATAATATTAAAAAAAAACTCCTAAATTTCATCTGTTATTTTCTTGTTGAAATCATGTAAACTACTTATTATGTTCTTGTTCTACAATGTTTTAATACTAATATTATGTTCTAGAAAGAAAAAAAATCAAAGCAAAGCAATTTTAATGTGTCTGTGCAATATATTTAGAAGTCAAATAACTAATTTTAATTTTCATAAGTCAAAATTAAACGTAAATGAATGGTCTGTTAGATTTAAATATAATAAATTTAATTTATATTGATAATACTATTAATCAATATGTGTATTATTTTAATATATATATATTTAAAAGTTGACACTCATGTTTAATTTTATCCCATCATGTCCAAAGAAGATATCCAAAAGTTTTGTTGGCTAGAACAAGTCATAGCCGTAATAGAATTGATATTATTATTGATTTCAACATTTTTTATCTAAATACATAATTTTTTTATATAAAATTTTAACAGTTACTAAAACTTATCAGTAGTTCAAATAACTATAAATCTTTCTATTCTTAAGGTGTCACTTTTTCTTTTTTGAAGAAATGAGATGATCTCATGGTCACTCATAAATGGAATGAAAGAAAAACAATTTTTTCAGATCTTTTGTATTTTATTTTATTTTTGAAAAAAAAAAAAGACATCTCAGGTATGAAATAAGCTTCTTTTATAAAAGATCATAAAACTAAAAAATTAATTATAACTTAACTACAGAAATCAATCTCATCGTTGAAAAATTAATAAACATATATATAAAATTAACTCAAGATAATATTTTGAAATTTCACTTCTAAAAATTTAAAAATTCATGATAATAGTACATTTCTATTCAAAAAACAACTATTTACGAATTTCTATCTTTTAAAATATTTTATATAATACAAATTCAAATTACTGATCGAGATTAAATAAATTGAAAAATTACCACAAAAATGAATAGAAGTTGTTAGAGAAACTTATTGAGCAAGGAAATAAAGGAGTGGGTTGCAAATTAAAACTATATACTAAAATAAAGTGAGAAATATATATTTTTATAATAATTGTACAAGTCTTTGTGTTTTTGTATACAATGTGAATATAAAAGGGGTATCCCATTTTTCATTTGGCTAACTATGTTTCCTCCTCCTTTCCTTCTCTCTTCCTAAGAAATTAATACACTCCACAACCACAAGAAAACTATCAACTATTCTTATTATATATTTAGTAGCAACAACACAAACTACTTCTCCCAAAAATATTACAACACAAATAATGGGAAATTGTTGGCCAAAACCTATTGATGTTCTTCCTCCCACTGTCAAATACTCTAATAGTACTCCTCCAGGTATTTTAGTCCGTTTCATAAAGAACATATTTATTTTCTATGTTAGAATCGAAACTCTAGTATTATTGTTTTAATCGCAAATATTTAAAATCACAAGCTTTAAGTATACTTCTAGTATGTATATAACAAAAGTTTTCATTTATTATTTTGAACTCCATGCTTAATCAAACTTTCGAAAAGAAAATAAAAGTTGAAATACAAGCAAAACAACCCAAAATAATATTGTATAGTATATATATAAGGTCAAAATTGGTTTCTTATGTACGTACATGTTTATAAGTGAATCTTATTAATTTCTTCGTCTGTTTTTTCGTTTTAAATATTTTAGTTAAAATTCTCACTCATGATTATCGGTTCAGGAGCACTACCTTTTGCTTCCTAATTTGATTATGCCATAAAAAAAAGTTTCATTTTCTAATTTTTTTTAATTTTTATGTTTTTCTTACTGAAAATTCTGACTCATGACTTTGTTTACGAGAAGTATATTTTCTAATTTTTCATCCGTTTTTAGTGATCATGAAGAAACCAATTAATACATCTCCGGGAAGTAACACAAGGAATGTGGTGGCGCAGCCTAGCGGAGATGGCGGTGATTCGAGGAAAGTGGAAGTTCCGGCTAGCGGAAAAATAATTACGCCAAATTTAAAGATGTTTACGCTAGCGGAATTAAAGAGCGCGACGCGGAATTTTCGGCCCGATACAGTGCTAGGAGAGGGAGGATTTGGTACAGTATTTAAAGGATGGGTCGATGATAAAACATTTGCACCTTCTAAAGTTGGAGTTGGTATGCCTGTTGCTGTTAAAAAATCAAATCCTGATAGTGAACAAGGTCTCAAGGAATGGCAGGTTTGTGTCTATGTATCTTCTTCGATTTTTCAATGAATTTTTTTCGATATAAAAAATTAATCTAAATTAGTCAATTCAGTAATTCGTCTAAATAGGGTAAAGATCCTTTTCGATTGTATGTGTTTGGTGGTGGGTAGGAGTGGGGAGAGGAGGGAGGGGGGGCGGGGGGGCGGAGGTCATGTATGATATGTGATGTCGTTTTTTAATCAAAATGTCAATATTGTATACGATTGAGTATATTTGATGTCCACCTCAAAATTCAAAACTTTTGAGTACTTGCGTAAAGATATACCTTTTATAGCTTAATTGTGTTTTAAAAGTGTTTTTTTTTTATAAAGTTGATGTTAAGTCAAATCCATCGCATTACACTATTGGTGGTCCATGAATTTTATATTCATGAAGAAGCAATAATGTTGATCAGAATATAATTTTTTTTATATTTTCTCCCATTTTTTTCGTTCATTGAAAGAAGGGAATATTAAATTGACAATTGGTGCCATAAGACCAAACACTCGAGCTATTAATTAAATTTTATAACCAACAAAATAGACTCCTCCAAAAGTCAGACTTGTGCTTGATTTGAAAATTTAGTTAGATTTTGTTATATTACTCCTATATATTATTATAAATAAAATATTGCATACAGAAGCGGAGCTACCATACATATATATTATTATAAAGTTAGTTGAATTCAGTAATTTTAACGTAAAGATTAAATATGTATAAATTATTAAGTCAAATTTAATAACGTAAAAAATATTAATATCTTAAGTGTATAAACTTTGAGTTAATTCAAATTTCGCCTCTATTATATATGCCCTTTAAAATGATTTTTTTAAAAAGTATGAGCTTGGAGATAGACTTCGATTTCTTTTAATATTATCTATATAACTTTCTTCAGGTATTTAAAATGTTTTTTTTCTTTCTTATTGCTAATATTTGACTAGTCACTTCCTGAGAGGAAAATAAAAAGTCTAATAATTAGATCAATTATTTTAATGTAAAAGATAATATAGTTTGAGTCTTTCAAAGTATCCACGTGGGTTTCCATACTATCAATTAATTTCTGTAAAATATTTTAATCAAATTTAAATCATAAAAAAGAAATATCAGAACTCACACAAATATATTTTATTACTATAATATATTGCATGCAAGTATAAATTACTTTTTCATATTATCAGTGCAATTTAACTTAGATTATGAGTGTAATTCACAGGTTATTGCATGATATTTATGTCATTTTCTAGTTAATTAATGTTACTATAATTACCTAAAGCTATTTATTTATTTTCTTGTCGAAATAAAAGTCAAATTCACAATCTTTAAAAAAGGGATAAATTTATTAAGTCAAACACTAGAAGAAAAAAACTCTCATAAATATTACATGTACACTGATAGAAGTCTTAGAGGAATTGGTTATTTGACTAAATTATGTATAAAAAAAAAAAGAATATCATGAAATCAACGTTATGAGTCTACTTTCTAATTTGAAATAGTAAAATCATAAAAATGTCAACGATGCAATAGTTCAATTTTTTTCTACTTATAATAAAAATATATTATTATTTTCAATCGAAAATTGATTATGTAAAATTTGTTTTTGCAGGCTGAAGTAAAGTTTTTGGGAAAATTTAGTCACCCAAATTTAGTAAAACTAATTGGATATTGTTGGGAAGACAAAACATTTCTTCTAGTCTATGAACACATGCAAAAAGGAAGCTTAGAAAGTCATCTTTTCAGAAGTAAGCACCTTGCAATTCTATTTTTCATTAACTCGATTTAATTTATATATACTGATATTATAAAAAAAAATATTCGATTTTATTAGCAGAAGGCGTGGAAGCATTGTCATGGGATACAAGGCTGAAAATAGCAATCGGAGCAGCAAAGGGACTTGATTTCTTACACACCACAGAAAAACAAGTTATTTACCGTGATTTTAAAGCGGCCAATATTTTACTGGACTCGGTAATTCTTTTTTTCTTAAAATAGAATATACATAGATTTTATTAACAATACTACTTTTACTAATAAAATGTTGGTTTCAATTATTGTGACAGGACTATAATGCAAAGCTTTCAGATTTTGGATTAGCAAAAATGGGTCCAGTAAATGGAGACACACATGTGACCACTAAAATAGTTGGTACATATGGCTATGCTGCACCTGAGTACATGGCAACAGGTAATTTATATTGACGTTCAATTAAATTTAAATTTATTTATAAAAAATATTTCACATTTTAAATTTGAGCTCAAAATTTTAATGGGATAATTGTATATAATAGCAAATTAATAATATAAAATAAATATAATAGCTACCCTTTGATTTAATTGTGCTCCATAGCGAATTATACAATTGCAGCGAATTATACAATTTAGCCCAGTGAATTATAAAATTGTATATGTATGGTGATGCCAGCGAATTATACAATTTAGGCCAGAGAATCATATAATTGTATATGTATAGCGAATTATACAGTTATATGTTTGCTATGGAGCGCAATTATGTTTGCTATAACATATAAATATGAATTTTTTATTTGCTATATGTGAAAGTTGCCCAATTTTAATCGATGATAGTGAAGGGAAGGAAATTGACTTCTTGAAGAAAAAAAATTATATTCTTGGCCCAAATTTTTCTATATTCACACACATTTGGAAATTTGACCTTTTCCTTAGAGAAAACTTCAACCTAAATGTGAACTCTTAAATGATTTATTTATTAATATTAGCTGGCAAAGCTAAGTATAGTTTGGTTCAACTACTTTTTGTCTTTATATGCCTTATATTTTAATTCTTAAAAAAGTGATTAATCATATAAAAAAAATTGTTTCTTCATTTGAAAAAGTCTTGATTCCTACACCTTATGTTTATTTATGTAAATGTCTCTTTTCAAAAGTCGTTATTTAGCTATTGTTTCTTAAAAATTATTGTTTCTCGAATAACAATAGACCCGGGTCGAATATTTGTTCCTCTAATATTTGCATTAAAACTTAAACCGTTTGAAATTATGGTCTAAAGTTCTCTTGTAAGATTTTCAATTTACTCAATGATCAAAAAAGGTTTGGGGTTATTCTAATAAGAGACAACTGACGAACAATTCACTTCATTTTTGGCAGGTCATTTATACGTAAAGAGTGACGTATACGGGTTCGGAGTCGTGTTACTTGAAATCCTTTCGGGCCGGAGAGTCCTGGATCTTAACAGGCCCAATGGAGAACATAATTTAGTAGATTGGGCCAAGCCCATGTTACCTGACAAAAAGAAGCTAAGGAAATTAATGGACCCAAGACTGGAGGCCCAATACCCATCAAAGGCTGCATTTCAAATAGCTGAAATTATATTAAAATGCATTGAACCTGATCCAAAGAATAGACCTTCCATGGAAGAAATTTTGGAATGTTTGGAACAATGTAACAGGATCCAAATGAAACCGCGAGCAAAAAATACCACGAGAAATCACAACCATCGAGGGCATCGGTCACCTCTCCACGTTAAGAAAACAGGTAGCGGTAATGTGATTGGAAACCAAGGCTATAATGCTCCAACGAACCGTAGCTATTGAAACTCGAAAGGTAGATCAATTAAATGTTCTTTTAGTTATACGATCAATTCTACGAAATATCTTAATAATTTGTGGGCTTGTATACATCATAGGCCCAGTCCAACAAAGGCCCAATAGGTAAGGCCCACTAAGTTCTGTTGGTAGTTTGAAATGGTCTTATGTAATCATGAGAAAAGCTGGCATTTGTCTGTATTCAGACTGGAGATAGTCAACATCAACAGAAAAAAGGAATTCCACTTATCACTATAATTAATTTTTAACTTTTTTTCAAAAAAAAAAAAATAAAAAAATTTCTCTAAATAGATATGATTGTATTACCTTTTGTGTGTATATTTTTTCATTTTTTGGATCCATTTCTAGAGTGATCATGTATCATATTCTTAAGGTCAATATTGATTTGCCTTTATTACTTTCTTGTCTTTATTATCCCTTGGGTCACTCTCTCCTACAAAGAAAGGGCAAGTATATTCATTTTAATAAGTATATACTGTATGTATGTATTATAATTACGAACGAAATATTTTTTAATTTTCTCATATTCGATTAGTTAAAAATTTAGATTTTTTACAAATGAGGACAATGATTCACCTAAATAGATATGATTGTTTCTTTTTTATCCTCCAACACACTTCATCTTTCTGATCATACCTTATCTCTCTGACCTCTAGTAGTATTTATCTAGATTATATATAAATGCTTTTAAAATAGTTTTTTTCTTTTCGTTTTAACAAGTATATATGTATTATAATTACTTGAGATGCGTTCATACGGAAAAAAAAATAAATTTTTTTGTTAGATAAGTAAAAAAAGAGGACAATGAATTACCTAATAGAGGGAAGGAATGTTTCATGCATTCCACCGTGCTGAACCTGATGTAGTGTTTTGTCTAGAGTATATACAAATACTTTCAAGTTTTCTTTTTAGTATACAAACTGAACATGAGAAAATACGTAAAAAACTTGTTTATTCCTTCATATGTAATATACTTTAAAATTTTATAATGAGGAAATAAATATTTTTTCACTCTTAATCGAAGATATCAATTTCAAATTATATATATAAAATACTCTTAATATCAAACTCTCATACAAATCTAATTAGTCAGACCTCAAAATAAATACCGTCGTAAAATGGAATGGGGCCAAATACAGTTGCTTGATAAATACTCAAAAAGGTTGTTGAATGCAGTAAGAAATGATTAATTTGATCATGTTTGGGCCTGGTAGATTAAAGGTCTTTTCATCAGTCAATTACTTGCAGGCCCTCTCTAATTATTTCCACATGCCTTCCTATATAGCACGTCGAAACCCAAAATTTTCATTTAATTTACATAATTTATGAAGGAAAAAAACAATAATTAAATCTAGTCTAGATAGTAAACTTAATAAATGTATAACTTACAAAATTAGCTATAATTTTAGGTTATTAGATTGAAATAGCTATAAATATATCATGTCAATTAAAAAAAATATTATTACGTAAGACACATAATTTAAAAAAAAAATATAAATAGTCTGAAACACTAACCTTCTAAGGAATAAGCTTAGCTATTAGAAACGAGAAAATATAAATAGTCTGAAACACTAACCTTCTGAGGAATAAGCTTAGCTTGTAGTTTATTCGTTGTTAAAATTACTATAAAAATTCAATGGAAGTTTTAGGACAAAATCTATGAATACATGTTTAGTAATTTTATATTAACCAACCATATATTATAAAATTAATTTGGTCAACTTTAAACAATGCCGCCGGAAGTATAATGAAGATTATATAAATGATGAAATTTTTTACAATTAACAAATTAAAAGGGGAAAGAAAAGAATGTAAAATAATTATTTTTCAAATCCCAAAGTTAGAGTCTACTAATTACATAAACATGCGTCTAAGTGTGTGCAGTTCCTTTAAGAATAAAGTTGAATTTGTACTATTTAATTAACTCTTAATAAACTATAAGTTAAAAAAAAAAAAATCAACCCTAAAAGTATTTAAAAAGTAAAATAATGGACCTGCATGCTTAATCATTGAACTATTGAGCCCATAGATGTAAAGTTGTATTCTTATAAATCTTTAGGGATTAATAAACATTAAAGCCCATCATGTTTCAACATGATCAAAAGTACCTATTTAACATGCTATTCTATCTTGTCACATATATATAATCATCAATTTTACTCCATTGCAATATTTGAAATTGTTCAATTTCTCACTTCTATACTTGGCTCTAGTATTATCCGCGATACAATTATTTCAAATTATTTATCAAAATAGATAAAATTTGATATTTTTTATCGATGAATTTTGACATATAAAATTGATTCTTTTATGATAAAAATCTATTAAGTTCATTGTAAATATGAAATAATTTAATAATAACAAACTCAAAATATAATTAAAATAAAATTAAGCAATTTCAAATAGTATATGAGCAAATTCAAATTCACCCTGTTAAAATTAATGTGGACCCTCATTGATTGAGTTATTCAGTGTGAAAAAATATATAATTCCGGCTATATGATTAGTAATTTTAAAAAAGAGATAAATGAGTAGATTTTGAGTGTGTTTGGTAGGAAGGATGTTTTCCAATTTTTCATGTTTGGTTGGGACAAAAGTTTTGGAAAATGTTTTTCAAATCAACTCATTTTCCTCAAAATTAAGGAAAATGATTTCCCTTCAAAAATTAAGGAAAACATTTTCCAAAAACTCTCCTCCAATTTCAAATTACATTTTTTTTTGGAAAAAACATCAATTTTAAAAAATATTTTCAATTTTTTTATTTTTTCACCCGATTCCTGACCTCCCCCACCCACCCACCACCGGCCAGCCCCCCTACCCACCCCCAACCCCCAAAAAAAATAATTTTGCTTTTTTAAAATACTATCAACTTTAATTTTTATTTTTTAACTCGTACCACCACCCCAAAAAAATAATAATTTTGTTTTTAAAAAATATTTTCAATTTCATAAATTATTTTTTACTCTAGTAAAAATAAAAGATGTTTCTCAAAAACAATTTTCATTCATAAATCAAACACTAAAAATCATTTCCGGGAAAATAGTTTCTACTCACCAACGAAACATGAGAAAATAAATCCAAAATCTACTTGTTTTCCAGGAAAACATTTTCTAGGAAAACATTTTCCATGGAAAACATTTTCCTCCATACCAAACACACCCTTTATTTGTTTCAATAATGAACCTAAAGGTTTGGTCTATATTTTTTCTTTGTTCAAATTGAATTTTTGTATCATTTGTGTAGTAGCTTAAACTTTTCTCTTTGTTCATATTGAATCTTAATCATAGTATTCCATTCCTTTTATTTGAATCAACTCTATATCTATGTATCAAATTAAGAGAGTTTTGTTATTTTTTTCGTACGACTATAATCCTTATTTACAAATAGCAATATAAAATTAGTTCGAAAACATCATTAATAAAATTAATTTAGTTATACACATTTGATTAAAGCTTAATCAAAGATACATATCAAGTTAATATAGGTCTATTAATATAAAACGATAAAATATCGACTTGTCAACTCTATTTATAGTAATATGATTTTTAAGGGGCTTTTTTCTTCTCATTTTTTTTTTATACTTGAGAGAAATATGATTTGCCTACATACTTTGGAGCAAATTTAAGTGAGATAGGTATTAATATTATTATTATTCACAATTTATTTTGCAACTGAACTTTGTTGAAACTAAATTTGACAGGTTGTGAAAAATGAATCCTTACAAAATCATTACAGCTGTGTAATTTTTTGGTTTTATTCGACGAAAGGATATATATAAATATATATCACCTCTTCCGCTGAAATATTGGACATCACAGTATTGTCTCTTGTATGCACTACCTTATAAATCACTACATTGTTCGAATCGAAATAACAAAGTGTTATATAGGTAAAAAGTTAAATTAGACAAAAAATAATAATATAATTTGATTTTTTAAACAATGCTCTTAAAATGATAAAATTATGAATGTTATTTTATCGATATAATAAAAAAATAAGTTTTTATTAATAAAAATCTAGAATTTTACCTCCGATAAATAGATAGATATGACGAAGTATAAAAAGAACTTTTCAAAATTAAATATAATTATTAAAGAATTTACATTAGAAAATTCAGGACAATTAATCCTATCACCGATTAGATTTATTAGACAAACAATAATGCATGAAACTTGAACCTTTTTCAAGAAATATTTCTTCAAGAAACATCGATCTTCAAAAAAATGTCATAAATGGTTTGATTTGTTTTTTCTAGAACTTTAGACCTAACTTATAAATGTTATTTGGACATTTATTCGTGACATCATAGATGACCAAAAAAAAAAAACGTTTATGATAGAGTGGTAAGTTTAGAGGGATTTTAAATTTACGCGTCTTTTAAAATACAGAGTTACTTTTATTAAAAAACGTTTTATCTCTACATATAAGACTTTTTTACATAAATTAAAATTTAATCGAGCTACAATATACACAACGACCGGAAAAAAAATGACGGGAAAGGGCTTCGAAGCATGTGATAAAAACTTATTTTAGTAATGACAATTTAAAATACACTATTAATGTTCATCACGGAAAGAAGAAATTAAATACAACATTTTTTTAAAGATAAAAAAATTATATATGTAGAATCTTCGAAGACTCAAGGACCACCTAGCTGTGAAAATTATATCTCAATTATGTAGAATATAGTGTTCATGTATAACAATTAATACGAAATATATTATGTGATTGAATTAGTTAGAAAGAATTATCACTTCCAAATACATTGCATAAATATTATAGCACATATTATTATTATTATTAGGTGTAAATATGTTAATAATTAATTTAATTATTATCATAAAACTATAGTATTATATAGTTGTGGATGATTTAATTGAGATGTGTTGGAATAGTCTGTTGAAAATTGAATGCATTTATTTTAGTAGTGAATTTATTTTAGAAGTTAGGAAGGTCCAGTATTTTGCAGAGTTCCACAAATTAGATATGGAATCCATTTTCATTAATGAAAATATTTAATGATGCAGTTGTATTAATTTTGCTTTCTATGGTTAGTTCATGTTTGGATGTTGATGTGCGGTTCCTACTTGCTACTTATTTTCCAACAAACAATGTGGTCCACGTCCGGAGAAGGTAGAATGTTATGTAAATTTTATTCTCGACAGATAGATAGATTATTTTGATAGATCATCGATATAACAAAAAGAAGAAAATTACTATTGATTTTTCATTTCTACTAATGTTTTTTTGATACCAACGAAATAGGTAAATAGTTACTTCTTCGCCGCTAATTTAATTTAAGCCAATACTTCAAAATTCATACTTTTTCAATGTTTAGTCTCATTTTTCTTTTGGCTTGCCTTTCTCGTCACTCTCTCATGTATCCAGTGACATCGACATCTGATACATGTGAATCACTTTAGATACATACAAATGCACGTATTTAGTATATATCTTGTGTGACTTTCGTGTATCTGAGATACATACGAATCTCGTTCTTTCGTCTCCCCAGTGGCGGAGCCACCTTATCATTAGGGGGTTCATCCGAACCCCTTCTGCAGAAAATTATATTATATTTACATGGTTAAAGTAAATTTTTAGGTATATAAAGTAGCTAATGATGAACCCCCTTCGATTACTTCATGTGTCTATTTCTTCAGATTTTAAACTCCTTATCGAAAATTCTGGACCGCTATTGCACCTCTCTCCTTATTTTTGTGTATCTGGTAGTAAAAGTACATGTATCTAAATGTAAGATACGTAGAAAACTCTTAGTTGAGGGTAATATGCGTAATATTTTAAAAATTAAGATAGTAATAGTATATATGACAGAAAAGTACATCTAATTACGTTTTTTTTTTTTTTTTTTTAATGCAGAACTTAAATTGTAACCAAAATAATAGAACTCAATCAAAATACGCATAAATATATGTGAATTGTTTATAAACCTTTGAAACTTCGATAAGTTTCCCCGTATAGATTGTGAAATTCTGAATCAATTTTGAAATTTGACTTTATAAATGTTTGAATGCTATAAATCATCTCATATAATTGTTCTGTAATTATCTTAAGGGATATTTTTCTTACAAATTTTACTTTTAATTACAATAAATAAGAAGCTATTTTTCAATTACATTTACAAGGATACTTAAGATTTTAATTGACCACTCAAAAATCAATCGTCCCATATAAAACACGTTACCATTCGAAATAAAACTTTTCAATACAAAAAATAATAAATTAATTGTACTTGTGAAAATGAATACAAAACATCACATATAAAAATGAAAAAGGATGAACTACAACTTTATATTTTCCTTTATTTATCAGTACATACAGAAGTTTTAAAAACAAAGAAAAGGGAAAAGGGATCAAAATCGCGCGGCACAAAGAAGTACAAAAATCTACCTGGATATTCACTTTTTGACCTTTTCAATAAACAAAACAATGAAATATGCAATATGAAAATAAACATTTATTTCTTAAGTAAGCTAAGAAAAAAAAGTTATCAAAAGTTTTTCAATACTTATAAAATCGTTACCAAATAAATAAAATCACAATTCATAAATAAAATATCAAAATATTTTAAATTATCATATTAAAAAAATCATCTATCATTAATTATAATCATTTTTTATATCGTAAATAATCGAACGGAACAAAAGATATAGGTGTATCGTAGGGTTAATAGCTGCATGATCCGAGGCGTGGGAGGGTGAGACCAAAACAAAAGGAATAAACATGATGATTAACATCATATGAGTGTCAATCATTTCTCCTCTTTTTACCACCCTTTCCATCTCACTACGTGCCGGCTCTCTTATTTTCTTTTTCGAAATTTCAATCAGAAGCGGAGTTAGAATTTTTAATTAAATGATATTGAGGTAACATTTTTTTTTTGTCTATCATGCTCACACATTTGAAAAATTCTTACTAAATCATTTAACAAGGACCAACTCCTTCAACGTAAATGGATCATAAATGTTATTTGAAAATTTGATGACCCAAGTGACTATGTTTCATCTTTGTGATATTTTTCTTATGTGTGGACAAGTCAAACTTACCCATTTTTTTTAGGTAGAAGTGTAAAAAGATGACACTGTTGAGTTTCTACCTCAATAAATAAAGACACCAAGAATTACTAACGTACAATAATAGTAATAATAATATTTGATGAATTTTTATAAATGAAATATAAAAAAAGTGATATTACAATCATTATACAAGATAAAAGTGTTATTTTCGATCAATTTAATCAACCGTGAAATGTTAAAAAATCAACAAAATAGTCCCTACTTTAATTACTCTTTTTTTCCCTTCAAATTACATGAATGTGCAAATCTTCTTTAATTTGACCAAGCACTAGCGCCTTTATAAGAAAAGTATTTTTTGTCCAAAATTCCATTTTAATCATCAACATAATTTTAGTATTGTAATTTTTAAGTAGCAAAAAATTCCACATCCACTGATTTCGAATGAGACATCAATTAATTTCGACAATTGACATGACTCTACGTACAAAATGACATTAAATACTTATTGACATTGAATATCGATCAACCAATTAAACCTCTTTGATTTTAGCCTAACTTAATTAATTTTTAACCCAAGTAATCATACAATTTTCTTTTTCCTTCTATGGTTTATGATGGAGTAAAACTATACTAATATGTTTATTTGAGGCAATTTTTATCGATGGACGTGTTAAAAACATAATCAAAGTCCGAAGATTATTAACTAGACTAGAAAACTTTACCATTAAAGCGGTAGTAGGATGAAAAGTACATCTTCATCCTTGATCATAAGATTTCGTGTTCGAAAATAATAGCAGAGATACATCGTTTAAAAATAATAAAATTGAAAATCCTTTGTTAAAAAAATAAAATAAAAATAAATATATATATATATGCTATTTTTAGTAAATCTTAATACAATTATTAAAATTCTACACTTCTACTACTGTTTGGAATCATTTTTTTTAAATAAAACTTTATATAAATTGAACCTAGATTAACCGGACTAATAAATATGGCATAAAAATTGTGAATATTATAATTGGAATAAGGTCATGTCCCACATATTTGTAAAGTTACATCTATCATCATTAATCCCACTATCAATCTTACCAATTTAGTACCCATTTTACCCCTCCTTTGGTACGAGGAAAATTATTTCTGAGAGAAAAAAAACATTTTTCATGATGAATTAATTTTGTCATGTTAATTAAACACATTCTAATAGTATGATATTATTAGAGAGAAATCAAAATCCCACAAAGTGAGTGTGGTGGTTGAACACCCAAAAAAACAAAAAAACTCAAACTGTCTGAACCCTTGCGTGATTCTAGAATTGATAATGCACTCACTCACCTGTCTATTTCTTGCTGTTGTTCGCATCGTGACATTATCGAGTTTGTTAGTTTTTTATTTAATATTTAATATTTTTTTAAAGTCATAATTTATTTGATTAAAGTTATATAATATTATTAAAATAGATATTTATTTATCTATTTTTTATTTTAAAATTTAAATTCAAAATTTTTAATTAAAAATAAATCTATTCACGTGGACACGATCCTTTAGTGGTTTATGTTTGGTATATGAAACTAAGTGGTGAAATTCCAAATTTCTTATCTGCCAAACTAAGTGCTTTTGGCAATTTTGTCCACAATAACAATTAACCAACTGTTATGGACGACACAGAAAAAAAATCAACAATATTCAGTAAATCATTCATTACCCCAATTACATTAACCACTTAAATTTGGCTCTATTATATTAATTTTAAATAAATTCAAAGATAAAGAGTTTTGTCATGATATATTCTATCGATTATAAATTACGATTCATTTTTAAAATATTGATGATAATCGAAATGGGGCAATAGATAAATTTCATTTATTTATACATTTTGTAAGTCTGAAATAGATGAATGGGCATCTTTTAGCTGCAACATAAATGACAATAAAATTTAATTAAGTCAGATAATACGACATATTTTTTTTTGACAATAATTGATATTATTCAATTAATTATATTCATGTAGGTATATAGAATTTCAATTTCGTTAAAATTGCTGATATAAATGTCAGGTGACTTGACGTAATGAGATAAGAAAAAAGATATATACCAAACATTTTTTCCCCAAAAAAGAAAAAGAAAAAAAAGAGAAAATGATAGGAAACTAAATTATTTTCCTAGAGTACCTTAAATAGTTAATTAATTAATTAATTAAAAAGGTTTAGTGGCTTACAGCAGAAAATCAATTAATTAAAGAAAAGCATTCTCCTAGTATTCCTCATGATGGTCTCTTAACTGTTAATCACATTTGAGTCAATCCATGATTTGCTGGAAACTTAGTACTAAACTAACTTTAGGTATAGGAGTACAATTAAGAATATATGTCATACGTAATGTCTGGGTCAATTTATGCATATCTCAATTAATGTTACGAAATATTTATTATCTCATACAAATAAAATAAACGGATAACTCTATATTATAAATAAACTATCCAGTAAAGATGACTCTAAATAAAAATAGAAGAAAACCTACCATGTTTGAACATGATGTAATGTAACATAAAGCATTAATTATATTGAAGTCGTTTGATAGCTGATTAAAGTCTTGTTAATAATGCATTAATAAAGTAAGAATAAATTTATGTACTTTTTATGCAAGCATTATTAATCAGAATTAAAATTGCAAATCAAATATTATATTAATTTTATACGGAAATAACTTATCTTTAAATCAGCTATTGAACATGATGTCACTCATATAAAATTTAATATTTACCCCATCAACCTCCAAATTAGCTACCAAATGCCCTCAATTAGAAAAATTCTGAAATTACGAGTTTGAGAAAGTCCAAATTTTAAAAATCTTTATGAATCATAAGATATATTAAAAATCTCATTCATGATAATAATAATAATACTCAAGTCTGTAATATATTTTAACGCTTATAATTTGGAATGGAACATCATTAATTTGATGGATCTTGATCCTTTTTAAAATTCATAAATATAATTCTGATTCTATATTTAAAATTATCTACATTAAAATATTAATGTAAACTGAAGATATGACATATATAATGAAGTAGACATATATATATATATATATATATATATATATATATATATATATATATATATATATATTCGATGATTTGTTAATATATTGTGTAGACTTGAGATGTATACTCTATAATATACAACATATAATGTAATATTGTAGATATTCTGGTATTTGTTAACGTATATCTAGACATAAGAATTAAATTTTATACATATTTATCCTTTTAGCTTACGTCAAAACACGTGTGACCAATCTAAAATATTCAGGTATTAGGAAACAAACATTAATTCTAAAAATATTTATACTCTTAGTAACATGCAAATGCAGGAGGATTGAATTAAAGGTCATAAATATGCTTCCTTTTAATTTTTTATGTTTTATAATATAGTAACTCAAAAAGTATTAAAGTGACTGTCACCAAAGTCAGTTTGGAGAGAACTATAAGAAATGTACTATGAAATTAAAGTTAATGTGAATCTTATCCTTAATTACTTCAAAGTATCAAATTAGTAACTTTTTAGGAAGTTTTTAACCAATGTTTCATGTATTCACATGGCTATACCTACGCATTTTCAAATTCTTTTTGTTTTCTTTTTCTTTATAAATTAAAAATTGAATTGATAAATTATCTGTTAATATTTTAAAACTAGATGAGTAAAAAAGTATATTTAAATTAATTACTATAATGAACAAGTAAATATACGAAGAAAAAAGTGTTTAATAGCCTAATTTCATTGACGTAATTTTTTAAACATATGTCATGCATTTTTTTATTAGGTAAAATACGTGACGCAAGTAAATTTGGTAAACTAACTATTGCTTTACTATAAAACTATAAATTTGACTTGATACTTTTTAAGTAATGTTGTTAAATTTCCAATTTTAGAATAAAGATGATTTTAATCACCCTCACACGCCACATTACTAATTTAATTTGTATCTATATATTATATTTTATTATTTTTTTAAATATAATAATGGACAAAATACGATACTTTTTTAATTTTAAATAAGACAACACTCCATATAATAAAATAGCATGTATAAATATTTCATCCCAAAGGGAGTGTTATTTTTTAATAATTAATAATAATAATTGAATATAAACGGTAAAAACTATGATGTGGTTTTACATGATGATTACTAAAATTGAATAAAAGAAGAAATGATACGGTTTCAATTACGCGAGCCTTGAGCAAACATAACCGAAAGCAAGGCTATTTCCGTAAATCCACTTTAATTAATTATATTACTACAAATAAATATTACTTTTATTTAGAATATACTATACAACTGGTGTCTTATCACGGACCGTAGACAATTTTTTAACTATACTTTATATTTATTATTTTTCTTAATATATATAGAATAGAAAAATCTTTTTTGACGTAATGCATAAATATATCTTTTAATTTGATTTTAACTAATATTCTTTATTCTTGAGGGTGCGTAGGACAGACCCACCGTTGGTCAAGGGCTGTCAAGGGACACTCTTTCACTGGAAAATTATATATTATATATAGAGATCGAATTTTAATTTAATAAATATATAATGCAAATAGAAAATACACTTGTGAATTTTCAAAGCAATGGTGTGCAATATTCAGATTAAATCGAATAATCAAATTAAATCAAATCAAATTTTATTTGGATTGATTTTTCGGAGCGATTTGCATTAATAAATTGCTCTGTTTGATTTTTTGATTTGGTTTCAAATTTTAAAAAATAAAAATCAAAAGAATCGAATTATGTTTAAGTTTAGAATTAAGTTAAAGTTAATCATTTTTGTCCCTTTTTAGTTATTGTCTTTTATGATGATTATGTTTGTGTTTTATGTATGAGTATCTATAATATTTATACTTATAAGTATAAGATTTTAAGTTTTATTTATGATTTATATTATAAAGTATATTTAAGAAATTCAATATTATTATTTTGATTATGTGGAATATTAATTATTAACATGATAGAAAAATTAAATTGAAAAAATCAAACAAATAAAGAAGAATCAAATCAATTTAAATTTATTTTAAATTAAATTAAATTATATTGTTACAAAATCAAAAATAAAAAAAAATTAAATTAAATAATACAAAATTAAACCGAAAAGCGGAATGCGCACACCTATTTCAGAGTAGAGCAATTAGAATTTAATACTAGTAGCAGTATAAATGGAAAATAGACCAGTGCTTTAATTATGCTGTTTTCTTCTTCTATAAAATCGTGCGATTGCAAAATAATCATCCTTTGACTCTCTATCTTTCTCTTTCTATCTTCTGTACAGAAAAGAGACGGAAGTTTGTATTTGTACTACAACGAAAAGTTTAACAGGGGAACAAAATCTTCAAATACAACCGGAGGAGTTTTTCCGGCTCCAGCTCCGGCAATGGAGGATTTTTCTTCAAGAGCAATAATGCTTCATTTTCTCAGGATTTCCTTCACTATTTCGCTCTTTCAGGTTTGACTCATCATCCTTGAACAAGAACGATTTCGCCGTTAACTGAAACCTATTTTAGTAGCAGCACATTGTGTACAAGTTGCACAAGGACGATTTTCACTCTTTGGCTTTGATTTTCGCTTTTCAATTGGAAAGTTTGAATTTTGTTAAGGACATTAGCTGTTTTGACCAGTATCCTTTGCAAACTTGGTCGATAATCTGGAGAATTTTGTAGTGTGGATTACATATTGTTATATCTTCGACCTTGTGGAGTTTGAACACAGTCGTTGAATTTTATAAGTTGGTTAACTAGTCGTTACTTGAACTGAATTGTGCATAATCTCGTTACAGAAATATATCAGGTTTCTGCATACAGAGAGATGCCTAGAAAGTGAATGCTTAAGCATAGGCGATTTTTGATGCCAATAAATGAAAATAATTTATATGATTTGAGTAGTTTTGGAATTTGAACAGAGCTGAGTTACTAGAAAATTTACCTGTGCAGGTCTTGTTTATTGGTTGTACAGTGACTGGACAAACAACGAATTCCTCTGGAATGTAAGTTTCATGCATTTTTCTATCTTTAAGGGATTTTTTGTACTGATATCTTTTTCCCTGTTGTAAGACAATAAATGTACATTGGATCTCAAGGTAGTCAGCTGCCTAATTGGATCTTGTACTATAAAGAAAAGAAGAATGGATATTTTTAATTCTGTTTTTGATGGAATAACCTGAACAATAACTAAACATGACTTCATGAAGTGAGGTTTACTAAAATAGTGTACTCATACTTGAAAGAAGAGAAGAAGGGGTGTTGAAAAATCTTTACTTCTTATATCAAAATGAAAGGATGATGATTCTTGATTTTGTTTGTAAGAAATCCTAGTCTTGGTTTCGGTTGTTCCAGATAATACTTTTCGCTTACATAACCAAATGATTGTTATGCTTTTCCAATTTTCTGATGTTCCTACTGGTTAACTTTCATCTGGTTGACTAATTTCAATTCGCGTGACTGACAATCAATGTAGGTCAAGTTAAATTAGTTCTCATCTTTATTATTATCATGCAGGACTGTAAGTTAATAGGGCATCTTGGTAAAAGCTAAATCAGTTCTTGTCTTTATTAATCATACAATATTTTGAGTAGATGAAGTAGAAGGTTGAAACTCTCAAATTTAATCTGTCTCATTTTTCATGAATTTTATGAAGTGCAAACAATTAAAGCTTGAACTTTTCAATTTTTTTTAACTTGGTTAGAGAAAGGCATGCTGAAGGATATTGCGCTATGTATGACATTTGTGGAGCACGCAGTGATGGGAAGGTTCTGAACTGTCCCTTTGGTTCCCCTTCCGTGAAGGTAAATATTTTTATTTGCTTCATCATATTAATGGAGGTATGGTGGCTATCCTGATCTGGCCATTCATAATTGTTGGCCTCAACAAGACCTGGCCCCCCTCATTCCTATCATCTCTGTGTTGCTGACGCGACTTCCCTTCCAACCAAAAGGAATAAAGGAAACCACACTTGCTTATATGTGGTTCTTTTGATTGTATTAGTCAAAACTGTTGGATTTTCAAATTATGTTCGCCTGTTAATTTAATGTTACTATGTACAATATCTTGTAATTTGCAGCCCGGTGAGCTGCTTTCATCAAAAATTCAAAGTTTGTGCCCAACAATAACTGGAAATGTCTGTTGTACGGAGACTCAATTTGACACCTTGCGATCACAAGTGCAGCAAGTAAGATTTTTATGCTTTAAGACTTTTCCATATTAGTTATTTTATTTTGGCTCTTGTTTACTCTCGCCAGCTCCTAATGTTGAGAATGCTCAACAGTATAGATAATCAGGAGTATAATTTTGAATTTTTGATAGCTCTGAGGGTCTTTGTAGGCAAGTGATTTTAAACAATCTAAGGCAGTATGCCAGAGCGTCTTTTTCCTTTGGCATGGGGTCTCTTTCGGAGGCTTAAGGATTGGTGCTTTATTAATCAGCTCTCACATTTGATGGTTGTCGAGTAACAGGGTCCTGTGTTTTTGTGTGACTGGTTCTGTGTCGGAGATAACTCTAGCCTTCGCACTGTGTATAATTTGAATTGTCAGAAGTCAATGACGAATAAATGAAAGTTGAGAGAAAATAATAGCATAGGATAGTGGGTATAGAAGGTGGAAGAAAGGAATTGCAGGAAATACCTATGCATACAACATAAATCGCTCTTCAATCGCTTCTTTTTCTGTCTAGTAGGGTGGTTATAAGCGTAAAATGTATAGAAAAATTGCTATAGGTTTCAGAGTAATTTTACACATAAGCATCTTAATCCTC
This sequence comes from Solanum lycopersicoides, assembly GCA_022817965.1. Classification (NCBI taxonomy): domain Eukaryota; kingdom Viridiplantae; phylum Streptophyta; class Magnoliopsida; order Solanales; family Solanaceae; genus Solanum; species Solanum lycopersicoides. The sequence continues at coordinate 94,416,607 of CM040621.1, read as the reverse complement.
TTATATGTGAGTGTACATATAAGTATGTCTTTTTTGGTAGGGGTTGGGGTGCTTGAGACTTTTTCCATTTTTAGTTATGTATAAATAGTGACAGTTCTCTTCTCCAATTCTTTCTCATTTTGAAATCCTCTTCGTCCAATTAACTTCTTTTGTAGGCAATTCCCTTTCTTGTGGGCTGTCCAGCATGCTTGAGAAATTTTTTGAATTTATTTTGTGAACTTACATGTTCTCCGAACCAGAGCCAGTTTATCAATGTCACATCTATTTCCAAGGTAAGTCCTACCTAACAGGCCATTTTTATTATTTTAATTTCGTCCACACTGTGTACCAGTTGTTTTAAACACTACAAGGAAAGATGATTTAATTTAAAATATCATGTTTGGTACGTGGCACCAATTATCCGACATTGCTTTGAATAGGTAATTCATGATTTTCTTGTTTTCAGGTCAAAAAGAATTCTACTGTCAATGGAATTGATTTTTTTATAACTGACACTTTTGGCGAGGGGTTGTACGAATCTTGCAAGGATGTGAAATTTGGTACTATGAATACCAGAGCAATAGAGTTTATTGGTGCAGGTGCTAAAAATTTCAGAGGTAAATTGTCTATTCCCTGGTTCCTGACTTTGGATATATGCACACATGTAAAAAAAGGTCTGCATGTCTTGATCCTGCCATGCCTCAGTATTTGTAGTTTTTGGCTTTCTTTTACCATTTTCAGGAGTTCCTGATGCATTGGGCTGAAGAGGTCATACGCACGCGCACACACATGCACACACACATATTATTACTGGAAGTTGCTCTTTTTGTTTTTGTTAAGAGAGTGAGAGTGAGAGAGAGAATTGGGGTGACGTGGATAACAATCTGATATCTTTTATCTAGTCTGTAATCTGCATGCTGTGCTGACACTTAATTTGGCAGAGTGGTATGCATTTATTGGAAGACTAGCACCACCTGGAGTCCCTGGATCTCCATATGCAATTAATTTTAATTCAACCGCTCCTGAGTCATCTGGAATGAAACCTATGAACGTGTCTACGTATTCATGCAGTGATACATCACTGGGCTGTTCATGTGGTGATTGCCCTTCAGCTTCTGTTTGCTCAAGTTCAGATCCTCCTCCTGCTCAGACAGAAGGTTCTTGTTCAGTGAGATTTGGGTCTCTCAAGGTGAATAGAGGCCCATTATATTGGGTCACTTGATATATTTGCTTCTATAGTTTATACCCATGATGGCTCAGATTGTATTTCAGCGCTGAGAATAACTTGTAAAATCTGTCTTTGTTGCATTGAAACAAGTTTTATGCAGTTCCAACTCCTGATTGGTGCAGGTGAAGTGTATTGAAGTTGCTGTCACAATTCTGTATGTTGTATTAGTTTCGGTTTTTCTTGGATGGGGCTTTCTCCATAAAAAAAGAGAAGAAACTCCGGTTTCAAGAACAAAGCCATTGATCAGGGCCACTGGAAATGGTGTCATCCGCCAAAGCAGCAGGCAAAAGGATGAGAATATTCCCATGCAGGTGAATGCCTATTTGCAATCTCTCAGTGATTTGTTTGCTTGTCTGCTTTCATACTTTCCATTTAAGAGCTACTTTCCTTTACAGTCTGTCAAAACGTGAGTTTGGTGAATCATGCATGTCTGTAAAATGTGTCTTTCCTTTTGAATTCCCATCTTCAATACTTCTCCAGTTACATGGAGTAAAGAGTCTGCCACCTAACACCATTGAGCATAGGCCAAAAGCTGTAGTTTTAATACTGTAAATGTTGGCTGGGTTCTATATGGTTCTTTCCTTAAAAAATTGATGTTCAATTTGTTGTAATAGTTCGGGTCATAGCTCGCCTGATAATGGGTATTTTCACCACGAGATATCTCTATATCATCTCCTCATGTATATAATTCATTTGAAATATCAGATGCTTGAAGACGTCCCTCAAATTTCAAGTGGTGTTCAACTCTCAATTGTACAAGGATATATGTCAAAGTTCTACAGGTGATTCAGTATGCTTTTAATCATTTATGACCAGTGATTGATTTAGTATTGTTCTTCCAGAAATGAAATGTTTGTGTAAACAACCCCTCTTTTCCAGGAGATATGGAACATGGGTGGCTAGGAATCCAATCCTTGTGTTGTGTTCATCGTTGTTCATCGTCCTGGTGCTCTGCTTAGGTCTTTTCCGTTTTAAAGTTGAGACCAGGCCTGAGAAGGTATGATGTGGCTTAGCTGTCTCAATTTCCTATTATATCATTTCATCCACTTAACAAAATTGTATTTGCTTGTATATACCACTGTTTTAATATTTTTTATTTTGTTGCATTACACATGTCCTAAATTCCACATAAATACTTTCAGCTATGGGTCGGCCACGGGAGTAGAGCTGCAGAGGAGAAACTATTTTTTGACAGCCACCTTGCACCATTTTATAGAATTGAGCAGGTTCTGCTTCATTGTGCTTTCTGCTATATACTTTTTCCATTGCCTCTATGTTGTTAAGTCAGTCTTGGTAAATATTCATGATTGTAGTATCCAATGGTTTGCCTTTGGATCCTGTTATAGTTCAGATGTACTTCAAACTATGTTTCTCATGTCTGCCGTTTTTACTAAATTAGTATCCTTAAAACTCAAGTAGCTTAGTCCCACTTTTCCCATTTATCAGGGTTAAGGGAGCTATAGTGTCTCTCTCATTTTCTTTCCTTTTTTTGAGGTGGGGGTGGACTAATGACCTTTGAATCTCATGGAAGTTACTATCACCTTATAAAATTTGCAGCTCATAATTGGTACAATCTCGGACGCAGATAATGGAAAGGCACCTCCTATTGTTACTGAAGACAACATGAAGTTACTCTTTGACATACAAAAAAAGGTAATTCATCTTCTTGAATTTTGTCTTATACTCGGAGGAATCATGCTTCCTTTAATTACCTACTAGATGAATGAACATCTTTTAACTTCCGCTTTATGGTTTTGTGCATCCCATGATGTAAGGAATTGAAAATTACTCTATATTCTTAGTATTCCTAGAAGCTAAGTTTGCTCCATGTTGAATAGATAGATGCAATTCAAGCGAATTATTCTGGCGCAATGGTATCTCTGCCTGACATTTGTATGAAGCCACTTGGCACAGAATGCGCTACCAAAGTATTCTTCAGGTACAATTATATAAGTTAATTATCCTGCAGTTTTCTATAATGTATCTCATAGTAAAGGAAGCATTAACTGAAATTTCTTGTCGAGATTAATATTTTGAGACATGTTCTCAAATTTGTCTCTGATCTCTTACTGAAAAATGTCATGATCTGAAGATTGCGTCACACATTGAGTACTTATGGGAGAAATATAAGTTCAGTTCCTTGGGCTGTGAATGATCTCTTTTGCTTTCTCTCTGCTCTATGATTGTGTGTAATGACTCTTTGATTTTGAACATTACATAGATGTTGCCTTCTGTATATTTTCAGTTAACTTCCTGTTACTTGCTTCATTGTCAAAATGTTATCTGTTTATCTAATCTCTAGTGATTTGGCTGCCGCTGTTAATTGTCCATGATGGCAGCTATTACAGATGTCTGTTGCAGTCTTGTAGACATCTCTGAGTTCCCCTTAAAATGTACTTGCAACTGATTCCACTTATGTAATGTGCAGTATTTCAAAATGGATCGCAGCAACTTCGATAATCTTGGAGGTATTGAACATGTTGAGTACTGTTTTCAGGTATGCTCTGATCTAACTTTGTAATGCCGTACTGATTTACTTTTGCTTTCCTTTTGTTTGTGGTCACTGTTATAATGTTCATCTTCCTTTTTAATTTACCTGACTTTACCCGTAACTTGCTTTTCTGGTCCTCATTGTTGTTTGCTGCATCCATTCAACTCCATATCATAGCAGACTAACATTAAGGGTTGCTACTGCTGGCTGGAGTTATATTTTGTTGCTTAAGCATGGATAAAGATATTCTTCATGCACACATCAAGTCGAGATATCCGTGCCCAAATTAATTAACTGCAGAAATTCTGGGATTTGAACATGTGACATGTTTGAACAAAAACAAATTTTATCAGATTGACAGCCCTTATTATTTAAATCAGCAGATGATACCCAGGACCAACCTAATACACTAACTCTAAACAAAGCATATCCAAATATTCATAGTATCACTAACTTAGCGCCATAGAATATGTAATGACCTTGTTTCGTTTTACATATCCATCCTGAGCTCAGGAAAGGAGTAAGTTTCTTCAAATTGATTGGATGAGCAAAAAAGATAGAGGTCCTTCAGCTTGTGTCTACTCGCAGTTCATACAGTATCTCTCCACCAAGGAACTGGATATTCAAACGGCTTAAGTTTGTAAATTCGGTCAATTCTTATGTCTTCAGAAGAATATTAAGAAGTGAACAACTAAGAAAGTTTGGCGCTGGAGTTTAAAGCATCGGAAATAAATCAATATTCTTAGTTTTCCTTATAATTTGTGTCTCAATCTTTGACATCCACTTTCATTCATACTTCTTCACAACCTAAAGCAACAATGTTAAAGCTCGTCATCAATCTTCTTTTGCTGTTTCCTTCAGCATTATACTTCAGCAGAGAGCTGTTTAAGTGCTTTTAAAGCTCCACTTGATCCAAGTACTGCTCTTGGTGGTTTCTCTGGTAACAATTACTCTGAGGTACCTCTTTTTCCCTCTTTGTGCATTATATTGGTGATTCAAATAACTGATCACAATGTTGGTGTAAGTTGTAACCTGATGATATAATGTTTCTGACAGGCTTCTGCTTTCATTGTGACATATCCTGTGAATAATGCAATTGATAAAGAAGGCAACTATTCTAAGAAAGCAGTGGCCTGGGAGAAGGCTTTCATTCAGTTAGTGAAGGTTTGCGTGTTGTACTATGTTCCTTCACTAATGATTAATGCTACAATGTGCCTTCTAAGAACTCTAAAAATCTTTATGAAAAAAAGGAAGCTTTATAACAAGAGGAATCATTGAGAGATCCTACATGAAAGTATGAACTTCCTTTTCTAATCTTAAATTGCCTTGACTATGTGGTCTAATCAGTTCTGATACTATGGCCAGGATGAGATCTTACCAATGGTGGAAGCAAAGAATTTGACCCTCGCCTTTTCATCAGAAAGTTCTGTTGAGGAAGAGTTAAAAAGGGAGAGCACAGCAGATGCTATTACTATATTGGTAAGGGAGTGAACCCCTAGTGTTTCATATTTATTTTGACATGTGTTCTTGACTCTCCTTAATGAGTATTATATCATCCTCTTAATCTCTTGCTCTTCTGTTTCTTTTTCTACCTGCTTTATTCCAGATAAGCTATCTTGTGATGTTTGCCTATATATCCTTGACGTTGGGCGATACTCCCCGTTTCTCCTCTTGTTACATTTCCTCTAAGGTACAGTGCTTTTGGCTGTCATGCCATCAACCATTAGTAATACAGATTCATGTCTGTTGCAACTTTTACTGTTCTGTCAGCACATTTTAGATTTTGCAAAAGAACATACAATGAGAATCAACATCGATGTACTCAATAGTTTCTTTGCCTTTTTCATTTTCACTAGAAAGTTGGTGTTATATTAGTCCTGTTTGCCCTTTTGACATTTGTTCTTAATTTGATGGAATGTTGTGTTCCAGGTATTGCTTGGTCTTTCAGGAGTTATACTTGTTATGCTCTCTGTTCTTGGATCAGTTGGTTTCTTCAGTGCCGTAGGCGTAAAATCTACCCTCATTATAATGGAAGTCATCCCTTTCCTTGTCTTGGCCGTAAGTTGACTTTCGACAGTCTCCTTTTCTTTGACTTTGTATGTCTTTATGTGTTGGTCCTTTTTCTTTAAAAAAATTACTTATTAACCTTCTTTTTGCTTTATGGTCATTTTAAATCACCATATTTTCTCAGGTTGGCGTAGATAATATGTGCATTCTGGTGAATGCTGTTAAGAGACAGCCAATGGAACTGCCTTTAGAGGGACGAGTAAGCAATGCTCTTGTAGAAGTTGGACCATCGATTACACTAGCTAGTCTTTCAGAGGTTTTAGCATTTGCAGTTGGAAGTTTCATTCCAATGCCAGCATGCCGTGTTTTTTCCATGTTCGCAGGTTAGGAACAGCCTGATACTAGGTTTAGAGAGTTGCTAATGTTATTTGAATATCTAACATCCCTGTCTCTGACTTCCGTTCTTATCCCTTTTTCTGTTTTTTACCCTGCAGCGTTGGCCGTGTTGTTGGACTTTCTTCTGCAAGTAACTGCATTTGTTGCCTTGATTTGTTTTGATTTTTTGAGAGCTGAAGATAACAGAATTGATTGTTTCCCATGTATTAAAGTGTTTGGTTCAAATGCTGATCCTGAAAAAGGTAAATCTGGGAGAATTTCATCAAGCTGTCAAATTTTCTTCCTATTGAATGAAGCCCTTATATCAAATGATTTTGTAGGTAATCAGCAGAGAAAACCTGGATTGCTGGTACGGTATATGAAGGTAATGGATAGTTTTAAATGTTTTTTCTAAAATTTCATCCTTTGTGCTCTCTGAACATCAGTTTATGATCTCTGAAATGTTTTTAATGTTTGTTTTCTTTATCTAGTACAAGGTTAGTTTAAAATCTAAATGAAAAGGTCGCATTCTCATGTAAACTTATATACTATCATGTCTTTTTACTATTGATCAACGATAACATCTAATATTGTTTTACTTTACTATTACAATAGATGTTTGATCCTGCTACTAGTTTACCCTTCAAAGTCATAACTTCTTAGTTTGACCATGCAAAATATATAGATATGACTATCAGGAGGAACTCTGAAGATATTGTTCATATTGCAGCTATTATTTTAAAGATATCTATGAAGTACTTATTTTACATATAAGCCATACAGATCTTGAAGGATGGGATATTGTTTATGATTTCCATTGGTTATTTTCTTCTTCTTCTTGATAAGTAAAATTTCATTATAACGGGGGAGTTAGAAATCCTAATTAAGAGGAGTTCCGTTCTACCAGATCTGTATTGTCATCTGGACATGGCTGAGTATTGTAAGCTAAGTTGCGCAAAATCTTCTCTTTCGATGCCGTACTGTGTCAGATTTTCCAAGTATATACTAACTTTTGGAGAATCCGACATGCACCTGCTGACATTTTTGAAGAGTCGGAGTAAGGGGAAAATATCGCCATCATCTGCATCAGATACAGAGATGTGTTCCTTGTCCCGGAAAAGTCTTTGGTTTCTTTGTCTAAAGTTAGTTACTTCCGAAGCCATATTTCTGGTCTTGCTTCCTTTCTTCTTCCAGAACCCAAGTAATGCCTCCTATGATCTTAATCGATTATTTAACTCGTGCTTTAACATCTTGACCTTGCGATGGTAGAGATCTTGGTAGCTTTATGGGAGTTCTGTACATCTTGGTAGCTTTATGCTGCTGAAATTGTAGAGTTCTCTACATGTTATGCCTTGCACTGCTTGGTGATCTTTGATAACTGGAGCTGTTTTATTTTGTATTTGTTAGCCGATATCCGATTTGATTTATTTTCATTTTTTTCACTTTCAGGATATTCATGCCCCCATCTTGAGTCTCTGGGGAGTAAAACTTGTTGTCATATGTGTTTTTGCTGCTTTTGCATTGGCGAGTATTGTAAGTTGCACCACCTTTTTACTATGTTATCTTTATCTCTTTCTGCTGTTTTTATTATATTGAGCAACCTGGTGGGGAAGTTTGATCACCTTATGCTTATATTCTTCAAGGCATTATGTACAAGGATTGAACCTGGTTTGGAACAACAAATTGTTCTTCCTCGCGACTCATACCTTCAGGTTTAGTACCTTAAGTAATGTGCATTTACAGATCTGGTTTTCATAGAGTTGCTAAGTATGATTTATGTTTGTGCAGGGTTACTTCAATAATATCTCAGAATATCTCAGAATTGGACCACCTCTGTACTTTGTTGTCAAGAACTATAACTTTAGGTACTATGGATAACATACTCCTTTTATCTAGCAATATGCTTCTCAATATGCCCACTTTTGTTATTAGAATGATTTTGCATACCTATGACAAACTCTTGGTTACCCTGTTCAAACTATGAACAGATTGCTTGGTTAACTGGCCTTTACATGAATTAAATGTCAAAACTTTGAGCTATTAGGTGGAAGATGTGAATCTTGAACTCAATAGTTCTAATGATTGAGAATGTTATTTTACTTTCTCAGTTCTGAATCAAGACAAACAAACCAGCTATGTTCTATCAGCCAATGCGACTCCGATTCTCTATTGAATGAGGTAACACTCTTGTTCCTTTTGACGAATCATGTGATTGACATGCTTTTGAGTCTTGTGAAATGGAGTCTTCCTGTAATTAAGCTGCATGTAGAATTGTCTCTCTTCATCCTGGATGGTATATTTTCGGTCTTGGCCTAAGTTTTTCAGCTGCTGGGTTTGGGAAGGGATAGCATTTGGTTTATAGCTGACCCCTAACTCGTTAGCTCATCCCACTTAGAGGTCATGTGCCTTCTAAAGTTTATGGCATGCGACTCCGATGTGAAGTGGAGTCTTCCTGTAATTAAGCTGCATGTAGAATTGTCTCTCTTCATCCTGCATGGTATATTTTCGGTCTTGGCGTAAGTTTTTCAGCTGCTGGGTTTGGGAAGGGATAGCATTTGGTTTATAGCTGACCCCTAACTCGTTAGCTCATCCCACTTAGAGGTCATGTGCCTTCTAAAGTTTATTGCATATGTTCTTCATTGATGCCAATTTGTGGTTTGTGTATATAGTTTTCCTCAGCTTGTTCTGTGTTACTTTAGGTTAACTTTGTATTTCTGCAGATTTCCAGAGCATCTTTAGTCCCTGAATCAAGTTACATTGCTAAACCGGCTGCTTCATGGCTTGATGATTTTCTGGTTTGGATATCTCCAGAAGCATTTGGGTGCTGCAGAAAATTTACAAATAGTAGTTTTTGTCCCCCTGATGATCAGGTTCATTTGCTTTCTTTCTTAAGAAGCATCTCCAAATAATTACAAACAATAGTTTTCTTAATATAATATCATTAAATAAAATAGTTACGTATTCATACTTCAAAATAATACTATTAAATTTCTCAATATAAGTATCTGTTTCCTTTCAGCCCCCTTGTTGTTCACCCAGTAGTGGCTCCTGTAGCTCGAATGGAGTATGCAAGGATTGCACAACGGTAATCCAAATAACTCTCATCTGATATATTTTGCTATGTATGCTTTATATTACACAGTGCCAATAAGTAAAATGTGTTCTTCAGTTACAAATATCTTTTTTACTTTGGCTTTTGAGGAGTACTTCTAGGACATTTTTCACATCAAGCTAGAATCATGTGGTGAATACTCAGTTTCATGAAAATCATTAAGCCACCAAAAAACTGTTGACTAACATTTGGTATCCTTCAGTGTTTCCGTCATTCAGATTTAGCAAATGGTCGCCCTACCACTGAACAATTTCGAGAGAAGCTTCCATGGTTCCTGAATGTGTTACCTTCCAGTGATTGTGCTAAAGGAGGCAATGGGGCTTACACCACTAATGTGGAACTTGAAGGTTGATCAATTATATGTATATTTGGTTGTTTCTTTTGAACGTGATGTTGATCCTTGCAGTCAGTATCATTTGTTCCACTGAATCAGCTCCCATTAATTATATCTTTGTTCTTTTTGTTTTGTTCATCAGGCTATGAGGATGGTATAATTAAAGCATCAGCCTTTCGTACATATCACACACCTCTTAACAAACAGGTATATAATCATTCACAACCCTTTACCTTATAGTTCACTAAACTTTTTCTAGGGGTCCATGTGTTTGATCTTAACCCGTCTTCTTCAGGTTGACTATGTCAATTCTATGAGGGCTGCACGAGAATTCAGTTCAAGGATTTCTGATTCTCTAAAGGTAATTTCTGAATGCATCATAATGAAGTATTGCTATCACTCTCGGGAGCTTAACTGTCTGCCTGTCTTTGTTGTCTCTACCGATTTTTTTAATGACAACTACCAAGATTCTCTCTTTTCTTTTGGTTTATTCATCTATCTATTTATACATTCTGATGATAAACTAATGGTACTGTCTGCAAGCAAGTTCTGATTTTCCATTATAGCTTGCAGAGCATTTGTCATTCGTGTATTCAACTCCTTTATTTGTGTACTGATAATTACAGTTTATTTAAGAATATTAAGACGTTTATTTCAAGATTGTTGCTGCATCATGAATGTGAAATATGGTAATTTGATAAGTATAGCAGCAATAAGGTCTTTTATAGAGAGTACTCTTACTTCCATTTATGCCAATTCTGACTGTACCAGAACAGAAGGAAGATAATCTGGAGTAGTGATTATGTGATCCAAAAACCAAAAGGCATGTTATAGTTGTAATATTAAAGTTTTAGAAAGTTTAGGTGAAAAAAAATCATTGTGGTACTTTCAAGAGATTCTGGAGATTAGATATTTATATATCGTGTCTTGTAGATTTTATCTAACTAGAAAATACTTATCTGTACTTGTAAGATTCCAGGTAAAAAGGAAGAACAAAGTAACATAGTGGCATAAATGGAATTGTGCCCAAGTGAAAGAGTTTTACACCCTACAATTTATACCCCATTATAAGCTGCTTCTGATCTGTGATTCGTCCCATTATCTTCTTTTGGCAGTCACACACTTGGCATGCATTTCCATAAGTTCTGTGTATTAGCCATGACTTACCTCTTTCGTTTGTGCAGATGGAGGTCTTCCCGTATGCAGTGTTTTATATGTTCTTTGAGCAATATTTAAGCATATGGAGGACAGCCCTAATTAACTTAGCGATTGCTATTGGTCAGTGTCATCTCTCTGTACTTAATTTAATGCACCTTTCAGCTGATGCATGATATAACTTTAACTATGTGGATATTTAAAAAAAAATAATAATTCTCTTTTTATCTGCTGGTTATCATTTCTATTTGGAAGCATTGGGTAGTTTTAAAACGACTAAGACCACTGAGAGACATTAACTATGTATTTCTTTTTTCATTTTCAACAGGTGCCGTATTTATTGTATGCTTAGTTATCACTTGTAGGTTAGTATATTATCTCTTGGAATGCTATCCTATTCCCATCCTTTCTTGCTTTCTTGAACAAAACACCTTTATTTTTTGTATCTGTAAGATTAACTCTGTTTTGTTTTTCACCTTTGCTACATCTAGTTTTTGGACTTCAGCAATTATCTTGCTTGTGCTGACCATGATTGTTCTGGATCTTATGGTATGTTTTCCTCTTTGAACAATTGTTTGAGTTCATATCATTACACCTGATTTTCTCTCTCTAGCAGTGACATCTTACATCATTTTGCAGGGAGTAATGGCAATTCTAAAAATCCAGCTCAATGCTGTATCAGTTGTTAACCTTGTGATGGCCGTTGGTATTGCTGTTGAATTCTGTGTCCATATAACACATGCCTTCTTGGTTAGTCTTCTATCAGAGTGATCTATCGGTCTACTTTTCTTGTTTAAAATAATGAGAGAATGAAGATCAACTTGAGTAGGTTAAGTAAGAGAATACTGTATATTAAACAAATACAATTGTCTGCAAATAATTGAGAAGGGAATCCGTGTCTGAGTGATGAATGACTAATAGGTTCAAGTAAATCTTTATGCCCCTGAAGTTTACTGTTTGAATGATATCTGTCATTATCAGCAATGAACCATCTGCGGCGAATTATACATGTGCATCAAAACTTAGCTTGGGTTGTCAATTATGACCCCATTCTTTCTCAAAAAATAAATAAAATACTAATTATGACCCCACTCATGTAATAAGAAGTCAACATTTTAGTTGGCTCTATTTCCCTTTGAGCAAGGTTTCATCATTTGTATCTTTTCTTGGATGCATTCATCCTATAGTTCTCTCTTTAACATTCTTGTGCACATTATGCAGGTTAGCAGTGGAGATAGAAACCAACGCATGAAGGAGGCACTGACTACTATGGGTGCTTCTGTATTCAGGTCTGGCATTCTCTACTTTTGAAGAAGCTACTATGGATTATGTCTTCTGATCTCTCCTTATGTTAGAGTGTGTAAAAAATAATAATTTGATAGTAACATGATATGAGTACATCTCCATGAATGTTCAAATTTTAGGACATTATATCATATAAATGAGAAACTGTCAGGAATGGCTCGTCAGTCATGTCAAAACAAATTTGAAAAATAGGAATTATATGACATTTAATGAGCTTGCCATAACAAACTAGAAAAGAATCTAATTCCATTCAACCTATGCCTACTGGCACATTGAATAGCTAATGGACCTAAAAGAGCATGATGAATTTGAAGCTGTTTATGCAACAGAGGAACACAACAAATATCCATCTTTTAAATAATGGTAGATATTGAAGAAAATATATCTGTCAGAGAATTCTCACTTTTCTACTGTTCCATCCTTTGCAGTGGTATCACACTTACAAAGCTTGTCGGTGTCATTGTTCTTTGTTTCTCAAGGACAGAAGTTTTTGTGGTACGTCTACTTGCATACAAAGTCATAAATGGAGTGAGCTACTTGTTCTGGTTGCTTCATCATAACCTACATATTTTGCAGGTTTACTACTTTCAAATGTACCTGGCTTTGGTGCTTCTTGGTTTTCTACACGGGCTCATATTTTTACCTGTAAGTGACTTGAAGTAATATCATCCTCTTTTCTTCCGTTGAGAAAATTATCTTTCACAGCCTTCATAACAAATTATAAACGCTTTTCGTTGTTACCCAAAATCTTTAATCTTATATTGAATATATGTAAAAAGTCTTCTGTGGTGAGTTTCGACTTAGAACAGTCTTTTTCTTCATCTTTATCTAAATAGTTCCATCGTTTTTCTTTCAAGTAGCAAATGAAAAGTTGATGGAAGATTAAAATTACCATATGAGTATCCTTGAGAGATGTAAAATTACCATGAGTACAAACATTTTCCTTGGTTTTACTTAAAAATTCTTAAGTTGACGGTTATATTGGTAGCAATGCCAGATCCCTGAGAAATGTACAACTGTGTTGGAAATAATTCAAGGAGATTTTTGAAACATGAAGTAAACTTGGCTATGACTTCTAAGTACCCCACTTGTACCACCTCCATTGCAGGTACTATTAAGCATTTTTGGTCCGCCTTCAAGATGTGTGCTTGTAGAGAAGCAAGAGGATCGTCCATCTACATCTTCCCAATTCTAATCTAATCAGGTGTTAAAGATTCTCCTCGGTAGGAAATATATTCTTTTTGCTCAGATGCCACGACTTGATGTTTGATCCATAAGATAACAAGCAGGATAATTGGTGGTCTACCTACAGCACAATTCTGATACAAGCTAATGCATTAAAAAGAGCTGCCTTTTGTAGTGATACATAATCTTTTCTTTTTCTCTAGATTTTGTGGGTAGTAGAGGGAGCCCTTGAATGTTCATGGCTGCATGTATAACCTTCTGAAGAACACATCAGAATAGTTTTGTTAATTGTAAATTAATACAATTATATTTCTCTGTAAAAGAAGTAAAAAAAAGAAAGGTATATATACATATCTTTTGTTTGTCAACCCTCAATTTTGTGTCTCTTTACATTCTGCACTGCCTGGTTATATATGGAAGTTTATCTCTTGCAATGTTTATATGAAGAAAAAAGATGTCAGTTATTTCATATCCTCACAAGTTCTTTTGTGCATATTTCTTTTCCAAATCTTCCACTTGAAATGGATGGAAATTTGCAACACAGACTCACTTAACCATACACTTACAGACAAGTCAAATAAAAACCCTCTTAACATTTGCCCATCATGCACAATATTACATTAAAACTTCTAACAGCAGATCCAAATATGGTACAAATCTGTAATATAGAATCAGAATAAGAATCAGCAAAGAGAGCAAGGTCAAATTCTGAAGTCAGTATTATACAAAATAAGCATGCAGCTTCTGGGAAATAGGTTTATCTTAACTCAGTATTTTTCATACAGGGCACATACATATATATCAGTGTTTTCAAAAACGTTTTTGGGGCGAGTTTCGGGGCGAAACGTACCAAAAACACTCTGGGGCGTAAATTCAAAACGTAGATCCATAAGGCGTAAGTCCTAAAATTTGAGGCGTAAGCCCTGAACATAAAAACGCAAGTCCTGGGCGTAAAAACGTACGTCCGGGCGTTTTTAACTTATTTTTTTAATTTTTTTCTTTTAAATCATATTTTTATTATTGGTTAATGATATTTCTCAAATAATAATTTTAATCCTTTTTTCTTCATTATTGAATATTAATACTTATCTCACATAAAAATCATAATTCATTGAAAAACTTACTTTTACTTATTTATTAGTAATAAAACTATAAGATTGAGTATACATGCGACTACGCCCCGTAGATCCATGGGGCTTATGCCCCGTGTCTCGAGGCTTACGCCTCGCCCCATATTGTATAAAACACCCCGCCTCACGCACTCGCCTTTTAAAACACTGATATATATATATATATATATATATATATATATATATATATATATATATATATATATACACGACAAATAACTAAAATTTCAACAAATTATTAAAATTTGAAATTATAATGATTTGAAACAATAATAGCCTTACGGCTCAATACTAGTTCATAGCAGTCAAAAGGATTGACTTACATGAAGACTCAAACAGAATGAATTTACAATTAAGCAAGCAACATTTCTTCAAGTCTCATACCAAATCTAATCCTAAAAGGAAACTATATTCATTTTGGCAACTACTTGCAACTAGGGGGTATACCAGTTGTCTACTGTACTAATAGAGGACTGCTGCTACCGAAAGAGCTTCCAAAATGATGCTGTGAATCTTGAACTAAGATGAGCTTGATCATTTGGATATGGGAAGACATACAAACATCGATACATTCTTCCAAGTCTGCATCGCATGTTAATAGAACCCACTCGGAGTCATCATCCAAGTACTTGAGTTGAAGTCCACTAGGATCATCTATGCCAAACCGCCTTGTAATTTCTCTCAGAAGATCATTGTATCTCCAACTGTTTTGCATCCGGAACCTAATCTTTTCTTCTCCGTGTGTTACTTTTACTCGTGGAGCTTCTTCTTGAGATGTTGATGGACTCCTCTTCACTATAAGGCTTTCTGATTGAGGATTCTCAGCAACACATGCATGGCTTTGAGATCTTGGTATGATAGTCTTCAGTGCTTCACTTGATAAATGAAGCTCTGGTTCACTTTTAACCCTTTTCACTGCAATATCTACAAACTCTTCCTGTACAATTAGATCTTCATCGCCAACAATATTCAAAGGGTGAGATTGAGGCGATTGAGGCTTTGTCCCGGATGAACAACATTGACTTGAACTTGAACTTCGACTGCTGGAAGAGGAGGGTGACTTAGATGCAACAGGATTGGGGCTCGTAATGCATCCCTCTTGTCGTGTGTTCAAGGCTGTTGGACGTTCATTAGACTTTGAGTCTGCAAAAGGGCTCATTCTTGATGCATTTGGAGATGCCAACTCTGGGAAGTTTGAATAGAAGGATTCAATTTGTAAAGTGCCAGAGGCACCCTGAACTGAATCAATAACACGTTGGATCTTTTGTAAGGAGTGACCAACCTTCTTGATCTTTCGAGAAGGCCAACGTTTAATCCCGTGCTGCCTGCATATCCTCTTCAGAGTGGTCGGACAAACTGTATTTCAAGAGAGCATAGGTAAGGAGGGGAAGGAAGAAATAGCAAAAAACATAGTTAAAATCCTCATACGTAAAAAGTCCAAGAAAGTAAAGCAACCAATATGATCAGCGTAAAAAATTAAAAATACTTGAGAAAGTAAGTTATAAGTGCACACAGTGATATTTTGGATCTTATCCATGAAAATAACTCCTCCTGTTTTAATATGTTTGTCCAGTTTTGACTTGGAACAAAGTTTAAGAAAGTATTTTTTTTAAAAATCTTGTGGTCTTAAACTAAAGATGGAATGTACCAAAATATCCTTTTTAATCTCGTGGTCTTAAACATGTCATTTGGAAAGTTAAAATTAAAGAGTGGTTGGAAAAGGAAAGAGACATTCTTCTTGAAACGGACTAAAAAGAGAAGTAAGACTAAGGCTAAAACAAATTGAAATGGGAAGGAGTATTTACTTACCACCAATGCTCTTTGCAGCATCTTTTAGGCTACCAGCAAAATACTGCTGAAGAACTTGCAAGGTAATAGTCTTCTCAGCCTTCGCACGTCTCCTGTCTCCCGTTTTACCCAGATTACGAGAGACACCCTCCTCATAAGCAGAATTCTTACGGTGCCTAAACTCCACCGAATCTTTCCTTAGCATTTCATCTGGTTTTTCATCCTGGAATGTAGACATAACAGAACTCTCCTGGAACTCTGCGTCACAAGAGGTCCACGATGTCCTTTCTTGAGATGTTTCAGTGTGCTCTTTATGTTGTTCAACTGTGTGGTTTGCCATTTCTCCCATAGAAATAGTTTCTTCCTGCAACTCTTTGTCTGTCACAACCCTCAATGTCCGGCAAACATTTTGTATGATGATGGATAATGAAGTAAGCATTTTTCTATGGTCTTCAGGATTTCTGCAGTCTGAGGGTAGAAAGAACTCCAAAACAAAATCAGATGAACCAGTTGAGATACTACGCAGACGTATAGCAACTGCAGCTTGCAGTCCAAACATTTTTGCATAATGAGAAAGTGGATACTCTGACTTGCTATAAGAGGTAAGATCAGCTGAAAAGCATGGTTGATTAGTATTGAATGCTCTCCCAACAACACCCTGCCCTTTCAGCAAATGGTGCTCAGAGCAAGCATCATGAAATCCCTGAACGCGGGGGTCAGCTACATAGCAAGCAGAATCCTCCGTGGAAACACAATGAATAAGGTTTTCCTGAGAATGGCGGCAACCCCCTTTGCCTTGTTGAATGCACGGAACCCATGTCTGAGCTAACGGCAATCCATGTGTCTCACATGCAGACTTCAGAACCTCTAGAACTTCAGGTAATGCGGCTTGGTAGCTCAAATCACATACCTGATAAAAAATAGTTCATATATTATGCTGAAAAAGATTATGGACTTAAAAAATGCATTCTTTTGCAAGTTCAGACCAATTACCTTGGCATCTTGAGTGGTTGAAACTTCAGAAGTCGAGAGATCAACAGCCTATTAAGAAGTAAGAAGTTTGGAAGAATTTCAGAAAACTGGACCCTCACCATATTTACCAAAATGTGGACAAACAAAGCAGTTCCATATGGAGAACAAAAGCAAGATTCATGCATACTAAACAGTCACACCAAAAGATCATGATCAACAGAGTGCAGCTTACGTACAGTCTGACCCCAAATACAATAAACAACAGACAGTAGCATCATACAACAAAATAATACTATAGTCAAAGTACATGAAACAATAGATAGCAACAGAGATCGAAGGACAAGAAACTACAACAGTAATAATATGACTACAGGAGTAATATTATAGTTTCATTCTCAAAAAAAAGAACTTTACTATTATCATAATATCGTCTCAATCTCTGTAACTTTTTTCATCTAATATTCATTCATTTGGAGATTGATGATTCATCTTGAGTCTGTGAAATATGTTTTTATACATAAAACACAAAGATATAGCAGTTTTAAAAACAAATATGCACATATTATAGTATGTAACACTGAATAAACACCTGCATATATATAGTTCCATTACTTAGCTAAGTAGGGTAGCGAAAACAAATTAGAGGGAATTGATAGTTTCTGAGAGATAAAAAATACAAACCTCAAGAGCTTTGCACACACTTTCAAGCTCTGAGCGATACTTGATCTTCTGTGTGGTCATTACAACTTCAATAACACCCAAGCAGTTACGACTACCTTGTTCAAATACAGGAACAGCAAGAGTGCCACGTACATCATACTGCTGTGCATGTTCAACACGCGGGTACTCTTCACTTCGGAAGAATCTAACATCTGGCGTCCACTCAGGAACTTTATCAGCAAACACTCGCCCTGGCAATCCAACAATATCCTTGGAATCCTCATTTGCAGAGAATTGATAGTTTACAGAGACTTCACGGTAGTTAGCAAGCTGAGGGCAATTGAGGTCTAGTAAGAAAGGTTGATTAGTTGTGCTGAGCACACGCCTGCCATCCCTGTTTATCGGTACCCACAGTTGAAGCAGGATATCCTTATCCCTCGAGCAATCTCTTATGTACCCAAGTGCCCAAATCAATCGATCCATTACAGACGATGAAGCTTTGGGTCCAATCCACCACCTTTTGTTCAACTCATGAGCTTCAACTAAATGATTTTCAGATAGACTTGAAGTGCACATGGCATTGTTCATATTCTCACCAAAAGACTGAACTTTAGCATAATTTAGCTCTTGGCAATGGTTTATCGACAAATTTTCAGTTAAAGATGGCCTTTGCTTTTCTTGTTGGGCATCCTTTGATGAGATTCCATTAAATTCTACATGGTTGGCATCTATAGTTGTAGGCCACATAAAAGAAGAGTCGAATGGCGCATTGAAGATGCCTGGACTATGTTGCAAGAATTCATTACCATCAGTACTCTCCAACCAACATCCCTCTAAAAATAGTCCATCCATGTAATCCAAATCCATGAGATAATCAGATGGGGTTGTCAACAAAGGATTCGAAGGAATAACGCGTTCATCCATTGCATCAATCTGTCTTCAAATTCCAAAGATCAGTACTGTACTTGATCCAAATTTATGATAATCACTAATCAGTCCTTCTAGATACAATCTATCCTAAAAAAAACTTCAGTCTTGATAAACCAAATCTGCCAAATTTATGTTCTAACTGAGAATCAACAGTAAAGCAAAAAGGATAGAGGAACCAAAGAATATAAAACAACAACAAAAAAAAGAGGATATTTAGCTCCAAGAATCAAATATATGAAGAAATCAACATATTCCACCAAGTTGGGTTTTGTAATCTTAGTATACATATCTTTTATCAAAGTCATAAAAAGTAGAAGAAGAAATAACCAGCTACCACCAATTTATAGATCTATACAATACAACAGTGCCTCAAACAAAAGAAAGTTGCAAGAAATGAGGCCAAAAAGAGGAAAATGAAAACTGCATACCACTAGATTACTATGAACATAACTAGGCTTCATCAAGATAAGCTAGTAGTTATATGTATGAGACATAAAAGGCAAAACTGTTTCTAGCCATAGGAAAGTAAGTGTGTACAAGATGATTTGATCCAAGTTGTAAACAGAGACAAAATAGGAATGAGAAGAAGAAGAGGAGTAGTAACTCACTATGAAAAAAAGATTCTTGGATATTCCAAATTTGCAAAGGTCAAAACTTTCCTGTTTCTTTATGCTGTAAAAATGTAAACTTTGCTGAGAAAATTTTCTTGTGGTTGTCTAAGAAGCAACAACAACATCAGCAACAAAACAAAAACATATGTAGGGACTAAATGTCCCTCTTATATCTCCCTCTTTGAAATCCCCTCCACAACCCACAATCACAAATTAAATCCCCTTATTCTCTCTCTTTCTATCTATTTGTCTTAGTTATTATTATTATTATTATTATCTGTCATTAGCTCCCTTGAATATGATTCCCTTCAAGCAAAGTCTGCCTACAAGAGAAGATTCCACTTACCAAGTACTGACCCCACCACCTACTCCCCCCCAACCCCAACCCCAACCCCTCAACCTCTGGGGATTCCCATTTATAAAGTCAACCTACAAATCAAGAAAACAACCCCATTTAATCCAAAACTCAAAAAAAGGAAGCAAAAATCATTTGTTAAGGTAAAAAGATTTGATTTTTACACTCTTTATAAGCTCAAGAATACTCCAAATGGGAAAAAGATTTGATTTTTATAGTATTTATACTCTTTATTAGCTCAAGAAAACACAAAATTGGAAAAAAGTTCCCTTTTTTTTCTTTTTGGTGGCTTTGTGAGTAGAGAATTGTGTGTTTGCCACTTTCGTATTTACCCCATTACTATATTTAGATGCTTTGTGACGTAATTCAAGAAAATGTTAAAATAACAATCCACTTGCCAAAAGGAAAACAACTTTATTCACACGCGCTGATGATGGCGCGTGTAGAAACGTGATAAAAGTGACGTAAGAAACTTCATGCATAAAATAAGAGAATGTGATTGGGGCGTGTTTATAAGTCATAATTAGAGCGCGTGAGTGATTAGTAATAGTTTAATGTTTTAAACATTATGGGTAATCAGATTTATGACAACATTTTTGTGTAGTTTTAGGTAGTGTTATGTTAAATACAAATCTCAACTCCACAACCAACACAATTTGGACCACATTTTGGAACTCTATTTTAATTGCAAGTTGGAATTAACCAAATTATATTAATTAAAAGATAACTATGTCTAAGCAAATCACAGTGAAGCAATCTGAGAAATAAAGCAAACAATTCACTTTAATTTACATCAGAAAAAATACGAAGACATTGTATATTTACATAAGTAGAATTGAATCAAGATGGAGCATCTTATTTTTGCGATACTATTTGCGACTTTTTTATTAAATAAACCTTCAAAAGATTGAAATTTCTTTTGAATAATCTTGCATACGCTATTATACACGGGACGTAAGTTAATTAATCTGGATTAAGAATTAAAATGTAATCGATTTGTACTTTTAGGTTTAGTGTGTTTGATCAGGGAGACTTGTCAGAAAAGAATATAGTTTAAATTTTATCAAGAAAAAACAATGGATAAATAAAATATCACCCAAAAAGAAATTTAAAAAAAAATATAGAAACATGTGAAACTTCATTGAAATGATAACCCATCCTCTTCTTATTAATTTTCCATTTTTTTTATATATTAATAAATAAAGAAATAAACATTTTAAAGTTTTTTTTTCTTACTAATTACCATTATTAATCTGCTTTTAGTTTTCTTCTTTCATGTTACTTTTGATTATAAATTATAAAATCCTTTCTTTCCTTGACTACAATTATTGTTGTTGTTGTTATTATTATGTCAAATATTCTAAAATTAACCAAAAAGAGACTCCACTTGCTATTATTTAGCATTGAGTAATGTAATTAAAGAAATGGAACCAAAGAATAATGCAAAGAAATACCAAGTTGTTCCATCAAACTCACTTTGGAATCATCACTGTCCAAATTAAAGGGCCCTGCACATGCTAATCCTCTAATTAACAAAGATTAAGCTTTCTTTAAAACATAATTAACAAAGACATATTAAAGGTTTAACACTACCAATTCCAAACTTGTGACACTATACTTTAATGGTAAGGTGTAATAATTAAGTTTTAACCAATAAGTTGTGTTCAAAACGTAACGAGTGAACAAATTTATAACACTCCAATATAAATTTGTAAGAGTTAATAATTGATTATAAAAGATAAGTCTTACCTGTTCAAAATAAAATGAATAAAACATTAATCTAAGTTATATTTCTTAATAGCACATAAAATTCTTTTTACATTTCAAACGAGAAAGAAATGGAAATGTCAATAGAAGTCCATTATATTGAAATTACTTAATAGGAGTAATCAAATATATAGTTCTTATTTCAGAAAAGTACGATGTCAAAATCACTTGATTGGTAAGTCATCAACTTAAACTTTTGTTATGTAAAATTTCTTAACATGCTTTGTATCAAGCTATAATTCTTTTTAGTACTTCAAGATACAATATTGTGTTTTAATTTATGGCGATAAATAATCTGTCTTATTTTCATATTACTTCAATTATTTATTTATTTATGAACGATCCACACTAATAATGTAAAAATTATTTAGATAAGTATAAATGTATAAATTCATTTTATTTTTTTTTGGTTGAGATTAAAAGTATTAATTCCTACTCTGGCCGATAATGGAATTCCATCCACACAAAACATTTTAATATAAAGTTTGTTTTCTTTTTGGCTTCAAGTCAACATGATGACCACTATCTTTTAAATTATATATATACGGCTATTGTTGTAAAAAAGTATTTGGGATCATACGTAATCAATATATGACCTAAACAATTAATTAAAAAACTATAGATTTGATCCAAAGTATATAAATAAAAATAATAATTATGACTCTCACAATCCATAAAAAAAATAAAAAATAAAGCTTATTCTAAAGTGCATAAATCTAAACTTATAGCAATTTAACTTGTATAATGCTTCATTACGCAATCGACCAAATCTGGCATGTCCCAATCGGACAAACACAAAATGGCCCCTAACGTCATAATTTGTACTTTCAATCTTATTCCGTTTCGTTTCAATTTATCTGTCTTATTTTTACTTTTAATCGATTTAAGAAAATATGTACCATTTTGTTAAGATTTCTAAAATAAAATAAAGCGAATATAGTATATTATACGATGATGCTAGACGAGATATAGAAATTAAGCAAGAAATGTTTTTGGCATGTAGTAAAAAGAAAGATTAAATTAGACCTTATTCCTCATATACGATTCAGAATCAATCGAGTGAATATATTTTAGATAAAAGTAATTTAATCCGTATATACGACAAGATTAAAATTACAATTAAAAGAATGAAGAAGATATTATTCGTAGTAGTTAAAATATCAACAATGACATGATATCTTGTCTATAAAAACATATTTGTTAAAAGTATATTTAGAGATCGAAAATTATATATTATAGCAACTTGTATTGTGGGTTGTTGATTGATATTGAGCATCACACTATTTAATTAGCAATACTTATATATATATATTTCTTCTACAATTAAAAAAAATTACTCTTAATGTTTCTTTTGTTTTTGGTTGTCAAACTTGAGAAGTTCAACCATCAAATTAATAAATTATAACTACTACTATTTGATCTGAAAATTAATTTAGATTGTCTATTTGACCTTGAGTTTTTTTTCTTTTTTTTTCATTTGATTTTTTCTTAACTAATTTTTAAATTATTATCTTAATATTTCCTTAATTTGCATGAGTATATATTATTCATAGAATGTAAGAGTCAAATTAATATCTTATACTCCATACGCAATCAAATGATATCAACATATTATGATGAGTATTATCTTGTATAGTTTTTACAAATTTTGAGAATTTAAATGCATTTTAATACCACATTCCAAATAAATCCAACTTCGATTTGATGTTCTATTTCTACATACTGTATTTATTTGTGGAAGATAAAAAAATTATTTTCGATAGACTCTCAATTCAAGAAAAAAAATTAGTCTAAAGCATCTCATTTGTACTTTATATACAAGAATTTAAAACTTAAATGATGAATTTTGCTAGACGTGTTTTCTAAGGCGTAGGGAATAATACACAAAAGATAGTTTGGATACGCATGTAGTTCACCAAGTGAGTCTAGTCCTCTATCTATGTATCGAAATATTAAACGACCTTTAAAATAAAGGCAAAATACATATGAAAATCCCTCAACTAAAATTTTCATATTTGATACGTCTAAATTCAATTTTGTAAGAGCTTTTGTGCATGTCCTTTAACAGCTAGAGCATATTTTAAGTGATTTACTTATCTATACATAGTTAGACGCATAATATTTTCATTTGAACCGAAAGCATCTAATATTATTATCATTAAAAAAAAAAAATTCCCCACGTAGTAAGTTGACAATATTTATAGTTGTACTTAGTTGTGCAATCGTGATTACCTATGCTATTAGTTTTATCCCCAACCAATAATACTAATTAAGTGTTTGCATTGCACTCTTCAACGCTTATCTTTTTTTTTTTTTTTTTGACTATATCTTATGATATTTGTGTACCTAATTATTATAAAAGTTGGTTATTAAGACTATATTAATGATTAAGTGGACAGATGGCACCTTCTAATTGGCCATAAGGATTCTACTAAGATACCAAAGCAAATTTGTGATCCTACTTTATTCCATCGAATCATATCGATTCAAATTTTAGTTTTTCAACGAAAAATAATTTAACACACTAAGCATAGGTATCGTGACAACAATAAAGATATAAGTTGATGTGGCAATGACTACTCCCTCCTCAATATATTTGCG
The DNA here is from genome assembly GCA_022817965.1 of Solanum lycopersicoides. Lineage (NCBI taxonomy): Eukaryota > Viridiplantae > Streptophyta > Magnoliopsida > Solanales > Solanaceae > Solanum > Solanum lycopersicoides. The sequence goes on along the minus strand of CM040621.1, from coordinate 94,392,622 downwards.
TATATAGAATTTTGCAAAAAAAACGATGAAATCTATCAATATATATCACGATTCAAGGAATAAGTTAAGTACCTATATATTATTAACCTAAGTGTAGGTACTAAAACTTACTCGTCAGTCAAATCGTGGCCTTATGACCTTCAACAAATATCTACAATCTTTGATTATAAGTCTAAGCGAATTAATTTGATATTATACATCATCTTCGTTGATAAGCTTGACAACAATATAATTGAGCAATTTATTTCAATTTTTATTGCTTCAAAATTCATTTGATTTGCGACATTTACTACTTGCTTGATACTTCCATAATATTGTATTAGGCTTGAAGTATGTAGAATATCCCAACAACTATTTTCTTTATTCAATTTCCACCATCATCAGAATAGTCTTGACACAATCATTGTTCAATTTCCAATATTTAGTTGCGATTACATATACATTTCAATTTTTTTAAATATATAGTAATACATAGTCTGAATAAAAAAACGATAAAATTTAACTGAATTCACAAAATCTGCCTAATATTCATATTTCCTTCCTGAAATGGAACAGGTGCTAGCCTGCTACAATGTATTTGATCTTTTTTTTTTTTTAAAAGGTAAAATATATGGCAAAGGATGGTTAAGTTTTATACATGTAAACTGGATGTGCTTTACAAGGTAGAATAAAATAAAATGATAAAAAATATAGTACTTGAACATACAACTTAAACTTATTAGAGTTGTAACAACTACTTTGCCTCCGTCCCAAACAAGTTGAGGTAGGCTAATATGAATCCCCATTCCTTCTTTTAAGCCCGGCGGATTGAGAATTAGCATGCAACCCAATCACCAAAGAGAATACATACTCTACTACCATAAGAAACAATGTTTTCTAGGATTACTCCTTAATAGGACTGAACACATTTGAGTTATCGCCTTCACATTGAGACGAGATGCGATTTTCTGAGCAAGAGACTTGCCAGCCAGAAGCACAGTTCATGCAAAACATTGCAATATTTATCTCTCTTTGGATCTACATGGGACGCGGGCTAAATGAAAATATAAGGGAAAGAACTCAGAGTAAAACTGTGTGTATTTCATGAGTGACTTGAATATCGGATAGAGACCTAACCCAACTGCAGGAAGATCTCTCTTTCTTGCCTGCAATAACAAAACCAGCAGATAGCCGATGTACCAAACTGGCTGTCCCCATTCCCATGACCTGTATCTCTCTCCTGGCTGTTTGAAGTTGTTCTATTTCTCAATGATGCACTGAAAAAACAACCATATTGGGGAGAAAATATATTAAAATGAGTTCCATAACACTTTCGATGACATGAAGATTCCTAAGATATCTGAAGTTCAAAGTGGAAACTCAACCTAAACATCATTTCCAAGTACCAGCAAGCCAAACTTGCCAAATACTGATAACCATTTACATTCATATAATAGGGAACAGCAGGTAACAAAATAGAGATGCTACAAGCCCCACATATGAGATGGAAAAGGAAAATAAAAAAGAAGACATCAACAGGACAAAGCAAAAAATATTACGGTTGGACTTCAATAGGGAACGAGCTCCATGAAACAGACGTGATGACTACTCTCATTAACAACATTTACATATGTGCAGAGAATAATGTAACTCTCAAAGTGAAGCTTGTTGATCATTCATCATTCTAGCTCTTCACATTAACAGAGTTATCACTAGTGCCATCCTAGCCAGGCACGTGCCGAAAGCATCAATAACTTAAGTTTACTACAGTTGGAGCTCGATTGGGTGTGTAATCAAAGTGAACGATAAAAAAAGCACTAGCAGAAATGAAAAATATTTATATTTTTAAGTGGACTAGAAGAGGTCCAAGATTGTTCGGCCAAAATCCAAATTATGAACCCAACTTGATAACAGAGGCTCGTGATTTCCAGGGTGAAGAATAAATTAATGAAGTGTCGCCATCACGCTCCACTGTCAACAAACGATGAGAAAAACAGCACTAGGAGGAGTGGGCAATATCTATATTCAACAGTAGACTGGATGAAGTTCAAATTGGTTGGACAAATCTGGTTTATGAAAATCAAAATTTTAAATTTCAAGTTGAACAACAAATCGACAAAGTGTCAACTGACCACGCACTTCGATCAAGACACAAGGAGGAAAAGTGGAGAATATTAATATCCTACAGTGGACCGGATAAGGTCAAGAATTGGTTGGTCACAACTCACACCTGATTTATGAAAATCGCCTTCACACCAAAAATTCAAGATTCTCAACATGATTAATAGAAGTAACGAGTGCATCACCTTGTCATGCTTCTTTGTCAAGACAAGGAGGAACTGTTTAATTCTCTGCATAACAACAAGGACCAAGCCTTGACAGGAGATAGTGCAGCATACAGTTAAAACATCAAAAGGGTTAGAACAATCCACATATGCTACATTAAAGTACTGTGGGAACCAAAGGTCACTTTTCTTCACAACATAGTGTCATAATCAGATCGAAGTACCTACTCCTGCCTTTCTAAGTTCACATATACATACATACCACAACTACTAGTGTAATAACATGCTTGAAACTCTTTTTCCCTGTGACATAGATAAAACATTTTTACTTGAGCAATTAGCTGAAAAATTACAGTGCCAACAACTTGCAGGGAAGCATGCACTATACCTCTTCACTAGGATGCATGAAATTCATGAAACCTTCATGGTGATTATAGTGACAACCACATGTCGGAGCATTGACTGGGGGCTGCAGATAGTTTGGCTTGAGGCAGAGTATGAGAATATCCTTGGACAAGTTGCATGTTAAATAGTCAAAGAAGATTCTGCTACCACACCAAACAATTTCTTTTTTGAGAAAGATGACAGTACACTAATCATCAGCACAAAGGCAACACTGCAGTCATATTTACAATTACAAACGAAAGTAGAAGTGCGACCTTGTTCTCTTACAAGGATCCTAATAATTCTAATAAGAGTTTTAGCTTCCTCTCCATGATTTTCATCACGTTAAAGTTAAAAGTAACAAAATACAATTCATTTTCATTCTCTGGGTGGGACTGCTTCAATCTTCAAAACACCTTGCATTGCATGCTGGGGTCTCCACTTCTTCTGCCTAACATTACCTCCCACATTAATCCAGCACATCATAAGATACCAAACAATTTTTGAATCTGCTTTATTCCATTGGCATGTTCTAATTTACTGTACTCAATCCAGTTTCTTTTTCTTTTTAGAAAGTCAATCAAAACTTAAAAGTCTCAACACGCAAAAAACTACACACTACCAATATCAGGAATAATACAGATTCCCCACATATCATACAAAATTGAGTTTTTAACAATGAAAAGTTCACCCTTCACCAATAGCAAGCATAAGCATCATCGCGATAACTAAGTGTATTTGTCCTAAATGGAGTGATCAATTGACTAATTAGATGTGAACTACTTCATTTAACCATATTTAGTGGTAAACAATGCTATTTAACTATATTTAGTGGTCAATTAATAACTCCAATTACACTCTTAACTAAGTTGCTTGGACTCTTCACTTATGGTGCCGCACCCATGTAAACACGACATGAGTGTGGGTGTGGGATCCGTGTCCAATTTGGTCAACCGATTCTGGGTGCTTTGACCAAAATCAACGGGGAAATCCAGATAGTTGATTTCTATAATCAATACAAAATCTAAGGTGAAATTGAAGAAAATAGAATACCTTTTATATATAAATTTCTATGTCACTCCTTTTCCTTTAATCTCATTCCAAGATTATCTTCATAATATCTCATAATTTAGGTTTTATAACTCTATTTTAGATATTCTAATTATTTTTAGGCGAATCCCGCCAATCGTATCCATACATGAATCCATATCCCGAATCTTAAAAATTAGATCATGAAGGATCTAACCTCTCGATCCACACCCATATCGGACACCCGCACCCGAGTCCGAGCAACTTAGATTCTTAATGAATTAGATAGTAATTTCATCATAATAAGAGTATTCGTCCTAAATGGAGTGATCAATCGACTAATTTGTAGTGAACTATTACACTTAACCATATGTTATGATCAACAATATTATTTAACTATATTTAGTGATCTATTAATAACTCCAATTACATTCTTAATAAATTAGATAGTACTTTCATCATGATAGATGATCAACCAAGTGCTATGTTGCCTCAACCACAAATTACAAACAATTCATCCCAATTAATAAGCCCACCTTAGGGCCCCAATCCCTTATGCACCATCCCACTATCTGCATTCTGACACTGTGTTGTCATGCATCAAAGTGTCTGGAGTTGTCACACTAGTTTCGATAATCAAATGCTCAATTAAAGGCAAGTGAGAGTGATGCGCATGCGACACGTGACCAGTGTCATTTGGGGAAGATTCTCTTTCTGCCCATTAGAACTCATCGTTCATTGAGTTGAGCAAATTTTCTGACGATTGATTAAACATGCCACTTTGCTTCAGTAAATTTGGAAACAACTCTGGATCTTATATGTACACATTTTAAATATCCACATACAAATGCATAGATTCACGCATATCAAATGACTCACAAGGGAATTGTAGGCTGCAGTTAAAGTTACTCATGTTATTAAATACAATTACGAAATGGAAAGACTTGTTGCATCTTTTTGCTCATTTCTGAATGTCTCAGATCAAAGCTGTTTCACGAGAAAGTAACTTTTCAGAATGGTTTTTAAATGACTTCTGAAAATCCCATTGTCAGTTAATAAGCAATTTAAGCAACTACTCGTATTTATCTTACAAGTAGCAATTTAGAAATCCCAGCATGTTGAAGTATAAATAGTTCCTTAATGTAGAAATAATCTCTCAGTAACATCAAAACTGATATGATTTGATTAGTCCAATTGCGGTTTGCAATAAACATAATACAAGCTACAGAAGTTGCAGACCAACCACAATAATGCTGACTAACTGAATCCCACAGACAATGTGAATTCCAGTTACTTCTATGATAATAGAGCCCTAGGTGCAAAGATAGCAAAAGCTATGCAGGTTTAACTACTGTCAGTAATAAGCCTCTTTTTTCATTTTGGGAATAAAATGCCAAAAAAAGGAAAAATTTTACTTGGAGAAATGTCGCTAGCAGGAAGACTGAATAAGATGATACTTGAGCAGCTGCTTGAAGTGCGAGCGAGAATAGCTAATTCACACCCTTAGAATCTGAAGCTTGTTGGAGAATGCAATGGCAACCCAATCAGGCTGGGATGAGGACCACTGAAGCTGCTCGATTTCTGCCCCTGCAGTATAAGCCAGAATTGGATCCAATCCACCTTCTATTGGCTGACCCATTGAAGAGAGATCCCAGATAAGCGCCTGTGAGTCATCACCAGCAGTACAAATATGGCAAGAGCTGTGAGGAGCCCAGGCAATGGCATTCACACTAGCCTGGTGCCTCTGTAATTCCACCACCGGCAGTGTAGGGAAACGGATGTCCAAAACTACAACCTTTGCACTGTCCATTATTATGGTGGCCATATACCTAGGATCCTGCTTGTTCCATCCAAGGCGTACAAGAGGAGTATCCGGCTCAGAACTCTCATAGATTATCGTAGAGTGCTCCTTATCGCGAAGATCAAAAACCCTAACAGACCCATCAGCTGAAACAGAAGCAAAAACTCCAACCCCACCCCAAGCAATATCATAAACCTCCTTATCATGAGCAATTAACTGGGTATCGACAGTCTCCCTCTCAATATCCCATATAGTACAGGTAGTATCAATACTCGACGTACCAATCCGCCTCGGCTCAGCTTCATTCCAGTCAAATGAGGTTAACGGACCGGAAAACTCACTGTTCCGGTTGTTATTAAGACAACTCTTGATTTCAACCCGACTATTATCATTGGCCACTCGCCAAATCCTGAGATAATCACTAGAGGTAGCGATCAGGTCCGGCTTCTGGCACTCCTTATCAGGTATGAAGATAACTTTCGTAGGCGGATACGGGTGCTCAAATGAGAGTTTCGGGTCGGACCGAATTTCACCATTGGAGTCATCAAGCTGCACAATCTCAACTCGGTTCGGGTACTGCTCAAGCAAGCTAGCAATGGCGAGACGATACTTCTTATCCTTGCGAACACTCCAATTCATGGCGTATATGTGCCATGGAGCCTCGTAGGTGTAGATCTCGGAGCGTCTCTGCTGTTCGTCGGATCCATCTTGCTGGTTCGGATCACTGCTCGCTCCCATTTCTGATATCTTCTTCTTCCGCCGCCGCTGCCGACCGAATTAGGGCTTGAAAGTAACAAAGATTGGGAATTTAATTGATCGGGGAGAAGGAGATGAGGTCTAACTCCAGATATAGTTACAGAAATTACACTTTAACTCCTTTAGTTTTACTAGTGTTTATGCACGTACCATAGACTATTTCCTTTTAATTATTCCAAAATCAAATAAGTCCATGCCCTCAACTACTCAATAACTCACATCCTACTTAGCGTTTTATGTAACAATTCATGTCCTATATAATGATCTTATGTGTATTATGTCATATAAGATATGATACGTATGCATATTTATTTAATTTTATATAAATTTAAGTATTTGTTTATATACGCCTAAAATTAGAGTGTATGAGTCAAAAGTGTAATATTTTATTTTATGTTCATATTCTCAATTGGTACAAAATTATAAGTCAAGTATATATAAATATAATTTACTTGTAAATTTAAAGAGATGTCGATGAATTCAACAACAAAACATGAAGTTTAAACGAAATAGAAACTTATATAAATATTTTATTTTTGCGCGGAGATTATACGTAGATAAAGATCAACTAAAATTTCAGGGAGAAAATGAGTAATGGGTTAAGAGGGTCAAGTGGCATTTTTTTTTATGTGTTGTATTTGTAAAATAGTACTCACAATTTAATTCTCTAAATATAGGAGCGGCCTCAAAAGTATTATGCTTTTCTATTATACTCTTTATCTTTTTTATGCATGTACCTTCTCCATTGTGGAACAAAAAAACATACGGCTTTTAATTATTTTCAACTAAAATTTGGCTGAACACGGGGTCATTTATATTTTTCTTTCGTTTATTTTTATTTGTTATAATTTTTTTAGTTAAAATTGTAAGAAATTTAGCCAATATTTTACTATGCATGTAAATCACTTTAACATTTTATATGTGTCACACAAATTGAGATTAACGAAGTAAAAATATACATTGTAGTAAATACATATAAAACCTCCGAATTTGTCCGCTAAACTTACTACTTTTAACTTTATAAACTCTCAACACATATTGGTAGTCTAATTGTTTCTCAAAATTCCACTAGTACGTACCACATAAATAGAACAGAGAGAATAAAATAATATTTATTTAAGATATGTATAAATAATGTTATAAATCACAATAATTAACAAACTTGAAATATTTATTTATCATATTAAAATTTAAACGACATTCCAAATTATATTTTTGTCACATAAACTAAAACAAACAAATAATATTTATTTGTTCTAGTATTTATAGATAGCCGTCCGTAGTACTATAAAACATCTTCTTTTCAAGAATATAACTTCTTTCTAGGTCCGATGCTTTAGGATCCAACTGTATATTCGTTATTATGTATGTATATAACCTTATAGAAACACCCACTTCATGAGACACAAACGTTCAATTTATTCAAGTGATCACAGTAAGTCACAAGAAAATTTGTCGGTACACAACCATACTACCAACCAGAACACAAACATTGTTTTCTTCTTTACTACACCAACACATTTTCATCTTCACATTGTAGGCCTTATATTGAGACGAGACGCGAGCTTCTGACCAAGAGACTTGTCAGCCTGCAAAACAAACATTCTTATCGTTGTGTCCTTCAGGATAAATGCGGGATTAAAGCAGCATGTAAAGGAAAGAACTCTGACCTGTGACCAGTATGAGATCCAAATACTGCGAATTTCATGAGTGGCTCGAGGATCAGATAGAGCATCAACCCATCTGCACAAAAATCTTTCTTGCCTGCAATTACAAGCCCGGGAGATGAGTACCTAACTGATAAGGGTGGAAACTTGGTTGACTGAAAATAACAAAGGAACTAGACTACCTGTCCGGTGCCCAAGATCTGTAATGTTCTCCTGGCTGCTTAAAGTTGTTCTCTTTCTGAATGATGACCTGCAATATACTCATCATGGTTTAGAATCAAGACATATGGAGGAAACAAGACTAGGCAAAAAGGAGAATTTCTATATTTATGAAAGTTAACTTAGCACCAAAAATAAGATAGTGTCACCTTTTCGCGTTTTCCTGTCAAGACAGGAGGAGGGATAGGGTACTGCTCCGCATGACGACAAGGATCAAGCCTTGAGGGGAAATAGTTGACCTGAAACAGCATACAACATCAGGTTGACACATCAAAAGAGTAAACTATCATTATCAATACATGCACTCTTGAAGTACGTAGTGTGGGAACCAAAATTCGCAACTGGGCTTCATAATTAGACCAAACTACCTTCTCCTGCCTTGCTAAGTCCACATAAACAAGGGAACAACTAGTCTAATATGATTAACAACCCCTCGTCTTTCCTTGTGAAGTGGATAAATATTTCAACTTTAAACAATCCACTAAAAATATTATTGCGCAACAACCTCATAGCAAGGATGTACTATACCTCTTCATCACGGTGCATGAAATTCATGAAACCTTCATGGTGATTATTGTGATGAGCACACTTGGGAGCATTAACTGGGAGCTGCAGATAGTTTGGACCAAGGCGGTGTCTCTGGCTATCAGCATATGAGAATATCCTAGTTTGGAGAAGCTTATCATCCGAATAGTAAACACCAGGGACAACAATGGCAGGGCAAAAAGCAAGCTGCTCATTCTCTGCAAAGAAGTTATCGATGTTCTTATTCAATACCAAGCGACCAACTGGCTGTAATGGCAAGATGTCCTCAGGCCAGATCTTGGTTACATCTAGGGGGTCAAAGTCAAATCTGTCTTCATGATCAGGATCAATAGTCTGGATGAACAGTTTCCACTCTGGATAGTTCCCAGCAGCAATTGAATCATAGAGATCCTTGGTGGCATGACTATGATTTGCTCCACCGACCTTAATAGCTTCTTCATCCAACAAGCATTTGACTCCACAAGTTGGCTTCCAATGGAATTTCACATACTGTGCTTTCCCAGCTTTGTTGATCAGCATGTAGGTATTAACACCGAAACCATCCATGTGCCTGTAATCTTGTGGAATGCCCAGATCATCAAACAGGAAACTGAACATATGAAGACTTTCTGGATGGTGAGAGAAGAAATCAAGGATCCTCCAGTTCTCCTGAATGTGGGACTTTGGATTTGGTTTCAGGGCATGAACCATGTCAGGGAACTTCATTCCATCACGGACGAAGAAGACAGGGAAGTTGTTTCCAACCAGATCAAAGTTACCCTGAAATACAAAAAAGAGCACAGATGCAGAAGTAAAGAGAAGTGCAGTACGTTTCTTCAGCCACGATCAGGAAAACAATACTGAACCAACAAAAACAATTCATGAAAGCAGCACGTTCATGTTCAGCAAACACAAAAGAAGTGCAGTGCCTTCATGATCAGGAAACAGAAAATGGCTATTAAGTAAATGGTTATTTCCATCAGATAAAATTCATAAGAACAAGAACCAGGGAACAAAAGACACTTGATACGATTTATTGATTTTGAACACTCCCGCTTACAAATGAATACTCCCTTCAACATTGTATTTTTTCAGAATCCATGGTTGATCAAAACCATCACAAAACAGCACCGCGTGGTGTTTGGGCTTATAAACAGTTGCCATTGGATTTCATCGAGTTTGAGATTATTAATCTGAACAAATTCATATGAGCAATAGTGTTGCTGTCTAAAATTACTAAAAAGGACCAAACAAATGGAAAATCATGCAAATTAGGCATATCACTAAAGGCTGAAACCAAACACTTCTCACATAGAATAAACCTTTGTTCAACCTGTTATACAAAATCAATTGCCGACTCCAAAGCCAGGGAGAGATAAAATATAAGTTTGTGTTTCAGCAATGGTCTCTTACCAGCTTGACAGGCATACAATTTAGGGTACTGATAAATAAAAATCTGACAATGAAGACATTGCAAGAAAAAACTAGCATCTGATTAGAAATTACCTCTCTGGTGTAAAATTTTACTGCGAATCCTCTCGGGTCCCTGAGGGTTTCAGGGCTTCCACGCTCGTGGATAACAGTAGAGAACCTCACAATAACAGGTGTCTGGACCCCAGGAGCTCGAAGAAAATCAGCACATGTAAGATGGGATATATCATGTGTGACCTCAAAGAAACCCTTGGCACTGGCACCTCTGGCATGAACAACACGCTCTGGGATTCTCTCACGATCAAAATTGGCAAGCTTCTCCAGCAGATGATAATCTTCAAGAAGAATTGGGCCTGAAAAAAGAATAACAAGTTTGAATATTCTTATCCATGGTGTGAAATCCACTAAAACTGGAAAATTATGTAAATGCTATTATGATATCTCTAAAACAGAAAACTACAGAATTTTATTTGTACTGATCTCATGAAAAGCACCTCTATTACACAGGACAAATTTCACGATTTGAAATATGCAAAGAGCTATTTAGCCCTTTAATCAAGTTCTATCAATTCTTGCCGGAGTCAAATTATTCAAATGACATAGAAATAGTAAAAAGTGATAATCTTGAAGTTCCCGTCACGAATTATTTCCATCTTTCAACCATCTACATTTTCCTATCTTATTACACTATTTCTGCAAACCATTATGACCAATGTTACTCATACCATGTTAAATAATTCTTCAAAAGAGTGGAACATCAAGGAATATATCCAAGAATAGAAACAGTAAGGCACCTTATACCAAACTGACCATCTAGATCACACACTTTTTCTAGTTGAGCATCAAGGAGGACCAATAACAGGCTAACAAAGCAGGAGAACAGTAGTTCCTGTTTGTTTCTATATATATGTATTCATAATGATCTACACAAACGAAAGATATGCACACACAGAAATACAAATGGAAACATATGCACACCCAGAGATAACAGACACTATATTGTCTAAACGTATATCATCTTAACCATTTAAATAGCTAACCAAATGCATGTCCCCAAAACAACAAGATATATCATACTGGCATCTTGTTTCCCACGCGCACAAAAAATCACAAGCTAGAAGGAATAATTGTTCTTATCAATCAACTACGCCTTGAAATACCCAAACTAGCTGCTGTTGGCTGTCTATTTATCAACTATCTCCCTTTTCAAAGTCGGGAATATGTTCTTATACCAAACAATAGAATAAAAATGCAAACTTTACACACCAGAAGAAAGATAAGAGAAGCTAAAAAGTACCTCTAGTTCCAACAGTCAAGGAAGAATTGTTGTTATACACTGGAGCACCAGAATTAGTTGTCATGAAGGGGGAATTGGCAGCACTTGAAGGACGATACTGCATCAAATCTCACAATCATTAATCATGAACCTCACATGTTCAAATATAATATAAACCAACCAAAAATCCTCTAGACATGCTAATAATCCTAGCTCTATCAATTTCCAAAAAGTTGCACCAACAAAAATATAAACCAACATTGACGTATACCCTTACCAAACCATATAATAGATACAAAAGCGTGATTTCTCAAATAGTTATTATATCATAAAGTCCCATTAAAAAAAAGTTGACATAAAAAAAATATCACTATCAACCTCGATAACGGGATAAAACTAAGGTTTCTAGTTACCCTTTTGTTTTCTACTAGATCAAACTAGACATAAACCCGCACTCTCTTATAAATCAACAAAAATCAAACCACAAAACCATAAAACTAGGGCAAAATGAGCTGCAACCACCAAATTAAACCAAAAAAACTCAAAAAAAAACAAAAAACGGAATCTCAATTTCCCCGCATATATCCTTCACATCCCACAATTAAAACGATAAAAAAAGTTTCACGACAACAGATAACAATCCACAAAATCAAATTAAACAACAAACGGAAAAAATTCCTTTTTTTGGAAAATCAAAAGAAATCTACTGCAACAACACAGATCAATTTTTTTAAAAAAAAAAAAAAAATCATATAGAATCAATAAAATTCTTCAATAGAAATTGCAAAAAAAAAAAAAAAAAATACCTTGTAAGGATCCATGGCGAAAAAAGAGAAAAATATTTAGACCGAAAGAGAGAAAACGGAAGAAGAAATTTGCGTTTTTTTTCGGAGAGTGTATGAAAATAAAAATGAGCTGATTTTTATATTAATATATAGATCTTGTAGGCCCATTGTTCAACCGCCTAATTCTCCTTTTTTGGCTCGCTTTTCTATTTTTATCATTTAAAAATAATATCCATTGCTTATCCACTTTTTTTTCTTATTATGACTATATTTTTCTTTTTCTGAAATAAATAAAATAAATATTTTACAAATCATAAAAAAATTTAAGTTGTTAGAAATTTGGAGCTGTAAAATTAAGATGATAATATTAATAATTACGTGTCTAATTAAATAAATTCTTATCTATTCTCGATCCAAATAACAACTATAAGAATATAAATTTTATTAGATCTCCCTAAATAAATGAATAAAATTAAGATGACAATATTATTAATTACGTGTTTAAATAAATTAGATTGTTCTTTTACTAGTAGCTATCACCTAACTCTTAAAACTATGGATTATATGTAATCTTCAAATTAGTGTAACCATATCTCTAATCTCAAGAAGATAAAATACTAATTAAAGAAAAGGGTCCACAAATCATATTTTGTGTTTTACCCAATGATTATTCTCCTTTTTGTGGGGTTGATTAAATGTCCTTTTCTTAGGCCATAATTTTGATTATTTTTTCTAAAAATGCATAAACTATAATTCTTAAAAATAACATTAGACTCTAATTAACACTAGTGTTTGATTTTATGAATAAATCAATATTTAGAATACATTTTAAAATATTAAATATTTTTGTATAACGTTTTCAAGTTATTAAAAAGATTTATAATTTATAGAAAACATATAATAATATGCTAATATCATTCTATAAATGACATTCTTAAAAGATACATGTATATCGATTTTATTTCTAACTTGTTTGAGATAGAGATAATTTTTGATAAATCTTCGTCAAAAACTTCATTTTTTTTTGTGGTGAATGCATCTTTAACTGTAAAATCAATTAATTTGAATTATGGTAATAATTAATTTCCATACGTCACATTAAAAAAATACTAAAAATAAAGAAATTTATTTTGTTTCTTATCTAACTTTTTTGGAGTTTATCCCTAAGCTAATACACAGTCATAGATGAGCTGGACCGTCGCGATGATGCCACGTGTCCAAATGGACCTAGAAGTGTGTGCAAGGCCCAGAAATATTCCAAATGGGCTTATGAAAGCTATATTGGACCGTTTAAATGGCCAGTGTGAACGCTGCAGAATTGATTAGATTCTGCTTATAGACAGTATGGGCCGTTCTGATAAGGGCCCACTAAAAATATAATTAAATATGTCCTTGTAATTTGGATTATTATTGATTAGTTGTTTCTTTTTTAGTGGTTGATGCCAAATCAGTACCAGGTAGAGGTTTGAATATTTTAGGTAAAATAGGTACAACAAATTTAATTCGAGGAGAATCAAATCATTGGAAAGGAGGTAATATAGGGAACTTTGTTTTAAGATGTTATCTCATACAAGTTTAGAATTTATTTCTGATAAATCACAGATTCAAGTAGAGCGTATAAAAAAAAAATACGATTTATCTCTTTTCAATAGTAGGAATGAAGTTCGTATATGCTTTTCTTATACATACCTCCTCACTTGTGGGATCATACTAATATCAATTGGAACTAGCTTTTTCATTTTACAAACCTATACTACTGTTGACGTTAACCAGCATTTGACTATTAAGTAGTTTTAACAGCATAAATGTGGTTCTTTATACCGTTAGTGTATATAACTTTACTTTATATTACCCCATCAAGAATCTGCAAACTTCAAATATGTAGATGGAACAATGTACAGATAGTATGAACTGCTTATACCCAAAAGAATACCAAAGTACAGTGTTTGATAACTTCTTCATCTCTAGAGGGCTAGCTAATCAAAAGGAAAAAACTTACTATAAAAAAAAAAGACTATAGATGTAAGATGTCTAAAGAAGCCAACGCCTAATGGCCTCCGCTCAAGATCTTGTACCCCGTGGAGTACAAGGTTTAAAACAGGCATTGCATCAGTGCAACACGAATTATTGCCATTAGCTTCATCATTTCTTGATCGGGACTAATGGAACTGTCTGAGTTAAGCTGGAAAACAGGGCGGATTTTCCCAAAACATTGAGGTTCTTCACTCGTTGCATCTCCTTTCCTTCCTCTATTGTCAACTGGATAGCCCTTTTCTCCAAGTCAACGGCATGTCTGCTAAGCTCAGGTGGTGACAAACGTAGAAGCAGCTGAAGGTATTCTGTTTGGTTTGCTTCATCACACTGTTTCAGGAACTTCTGCAGACGAATGAAATGTTCTGTCAATTTCTGATCTTCTTCCACCTTGACATCCAAAGTACGCATTGGCTGGGGAGAAAACTTAGAAGAATCAATTGGAACAGCATGAGAGTTGTTAGCAGCCTTGCCAAGAGAATTAGGAATTGATGGTCCACCATGAGAAAATGTCATCAAAGGTGCCAAATGCTTTGGTGATGCTACAGGAGGATGACCATTACTACCTTCCCTCTGTAGATTTTGCTTTTGAGGAATTGTCCTCTGCAACTGACTCAGGTTCTTTGAGTGAGTAGCCTCCACAAATTTGTCCACATTGCTCTGAAGTCTTCCTTTACCTAGTTCTAGATCAAATCTTCGTCGAGCATTAAGTATATTGTCATTTGTATCATTGCTGCTCACAGATTTGCTAGAATTGGTATTTGAAGGACGCTCAGGTGTAAGCCTCTTAGTTCCACATACCCTAGTTGGATCTGCAATAGGTCTTACGCCTAAAAAATGTGAATTTTCTTGATGGTTACTCATCAAGCTGGTTTTTTGATTCTGCACATCTCTCAAAGCTGTCTTTCTTGATACACCAGGAAGTTGCTTATCAAACGCTGGCATACCAGTTCCACCTGTGGTCACACCATTATGAAGGGGTTCAGAGTTGACCATTTTGAGATTATTCTCAACACCCTTCGGAGGCAGAAAACTATCAGAATGAAGCCTGATCAGAAAACAAAGACGAAAAATATATCATACTCCACTACCTTAGTGTTACAAAGACTTGAAGAAGAAGATGGTGGATAGACAGAAAAAAAAAAAGATTTGGGAAAGAGGTGTCGCTAACAGATTTTACCTATGTGAGAAAGATTAAAGAGTAAGTAAATCATATTTTATACACTGCAAGGCAACCTGGGAAGTGGACTTTATTCTTACGAAAACAATCCTACATTAAATGGTATCTCCAGGGGATATTATACAAATGTTTTACAAATGGAGGGACGAGAAGACATCAAAAACTACCAGAAAGATACAGAACTCAATTCCTTTAACTATATTTTGGGAGCTACCGAATGAGATAACAAGAGATGTTCTGAAAGAGAAAAAATCAGTGCATCAGCTGAAATATAATTGCTTATACTTTTTTGTTTGTATGGTCCAAAAGTGAAGAAGTAAAAGATATAAATCAGTCACTCCATAGTAGATTTCATCAGCTCCCTGTGTAAGAGGACAAAAGAGACTGAACCAGTACAAAGGAGAAAGACCCACTGATGAATGTCTTGGTAAGACGATAAAGAAGCCAATATACCCCACCTCTTATTTGTAAGAAGTTATCATCTAGTACTTTATATTAAAAAAAAACAGTTATCAAATGTTTTCAATTTTCCCATGATTGGTAACATTTTCTCTAGGAAAACAAGTTCCTTAAAGAATGAGGAAAATGACTTCCCTAATAATAGTAGAGTAAACAAGTTACATAAGTGACATTCTAAGTTCATTTCCACTAACCAACGGTCCCAGCCTCATCCCTTGACATCCCACCTCCAACACCCTATCCTACTCCATATGTTTAGCTATATTACATATAAATGCTCTTGGGATAATATTTTTTGCTTACTTACCATAAACTAGAAAATAAGTTTTGAAAAGCCACTTTCTTTTCAAAAAAAAAAACAAACATTTTTCTTCATCCCAAACAGACCCTTAGCATTATACTATTTCAAGCACAATGATTGGAAACCAATTCCACGAGTAAAAGAAGTACATAAAATTACTATAAAGCTAAAGCCAAAAAGTATTCATTAGAGCTAACTCATACAATAAATGCATAGCTAAGCAAATACAGATCTGTATCAAAATATTTAACATACTCATTTTAACACATTCAAAACCATAATTTATACATCTTAGTTAAAAAATGAACATACATTTCCTATCTATAAACAAATAGCATCAAATAGATAAAAACACTTCGCAACAAACAAAAATGCCAAATACCCACAAACCATTTCGATAAGATGATAAACAGCAAACAAAATTTCAAAAATTAAAATTCAGCTTAAGACCAATTCTTTTTTACTTAATACTCCAAAAGGGGAAAACCCAAAGCACATACCCACTACCAAAATTAAACCCATGAATTCTTCTATACACAATCTACTTCCCCGACCTTGCTAACGCGGGATGCTTTGTACCCCTAGCTACCCTAGAAGAATCTACTTCAATTTCCAATACTCATAAACAACCCCAACAAAGCTAATCCACCAAATCTTCGTTTAGAACCAAAACCCACCTCAAAAAATCTTCATTTTTCAATAATAACCATGAATGACAAATTAAAAAACACATCTTTCAGTATTCTTCATACAATTTACATTTAAAAAAATTCAAATTTCAAAAAATAATAATTATGACAACAAAGATCGAAACATTTTGGTCGATATATCGTTCGAAAAAAGTGAAATTGCTGAAATAATACTTACTGTAAAAGGTGTAAATCAGAAACTGTGAGCAAAGATGGAAGAGACGGCGCCAGTGAGAGGGGTTTCAAAAGAGGCAACTTTGGCTCCAAATATTTATTACTAATTCCTAAGAAATAAATAAGCTGCACAATTTTATTTCATTTATTAATTGAAAAATAAAATCAATCATAAATATCTACAAGACTTTATCACTGTACCAAATAAGTCCACTTTAAACTTTACACGTTTCTTAAAAAATAAATTTTAATATATTATTTTCTAAAAATTTAAAACTAAATACTTATAATTAAAAATAAACACATAAAAAAAATTGATTTATTAAAAGTAAAAATTATTATAATATTAATATAGTGAACGAATAAATAATTTGAGGGGAGTGAGTATTTTCTAAAAACACCCCTAAAATGTAGTTAATTTACTTGAATTGACATAATCTTTGACCAGAATTTGATGAATTCACGAGACTTTAGTGACTTCTTTTGTCTTCTTTTATTTTATTTTCAGTAAAATGAAACTCTTTTTTTAGTTGTAGAATTGTCTGTTAACTATTGGTGAATAATTATAACAACAATAATAATATAATTAATATAATTTTATAAGTGTGATTTTAAAAAATCAATATATGTATAAACTTTGTTTCTATATTGGTGGAGTAGATAAAGTATTTCGATAGATTTTCGATTCAAAAGTTGTTGATAAATCATTATTGTTTTTGTCACGAACATATTTAGTTTTTTTAGAGTTTGTGCTATATAGGTATTGTCATTGCTTTCGTGTGAATCGATTTCTTTTTAAATTGTTGGACTATGTTCAGATCAACTTGTATGTATTCACGAGGATCAGAACTATTCTTACAAAGTACATGTCGTCTTACACTAATATCTGATTAAGGAGGACCGAAATTATTTTAACATGTACATGTTATCTCACACTAATAAAGATATCAATTGCACGAGGACTACGACTATTCTAACATGTATATGTTCTCCAGCTGTAATATAGATATTAGGTTCACAAGGACCATAATTATTTTAACATGTACATGTTATTTCACGCTAATATAAATTTCAAATTCCCAAGGACCACGACTATTCTAGCATATAAATGTTACTTCACACTAATATAAATTTCAAATTTACGAGGGGCACGACTGTTCTTACATATTATCTCACGCTAATACAAATTTTAAATTTACGAGGACCATGACTATTATTTCTCACTGAAATATATATAGAATTCACAAGAATCATAACTATTTTAACATGTATATGCTATCTCATGCTATAATAGTTATCAGATAGAATCGAATTCAAATTTTAAATTAATTGGACGAGTTAAACTTAAATTCTTACCACTTGATGTTATTACAATGTTGGATCAATTTTATTTTTTCTTTAAGAAAAACTATATAGATTTTTTCACATACTTATATTCTATTTAAAATCTATATTAAATGTATTGGTTCAATTAAATTTCATGTCTATATATATTCTAACATATGTAGAATCACATATACGTGAATAGTAGTTACATTTAATTGGTTGCACTAATTAATTAAATATTAAAATTGAGAGTGGTTTTGGACCAATTAATATATTTTCCATTTTTATCGTCATTTATCAATACTCAAAAAGTCAAAACACTGAACTGTTAATATTAAAACAGTACCAAAATTTAGCCTCCATACCAAACTGCCTAATTGTTTTTCCTTTTTCATTAACTTTTCAAAATTTCGTGTCTTGTTGTTAGGTTATAAGTATATCAATGTTACCTCTATATATTTATGTAAAGATATGATCATTACATTTCCATGTTTTATTAAATTTTTATAAATGAAATATCATAATGAAGATTTGTTTTAATTAATATTAATAAAATCTTGAATTTATCAAAAATAAACAATTGCTCGACTCTAGTTTCATCACAAAACATTTTTGCGGGATAAAATAATCATGAGACTAAATAATACTCCCTCCGTCCACAATTGTTTGGTAGGTATACTAAAAATAGATGTCCAAGATTAATTGTCAATTCAAATAATTAAGAAACAATTAGTCATTTTTTTCCAAATTTGCCCTTAATGATAGTGTAGTCTAATTGGAAAGTTAGGTAGACTTTTGATATTCTTGATAGGGTTATATTAGTCAAATTACACATTGTATTAAATTTTCCTTGAGAGGTGTGCATGATCTTAACATGACAAACAATTATGGACGGAGGAATTACTTATTACCAAACACAAGTTAAAACAATCATATGAAACATTCTGATATTTATTATCTCACCAACCAAAGGATAGCCGTATTGTTCTTGATAAAGATAATGATTTGTTGCAAAATCAATAGTAGCATAAAAATAAAAATAAATGGAGATTTTTTTTAAGGGGTTTGATTTTTGTATTTAATATAATTACAAGCTTTCAATAGGAAAAGAAGAAAAAACAATGTCCAAGGAGAACTAAAACAATATTTACAATCTCAACAACACACATTTTCCCATGATTCTTCTCCATTGATTTGTTTTCATTAGTCACATAAAAACAATCACATCCATCTAATCAACACTAAGATTGTAATGCAAGTTCACAATCTATGATCTGACTCATCAAAATTATTGTTGCATCCATGTCAGATTACACTAATTATTTGGAGTAGCTGACATGCACTTGTCAACATTTTTGAAAAGTCCGAGTAACATATTCTATGATCATACCTGGATTACAAGGAGAAATATTCCTGCAAAAAATTCTTCTAACTTTGCCTTGAATCATTGCAGAAAGTTCTTCACAGAGTTTCCGTTAGGACTTCTTTTATCTTTTCTGAAGAGACACAACCCTTCAACGAGTTCTATAGCACTCGTGTTTTCTCTCTTTTTCTTACATTATATAATATATATTCGAATAATTTGGACATGGATCCAAGTTGACCTACATGGACTAGCCAAATGCAAAGCAGACTTTGCATTGTCAATATGGGATCTGCTCAGTTTTGGTCATAAGTTGTAGTATTGATTTTGCTTTTCTTTGGCCGCGATCAGTTCCCTCTTTACTTATCTCTACTAGATATTCATACACGCCGTATTGAAGAGCAGCAAGCATAAGATTTGAATTATAGGTACTCAACTCGAAAAGCACAGCAACAGAACATTCCTTGTTCTTGGGAGTGCCATCCTTCATCAAATTTACAAGTGTTTCGATGAAGGAAAGCTTTCCAATTACCTGTCTGCCTTCTGGATGAGTCGCGAGAATCAATAGTATTGACAATGTCTCATCAACCATGTCTAAGTGTTTTTCCTCTAGTAGTTGAAGTAATGGTGCTACAATCCCAGCTTGGATCGCGATACTTTTGTTAGCATGGTTGAAACATAGATTGAAAAGTGCAGTAATAGCATCCTTCCTCCCTCTGATGGTTCCGTTTTTTAACAGATCAATCAACGGAGGGATGCCATTTAACGAACCTATAGCTACTTTGTTTTCATCAAGCATTGATAAGCTAAATAATGCTGCTGCAGAGTTCTCTTTAGCTCCAACACTTCCATTTTGCAAAATCTCTATTATTTCAGGAATCGCGTTTTCTCTTGATATAAGTTTCTTGTTTGATTCATCGATTGACAAGTTTAAAAGAGCTGTCACAGCATGTTCCTGGATTTTTGAATCCGGATAGGAAAGTAGCAACACGAGTGGTGGAATTCCTCCATAATTAGCTATCAATGTTCGTTTCTCTGGATTTTCTTTCGAAAGCATTCTGATCTTTGTTACAGCCTTTCTCTGCACTTCTAAATGACTAAAAGACAGGTCTTTAATCAACGACAATAGCTTTTCATCACTTCCAGCTGAAGGACTTTCAGGGTTCGTTGGAGCCTCTTTTGCTGGAAGTTGAAAGTTATTTTTCGAACACCACTCTTCAATTAAATTCCTTAGAGCAAAATTTGGTGCTAATGACAAATGTGTCAAAGTTTCCCCCGTTTTTGGACATGTATGGTGATTTGAATCCAACCACTGTTGTATACTCTCTCTTTCATACGTCTGTAAAACATCGCGACTTTAGTCACATTTCACTAACTAAGATGCTATGCATATATAATCAACAAATTTACTCACCTGTCCTGTTGAGATAATAACCGGATCAGCCATAATCTGTAATGTGATAGGACAAAGAAATTCGTTTGGTATAGCTATCGAGGTTGATTTCTCAAGAGCTTTAGGCATAACAGGTTCATCACAAGGACCAGTTTCTCCATACCGGCTAATTTCTTCAATTTGTCTAGAAGATCAACGATTCGTTGTGTGTTCTCAGCATTATGTGATCGTCTTTCTTTTATAACTTCTTTAACTGATATCATTTCAGCTTTTAAATCCTCAACTGTATGCAATTCAAGTTTTTTCGCTAGCCTTTCTATACTAGCACTATCTGCATTTCGATCATTCTCCGTGGACAATGAAACCATCAAATCCATCGCGAGTTCCATGTCTTGAGTATCAATTCGTTTCTTAGACCGTTTAAATTGAATGATCATTAATTCCACCTGAAAAGTATCATATCGTCAATATAAGTAAGAAAATCACTTATTTTCTAGGAAAACATTTTTCTTTCGTACCTGTTCTTTCTCTTCATCTGAAATACCAAGTTCTTCATAAGGCATTCCATCCAAAGTTTGGCTTAATTTTTCATATACAGAATGAAATCTCCTTATAACAGCCTCACTTTCCAAAGCCTACATACGAAAAATCAAGAAAATCATTCCCAGAAACATATAATATCGTCATTTCTAGACTAGTTTAAGCTTCTAAACGAGGTGAACACACACATGCCAAAACCTCGAGAAACAGAATCAGGTGCACACATGAAGGGACATAATATAATTTATAGTAATGACTTAAAGTATGGTTTTAAATAGGACGGTCACACATGATGATATTAACGATAGAATTACTTACCAGATAAAGTTTGCTGCCACAATGACAAGTTTTTAACAATTTTTTAGCAGAATGAAATGCCTTCTTCATTTTCACCAAACATTGAACACCTGATTCAGGTATTTTTCCTTCGAAATCTCGAATTTCTTCTAAAAGGGGTAATAAAAGTTTCATCCTACGTACAAGATTACGACTTTCCTTTCTTTGAGTCCTCCTAAATTCTGCGTAAGAACTTATATTATGAATTATACCCATAAGTTCGTATACCAAATCTCTATTATCAATAGGAGTTGTAATTTGATTTGATAAATCATTTTCTTCATACATTTTAAACCCTTGTTCAATTTCTATTTCCCCAGCTGATACCATTTGAAAACCTCCAAGAAACAATAATGTGAATTTGGGATTCAATAAATTATAGGTTGTTTGTTTCTTGGAGGATAGAAAAATCAAAACCCTAATAATTTCGAAGAAATTTTCTGGATTTGATTTTTCTCTTTTCGATCAATCTCAAAATTCGACACATTACATTACATATGGGTTAAAAAAAAACAAAATTTATAGGCCTTTGAAAATAGTACCTTACTATATTAAGCTATAAACAATGTCACTTTTACGGCTTAATTTGAAATATTATCTTGAAAAAGGGGAAGCCGGTCCCCTTACATAGCCATAATAGTAAGTTTTTTCGAAGTAGCTGAACAATTGAATCGGCTGGTATAGAATCAGCTGCACATTATAGGCCTTTGAAAATAGTACCTTACTATATTAAGCTATAAACAATGTCACTTTTACGGCTTAATTTGAAATATTATCTCTTATGAAATAGAACTTTTTTATACTAGATAAATTTAGCTTATGAGGTGGACATAGTGATTAAATTTGATGGGTTGAATGAATTATTGAGATATGAATTGATATTGTACCTTTCTTTGATAATATAAGTTCATTTTTTTTTCATTTTTATAATCATATCTTAATGGTTTTCTTTTATTAATAATTTATCAAATTTAAAAAAGGGCCACAGTTGGGACTATGGAGCGTCTATCATTAAAATGGCAAAGGCAAATTAAGGCAAACAAAATCCGACTAATATATTTAAGATATCAATGCATTTCATGTTATGATATATATCTCAATGTTCAGTTTAGAGATTCGATTAATCTAGATGTGAGTTAAATTATTATTTTTTTATGATAAAATTATAAGGTTAATTTTTAAAATTTTAACTCGAGATATGTAATTTATAAGAGAATATTGAAGAGGTAGATAAATATATCGTATAGTTTAATTTTTCAATAAATATTTAATAGCTAGTGGTCCAAGTTTTTGACTAGCAGTATCTAACGAATACAAATTTTCTCCTAAACAATAAAATTTTAACACCTTCAAATGGTTTATTTCAGATTTTATACATCCATAAAAGTAATTCAAATAATAATAATAATAATAATAATAATAATAATAATAATAATAATAATAATAACAACAAATGTTATTTATTCTGTACTCAAGCTAGCATTAAATAAAATAGCGGATCGATCAATCAAATTCGTTTAGATCATTTTAATCGTTATCAAACACTCTTAACTTCTACAATATCAAATTTAATATGATTATTCTTTTAACTAATACCATAGTTTTTTATTCTTCAAACCTATCAATTAAACGAAGAAATTAAATAGATAGACCTAACATTTAACCTATAATGCTTGCATGAATCCATTCATGACGATGTTTTATTTCAATTTATAAAGATTCAACATAATTCCAAACTCACGATTATTGTCCAAACTGACAATTGATAAAATAAATAATCAATTATACTCGTTCAAACCATCTTAATAGAGCTTCTTTTGATCTCAAATCTAAACACAATTCACCTATTAAGTATACCTTTTATCCAACAATAAGTAGTCAATTATTGGATTTGACGCACATATTAAAAAACAATAAATGATAAAGATAAATTTATCAAACCGCCCTTATTATAATAGGAAAATTTTCACATATAGCCACTTAAATATAATTAATTACTCTCCATGGCTATAATTTGATAATTACAATTTGTAGTTACTTGTTATATCGAGGAGAGAGGCGAGCGAGATTGGGAGAGAGAAGAGAGTGGGAGAAAGGTGAATTGTATATGTATATTGGTTAGATAATTGTATATTATACATATGTATATATGGCAAGAGAGAATGGGAGAGGGAGGAGAGAGGCGAGTGAGATCGAGAGAGAGAGGAGAGAGGCGAGCGAGAGAGGGCATAGAGTGGGAGAGAGGTGAATGTATATGTATATAATTGTATATTATACATATGCATTTGTATATATGGCAAGCGAGATTAGGAGAGGGAGGAGAGAGGCGAGCGAGAGAGGGCAGAGAGTGGGAGAGAGGTGAATTGTATATGTATATAGGTTAATAAATTGTATATTATACATATGTATTTGTATATTCTAGCGAATTATATATATATAAATGTGACTAATTATACAAACTTGAAGTCAACCAACGTAATTAATGTATATTGTTAGTCGCGAGTGGTAACTATAGCAAACTATAGTTATGATGACTAATTAAATGAATTCAATGTTTGAAAAATGTATTATGAAATGACTATACTTAAATAAGAACTAGTCGATAAATGATCTTTTTTTTTCTAAAATGAACAGTAAAAATGAACTTTTAATTTTAATATACTCATCAAGTAAAAGTGAACGAAAGAATGGGAAAATAGAAATAATCAAAAGGAGTAAAAAGTATAATCATAATTTTTAAGTATTAATTATTTGAGACAAAAAAGAAAAAAAAACTAAAAAAAGCAAAAGATATGATGATTAGAAGCATTTTTTTTGAAAGATAACCGTTAGGAACTTCGCGACCTTTCATCCAACGGCTATATTTTACTAGCCGTTACTTTCAAAATTTTATGAAGGAAGAAAAACAAAAAAGGCGTGGCATGTGCAGACATATATCCCATGTTTACGATTCAATTTTATATACCCATTTCCCAAATCCTCTCTTTTTAATGAACCCTAACAAGATTAATCAGTAGAGGAACACTTCTTTTTTTTGAAATCTTTGATTAGTGTCATGGGGTTCTTCAATTACTAGTCTTTAATCGATTTCTGGGATTTTTTTGGGTTGTTTCGACTCAAAGATCTGATCTTTTTCATCTAGTGTGGATCAAGTTTTCAGGTTGGTATTTGGGTTTTCATGAAATGAAGTTTTTGTTATGTCTAGCCTAATTCTTTATGATTTTTCTTGGTTTAGATTGATGGGTCATTCAATTTTTTCAGTTGGGTTTTTGATTTTGTTTTTGTTTTGTGGATTGGTGCAGTGAAGATGGCTGGATCAGATGAGAATTACCCAGGAGTGATTAGGCCTTCAAATCTTCAAGGTGAGTATAGTTTCTTTTGTGTTCTTGATTAGTGTTTGTTTTGTGTTTGTTGATTTGACTGTGATAAACCCTAATTGTTATTTAGGGGGATTGAGGCCTGGTGTTGGAGGAAAAGTGAATGGAGGATTGGGGCAAAATAGGAGGGCACTAAGCACAATCAATAGGAATGTAATGGGAGCTCCCCCATTACACTGTGCTGTTGTCCATAAGAGAAATGACATTACTGAGTAAAAACTTCTTAAACCCGAGTACTTGATCCCATTTCTAGTTTTAATCTTGATTTCTCTACCTGTTCTTTTAACTTTATGTTTTTATTTCTTTCTAGAAACAAAGCCAATGCTGCTAACAAGATCCCTCCTGGACCGATTCATCGTCCAATCACAAGGTTTGACTCTATTTCTCTTAGGTTGTATAATACTAAGTAGGCGTTTGTCCATATGAAGCTGGATCCTAGACATTGTTACACCTGATCTCGATTCATTGTTAATTTGCATGTGGGGTTGTTGACATTTCAGGAAGTTAGCTGCGCAAATCGCAAGCAAACAGCATCAACCAGCAGTTGAGGTACACACTTTCAAGACCCTCTTGGTTTATTGTAAAGCTGAGCTGTTGTTAACATTGTAGTTTTCCATAGGTAACAAAGCCACCAGTCCCAGTGGTACCAGTTAGAAATGAATCAGAAGACTGCATTATTATTGATGCTGAAGATTACAAGACCACTGGTAATTCCTCTGTGCCAATGTTTGTGCAACATACAGAAGCGATGATGGAGGAAATTGATAGGATGGTAAGCTGATGATCTTTGTATCTTGGTTCTGAATGTACGTTTGGACTGCCATTGATGTTGTTTTATCTTTTAATTCAGGATGAGGAAATAGAGATGGAAGATGCAGAAGATTGGTCAGTTGTGGACATAGACAGTCCTGATAAAAAGAACTCACTTGCCGTAGTGGAATACATCGACGACATCTATGCTTACTACAAGAAGGCTGAGGTAGAGATGTTATCTCCAGTCTTCCTATTTGTTTGTTAGAGAACTTGTTCATGTTCATTAGGATTATGGCTTGTTGTAGAGTTTGCAGAAGTGTCATATTTTTCACCTTTATGATCAGTAAGCTTGGTAGATTGCCACATTACACTAGAATCAAGTCTACATTAATTAAGCACTGCATCTTTTCTGCCAGTCCAATAATAGATGCATAACATAGAATGTACACACACACGTGCAGGGTATGCATAGGCGGTTTCCGCTGTGATGTCATTCTATCAAGGATGATTATTATTTCAATCTTGATATGCAATCTGGAAAGAAATCGACGCGTTTTGCTTACCCCTTTTCTCTAATTGCAGATTGTTAGCTGCGTCCCTCCAAACTATATGGAACAACAATTTGATATCAATGAGAGGATGAGAGGCATCCTCATTGACTGGCTGATTGAGGTATACAGTCTGCTGTTGTGTGTCATTTCTGAATTTTATGAAGTAGAATTTTGGGTGTTGTTAACTTCTAATCCAATTTAAAGGTACACTACAAGTTTGAACTGATGGAGGAGACGTTGTATTTGACTGTGAATCTCATCGATAGATTCCTGGCAGTTCAGTCAGTGATTAGGAAAAAACTTCAACTTGTTGGAATAACAGCTATGCTTCTTGCCTGCAAATATGAAGAGGTTACTGTACCTGTAGTGGAGGATCTAATTTTGATCTCTGACAGGGCTTACACCAGAAAAGAAGTGCTTGAAATGGTTAGTTAAATCTTACATTTAACACGAAACGTTTTACCTCCATTATGTTGGCTTAATGATTTCAACCGTCCACAGGAAAAGTTGATGGTTAATACCTTACAGTTCAACATGACAGTGCCTACAGTGTATGCGTTTATGAGGCGGTTTCTTAAAGCGGCTCAGTCTGATAAGAAGGTGTGTTAAACTTCTTTGCTTACATAGAACGAGGGTTACCCAAAGAAGTATAACAACATTCTGAATCACTACTCATATAACTTTTTGTTTATGTTTAAATCAGGTGGAGCTAGTGTCGTTCTTCTTGATTGAGCTATGCCTAGTGGAGTATGAAATGCTTCGATTCCCACCATCAATGCTTGCAGCTGCTGCTATCTTTACTGCACAATGCACTCTCGGTGTGTCTAAGGAGTGGAATAAAACCTGTGAGAAGCATAGCAGCTATGTGAAAGATCAACTTTTGTAAGTATACTTAAGATTAATATCAATTTATTGACAAATCAGACAGATGTTTGATTGTGTCCCTTGATTTTCTACGACAGGGAGTGTTCGAAATTGATGGTTTCTTTCCATCAGAAGGCAGCAATTGGGAAGCTTACTGGCGTGCACCGAAAGTACAGCACTTCGAAATATGGCTATGCTACTAGATGTGAACCAGCTTCCTTTCTATTAGAAGCATGGTTTTAGGATTGTGTAGGAGGAGAACACATGAGGAAACTGCTTGCTTGCAGTAGTATATGTGTTTAAGTTTTTTTTAATGCAATTGTTGATGAGCAACATAAGTTGCCCCAGGTTCTGGGGGAAGGGGAGGGTGTTTGAGTTCTTTTGTTACCGATAAAACTTTGTTTATGGTTTTTCATGTCATGTACATTGATGTTGTTAACATTGTTGGAATGTGAAAATTTGCTTTTTCATACTTTTTCTTGAATACATATTTACAAGTTGCAGTTTCTTTTCAGCACACATTTAACTCAATCAAAATGTTGGTTACATTTGGAGTAAACCAAAGTGCTATTTTGGAGTATAACAATCAAAACTATTAGTTTAGTTCAAAAAGCTATTTTGGTTATAGCAATTTAACAAAAACACATTAATTCCGTTGCCGGGACTTGAACCCGGGTCTCTCGGGTGAGAGCCGAGTATCCTAACCAACTAGACTACAACGGATGTTACATAATTTTGTTATGATTATTTATTTATTAGATTTGCTCCCTCCGTCACACATGCAAGACTTTGTCCTTATTAGTTGATTTTTCTTCAAAACAAAAATTACACAAATAATAATTTTAATTACATATACTAGTAATAATTAATTATATTATACGATTAAAAGCTTACAACTAAATTTATTATTTTTTGTTCAATTTATAATCTTTAATTTTTTAAATTTTTTCGTTGCTGCGAGCTCATGTATATCTAAAACGGAAAACATGATAAAGGGTACAGAGAGCCACTTCAGCTTGACGTGGATGATAAAGACAACTAATGGAAAATCTAAATAGTAATTACAAATGTGTAGACTGTCGTCCCCACTGGCCACCTCAAATAACGCTAATAACCATGAAGTTTTGCTATTTCCCTTAAAGGAATCAAATACCCAACTTTTATAAGGTTCTTTCTGTTCTGTCACTGTCCAATCAAAATCACTATTCTAACTCTTTTTTTTTTGTTTTTGTTTCCTTGTCTATGTTTATAATCACTACATGGGCCAGTTCTTTTCTTTGATCTACGGATGGAGATAGCTCTATATATCAAGATATTATGAGGTAATAAGCTTTCAACCAGCCCCACCATGCTATTTCTGTATTATTCTTGAAATTTTTCTGCAAAAATTAGATTTTCCTCCTTTTTTGGACCTACCCTTTTGCTGGATGCTTAATTTGTTGCTCAAGTTTATCTGTTCTTGAAATATTGTGGTCATTTTTCTCTCAAGCTCAGATTTTTTCTACCCTTTTGCTGGATGCTGAATTTTGTGACTGATTTTCTCTGTTTCTTGAAATATTGTGGATATTTTTCTTCCAAGATCAGATTTTTTTTTTTCGTTTTTCATAATATCCATGTGTTGGATATTGAATTTGGCTTTTTTCTTGGTGTGATCTGGCAATGAGGATAAGGATGAGGTGCAAATTGAGAACTCAAGTTGTATAGGTCGATATTTTTGTATGATTAATTGTATGGTGTCTAGAGATTTCTGGGTTATTTTCAGATGGAGACCCTCCCAACTATCTCATTAGATTTTGAGATTTCTGAAGTGGCACCTCATATATATAGAAATTGCTTTCAAGGACATCTTTTTCATTTTCTTTATATATTGCTGTCAAATGTCAAAGCCCTTCCTAGATCCCATTTGATGGTTCATGCTAATCACGATCTATTGAGCAAGTTGTCTTTTTTTAAGAAAAATCTTTTTTGTTACTATCTGTCTATATATAGAAAGATTTTCCTCAATCATTTCTCATATTGACTTATTGAATCTCTGGCTAAAAATATGGTTCATTATCAGCAGTATTGTGAAGTGAGTAAAGAGGAATTGTTTCCTCAGGGAGAAATGATGGAGAAGAAGCAGAAGAAGTTTCTTACTGTGGCCCCGTTTGAGTGTGCCTGGCCTAATGATCTGAGATTTAGAGAAGCAGGAAGGGGTTGTGTAGCTTTTGATGCTTTCGCGCATAACGATGTAACTGTTGTTTTTCGGGAGCAGGTAGGGAGTCAGCACTATCACTACAAAAGGGATAACTGTCCACATTATACTGTAATCATTGGTAGTCATAGGAACAAGAGATTGAAAATCGAGGTTGATGGTAAAACGGTGGTGGACGCTGCTGGTGTCGGTCTTTGTTGTTCTTCAGCATTTCAAAGCTACTGGATTAGTATCTATGATGGATTGATTAGCATTGGCAAGGGAAGGTATCCTTTCCAGAATCTTTGCTTTCAGTGGCTTGATTCGAATCCCAATTGTACCGTTCAGTACATTGGTCTTAGCAGTTGGGATAAACATGTTGGCTACAGGAATGTTAATGTGCTGCCTGCCACACCAAATCATTTATCTTTGTGGAAGCATGTGGATTTTGTTGAGCATGATTTCGGAGAGGATGATTTAGAACAAGAGTTGGAAGATGGAATTGCTAATTATGAAAGTTGGGGTCTTGGAAAGTTTCTTGAGAATTGGGAGTTATCGGATATGTTTTTCATTGTTGGAAATGAAGAAAGGGTTGTTCCAGCTCATAAGCTAGTTCTAGAGGCATGTGGGGATTTTTGTCTTAGTTCATCAGTTGAAGAAGTTGTTCACCTGCCAGACATAAGTTATTCTGTTCTTCATGCACTTCTTCAGTACATCTACACTGGACATACTCAGGTGAGTCCCATCTTTCAGGCAATTTCAAATTTATTATACTTCCACTAATTGTCTGCTTAACTTTGGATTACATGCCTATTGCTTTTTCATTGTTGAGTTTCAGGAACTAAGAACAGAAAAAAGAATTCTTTTTACTATTCAGAGAAGGAATTAAATCAAATTTTTAAAATTTTCTCTATGTGAGTTTTGTGTATAAACCAATTTTTCTTTATTTTTGTACCTCTTCCTATTGTCTAATCCTTTTAAAGACTACTGACTTCAGCCAAATCTTAAATCAAACGTACCAAGCGTGTATCAAACATTATGCGTTCCACTGAAATATGTGTTGTGTGTGTGCGTATAGATATATATTTGCAAGGTATTGTTCTGTGCGACTTTTATTTACTTGAAAATTTATCTTATAGCTGCTGATTCACTGCTACATTTGAACATTGTAGATTTTGGAGTCTGATCTTTGCTCATTGAAGTCTTTGAGCTTACAATATAAAGTGATGTCATTGGTGAGACAATGTGAAGAGATCCTTGAGCGACTTATGTCTAACAAGCAACTTGTTGACTCAACTCAGCTTGTTGACATATTTTATCCAAGCTGGCTCCAATGCAGCAAAACTTTTCCTTATGGGTTGCCAATTGATAGAGAAAGGCTTGAACGGTTCCTCTCGACTGGAGAGTATAGTGATCTAGACCTTTATGTTGGAGTTGATGATATTGTTTTGCGATCACATAAAGTAATCCTTGGGTCATGGAGTACTCCTTTCACAAAGGTAATTAACATTGTTAACAACTTCTCTTTGACAAATTTGCCCAACTTACTGCCTTTAGTAGGAAGTGGTACATCAAATCCACCAGCGAAAAGTATGATTTTTCTGTCTTAAGCCCTGTGAAATTTCCTGTTTCTTTCTCTCTTCATTGGAGAAGTTCTATACTGTGACATCCTGGTTCCACCATTATTATCAGGTGTAAGGTTTTAGTTGCACTGAATGAACCTCTGACTTTTTCTTCAATTTTTGGACTAGACTAGGATACATTACATGTTCATCTGTTCTAATGTTCAAACTCAAAGTCAGCAATTTTTTAGTGGCAACCTTTTTTATTGAGCATTTTTTGTTGTTTATATGTGAGGTTCTTAGAGAAACCACTCCCATAGGAAAAGAAGATTTTAAGATCAACATGATAATATGGATTTCTTCAATTTCTTAATTGGAGTTTGCGCCTGGAAAGAACAGTATTGAACTCAGAATCGGTCATGAATCAATAGCCATACTCAATGTGTGCTAGTTCTCTGCATTTGTTTCTTGCATCTATGCAATTCTGAAGCAAAACTTTCAGTTTCGTTATTTAAGTAGTTTAATGTTTATCTTCTGCATGGCTTTCAGAACACTGAGAAATCTTTTGAATTGCCAGATGTTTACAAATGGAATGAGGGAGAGTGTTTCTTCAGTTGTCTGCTTAAAAGATGTTCCTCTTGAAGCATTCAAGATGATGCTAGAATTCATGTACAGTGGAGAACTTAATAAAGAAGCTACTGCAGGAATCAGTACCTTGTTACTTCAGCTACTTTTACTAGCCGATGAGTTTGGGGTGACACTTCTTCATCAGGAGTGCTGCAAAATACTTCTGGAGTGCCTCTCAGAGGTAATCTTTTGATTCTGACCTCTTTCCAGACATACATCCTCTTTTGTTGCTAAACCTGTATCTGTCGTGTGCATGTTGAAAGTGCTAACTGTCAGACTACAATTAAAAGAGTGGAGAAGTGATGCGGTTCGGAGTTGTGAGCGTGAGCAGAGCCGTTTTATGAAAATGAGATATAAATATTAATACCTTTCATCTATACATTATATGCAGGGATGGAGTTCTCCTATTGGAAGAAGGTTCAAGAACTTTTTCTATTATGCCAAGTTTAGTGGACGAGGAAGAAGACACTTTGGTAAAGTCTTAGGGTCGTGATTGTGATACTAACTATTGATCTTTGTTGCAGGATTCAGTATGCCCAATTCTTCAAGTGACATCATCGATTCCCTCATGTAAACTCATCGAAGAAACCTGTGAGAGGATATTCTCCATGCACTTCGATTATTGTACAACTGCAAGCATTGACTTTGTCATGTTAGATGAATCAAGTTTTAGCAACATCCTTCAGGTGATCATCATTTCCTCCTTATACATGATAATATGAAGAGTGTTGCGATTTTTTGTACTTAAATCTTGATTCTCTAGTTGGAGTAGATGTCCGCAAGGGGGAATATCTTTTGCGAACTTCACAAGTGCAGTATAATAGTGGGTCATATTTAATGTTTCATCCCTTGGACAGAAGAGTTCAGATGATTAGATCTTTGGAAATATTCCTGCTAAGGAAGAAAATATTAAAATTCACTTTATTTAGAGATGCACTAATAAGTTTTATATCCCATTGAATCGACAGTATATCTCTCTCACGATAAACGATTCGTTTTTCAGCATACAGATTTGACAGTGACATCTGAAGAGAGAGTTCTCAATGCCATCTTGCTTTGGTGCTTACAAGCAAGAGAACTGCATGGATGGGAAGCAGTAAACGAGTTGATGGTAAATTCAACACCTGAGATGCTTTTTGGAGAGAGACTCGAGTCTCTAAATGAATTTCTGCATCTTGTGCGGTTCCCTTTACTTTCACCTGATTTGCTGAATAAGGTATATACCTTGAAATTTAGCATTCAAGATTAATGTATACTAAAGTTGGCCCTATTAATTGTTGGCTTTGATGGGATTCCTGCAGTTTGAACGGAGTAGCCTTAGCCAGCAAATTCCTACTTTTGACCAGATGGTATGTTGCAATCCTTTATAGAAAGATTCAATGGCATGGACTAACATTTATAATTTTTCGTATCTTTTGTCATTTTGACAGCTTTGGAGTATTAATTCGTATTCTATTTAACAGGTTAAAGAGGCATTAAGATTTCTGAAATTTGAGATCACCGATTTTCAAGGAAGCCAGAGGTGAGTATACTTGAAAGGTTTTTATCAAACTACCTGTGACCATAGTTAGATATGGTATTGCAATATCCTCGATGCAATGACCTAGTATATTTAGCGTCTAATAAATGAAGGAACTATTTGTCGGTCTGTATGCATGCTTAACCCGTCTTTCGATTGGAGCATGACTATACAAAATGTCTAAAAGCTGATGCTGATGAAGTTCTCTGTATCTTATTATGATAAATAGATTTCAGCATAGAAAATCAAGTTTTAAGGAGCTGCTCTACATATGCGATGGAGATAGCAACGGGGTCCTTTATTTTGCTGGCACATCATATGGGAAACACCAGTGGGTAAATCCTGTTTTGTCCAAGGTAAATCCACAGCTGCAATAAGCAATTAACACTCCTTTTGACTTGTTACCGTTCTAAAAATATATAGAATTGTTTACCATCTCATTTTGTCATCTGTTCAACTTTGGTAATTCATGTTTCAGAGAGTGATTATCACGGCTAGTAGCCCCATTTCAAGATGCACTGATCCCAAGGTGTTGGTATCGAGGAACTTCCAGGTATAAATAGGATGACATTCAATTAATGTGAAGTATCTTCTCCTTTTAGATTAATTTGAGGAAAAAAAAGAAATATTCTTTTGCTCTCTCTTTTTCATCGATGGCATGAAGGACACAAAAGAGAGTGTTAGCTCCATAATATGAAGGATGAAATATTTTTTTGGTCTCAGGGTACATCTGTTGCTGGACCTCAGATGGAGGGGGGAAGAAACGCTTCGTGGTGGATGGTTGATATTGGTCCGGATCACCAGGTTAGATTTATTGGTTTGTGTATAATTTAATTGTGTGTACATAAGGGAGATGGAAAGAAGCTTTTGTTAAATAAGATGTATGTTGTAACTTAGACAATCACTTTGTCCGTGCTGATTCATCTGTATTTTTAATTGACTTGTGAAAATCTACTTTTAAAATTGAACATCGATAACTTGCATATCTCATTGTAAGGGCATTTCACGATATCATGGTTATCTTGAGTAGTGCTGGTCAGTATACCTCGTGGAACAAGATATTTAAAGTGAACACTCATCTCTGATCTTTTGGTTTCGTTAAAAGTACTCTCTCACGGTTTATAGCACACTCAAATTGTGTGTCAATATCCCTGATTGATGTTCCCATCTGGTATTCAACTAGAAGATGAAACATCTGACGCATTTAATATTTGATGAATCGATGCAGCTCATGTGTAACTACTACACATTAAGACAGGATGGATCAAGAGCATTTATCAGACGTTGGAACCTCCAGGTAAGCAGTGCACTCAACATTCACAAACCAGTATACACATCATCGCTAGTGGATGTACTCGTAACTCGTCTATAGATTATACATATATACATACCAACATCTCCATCTTGTAGAACTGAAACGGTGTTAAAAGTGGCGTTACAATAACAAAATTTTGTGAATTGCATTCTCAGGGCTCTTTGGATGGGAAAAGCTGGACAAACCTGAGAGTACATGAGAATGATCAAACTATTTGCAAACCAGGTCAATTTGCATCATGGCCAGTTACTGGTTCAAATGCATTACTTCCTTTCAGATTCTTTCGAGTTCTCATGACCGGTCCTACTACAGACGATACTAACCCTTGGAACTGTTGCATCTGCTTCTTAGAACTCTATGGCTATTTTCGTTAGCTCGCTGTTGGTTTGAACATAGTTTTATTTTTCTTCACCAAACTCTTCATTTACAGTCAAAATGTTGTATGGTTTTCATATTCCTCAATGATGTTTACAGTGTTGTGTTGTCATCTGTACTCTTGCCTGTTACTTGTTTTTGAGTTTATGATTATGTTCAATATTAGAATATGAATTCAACATCTATTATAGATATACGTTTTGTGTGCATGATCATCTAATACATTGGCATTTGGCAGAGATTAGGCTATGGTATATCCAACGTTAATTTTAGTAATTTTTGTTACGTATGTATAGTAAATGTTGAATGAATCACATGAACGGTGGACATTATATTTTGACTTTTGGCATCAGCAAAATCATTTGTGTAGTTCACTTTAATAATAAAATGGTAATTAACGGTCGATATTAAAATTCTCATTTCATGTGTGATTAGAATTGGTTATTATTAAAATGTATACTTCAAGTGATTTGATGGCTCATAAATTTAAAGTTTTTCATTTCATGCTAAAATTGTTAATTATTGTAATGTAGATCGTGGCTGAAATTATCATAATGTAAATTTATGCACCCTACTTTACAATCAAAGTGTTAAACTCGTCTTTGTAAAAAAATATCTTATACTTTAATATAGAATTCTATTATATAGATTTAAATTAATAAATATCGAACATCGATATAAAAACAAAAATGGGAAAAGGGTTAAAAATATTCTTCAACTTTGATTTATTGTTTAAATTTATCCTCGCCGTTAAAATAAAGTTAATTTTACCCCTCGCCGTTAAAATAAAGTTAATTTTATCCCTCGCCGTTAAAATAAAGTTAAATTTACACCTCTCCGTTAAAATAAAATTAATTTTACCCCTCCTGCTACTAATTTCACCAAATTTATCCCTCATTAGATGAATTGACCCGATTTTTAAAAATAAAATATATTCCTTATTTTAATCAATTAATCCGATTATTTAAAATAACCCAACCTCATTCTCCCAAATCTCCTATACTCATTTACCCATTCTCCCAAATCTCCATTAAATATGTCAAAGAAGTAAATTCGGGTCAATTCGGGTCAATCCGGAAAATGAAGGGTAAATTTGGTGAAATTAGTAACAGAAGGGGTAAAATTAACTTTATTTTAACGGCGGAGATAAAATTAACTTTATTTTAATGGCAAAGATAAATTTAAATAATAAATCAAAATTGAAGAGTATTTTTGACCATTTTTCCAACAAAAATTTAAAAATACACATTGCCTTAATATGAACCGT
The DNA here is from genome assembly GCA_022817965.1 of Solanum lycopersicoides. Lineage (NCBI taxonomy): Eukaryota > Viridiplantae > Streptophyta > Magnoliopsida > Solanales > Solanaceae > Solanum > Solanum lycopersicoides. The sequence goes on along the minus strand of CM040621.1, from coordinate 94,356,310 downwards.
GAACCTTTGATAACGTGGAAGTTCAAAGAAGTAAAGCTTAAGAATAAACTGACAAATTAATTTCTTTCATTTGGTCCACTACTAAATTTGCTTTACTTTCTAACATGTCAAGTTGTGCCCTCATAGTTGAATGATATTCATTTTTCATCCCTTAAGTTCAATTTGATTCATTCTCACCCATGATATTCTGAAAAATGCTTGGCTATTCACAAAGTTTATCTTAGTTCCAATGAACTCTATAAGAAGCTTAAATTTGACATGTTATATTATTAGATAATATAATCCGTGACCCAATAGATATGTGTTAATTTGTAATCGAGTGCGTCTACTTCTTAATTAATTATTTGAGATCATTAAAATAAATTATTTTTTTGACATTCTAAAACTTTGAGCAAAATAATTAATTCATCAATTATTAATACATACCAATGAAAAAGAACAAAACTACTTGTTTATAAATCAACAAACAATTTAGATTGCTCCAACATATTTTCCAATATTAACATTTCAATGCAAGAAAATGAATAATTTTATACTTTATCTTTATAGCTTATTCTTCGGCCTAACCGACGAGTAGTTAAAATTCACAAATCTTGATTTTAAATATTTTAGTTTGAAGGCCAAAATTTTACCATAGCCGTTTGATTTATAACTAGGTTTGAAGTATATTATTTATACATATTCTAGTTAACTTTTAAATATAAGTATATATAAAATATAAAATTATTGAGTTCATATAGGTCAATAAATTCTTAACTATATCTGCTTTTAGCGTAAAAAAAGTAAAATACTCTTTATCAAAAATACATGTATACAAAAATTTGACTAAAATTATTGTGTATGGTTTGGATTGATAAATATAGATATTGTATACGAGTAAGTAATAGAAATATAAAAAAACTAAAAAATATGTTTTAGTTCAATTTCGAAACTAATGGGGTCTGAGTGAAATATTCAGAAAGTGGAGGACTACAAAGGGTCATAATGTTTTTTGTTATTAAAAGCCACTAAAATGAGAAATCAAGAATCAGAACCTATAAGAAGGCTAAAGCTGCAGCAAAGTACCATAATTTAATCAAATGGAAATTAATTTCAATGTTTTATCAAAACCCATTCGAGGATCTTTTCGATCTTCCTCACCTAGAGTTTCTCCTGGGGTAAGTTTTCACAATTTCATGTTAATTTCAATTGATTTTAGCCTTTTCATTTGATTTTCCTGTATTTCTAGATCATCTCCTTAATTTTAAAAAAATATAATATCAAATATGGAAGAAAAAATGACACTTATTGAGCCTTATGTAAGTATCATGTGACAAATTTGCAAGATGGTTGAGTGTATAAAATTCACAAATCGAGAGATGGAGAGAGGGGGGGAGGTGTGTGACAATATTTAGAAAGAGTGTTCTAGGAGGTTATGGAGGACACGGATGAGTTAATTAGGTATTTGAGTGTTGTCTCGTTTATCTTTTCATACTTGTAGTCTTGGAATTAGTCGGGTAGTTTCTTGTTTTGTTATTTGATCTTTGTTACTATTTTATGTTTCTTGTCCTTCGATTATTGTATTATATATCTTGTTGAAGTTATTGTTCGTCGTCTAGAAAGCTCTAACATGCTTCCTTTTGTGTTTTATCATGGATTCTTCATATTCGTGTTGCTTTGAAATGCTTTTACTTTAGCTGAGGGTCTATTAAAACAATTTCTCTATCTCGTTAGGGGTAAGGTCCTCCCCTGACTCCACTTGTGGGATTACGTTGTGTTTGTTGTTGTAAATCAATTATGTATACATAATAAGTGGATCTTTTACAACACAAATACAGGGTCAAGGCCAGAACAAGTAGACATGCTTTTAGCTCTTTCCCTGGATGGAAGAGGAGTATAAGTAAACGTTATACTCTACAACTCTATTATTAGACTAAACGGTTCATTATATGTCCAGGGAAATGATAAAAATTGTTTCTTTCTGAAAGTAATATAAGATCTGTTATGGATTTTGCTGGAAACATAATAAGTTATAATGCGAGATAGCTACTGAAGTTTGTTTTTTCTAGCCTTTTGTATGTACAAATAATAGATTCAGTATCGAATGAGAGTGTATTGATTACCTGGTCATGATGTTTCTTATTTTTACATTTTTCTTTTGGTGTTGGACTGCAATTGAAAATGTTGTATCATATGAGACGGATAATTGAGAATGTGTTCTTTGAATGGACCTTGAGAAGCTCAAATGCTACTCCAATAATTTCTATGAATTCAAATTCAGTTTATGGCTACCAGTCAATCCAGAGATTAGGATATGCTGCATGTACATGTTCAATTATACTGTAAGATTTCTTAAGTTCTCAAGATATCCATGTAACCTCGAGAATTTCTTTGACAGGCTTTTAGAAATAAGATATGTTTTCCTTCTCAACAGAGTACTGGACTGAAGTTTGGATCTCAGGAACGGTCTTGGCATATTTCTTCCACCCCAAAATCAAGAGTTAGAAAGGATGAAAGGGTATGTTTGATAATTGATATGGTTGCACGGATAGTATATAAATAGTTGGAAAAATTCTGGACTGGTGTTCATGGCATATTTAATCTGTGCACCGTGTGGAGACGTCAAACATGTGTTACTTCGTCCTGTTAATTTATATTACCTTAAACTTTGGAAAGAGATCTCTTTACTCCTGTGGGCATTTTTTATTTGAATTGCTTCCACATTATCAACTTCTTTCATGTGGTATATAACCATTTTTAGCTCTGTTAATACCTTTCTTCCTTTTTATATAAACTAACTGTGGTGCATTACTTGCCTAGATGAAGCACAGTTCAGCTATTTCCGCTGTTTTGACCGATAACAACTCGACAATGGCATCCCCAGAGGAAGTTGTTAAGACTGAAAATATTGGCCTCCTAAATTTGGATCCAGCTTTGGAACCTTATCTAGATCACTTCAGATACAGAATGAAGAGATATATGGATCAGAAAATGCTCATTGAAAAATATGAGGGAGCCCTTGAGGAATTTGCTCAAGGTAACAGCCAAAAGTTGTGCTTTAGGCAGTTTGACCTTATTTTGGAAGATGAATTGGTTATACCTACTTTGACTTTGCTAGAGAATTTTTCATACCGGGGAGTATGTAGTGGATCTATTCAGGTGGAACCTGGCCATTTTTTCAATCTTTCAAAAAGCTGTTTGATTGGGTCTTCAAAAAACTACACGTTTTTTGGAGAAGTGACACACTCCTGAGTGTTAGTGGCAAAGCCAAGATTTTCACTAAGGAGATTCAAAATATAAAAAGTATACGCACAAAGAAGCTGAGGGGATTCAACATGTACTATATAAGCATCAAATATAGTCTTAAAGCAATTGTATAGGAAAAAAAGAAAGTCTTCCTTCTGTTGCTTCATAATTTCCTTCTATAATTATGAGTTACTCTTTCTGTTCGAAATAGCTTCCTAAATATTACATCATGATACTTTAGTTGAGATTTAGCAGGTTTTTCTCGTGTAAACTGCTCTCTTTTTTCGCAGGTTACTTAAAATTTGGATTCAACAGGGAAGATGGTTGCATAGTCTATCGTGAATGGGCTCCTGCTGCTCAGTAGGTCCTCTTCTACTACGAAATAGTAGTTTCCATCATCATAACAGATTTATTCCTATTAAAGCATGGTGTTGCAGCATCATTGGCTTTTTACATGTTCAAAGTGCTATTAAGGTTATGCTCCTAATTAACTCATCCGCGATGCAGGGAAGCAGAAGTTATTGGCGATTTCAACGGATGGAATGGTTCCAACCACATAATGGAGAAGGACCAGTTTGGTGTTTGGAGTATTAGAATTCCTGATGTTGACAGTAAGCCAGCCATTCCACACAACTCCAGAGTTAAGTTCCGTTTCAAGCATGGTAATGGAGTGTGGGTAGATCGTATCCCTGCTTGGATAAAGTATGCCACTGTGGACACCACAAAGTTTGCAGCACCATATGATGGTGTCTACTGGGACCCACCACCTTCAGAAAGGTTTGGTTATTTATACCTTGAAGCTGAATTTGAACATCATCATCACAGGCATTTAGATTCATGTTCTTACTAGTCTTTTTATGTAAGACATTTTGAAATACAAAAGCTAAAATAATGCGTCTTTACTAATTTGGACTTGATCCATACTCTTCCCCTTAACAAAACGAGTCAATCTATAAGTGCTTGAGAACTTACTACTTCAGCAATTAAACAGGTACCACTTCAAATACCCTCGCCCTCCCAAACCCCGAGCCCCACGAATCTACGAAGCACATGTCGGCATGAGCAGCTCTGAGCCACGTGTAAATTCGTATCGTGAGTTTGCAGATGATGTTTTACCTCGAATTAAGGCAAATAACTATAATACTGTCCAGTTGATGGCCATAATGGAACATTCTTACTATGGATCATTTGGGTATCATGTTACAAACTTTTTTGCTGTGAGCAGTAGATCTGGAAACCCGGAGGACCTTAAGTATCTGATAGATAAAGCACATAGCTTGGGTTTACAGGTTCTGGTGGATGTAGTTCACAGTCATGCAAGCAATAATGTCACTGATGGCCTCAATGGCTTTGATATTGGCCAAGGTTCTCAAGAATCCTACTTTCATGCCGGAGAGCGAGGGTACCATAAGTTGTGGGATAGCAGGCTGTTCAACTATGCCAATTGGGAGGTTCTTCGTTTCCTTCTTTCCAACTTGAGGTGGTGGCTAGAAGAGTATAATTTTGACGGATTTCGATTTGATGGAATAACTTCTATGTTGTATGTTCATCATGGAATCAATATAGGATTTACAGGAAACTATAATGAGTATTTCAGCGAGGCTACAGATGTTGATGCTGTGGTCTATTTAATGTTGGCCAATAATCTGATTCACAAGATTTTCCCAGATGCAACTGTTATTGCCGAAGATGTTTCTGGTATGCCGGGCCTTGGCCGGCCTGTTTCTGAGGGAGGAATTGGTTTTGATTATCGCCTGGCGATGGCAATCCCAGATAAGTGGATAGATTATGTAAAGAATAAGAATGATGAAGATTGGTCCATGAAGGAAGTAACATCGAGTTTGACAAATAGGAGATATACAGAGAAGTGTATAGCATATGCGGAGAGCCATGATCAGGTATTTTAAATTTATTTCTACAGCTAAATAATTCTCAGAACAATTGCTAGATAGAACCCAAATATACATGTCCTGAAAGTATAAAGTACTTCTATCGCCATGGGCTTCAGAATATTGGTAGCCATTGAATCACATGATAAGTTATTTATCCGGTGACATTTTTATGTTCACTCTTATTACGTCTGCTGGATACAGTCTATTGTCGGTGACAAGACCATTGCATTTCTCCTAATGGACAAAGAGATGTATTCTGCCATGTCTTGCTTGACAGATGCTTCTCCTGTTGTTGATCGAGGAATTGCGCTTCACAAGGTTTGTCTGTTTGTATTGCAATTTAAGGTTCATATAGGTTAGCCACGGAATATCTCACTCTTTGTGAGTTAACCAGGGTTCTGATGGATTATTCAATTTTCTGTTTATCCTTTTTATACTTTGTGTTTCTTTTTCAATATCCCTCTTATTTGGAGGTAATTTTTCTCATCTATTCACTTTTAGCTTCTAACCACAGATGATCCACTTTTTCACAATGGCCTTGGGAGGAGAAGGGTACCTCAATTTCATGGGTAACGAGGTATGTCTTACAGCTTTAGATATTTTGTGATAATTACAATTGGTTTGGCTTACTTGAACAAGATTCATTCCTTAAAATGACCTGAACTGTTGAGCTTCAAAGGGGTTGAAACATAGAGAGAAACAACACGATGAATGTTTCCATTGTCTAGGGATTTTTTTTGTGTTGCTGAGAACAAACGTCATCTTAGAAATTACATTGTTTACTTTTTTATTGTATAGAAGATTACCTTAAAGAGTTTGCAAGTGTGTCTGTTTTGGAGTAATTGTGAAATGTTTGATGAACTTGTTACAGTTTGGCCATCCTGAGTGGATTGACTTCCCTAGAGAGGGCAATAATTGGAGTTATGACAAATGTAGACGCCAGTGGAACCTTGCGGATAGCGAACACTTGAGATACAAGGTTCAGTATTTTGAATCGCAGCTTGTTAAATATCTAGTAATTTTTGGATTGCTTACTTGGAAGTCTACTTGGTTCAGGGGAGGATAGCCCATTTCATCTTGCTCTACTTATTTTCCATCGAATTTCTGATTTTTGTTTAGAGATCCAAGTATTAGATTCATTGACACTAATTACCGCATCGTTTACTACCACTAAGGCCTTGATGAGCAGCTTAAGTTGATTCTTTGAAGCTATAATTTCAGGCTACCAATCCACTGCCTGCTATATTTGTTGGATACTTCTTTTTCTTTACATGAAGTGATACTAATGGAAATGGCCTAATCTGATATCTATATTTCTCCGTCTTTCCTCCCCCTCATGATGGAATGCAGTTCATGAATGCATTTGATAGAGCTATGAATTCGCTCGATGAAAAGTTCTCATTCCTCGCATCAGGAAAACAGATAGTAAGCAGCATGGATGATGATAATAAGGTAAAATCATCTAAAGTTGAAATGTTGGGTTTATGAATGCTTTAATTCTATCCCAAGGACAAGTAGAAACCTTTTTACCTTCTATTTCTTGATGATGGATTTCATATTATTTTATCCAATAGCTTGTCAAATTCGGTAATAGCTATACTGATTAGTTACTTCACTTTGCAGGTTGTTGTGTTTGAACGTGGTGACCTGGTATTTGTATTCAACTTCCACCCAAAAAACACATACGAAGGGTATATATGTTTTACTTATCATGAAATTATTGCTCTGCTTGTTTTTAAAGTAACTGAAACAAATCATTTTCACATTGTCTAATTTAACACTTTTTCTGATCCTCACATGACGAAAACAGGTATAAAGTTGGATGTGACTTGCCAGGGAAGTACAGAGTTGCACTGGACAGTGATGCTTGGGAATTTGGTGGCCATGGAAGAGTAAGGATTTGCTTGAATAACTTTTGATAATAAGATAACAGATGTAATTGTCTCATCCATCTTTAGTTGCATAAGATATCCAACTGTCTGAGTTCGGAAGTGTTTGAGCCTCCTCCCGTCCCCCTGTGTTGTTTAGCTAATTCAAAAAGGAGAAAACTGTTTATTGATGATCTTTGTCTTGATCCTAACGTACAATCTGTTCTCATGACAGGTTGGTCATGATGTTGACCATTTCACATCACCAGAAGGAATACCTGGAGTTCCAGAAACAAATTTCAATGGTCGTCCAAATTCCTTCAAATTGCTGTCTCCTGCACGCACATGTGTGGTACAGTTCTTGCCCCGACCTCCCTTTTTATTGTGGTTTTGTTCATAGTTATTTGAATGCATAGAATTCAACTATTGATTGCCACCACAATCACCTGTTAAGTACTCTGAATACTAATTTGAAAGGTAGGAATAGCCGTAATAAGGTCTGCCTTTGGCATCTACTGTACAAAACAAAAGGATGCCAAAATAATCTTCTCTATTTTCTCTTTTTCCCTAAACCAGTGCACGTAGCTTGCACTTGCATAAACTTAGGTAAATAATAAAAAATGAAGTTGATGGGAACTTAAAACTGCCTGAAGTAAAGTTAGGAACAGTCATATAATGTCCACCTTTCGTGTCTGCACTAACATCAACAACAACATACCTCGTGTAGTCCCACAAAGTGAGGTCAGGGGAGGGTAGAGTGTATGCAGAACTTACTTCTACCTCAGAGGTAGAGAGGATGTTTTAAATAGACCCTTGGCTCAAGAAAATAAAAGTCCAAAAAGAAGTAACAGAAGTGAAAGCAACGCGTATAGATAAGAGACTGAAGCGTAATAGTTGTTGTTGTTGAAACAGTGCGTGTAGTTTTCACTTATTTGTGCAAGTCAAAAAATGTACTACTATTCTTTGTGCAGCTTTATGTTTAGAAAAGTTAAATAACAAATGAAGAGAAATTCTTTATATTGAACTAAGCTAACTATATTCATCTTTCTTTTTGCTTCTTCTTCGCCTTGTTTGTGAAGGCTTATTACAGAGTTGACGAATGCATGTCAGAAACTGAAGTTTACCAGACAGACATTTCTAGTGAGCAGCTACTACCAACAGCCAATATCAGGGAGAGTGACGAGAAACTTAAAGATTCATTATCTACAAATATCAGTAACATTGGTCAGACTGTTGAAGCTTCTGTTGAGGAGAACGACAAGGAACTTAAAGATTCACCATCTGTAAGCATCATTAGTGATGTTGTTCAAGCTGACTGAGATGATTCGGATGCAAACGTCTGGGGTGAGGACTAGTCAGATGATTGATCAACCCTTCTACGTTGATGATCTTAGTCCGCGCATGATGTCTTCAGGGTGGTAGCATTGACTGATTGCATCATAGTTTAGTTTTTTTTTAAGTATTTCCTCTATGCATATTATTAGCATCCAATAAATTTACTGGTTGTAAATAGAAAAAGTGCATTTGCATGTATGTGTTCCTCTGAAATTTTCCCAGTTTTTGGTGCTTTGCCTTTGAAGCCAAGTCTCTACATGTAATAAGAAAACTAAGAACAATCACATATATAAAATGTTACTACTAGATTAGATTACAGTCTCTCATTCTGTTCTTTTTTGTTTCATTCTTTTCAAATTTTTATCAAATATATCTCATTAAGGCATTCGAATTAAGTCATGTTTTGATTTAACACTTCGACTTCTAAAAAAGTGTTTCAATTAGATAAGTACGAAATTTGAAACCACGTTTGCGTGTTCATTTTCATCTTTAACCACGTAAAATATATCATCTTATTTAATTATACGCATTCACAAAACTAATAAACTGTTAAATCGTAGACGTTTTCTACTTAAGAGTGATGCATTCAATTAAATGAGATCACATATTTTATTATGTAATTGACTTAAATAATAGATAAATAAAAACAAGTTCAAACTTTTCTGATTCGAACAATAAGTGTCTTAGTGAAATACTTTATAAACATGACTAAATTCGAGTATTTAAATGAAATATTTTGACAAGTTCTCTTAAGATGTCTTGTTTTTTGTTTTTTTTATATAAAAAAAAGAAGAATAAAATAAGAAAATACCAAATCGGGGGCCCGATTACAACTCTGGGGTCAGTCTTGTTAATGGTGGATTAATCTGTAAAAGGGTATATTAGTATTGAACTGAAGAAAACTTCAATTTTGAGATCAAAAAAATGGGGGAGAAGAACAAATACAGTATAATTATACCTACATACAATGAACGCCTCAATATTGCTCTCATCATCTACCTCGTCTTCAAGCATCTCACGTAAACACTCTTTCTCTCTCTCCCGTTTTCGTTTTTTTATTGTGTGTGTGATCGCTGATATTAAAGTTTCTGTCTTTTTGGAAAATATTTGCATCTGGAAAAATGGGTTTTTATCATTTATTAGAAAATAATTGTTTTTTGGTTTTTATATTCGATCTTCTGTAAGCAACTTAAATTTGGCATGAATTGGAGCTGTGTAGAGGAAATTGACTTGAATTTTGTTAAAGTTGTTGCTATTAAGATGGTTTGTGTAACATCCCAGCATTGATTAATTGAATTAATCTATGATCTATGTGAAAACGGTTATCTTTATCATCAAAATCTAGGAAAAGGGTAGTCTTCAATTTTGAACTGTATAGGAGAGGAGAAACTAGAAAAGAGTATAGAATTATATGGAGAAGAAAATAGAGAGAGTTAAGAAAAGAGGCAAGAGAGTATAAAGAAGAAGCGAAGCGAAACAGAGATCAGAGAGGAAGATCGGGTGATAGAGAGATTAGATGGACAGGATCAGTATAGGTATAGAAGGGAGAGAGGAATGAGCAATTTCCACATTTTCAAAAACTTTCTCTACCCCTAGCTTCTATCTCTTTGTGTGTGTGAGAGTGAGATGGTTAGTTACAGCTCATGTGCCACCCATGTTCTCACAACTATTTGTGTATTCATGACAGTTTGATTTAAATTGGAGTTAGATGGGCAGGAGCATTTGTAAAGATCGTATCTTTTTGGTTAGTTTTTTTGGAATCTAATATAGATGGTTGGGAGTTTTCATGAGGATTGTAACTTTTTGAGGGCATCCATTGATTAGTAGGCTGGAAAATAATGTGGCTTACACCCAAATTCCAAGTGAGAGTTATTGTCAGATATCACTTATCAGGAGCAAATTTGGAAAGGGCTATGTCAAAACATTTTACAGTTCTTGGAATCAATTTACACCATTTAAATTATTTTCGAAGATGATCTTTCTTTTTATAAGGAATTTGGGGGATCTATGCATTATTTGCTGTATGGATGAGGAGTTAGGTTCTGTCCTTTACATGCTTACCATTTTTTTCATATTTATTTGCTCATTGCTAATAATATTGATACTCAACCACGAGAGAATAGGCTTTGGCGAAGAAGACATTGTTATTGAGATTGATTTATATAGATGTCAGATCCTGTTTTATTCGACCGCATTGTTGTTTATGACGCAAGAAAAATGTACACCATGTTCACGACATCATTTAGTGTCTTTGTGGGGGATGTTCCCATTTTGAGAACTAAAATTCATTTTTCCCTTGTATTTGAATTAAATCTCAGTTTTTTTTTCATATGCAATATTTAGAGGTGATAAAATCATGTAAATGCATAAGCAGACTCTTATTGCAAAATTTGTTTTTTCTTGACTCAGGGATGTCGATTTTGAAATAATAGTAGTGGATGATGGAAGTCCAGATGGCACACAGGATATTGTCAAACAATTGCAGAAAGTATATGGAGAAGATCGTATTGTTAGTAGCTTCTTACTTCACCCAGTTGTTGCACATTATGCTTCCCTGATCATACCAATTTATCATCTCACTTTGCTCATTTTCTTGTTTACTACAGTTATTAAGACCTCGACCTCGGAAACTTGGTCTAGGTACTTCCATTTTATTATGATAACCATGATTTCTTTTACATACGAAGATGTTAGCCATGAATAGTCTCTGACATTCCTCTTATCTCAGGCACTGCATATATTCATGGTTTGAAGCATGCCTCAGGCAATTTTGTTGTTATTATGGATGCGGATCTTTCTCACCATGTAAGTATGATTGAAGACAAGGGCCTCGTTTGGTTCCCTTTTATATTTTGTCTTTTTGTTGTGAAATGTCCTTTATCTATTTGTTGGAACATCAAGTGTTTTTGTTGGGAAAGGAACAGAAGGGGGATATGTGGTGTGCAGTGGGTTTCTTTTATGCTTTGATGTCATGGGAAGAAACGATTCAAATAGCTCTGGGTGTGTATATCGAATAATTAAATTTATTTTTTGGGTTAATCGTTATTTTTCACGCCCTCATTGTTGCACTATTGCATATCCTGTCTGTGCCTGCGGTGATTTAGTTTCCCCCGCATCCAGAACCCCTCAACAGTAAGAAAAAGGGGCATTTGTTCCTTGGACAACTGAAACTTGATAGTGTAGGCCCACTTCATCAAAACTTAAAAGTGTAGGACCAAAAATCAGTGACTTCCTGAATTTAATTATGTGAGCCTGTATATTGTTAGTCTGTCTCATAAAATATTAGTCTCTATACCAAGCTTATTTGATTTTAAATTTTATTGTTGATTCTTTTATACTCTTTTTTACAGCCAAAATACCTGCCAAGATTTATCAAGTGAGTATTTGTTTTCTTAAATTTCAGTTTTCTTGTAATGGTGAGCACTAGAACTATAATTTAAATTTTATGTCTAGGAAACAAATGGAGACAGGTGCCAATATAGTTACTGGAACTCGATATGTTTCTAGTGGTGGTGTCCACGGATGGAACCTTATGCGCAAATTGACGAGCAGGGGAGCCAATGTCCTTGCACAGACACTACTTTGGCCGGGTGTATCAGACTTAACTGGATCCTTCCGGTATGCTTTAATTTGGAAGTAGAAGAAAATCAGTGGTTCGATGAATTGTTATGAGCATATTTAGGAAATGTACTTTGCATAAACCATAAGGGGTTGCTTAGATTAGGATTTCTTCTTAATATCTGGGACTTCGGCGTGGAGATTATAAATCCAATGGAATGCTGGATTGGGAGATAATGGTTATAATTGGTCAAGACATCCTATTTTTCTACAAACTTAAAACTAAAAGGAGGGAAGTCCACGTAGAAAAGGAAAAAAGACACTGTACTTTTATATGGGAAATTGATTTGGTCTCAGGAATCATTGTTTTGTGTGATTTTTTGTTCTTAAGAAACTGAATGATCATCACGTGTTTTACTCTTATATACTGTAATGCTCACAATTAATGTAATTTGTATAATCATTGTCTGAAACTGAATTGCTTGTTTTGAAGGCTGTACCAGAAGTCTGCACTAGAAGACATCATAAGCTCTTGTGTCAGTAAAGGATATGTTTTTCAGATGGAGATGATTGTTAGGGCTTCAAGAAAAGGATACCGCATTGAAGAGGTAGCTAAAGACATGGATTTACTGTTGAATACTAATTAATCCACTGCATTGACATTTGTTTGGACCAGAAAATCTTATCTCTTATTGCATCATGCTACTAACTGCATAATTTATGATGTCCATAGTGCTATTCTAATATTAATAATGATGCAAACTAATGGCAGTTCTTAAGCATTTAGTTGGTTGTATGCTCTCAAACTGGGAGCGTTGTTGGTTGCTATCCCCCAATTGTCTCTTATCCTAACATTGTATTATGCGGCTGTAAGCCATTTGATTTTTCTAAGAGAGCTCTCTTCATTATTATTGTTGTTTTTCCTGAGTCATTCGCACCCCCATCCCCACCCCGTTTTTTTTTTTTCTTTTTCATCTCAGTTCTTCACAATAGTCACCTGCAACCACTTCATTGTTTGGTTTTATTTGTATGATATACTTTTCATCTTTCCAAAGGTAGCCTGAATTCAAGTTGGATTTTACTATTTGTAGGTTCCAATTACTTTCGTTGATAGAGTATTTGGAAGTTCTAAGCTTGGAGGATCTGAAATAGTGGAGTATCTAAAGGGCCTTCTGTATCTTCTGGTTACAACTTGATATGGATAACAAGCTGCATGACCAGAGAATCTGAAGACTTGAGTTGTTTAGCAACCTGTGACATTCTGAAGACTTAAACTAGGACCATATAACAAATTCTTTTTTCTTTTTGCTTCAGCTTATGTAACCAAAATTTTGATGAATGAGCTATTATGTATTGGAAATAGTGTTACTGAAGTAATTTTCAATGCTACTTTGGTTTATTCTGTGGATGATGCTTTTCATTATTGGATAATACACTTGTGCAATTTATCTGTGAATTTAACTTGCATTTTCCAGCTTATATAAATGTCTACTTCTGGTTGAACTAGTGAGGGGAATCTGGTATCTTGAAGTTGAACATTTTATATTGAGTTCAAGCTGAATATATTGGTAAATTTTGTTAAGATTGGTGAGGCTTCTCAATGAGCTTGTTGCATAGGCTTCTTCCTTTTGTAGAACTATATCAAAACAACAAATAATTTGGATCAATAGGACTAATTACATATGGAGATGGATTGATTGAAAATAAACAGGACACAACTCTCAATGCAAATAGTTCAATAGACTTTTCTTGGTTCTGCAATGTAAAGACTGTATCAATTACATGCACAATAAACTTAAAGATGAGCAATACAAAAAAGAAAATTCATATCACAATAAGCCATGAAAGTGAACTGAGGCTATCAGCTACATAGCCTCTTCGTTGTACTTCAAACTTCAAACACCCTAATCTGAAAATTTTGTGACAGAACTAACTACATTTGCCATCCAAATCATCCAAAAACTAGTATTTCTTACTGTTTTGTTCAACAAACGTCTATAGAAATCGTTCCAACTCAAATTTTCCGAACTCTTCTGGCTGTAGTTCTCCTCTCTGATAACCCAACAGATTTGTCCATGCTGATTGGCAAAGGAGGCTTCTTGTTCTCCTTACTAGCTGTGCTTCTCAAGAAATACCTCGAAGTTTCTCTCCTCTCTGTTATTGGTGTAGAAGCGACAACTGATTTCCTAGCGCTCTGGAACATCTTAGGCTCTCCTTTTTTCTTGGAAGATTCAACTCTAACTCCCAAATCATACACTGGTTTCTTCTCATCCACAGTGTCACCACCCTTCTTCCTCTTCAATCTCTCATTCCTTCTAGCAGAGTACTCTTCATAAAATTTTCCCCTTTCGAATAAAGGACTTCTCTTTGCATTCAATGAATCAGAGTTATCAGCAGCATCCAAATCCTCGTTACCAAATTTGTTCTGAACCATTTTGGACAAAGCCCTTAATTCACAAGAAATGGTATGGTACTCTGGACGAAGTTCCCATTCTTCAACACTGCTGCTAACCCTCTTAGGCAACTGAGTTTTCAAAGAACCTGCATACAATCTAAAATTTAGCCCAAGAAAAGAGAGACCATCGAAATTGAGAAAGAAAAGAGGGTCTCAAATTTTGCAACCAGTTCAACTACTATAAGAAGCATGGATATTTGTCCATGTTTAACTCCAAAATTAAGCTAATTCTTTCAAAACTATCAACTTGTTCCATGTTTATATTTAAAAAACCCGAAAAGAAAAACAATACAATAACAACAACTATGCTTAAATCAGCTTATATAACAAATCTCAAACACGCATTTTGTTTTCATAACAAGGGAACCACAGCTGCTACCCTTTTGTTAGTGCTCAAACAAAGAAGGAAATATAAACTGCAACAGGCAACACAAGCCCCGTGTGACAAGCTCGACCTAGAAACGCAAGCAGGTGGTATGGAACCCAGTACCCCAATGGAAATCCCAGGCTCAACCAACTCGGCCACTCATTTCTCTGCATCCCAATACATACAAAACACAAAAGGGGTCTCAAATCTGGCTTCCAACTCTAAATACAGTACTTATACAAAAAGCTCAATAGTTAACACCCATTTCTCTTTATTCCAATACACACAAAACTCAGGAAAAAAAAAGAAGCAAAAAGGGCTCAATTTTTTTGGCTTCCAGCTCTAAATACAGTACTAATCATACAAAACTCAACAGTCAACCCCCATTACTCTTCATTCGAAAACACAACAAACTCAAAAAGCAAACGGGGTCTCAATTTTTGTCTTCTAACTCCAAATACAGTACCAATTATACAAAACTCACAGTCAATCCCCATTTCTCTTCATTTCAATCCACACAACTTCAAAAAAGCAAAAGGAGTCTCAACTTTTAGTCTACCATTTCTAAATACAGTACTAATCATACAAAACTCAACAGTCAACATCCATTTCTCTTCATTCCAACACACACAAAACTCAAACGAAGCAAAAGGGGTCTCAAAAATTTGGTCTTTCCAGCTCTAAACACAGTATTACTACTAATTATACAAAATACCTGGTGGGGTTCGAATGAGGTTTGGAGTAGATTGAAGAACACGACGATTCCGAATTCCAACAGGAGATCTAGTAGGAAGTGGTGGTTTACGGCTAGATCTCATCATCATCTTGGACATGAAAACCAAATCAGAACTCAAGATTCAAGAAGCGGCGGAAAATTATGAAAGAGGAGAAAAAAATACTGTTTTTTTTTTTTTTTTTGGGGGCTTAGTGCTTTAAGCGTTCTTCTATGGCAATAGTTTATTGTTGTCAATTTTTGTCCTTTTTTAGATGAGTTTGAATTTGGCCCTAAAGTAGGGAGAAGCGCTCCAACGGTCAAATTCAACGATCGGACGGTCACAAATCGTTTGATATTTAAAGAAAAAGATTGATGGTATATACATTTTAGACCCCTCAACTTGTATTTACTATCGAACACTTCAAAATATCTTCAAATTTTATATGACATGTCATGGGTGTTCACGAGACTCGACTCAAATGAGTCTCTGATTGTTTAGTTGTCACTTGCCACCAAGTTAAGATGTCTTTTGTCGGCTATAGTCAAATATATATACATACTTATGTATTATGTTTTTATAAATAAGACTATATAATATGATAAAAATTTAACACCACATTGCCTTAATAATTCAAGAAACAAGTTAAACTTTTAGGGTCCTTCTCTAACTGATTAGAATTAAGCAGGTTATTATAATGTAAGAAAAATAAAAATTACATATATATTAGTTATTCATTTATACATAAATATTTTATTTTCTATATACCTATTAGACGTCATATAAGTTATACAATAATTACTACGTACATAACTTTGTCATCCGGCTACCAAACGAGGGCGTGCATTCGATGTCATCGTCCCTTTTTGTTTTAGTTAGCGGCGTGCGTTCGATGTCATCGTCGCCTTTTGTTGTTAATTTGTACAGGTAAACAAATTAAATTTAGATTTGTTTTTTATTTAATAAAAAACAGTGAATATCATAGAAGAAATATAAGAATTATACAAACAGTTCGTTAACTAACCAGCATTTGAATTTTGCTGCACTTGTTAATTAATAGCAACTAAAGAATTCTTCGATAATGACTTTTTAATTGAAGATTAACTGAGTAGATTACTCATACTAATAGCACGTTCAATTACAAGTGTCAACTATAACACGCTATTCAATGTCAAATGCAATACAAGAGAAAACGTCTTAACTCTATTTTATAATACTTGGTATCCAAATCAACTTGTATCAAGAATTGAACACATGAGAAGAAATCAACAAACTGTTTAAAAGAAAACGTTTAATTCACAGTTCCTACATACACATACATATAAAAGACACACAGACCAAAACACTTCAGAGGAAGTTTAACGCATTTTGATATCAGAATGATGGGGTAACCCAAATCGCTGGGGATTTAATATTAAAGCCAGAAATGCCTTGATTCAAGGGTTCAATGGTTTCATCTTCGACATTGTAAGCCCCTATCTCTCTTGAATCATCTCCTTCGGTGAACACACGTGTCCAATCATAGGTAAAATATATATGATTAGGTTTCACTCCAACAAACCTGGAAGAGTCGATGGCTATTGATGCATTACACCCCACATAAATTGCTTTGTCTCCCAAGCTTTTG
This sequence comes from Solanum lycopersicoides, assembly GCA_022817965.1. Taxonomy (NCBI): domain Eukaryota; kingdom Viridiplantae; phylum Streptophyta; class Magnoliopsida; order Solanales; family Solanaceae; genus Solanum; species Solanum lycopersicoides. Next base: position 94,339,270 of record CM040621.1, on the reverse strand, counting down.
ATCTCTATTGCTTCTCCTTTGATAGCATCTATTTTGAATAGTCGAAATTTATATGTCTTCGACACATTTGCTACATCTTTCACAATCATCAATTGTTGAACAAATAATAGTTCACCTGACACTTCAATGAGAAAGAGAGCGGACTGGTTTGTGGTATTCGATAAACCCACCATCTGAACAACATCTCGTTGTTTTACAATAGGCTGAGGATTGTTAGGCTCTGGGATGTCAATAGCTGAAACTAGCCACCGCCTGTTGATATAAAGTTGTCCATTGAAGTATTGGATCATATGGTAATATGCATAAGTTTCTTCAAGAATAGGAATTTTGGTCCAACAGAGGTCTCCAGGTCGCCAAAGAGCAAAACGGTATGTAGGGCGACCATAACAAATTATCAGAACATAGTCAGATGTTACGGATGGGCTAGCAGATAATACAACATGGTTGATAGTCACATAGCTACGTATAGATCCCTGATCCCTCAAGCCAGTAGGCGGAGGAAGCTGAATTTGGGCGCGTGAAAAAGGATGCAACAAAGTCATCTCTCCTGTAAATGCTGTATAGTTCACCGTGAAAAGCCATCCCTGTGTTGGTAAACAGAGTCTACCTCTAGCTTCTGGGAGGAAAATTCTGCGAGAAATTTTCTTCTTGGAAAGAGAGTAGAGTTCTCGATAATCATCATCCGCTCTAGCAGCCAGCATAAGCAATGGAACTTGAGGCGCTAAAACATCAAAATTTTCTTTGGTACCAGCACTTCCCCATGATTTACAAACAACACCAAATCTAATGAAATCCTCCATCACTGTAACACGCTTTGCTATCATAACAAGTAGTTCATATGGAAGTTCTGACCAGTTCGCCATACTTCCCAGAAAAAGGTATGAATGCTTCCTACATACATAGGGCACAGAAAGCTTAATTTAAATCATGAGAAAAATACAGATAAACTCAATCATTTTGAACACTTGTTCATAAGCTTCCTACAACCATATTATCAAAAATTAGAACATGTATATCCATGTTACACCACTTATTCATAAGCTTCTTACAACCATATACTTTAATCAATCAATATAAATTTAACACATTCTATATATCGCACGTATAAATTCTTCTATTCAAATTATAAAGGACAGACGTAGACAGTACAAGTAATTTCCCCCAATATTTGTCTAATCGTGTAATAATATTTTAAAAGTTTTGGTTCTACTCCATGTAACTCATACCCAATATAATCTCACAAGTAGGCGAGGATAGAATGTACGCAAACCTTTAATCCTACCTTATGGAGGTACATAGGCTACACCATATATATATGTATATATTCCTTCTTTTTCAAGGGGGACTTTTATCAAACAAGTGCTGTGCATACGAAGATAATCCAAACAGCAGAGCATATAGTAAACAGGACATCTCCATATCAATAAAAATGCTACTTATCTAGTATGTATGAAACATAGATCAGCAAATTACAAACTGAGATTCGTAATACTTACCGAACACAAGAAGAGAGAAAATATGTTTTGTATTACATGAAGATGCAGCTATACATACATATAAGCCAATATATTACCACTCTTGCTAAACTTGGACACGAAGAAACAAAAAGTTAAACGTCGGTCTTGCTAAGTTTTCTCATTAAATTATCTTATCAGAAAAATTCAATGGAGCAAAATTTTGGTCAAAGAAAAAAACAGTATAACGCCTATATTGCTCTTCCTGACAAAGACATCATCACTTAAGAAAAGTCTTATACTTAGCTTTCCAAATGTTAATATTTTGTCTTATTCATGAAGATTAAGTAAGTAGATTACTCATACTACTAGCACCGTTCATATAAAAGAGTCAACATTATTGCATTTGTAAGAGGCAGTGTTATCAACTAATTTAGTAAGTAACACGCTGACTAAACACAAATACAATGGCAAATGAATGTTCTTCTTTTCATGCCTCTAATGAGATTTGAACCCCAAATATGATGAAAGCTCAAGTCATTTCAAAAGAAAATGTCATCTCCAACACGTAAAACATTCAATCTTTTCCTCTTATATCAGCTAATTCCACTATTTTGTCCAGACAATGTGGAGTTCATTTGCCACAAAAAGTTTTGTTTCCAATGCCTCTGAATATCACACAGACCAAAACCATTCAGAGAAAGTACAATTTAAAGAGTTATACTTCAACATGTAATAGAGGTAAGTGGAGTCCCATTTTGATATCAGAATGATGGGGTAACCCAAATCGCCGGTGATACAGGATTAACACCAGAAATGCCTCGACTTAAGGATTGAATGGTTTCATCTTCAAGATTGTAAGCCCCTATCTCTCTCGAATCATCTCCTTGGCAGAACAAACATGTCCAATCATAGGTAAAATAGATATGATTAGGCTTCACTCCAACTAACTTGGAAGAGTCTATGGAAATTGATGCATTACACCCCACAAAAATTGCTTTGTCCCCCAAGCTTTTAATCTCTTTGGCTTCTCCTCTGGTTGCATCAATTTTGAATAGTCGAAATTTATTTGTCTTCCACCCATTTGGTACATCTTCTGTAATCATCAATTGTTGAACAAATAACAGTTCACCTGACACTTCAATGAGAAAGTACCGGCTTGCATCAATCGATAGATCTCGTATCTCAACAACCTCTCGTGGTTTTACAACAGGCTGAGGATTGCTAGGCTCTGGGATGTCAATAACTGAGACTAGACTCCACCCATGGTTGACATAAAGTTGTCCTTTAAAGTACTGGATATGGACAAAAGCACCAGTTTCTTCAAGAATATGAATTTTGGTCCAACCGAGGTCTCCAGGTCGCCAAAAAGCCAAACGATATATAGGGCGACCATAGCAAATCATCAGAACATAGTCAGATGTTAGGGACGGGCTAGCAGATAACACAACATGGTTGATAGTCACAGAGAGACGTTTTGATCCCTGATCTCTCAAGCCAGTAGGCGGAGGAAGCTGAATTTGGGCGCGTGAAAAAGGGTGCAACAACATCATCTCTCCTGTACCTGCTTTATAGTTCACTGTGAAAAGCCATCCCTGCGTTGGAAAACACATTTTCCCTCTAGCTTCTGGGAGGAAAACTCTGCAAGAAATTTTCTCCTTGGACAGAGAGTAGAATTTACGATAATCGTCATCCATATTAGCAGCCAGCATAAGCAAAGGAACTTGAGGCGCTAACACATCAAAATTTTCTTTGGTACCAGCACTTCTCCATGATTTACAAACAGCACCAAATCTAATGAAATCCTCCATCACTGTAACACGCTTTGCTATCAAAACCAGTAGTTCATCTGGAAGCTCTGACCAGTTTGTCATACTTTCCGGAAAAAAGGGATGAATGCTTTCTACATACACAGGGCACAGAAAGCTCATTTGATCAAAAGAAAGGTTTCATCAACAAAATTAATAATTTGAAGCTTGCCGTTAAAGAATAAGATGCTGATTCTATAGAAGCTCGGATTCCTTCCCCGAGAACGAGAAGGAAGTCTTATAAAACAAACAATAAAATAGGCGGTACACTTCCTCAGAATTGTTTAAAGAAGATAGGTTAGTACTACAAGTCCGGAATAACGTATCTCTGCATTATAATCTTTGTATAACTTGTCTTTAAACCAAACTACCCCTAAAAGAATAGTTTCTGCACAATAAAGATGTCAGAATTTCTTAATCTGTGAAGAAGATAGGTTAGTGAGAAAAGTTATAATTGACACACTATAAATTGCTGGAGTAGAATGTTAACCCATGAGTGACATATTCTACTATACATGGATCACTCAAGGATATAATTTATCAGGAAAGTGAACTATCTTCGACCTGCTTGTTTTGATGCTAAACTGTTGCCCAATATTTAACATGCTATTAGGTGGCTTATACTGGCATCAACATTACCAAAAAGGCTCCCTTTTAGATTTTCTTTTTCATTTTTGTCTTAATTTGAATGAAACTGTATTTTAAAACTAATTTGAAAAAAACCAAATTCAGTTTTTGTTTAGTTTTGATTGAGTAAGTCAAACATTAGAGTCTCTCAATCTTTGCGATGTTGTTGAACCCTATAACTAAAGTCTAAGCTTATAACTTAGTTTTTTGTATGTTTTCGCTGTTATACACATCACTTAGTTTACCCTCTGGGGTGTGATCCTTCTCGTTCCCTGCATGATCGTGCACCTGGCTGTAGGTATAGATATGTAGATATGGTTTATACTAAAAAATGGTCTAAATCATATTTACTTAGGAGCCACGGACCATTCTTTTAAGGGAAAAGAGCCAAAATTACCCTTCTACTTTCATATATTGGTCACATTTATCCTGCATTGTACTATGCGGCTAAATCTACCCCCATCATTAACAAAGTTTTCAAAATTACACTGATCCCTAACAGACTCCCCCCAATTCCCTTCTATTGAGAGGACTTCAGAAATTTTTCCCTTTCAATGTTCAACAAAAGGCTGCGTGATGAGGATGTAGACTAGAATTACATCTTAATTTTGTATTACTACAATAATAATTACTCTGCCAGTGAATGCATCAAAATACTCTTCGTTAGTTAGACCATTAATATTGTCTTAATTTTGATAGCTATTACCACATTTAATTGAAGACGGATCAAGTCCTCACAACATAAACTAACAAGTTAGACTAATTTTTAATATTTTCATATAAAAATTTATAACTTAAAACCATATTTTTCCTAATATCATTAATACATCCTCTACATTTGATTTTTTTATTTTATTGGAGTTGAGTTCCTGTTTATAATCATGGGTAAATTACAATGGTTTAGAGTTCTCCCACCATGTAACTAACTAGTAAACAAGAACAACAGCAACATACCCCGTGTAATCCCCCAATTGGGGTCTCGGGAACGTTAACCCTACCTCGTAGAGAGGCTACACCATATATGTAATTGGATGGTGAATTTAACTCTATTTTTCCTTCTTTTTAAGGGGACTTTAATCAAACAAGTGATGTTCATATGAAGACAAAGCAAACAGCAGATCATTACAGTAAACAGGACATCTACATATCAACAAAAGTGCAACTAATTCAATATATATGAAGCATAAATCAGTAAAATTGCAGACTGAGATTCGTAATACTCACCGATTATACTTCTCCAATTTCCGTGATCACTCTTGAGTTTTGAAGGGGAAAATGGAAAATCTAGGTTTGGAATTAGGGGTAATTTTCTGTTGTGATATTGACTAAAATGTGAAGCAAAAAGAGGGCCACTAAAAACTTCAACCCGGCCCATATGTCATTTTGGGATGGTGTTTAACTTTTAGCCCCTCAAAAAATTGATATTCTTTAATTTATATCCTTCAATAATAATTAAAAAAAACAAAGTAGTTTAAAATTTCTTTGACATTGAAAAACAAAAAAATGTGAGATAAAACGTATATTTTTGTATCATGATATAACAAATTATGTCGCGTAAATTTAATATAACACAATTTAACAAATTATGTTGCGTAAATTCTACCACACTTGTATTTTAGAGATATAAGTTCAATTCATAACTCACAAATATTTCTAACATGAGGAAATCAATTAAAAGAGACAATATTGAACCTAAAAATATATTCTACACAACTCGCATACGTTTTAAATCAAATCTTGTATAATATTTTCGAATTAACATAACACGTGAATACATACGACAAAAATGCCAAATTAAAACAAATATTTATCTATTGAATTCATAAGTTGAATAATATAACAAATTCACTACTAAAATGTAGTCACAAAGTTGTATTGACAGGACAAATAACTAATATCTTAAAAAAAATAGTTCGAAGCATAAAACATTTCGCATTAAAAGAGTTCAAAAAAAATCGAACCTAAGGGATGATAAAGATTATTTTCCAACCTATATAAAACGAAACTCAATTCAATCAAACATTAAAAATATTTCCATTTCAATATGAAACATAGAATTTTCCTCAAAAACAATATTTGTGTTGTTTTTTTATATAATAAGCACCAAATCTTTCTTAATCACTCATGGATTAGTGATATCATTAATAAATGTAGTTTCTTGTGTACTCTAACGATACTGCCAAAGAGTAAGACTAATGCAGATTCTGCAGTTTGCTTATGGTGCAGCGGCAATTTGTCATGTTGTTTGGTTAATTTCGATTTGGGTATAGTTCGCACGTTTATTAAAAAAAAGTGATATAACTTACTTTTTCTAAACTATTACTAAATATCGATATAGGACTTTGTTCGCATACCTAAAAATCGACGCACAACAATTAAATCAATCTTACGTAGAAATTAAGTACCATCAAATGTATAGTTGTATAGTTGTGATCATCAACTTTTTCTAAACTATTACTAAATATCGATATAGGACTTTGTTCGCACACCTAAAAATTAACGCACAACAATTAAATCAATCTTACTTAGAAATTAAGTACCATCAAATGTATAGTTGTGATCATCAACATATCACTGTTATCCATAGACCATTAACAAAACTATATATAGAAATCAATTAATTTCTAAGATTTCTATAATTAATGATTCTTTTTTCAATATTTATGTAAATGACAAAAGTTTAATAAAGATGCTAATTAGCATCTATTATGTCTCCCCCCAAAAAAACTCTCTTTATAAGCTCCTCCCATTATTCAACTTTTTCACAAGCCAAATATGATGAAAGTTCAAGTTATTTCAAGAGAAAATATCCAACCTTCATCTCCAACACCAAAACACCTCAAAAAATTCAATCTTTGTCTCTTAGATCAACTTATCCCAGCTCCTTATGCACCAATTGTACTCTTTTATCCCAATCTCAACGACGTTAAACTCCGCGAAAAATCATCATTGTTAAAGAAATCACTAGCTCAAACATTGTCATCCTTTTATCCCCTAGCAGGGAGGTTTAAGGATGAGCTCTCTATTGATTGCAATGATCAAGGAGTTAATTATGTTACAACTAATGTTAATTGTCATCTAATCGATTACCTAAACGAACCAAACCTCGAATCGATTAGTCAATTTCTTACTTGTCAACCTCCTTTTAAGGTCTTAGGTGCAGGAGATTATGTTACAAACATTCAAATTAATGTTTTTGAATGTGGTGGAATTGCAATTGGTTTATGTATAGCACATAAGGTTCTTGATGGAGCAGGACTTAGTACATTTCTTAAAAATTGGTCTGGATTAGTAACATGTCCTAATTTAATAGCTAATTACTTTTTTCCATCTGATGATTTGTGGTTAAGAGACACATCTATGATAATGTGGAGTTCAATGTTCAAGAAAGGAAATTTTGTTACAAAAAGGTTTGTTTTTAATGACTCTGCTATAGACAACCTTAAAAGAATGTCAACAAGTGAACATATTAAATATCCTACTAAAGTTGAGGTTGTGTCATCTTTCCTATGGAAATGTTTAATAGCTTCTAATAAGAAGTCTAATTCATTGCTAACACACATTGTGAACTTGAGGAAAAGAACAACACCAGCTTTGCCAGAGAACATTATTGGTAATCTTATTTGGTTATCTAGTGCAAAAAATAATAACGCGAAACGTGATGTGGAGTTGTCTGATTTGGTGAATCAAGTGAGGAAATCTATATCGAGGATCGATGATTGTTATGTTAAAAGGCTACGAGGCGATGAAGGGTGTAGTTTGATGAGGAAGTCTCTTAAGGAGATTGGAGATTTTTGCTCAAAAGGTGCAAATCACTATGGTTTTAGTAGTTGGTGCAAGTTTGGATTCTATGACATTGATTTTGGATTTGGAAAACCAATATGGGTGAGTAGTATAAGTTCAAAGTGTTCATTTTTCATGAATCTTATTATACTTATGGAATCAAATAGGTGTGGTAATGGAATTGAAGCATGGGTGACTTTAGATGAAGAAGAAATGAACATGTTAGTAGGTAATCAAGAACTCTTGATTTTTGCTTCAATAGACCCTAGCCCTCTTCCTCACAACCTCCCGGGGTAGGGTTAAATTCCATATACACTCTATATTCAACAGACCTCAGGATTACACTGGGTGTTGTTGTTGTAGACCCTAGTCCTCTTCCTCTCTACCTCCCGGAGTAGGGTTAAGTTTCATATACACTCTATACTCGACAGACCTCAGGATTACACTGAGTGTTGGTGTTGCAGACCCTAGACCATCCCCACTCGTGGGATTATATCGGGTATGTTGTTGTTGTTGTTGTAGACCCTAGCTCTCTTACTACTTCAAGATGAAGTCTTTGGCCTTAAACATGTAAATATTTCATGGCTCACTTCAACTAAGTTCAAATATTTCCTCTCCCTCCTAACATCTTACTAGTAGTACTGAAATGAGTAGCCTTTTTACTTCTTTTCTGTAATTGCAATAAAGAATCAATATGAACATGCAAACATAAACAATATTGAACAAAAATTGCTAATACTAAAATGGTAATACTACTGAATGGACATATACGAGAGCACCACTTTGGACCACAAGAGATAACAAGAACTCGAAAGAGAAGACACTACAACAGAAATGATCATTAGCGGCAATTAATTTTTTCTTAATTGCCACTAAATATGTATTTTTAGCGGCAATTGTCACTCTTTGTATATGTCCCTAAAGCCTTTAGCGACATTGGTTCTAAATGACACTTAACTACCGGTAAAGACTTTAGCACTCTTTATTAGTGTCAATATTTAATGCCGCTAAAAGTTGTTTTTGTTGTAGTGAGAAGAGATAGATATAGGGGTTTTAGAGACGGTTCAATGCACAAAGCATCTCGCGTTCACGCGCATCTCAAGGTATGTGATGCACACAATCAACACTAAAACCTAATGCAAGCATTAGTAATTGTTTTCAAAGCTCAAACATATACTCACATATAAGATCACACGGAAACAAGTCCCTACACATCGAAATTATGGGAGGAATTTTAGCTGGAACGATATGCTAATTATAAACTTGACAAAAGAAATGGGTGCAGAAAAATGCTTCGTGATCTATATTTGACAAATAATCAGTACTATGAATTATCTATTTTTAGTAAGGATGACAAGTAGTAAGTTTTAAGGTTGTTTTGAATTTGGTTCAAACATGTTATTTGTTGTAAATGGATTAATGAAATATAACAATTTGTCACCATTTGAATTTAGATCCAAAATCTACTCTTATAGTAAGTAGGCTAGCTTGGGTATGTGTGGTTGGTTCCGTTTAATTCGATTAATTTGAAATATTATCAACTCAATATTACAGTTATAAGAGGGTGTTTGTATTGACTTGAAAGTTGATTAGATTTACTTTTAAGTCGTTTTTTTACTTCTGAACGTATTTGAAAAATATAAAAAAAATAACTTAGAAAAAAGTAAAAATGACTTTAAATAAATTAAAAAGTGTTTGGCAAGGTAAAAATGAATAATTTAGAATAAGTCAAAAATCAAAAGTAAGAATCCATTTGAATTGACTTAAAAAAACGTAGGGGAAGACATATATAAGGGATGGGTATTAAATCGGTGCTCAACCGGGGAAACTTTCTAAGTTCGAGTTTTTAATGGTAAAATATCGAAAATGCCCTTGTGATAGATTAACACATAAAACGAGGTTGTTAGAAGCGATTTATGGTCTTTTCTGTTTATATCACACCAAGTGAGTTTTTCTTATATATCACATCAAATGAATGCTAAGGGAGGACTTAATATTAAAAAAAAAAACTTGTGGACATTGTTAATATTATGTATATATTTTTAATAACCATGATAATTAAGAAGGCAAGAATTGAAAAAATAATTATTTTTTAATATTATAAAGATAATAAATCAATATATTATAAAAAATAATGGATAACTAAAATTAAACGGAAAGGATAATATAATAATTTCAACAATAAATAAGAAGACGCAGAATTTTGCTCATAATTGTGTTCGCCAAATGCGTTTTATGCCTTTCATTCTTTGTCTTATGATTTTTCAAGTTTTCAACGACATGCCATTTTTTTAAAAGATAAAATATTTATCTTTTTCAGAATATATAAAAGTAATAAATGAATAAATAATTATATTATAAAAATAGTGGACAAATAAAATTAAACGAAAGGGTACTATAGTAATTTCAATAATAAATAAAAAGACACAAAATTTTACTCATAAAACGATTTCACTAAACGCGTTTTATGTCTTTCATTTTCAACTCTTTCTATTTTAGTATCTGAAAAGAATTTTTCAAGTTTTAAACGACATAACGTTTTTTAAGTAAAAAACGTATTTTTTTTGGTAAAAAATAATAAGTAGGAGGAAACTTGTATATGAGGTATGGTGATAAAGATTCGGTTAAGTAATATTAGGTCAAGTAATGTTCAATGACCTTATAGATTCATGACATGTGTAATATGGAATAATTTATGGTTGACATTCATTTAAATTATATACTCATTATAACATTAAAAACAATAAAATCATTATATATTTTTATTTCTTAAAACTATCAAATAAAATAAAATCATCAATTATTTTTATTTTTTAAAACTATCAAATAAAACAATTAAGTGTATCCTACCTAATATTTTCAAGAAAAAATAAGACTAGCGGCAATATGCGGACTTTCCGACTTTTTTACATGCGGAACCTTGTACTTGTATTGGATTTTTTAAATTAATACTAATTTTGAAGAATCTGATTAAATATATTTTTATAATTATTTGAAACACCTCCAGATAAGTTTTTTTTTAAAAAATGTTATCATGTTCTTTAGTTGAATTTTTATTTATAACTCAATTGTGTTTTTAAGTTTGATATATTTTTGGAGATTGCTTCAGAATTTCGAAAAAACAGATGTGAAATTACTCCCAAAGAAGTTTGGCAGGTAAACAGTCAGGAAGTTCGCTTATTCCCGTCAAGCTAAAAAAAATTCTTGAAAATATTAGTTTGGATACACTTAATTGTTTTATTTGATAGTTTTAAAAAATAAAAATATTTGATGATTTTCTTATTTTTATTATTATAATAAATATATAATTTAAAAGAATCTCAACCATAAATTATTCTATAGTACACATGTCATGAATCTATAAGGTCATTGAACATTACTTGACCTGATATTATTTGATCGGATCTTTATACGAGGTGTGAATATTAAATCGGTGCTCAACCGGGGAAACTTTTATGTCCGAGTTTTGATGGTCAAATACCAAAAATGCCCTTGTGATAGATTAACACATAAAACGAGTTTGTGGAACGCGATTTATGTTTTCTGTTTTATATCACAAAACAAGTGAGCCGTTCTTATATATTACATCAAATGAATGCTGAGGGAAGACTTAATATTAAAAATTACTTGTGGTCATTGTTAGTGTAGTGAGGAAGTTGTTATTATGTATATATTTTTAATAACCATGACAATTAAAATGGCAAGAATCCAAAAAATATATATGTCATGTTTTACTTTATGAAAATCAAATTTTATAAATTTTGACTGTAATTTCAATATTATATTTTTGTCAAATGAAAAATTGCTATTGATAGTATTTTTTATATAATTTTTTGAATATTAAATTTTAATTATAAATATTGAATTGATATATTCAAATTTTATTTCTCGAAGATAGTCAAATTGAACATGTCAAAAAGCAAAACATGATAACTAGAAGTCTCGGAGATTTTCAACAAAAACTAAAACTAGAAATCTCTTGCTATGTAAGAAAAGTTATTATTATTGTATTGATATAATACATAAATATGTTATTTAACTTATCTTTAATCGATAATTAATTTTAACTTTTGATATATACAAATAGACAATTAAATTTATATAAAGTTGAATAAAAAGACGTGCGTATCTCGTGTTACATAATATACCTATGTCGCTATATAGGACGTTGCAAACGATGCTAAGTAAAAATATAAAATACGTGTCTACTTGTTCAATTCTACACATATTTAAATGTCTACTTGTTCCGTATGAAATTATTAAAAAAAAGTAAAAAAAAGTTTACTTCTATCTCGACAAAAAATAATGCAAAGAGTATTGCAATTGACTGAATTGCCCAAAAGAGGCAAATAGAAAGAGACAATGATTGTGGATTGGATCATGAATAATGGGAACATGGTGAGAAGAAAGACCAATCAATCATAGCCGTTGAATCTCTACAAATCAACGACGCCCTGACCACTGTCGTCTTCTTCCCATCACTGCCGGCATCTCTTTTTTTCACAATTCCTATGTTGTAAAGTTTTGGGATTGTCAAAGAAACCAGAAAGATTTGAAATAGTCGAGAAAAAAAGAGACATTTGGGTTGAATCAAACAACAAAAAACACCGGATGTTGGTGTATTTATCTGTAATTTAAATGGGGTTTCGTCGTCGCCGGCGTTTGTATTCGTTACCCATTTTGCCATTAGTCTTGTTAGGAGTTGTGTTGATTGTTCTGTGTTCTTCGTTTGTAAATGGAAATTCGAATTCCACGCAGATTCCTATTACTCCCATCAATCACGATCTCTATCATACAAGGTAAAAGTTTGAGCTTTTTTTTGGAATTTTGATTTGTGATCTAATTTGGGTAGTGATTTGTGGTAATTAGGATTATTGAATGTTCTAATTAGGTTAGTATTTGAATTACTTAAAGTGGAATGAACTTTTATGTATATTAGTTTCATTAAAGTTGTGCAATTAATTCAAGTTTGATAGAACTATATTAAGAAAGGTGAGAACTTTCTTCTTTTCTTTTTGCATCAGTGTTCTGTATTTTCAGAATTTAATGGATATAAAGGATTCATAGAGCCGGCTCAAACTGATTTGGGATTGAGGGTAACAGATTGATTTGGAACTTAATGAAGTTGGGGTAGGAGGTTCTAGCTCACAATGAATTCTTGGTGATGTTAATGAATGTGAGTAGCTTAGCATCTTATTTGACTGATCACTGATGAAGTGAATCTTTATAGATATTAGTGTGCTAAGGCTGTATGAGAGGCTCGATTTTGATTGCTGAACTTTATATGTTACGGATCAAGAAAGGTCCTCACTTGCTCTACTGCTTTTCGGCTTTAGTTTTTACTGTGAAATGGGAGGTGGAATGAGGTGATTTGTGCTTCAATTTTCAACATTAATTTATGGTGTCTTCTAGGGGAGCTTTGTTGGAAGAGATAGAATCATTGGTCCATAGACACCCAAGCAAGCTCTCTGTGAGTTTTCCCCATCTTATAGCTTCTCAATTATTATTTTGGGAAAATTGGAACTAAAGAAATATGCATCTTCTCTTCATATCTCAACTTAATTCATATTTATGCAGTTGGAGACATTTTCCACTCAAAACAAAGGGTATCATGCAGAGACGACTGTAGTTACTTATTGCCGGAATAAGAAAGACTGTGATGACAGGTCAAAGCTTAAGATCCTTCTTGTAAGTTTACTTTCTCTGGCCCGTTATTATCTTTATTCATGTCCAGTTAAATGGAAATATATGTTGTACTACCTTCCCAGGTTTTCCTAGTTAAGATAGTTAACTTGCGAGGAAAACGGAGAGAGGAGGGGAAGTAGAGTGGTATTTTTGAAAAGACTTTGGGGAAAATGCTTTTCCAGACATTATACTGATTTGGTCTTTAGTGTTAGAAAATCTCAGATTGGTCATTGCTGGTGTTTTTGACAGATAAATTGCTTGTGTTCCAGAGTTTTGGGCAGCATGGGAGGGAGCTCATAACTACGGAGCTTGCTTTGCGGATTCTTTCCATTTTAAGTGAAGAGGAATTCTTATCCAGTGCATACCCACTTAATTTGAATAACACGCTTGATAGGCTTGTCATAAAGGTAACTCCTGGTTTATTTGGAACTCACAGTCAAATAAGGTGAAACTAATTCATGTATATGTTTTATGAATCTATAAGTTGTGGAATCAGAAAAATTTTAACCACTCCTAGTTGAACAGGATCTATATTTTCATTCATCCCCTCTTCAAATGTTTAGTTTCTCAGCTCTTTTAGTACCCTTCAAAAATATCCTGCAGAACTTTTATTTTAAGGTTCTTCCATTGTCCACATCTGCTGATGGTGTAATTTTGTTATCCCATCCTCCAATGTACTGAAGCAGTTTGTCTAGGAGGTTCTAAATTAGCCATTTTCTGAAGATTTCCTAGCACAATACAAAACATTTCTCTTTGGCAGAGACAGATTAACCTTTCACACAACCCTCATAGAGAGAGCTCGCTGTCTCAAATTTTAGCGTATTAATTTCTCTGTTTCGTCAGACATCAGTAAACATCTTTCAAATTGTTTTCTAACTGCAGGTTGTTCATTCGGTTCAGTAAATTCGTTTAGTCACTGTTTGCTTTTTTAAATCTTTCAGGTACTGCTGGTATAGAAATCACCCAATTTAATTAGTTTACTGTATACCAAGGGCTGTAAATAGATAAAGAAACAAAGATCTTATCAATTTAAAGTGTATCTAAAATCTCTTTTAAACTAATGTTATTGGGAAATGCTTTTTTATCCGTCTAACAGGTTGTTCCGATGGAAAATGTGAATGGGCGTAAACTTGTAGAAGCAGGGGATCTCTGTGAAAGAAGAAATGGTATAGCTATTTATCTTGCTAGTCTGATCACGGAAATTGAATCTATAGAGAAGTACCAAGAAAATTAATTCCAAACCTTTTTTTGGCAGGAAGAGGAGTTGATCTTAATCGGAATTGGAGTGTGGATTGGGGCAAGAAAGAGAAGGTTTGTTCTTTAGACTGCCATTAGTAGACGATTCATTGTGTTTCGATCATGTGTGTCTTCTTTACTGGTGTATGGACAGGCTGTGTTCCTTTTATTGTAGGTTGTTGCTTATGCATCTTGGTTGTTCTTAAGTAATATTTGCACTCAGTCCCAAATTAGGATTGCTTTGCTGGATTCTTGTGTATATGCTGTTTGTGTTTACTAGTTCAAGCTGATGCAGCCATGTGCTTATACAACTCTTTGTCCCTTTGATCTTTACTTTTCAGGATTATGATCCATATGAAGAAAATCCTGGGTCTGCCCCTTTTAGTGAGCCTGAGACACAAATTATGAGGAAAATATGTGCATCATTTGAACCACATGTATGGGTTAACGTGCATTCTGGAATGGAGGCAAGTATACTTCTGTTAGTATGTCTTGCTGCTGTTTGTATTCTGAACTTCTCTGCATATATTAAACATACCATTTACAAGCTTTCCCCATGACTCGTTTTAAAATTTAGGGCATAGAGGAGACCTTGTAGGACTCTCCCAGATAGTTTGCAAGGTGCAGCTCCTTTTAATAGATTATAGCTTGTGCCTGATCTCCCCATCTTGTTTAGGTAAAGTCATGAATTCAAACTACAATAGGATGATCAAATTTTAACCATTTTTTCATTTGAAAATTTGTGAGTATCAACTTCCATAAATTAACTGGTCAAAGTGCACCAAATAGATGTATGCCAGGTGTAAATTGTCTTCTTCATGTTTATGATGTTTTACTGCTTTTGGTGTATTAAGGATCAAATTTTAGGATCACAGAAATTATCTTCTTCATCTCTTTTTAAAGAATAATAATCCGTTTTAGTTTCTTTGTGAATGAAATAGTTATTCTGTGCTGTTCATGTAATTTTTTTCAGGCTCTATTTATGCCATACGATCACAAGAACACGACTCCGGAAGGATTACCTTCTCAGAGAATGAGATTAATGCTTGAAAAGTTGAACCGTTTTCAACTGAATGATCGTTGCTTAGTTGGATCTGGCGGAGGCTCTGTCGGGTTGGTATCACTCACTCATCACTTTTATGTTTAGCTACTTGGCTTGAGAAGGGAACATAAGTGTATTCCTGTTAGATATATGCAATATGCTTGTCGTTTATCAAGCAGTGAATGTATTTTCTGTTACTGCTAAAAACAGATGTCAAGCCACTTATGGATAAAAAGAATAATGACAAAGTCACATCACGATGTTTGGCATGAAAAACATGCACATCTGATGCCTTCCTCTGTTTGAAGTAGATATTAGGGTCACCATTCCCTTATTATCTAGTTCTAGATGTAAGTTTTCCTTACCTCAAGTATAACATTATGTCACTTATTCAGGTATCTAGCTCACGGGACAGCAACTGATTACATGTATGATATTGCAAGAGTGCCCATGTCTTTCACCTTCGAGGTTTGTCTTTGCATTTTATCTATTTATATACATTAAGTCCTTGCTCAATGTCAAGCATCTTTTTAGTGATAATTCAATGTCCGATAATGTATACATGATGCATGCATCTGTTGGTTGGCAGATCTATGGTGATAGTACGGCCTCGTCAAGGGACTGCTTTAAGATGTTCAATCCCACTGACATCACTACTTTTAATGTAAGTTATACCCTCTGTTCCATTTTATGTAACACTTTTTCCTTTTTAGTCTGTTCCACAAAAAGAATGATACAAACAATTTTAACTTTAAATTTCTCACTTTACCCTTAATAACATGATTTTGTAGCTACAAAATTCTTTAACTCCATAAACAATCAAACATCTTCACATAAAATGCATGAAGGGAGTATTACATTTCGTAGATGATGCATTATCTTTGCCATGTGTCCTATCATATCAGAATGCTCAGCCATATTCACTTTGAATTGCAGAGAGTTCTCAACGACTGGTCTGCTGCATTTTTTACACTGTTCAGTTTGGGTGGAGTCCAGATGAAGGAACTTCATCCAAATGCAACTGGATCCGGTTTTGAGAAGTGGGTGTCTATCGATGATTATCTGAACGGTTATTTAATGGAAAGGAAAAGTAGGTACGGGAAGAAAATGGAGGTGCTCGAGCTGGGAATGCAGGAGATTAGGACATACTTTAGATTGTTCTTGTTATCATCTGTACTTCTGATGTTTATGTTTTGTTCAAGAATCTCAAAGAGCGGCCGGCAAATTGTTTCTGCTATGTCCTTGTGATTCTGTGATGGTATTCTTTGCTGCCCTTGAGATTTAGCTAGACAGTTTTGAGAGAGCTAGAAGGTGAAAAAAAGGGCATGCCAAAATATTCTTTAGCTGTGTAATTTATTACCTAATTTCTTTTTCCTTTGTTTCTCTATAGAATGCTAGAGCTTAGAAAGGCTCTTGTTGATGTTGAATTGTTAACATTGTTTGTTGGGAGTGTGGATAGATAATATAGATTTTTGCCATGTCCTATGAGTTTTTTCTTGTTTTATCTTGAACCAAAGAGCCTTTTATGATCCAACTCGGGCGCAGAGTCTTTACCTTCGATGTTACACCCCTGTCGATATGATGACATGGCTGTGGAACACATATCGGGAATGGTCATTAATTTTGGATATCTAGATCAAAATCGAATGAGAAATTTGTGACATATAATGATTTATGATATCAAAACAAAAACTAGGTGAAATTATACCGTCTGCAATTATTTAGGTCAATATCAATGTTGAATGTGCAATAAACTTAATTAGTCATGTTGTAACAAAAGATCACTTATAAAAAAAGATAATATAGAAAAACGAAAGTATACTATAAAAGAACGGGGAATAAATATTTAGTGAATATATTATCTATACATATTTTAATTTTGTATAACACAAAATTATTTTATTTTCAAGCTTTTCTTTTTAGAAATTAATCTTTTTTAATTTGATAATAGGAGTATACTAAACTGGCCCGACTTTTCTAAAAGTAAAGGGTGCATCTGTAGATTTATTAAACTTTAAGGAGAAGATTTGTAACATTATAAAACTATATAGGAGGAAATAGTAATTTAGTTAAAATATAAACATATATATACCAAAACAATTTGGAATAAAAAAATAAAAATCCTTAAACCCTACTGTACTGATTGCTGGCTTAAAGCTGATGAGCTGCTAGGGTTTATTATTAGAAGAAAAATTGATTGCTGTTTGCTTAATCGTAGAGAAGATGGGAGGTGCTCGAGCTCAAGTAAACAAAGCTCACAAAACTCGATTTGCTTCAAAGTCATCTCGCAATGTTCATAAAGTTTCTTCAAAAGGTTCAATTTTTTTCTCTATTAATTGTGTTTTTTTGCTTAATTTATGTATTGATTGTCTCTTTGTTTACGTTTAGATAAGAGTAGAATTTCGAAACCTGATCGCAATCTCACTAAGGGAGCTCGGGCAGCTCGGCTTCAGCGTAATAAGATGGTAAACTTTTGTTATCATTTTTTTTAGGTTAGCTGATTTTTAACTAGTTTGGGATTGATATTTGGATTATAGAAGTAAGAAAAATTATTGCTTTCTGGGTTATTGAGTTATCGTGTAGTGTGGTATGTGGATAAGGTGGGATATCCAAGGATTGAGATTGGGATTAATCCTGGTTATGAGGTGGGATAAATTAGTCCAGTATTTGTGATTGGACGACTATAATCCCAGGATAATTTTGTCAGTGAACCAAACTACTTATTGTTATATGCTAAAAAAATGCAATTTTGTAGATGAGGGAGCAGAAAAGAGATGCTCTTTTGAAAGAGAAAAGAGCTTCATCTGGATCAAATAGTCCGCCCAGAGTTATTGTAAGTATTCTTCTTTGTTTTTGTTGTTTCTCTCTTCATTTTTGGATTCCTGTATAATGATCCCGGAATTATCTTGGACATGAAGAATAAGATACGCAGGGTTTTTTCCTTGCTTGATTTTCAAATTTTCTTAGGATTTAGTCTATTTCCATACATTGAACTAAGAATAACTACAAATAATTTCAAATTTGAAAATAAAAATAAAAAATCAAGTCATCAATGGAAAGACTGTTTTGTCTTGTTGAATGAAAAAATTTAATTAGTAATCTTGAATTGATGTTAAAACAGTTATTATAAGTAATCTACTCCATGATCAGCTTGAGTGAAGGAGAAGGAAGATATCTGTTATCACTTATCAGTGATTCCTAACAATTTTTTATGTGACAGGTTCTGTTTGGTCTATCCCGATCAGTTGACCTTAGTGCGCTTGAACAAGATCTCCTGAAGCTATTGTCCGCAGATGGAACTGGTGTTGTGTATCCAGCAGTTGCTTCGTCAGAATATAAGTTGAGAGCAACGGTAGGAAGTGCATTGTGGGAACTCCCTTTATCAATTAAGTACTGTACTTGCATTATTGAATTGGTCTCAGGTTCTAATTTTAATGAAAGTATCATATTATGAGTAAACAGAAACAGAAGCTTTTGCATCTCTGCAAACATAGTTTTGTCAAGTACAATCAATAAATCAATAATGTTTAGTTCAACCTTACCAGTTTCAAATTAAAAAAAAAAATCAATAATGTCTAGAGGACTTATATGCCTTAACCTTGGTAAGCAACTGACTTCAGACACTCGATTAACTTCAGGATGGTGGAGTAATATGCCCGATTTTTCTTTCAATAAGTAAAACACATCACTGAATATTATTAAGAAGATTCTGAAATACAGAGTTCGAAAAGCAAAATCTAAGTTTCTTTTCTAACCTATAATAGAATTTCAGCAAGATAGGGGAGTCATTTATGGGACTGTAAGCTTTAACAGTACATTATAGCATAGGAGGAGCTTTGACTGCACTTAAGAGTATGAGTAAGAGGATGCTAGGGTTCAGGTATGTGTCTGCCATACCAAAATGCCAGAGAAACAACATAATTACTCTTATGAATTTTTCATATCACAATTTTTTTGGTGTCAAATCTGATGCCAGAAGCAGCATACGATAAATTGTTTGTCAGTTATTGATAATTGAGTAGTTTTCCTTGCTTTGACTTGTATGTTCTTCACAGAAATTTCTGCAGAAGTTTAACAGTAAGTTATTTTATCTAGGTTTTAAAAGCACCTCATGGTGATCTCTTGGCATGTATGGAGATGGCCAAGGTATGATATATGCCCTGAAGAATTTCCAGGTTTTGGTTGCTCTTACGTTCTTTGTATCAAGGATGATTTAGTTAGAAGCTTTGGCATTTGTAGGTTGCTGATCTGATTGCTTTTGTCACATCTGCAAGTTCCTCTAATGAAGAAGATTGTTATATAGATGCATTTGGATCTCACTGCCTTTCGATCTTTAGAGCTCTTGGTCTTCCTAGTACTGCAGTACTGATTCGTGTAAGAATTAAGGATACTTCTCTGGAAGGAACTGCTTTTGTCATATTCTTGAGAAGGTAAATAATTAAGGAGTTGACACTTGAATATGTTTTCTTCTGTGTTTTAGGATCTACCCAGTGAGTTAAAAAAGAAAAATGATTCAAAGAAGGTGTGTACATCTAGCCTGTCTTCTGAATTTCCCGAGGATTGTAAGTTCTATCCAGCAGATACAAAGGATGATTTGCATAAGGTAATGATTTGGAGATTGTGTTTTATGATGTCCTCTGATATATCTCTATCATAGTGTATTAACCTATGAAATTATTGTTTGTTCTTTTGGGTCATTTATTGTTGTTTGTAGTTCTTGTGGCTTTTCAAGGAGCAAAGGTTCTCCGTACCACATTGGCGTAATCAGCGGCCATATCTAATGGCTCAAAAGGTATTGACCACCTTCCATTTTCCCATTTGACATATTTTATCTCCTCTGAGGCTCCTGACTGGTAAAATTTTCTTTTAGCTTTTTTAGATGAGATATATTCACCAGGAAAAAAAAGGAGCAAAACCAATTATTCCCCAACGTTTACATCGTTACATCAGTCTTGAATTTGGTCGTTATTTATGTATGTTAATCTTGAATGAATTTTCTCCAATGTTGTTTGACTGTGAATGTTCCAAAGCAGTAGAGGGGATATATGTGATCCATATATTTGACCCCAACTTATTTGAGATTGAAGTGTAGTTATTGGTTGGTATTTTATCTGTTTTCACAATTTCTTTTTTAAAGTTGTTATCCAATTCAACAATTCAGCACCTGCTTTCCTGAATTTCAGATAATGTGTATGCTGTCCCTCCTAATACATTTTTCTACAGAACATAACAGTGATTGCTTGTCTAATTTTTTTTAACCATTACGTGGAAATTTAGTTGTCTTGGTGACTCTTATGGAAGTAATGTATTTTGTATCGGTTCATTCATTTTTAACAGTTAGGCAGACATTTCTTGACAATCTTCTGAATGGGCCTAAATAAAGAGGCATGTATACAACAGATTCATATAGCCAATTCTAACTAGTTTGGGAATTGGGATTGAGGGCTAGTTGATTAATTGTAAGACAATATTTCTTCATGCCTAGGGCCCTAGACCATGATTTTGACTACCCAATAACTTAAATGTCTAGGCCATGATTTCAATTTTCGTGTACTCAACTTCAATTTCAATGCAGGCGACTCTGAATTTACTTTGTTCTCAACTATGGTTTGGGCCTCTGTAATTCTGCAGATAAGGTTGTTAGTTTATGATTCAGGATTAATTTCTTTCTTGGCGTTTTGTTTTTCAGGTCGACGTGGTAGCTGATAATTCCATTTCTGGAAAATGTACACTCCTCCTCTCTGGTTATATTCGTGTTCGTAGCCTGTCGGTGAATCAGCTGGTAATTGTTTTGCTTCACCATATAGCTTTGAAATATTAATGAATTGTCCTTGACAGTAGATGCTCTTGGATCAGGTTCACATAACAGGTGCTGGAGATTTTCAGTTATCCAAGATCGAACTTCTCAAGGATCCATGTTCCCTGAATGTGAGAAAAGGAGGAGATTTAATGGAGTCTGATGACACGAATGAGGCACAGGTGCACTTATATCTTGTTTACTTAAAGAGAGACTCTTTGTGGTATTGCAGAAATTATTTGATAAAGATAAAAATTAAACTGTAAAATAGTGGTTTCCAATTGAATCTACTCATGCTTGAATTTCTTTGGGTTCATTTGTTGTCTCACCATTCTTCCCTTTCTTTGGACCTAGAGGCAACATTTTGGCAGACACCAAAATACAATTTATTAATGAACTTGATCAGCTTTGTCCTTCCACTGGTTAGCTATGCTCCTCGTAGAAGGCATTTTGCTCATGAAGTCCAACATTTCGAAGTTGTACATTGCAAATTGCATATTGAAATACATAGAGGTTCAAATGCTCAAGTTAGCATAAGTGTGTAGTTATAAACTTGTACTAAAATAATGGGATACATATGACATTGTAGCTATGTGCTCCTAGTGCAGCTGTCATCTTTCTTCCCCCTTTCCTGAATGATGCATTTTTCAAAAAACCCAAGTTCTCTCCTTGAGTGATGCAACATGCTATGCAATCATCAATTCTCCCCTGGGCCTTCTGTAGTACATTTCATGGTTCCTTTAACAGAATACTTTTTGTTTCCCCTCTTCTCAGCCCAGCTACGTCTTCTAATGTATTTCAGGTCATCAGTTGCTTGACACCTGACCCTATGAAGCAAGAGCCTTTACTTGCTGAGAATGTCCCTGATCCATTGGCTGGGGAACAGGTATAACTCTATTCTTGGCACAATTTTATCGTTCATTCTATGAAAGCAGGAGGGACAAAGTTCCTATATGAAATGCACGAGTTATATCATTTTACCTTGTGCAATTCTTCTGTAACTACTGAACTTTTGGTTCTTGATGAGATGCACTTGTTTCATAATTGTACCTACTTGTGCCAGTCTTATGTAACCATTTGTAATTTGTATAAATACTTGATGTCTATTTGATCTTAATCAGACATGGCCTACTGAGGCAGAAATGGCTGAAGCAGAAAGAAATCAAGAGGAAAGAAAGCTGAAAAGGAAAACTCTTCCTAAGGGCACTTCTGAATATCAGGTTCATTTTCTGTCAATAGTTTCCCAAACATGTATGTATTCTTATTGTAACCTGGGCATATTGGGTTATACCAGAATTAATTAGTTGATTTGCAGGCTGCTTGGATTGTAGAAGATTCAGATGCTGATGTTTCTGAGAGCGAGAATGAAGAAGATGATGGTATGGTGCTAGATGAAGGGGAACATGCCTTAAATAGCCAAGGACGTATGGATGAGTTTGAACTCGATGACGACCAGGCGTCTCTAGCGCTCGTATCAGATGAAGAAACTGAGACTCATTCCATGATGATGGTGGGTATACCTATTTATCAGCATAGACACGACTATATGTTTTCATTTATGGCCTTGTAGCATTTTAGTAAGTAAAGCTGAAATCCGGATGATGAAAAAAGGAAGAGAAAATACAGCTTAAGTTGTTACCTTCTAAAAAAAACAAAAAGAAAATACAGGTTGTTAACTACATATCTCATGGAGAGCAGAATTGCAAAGAAGCTAATGGTGTTAATTTCCATGAATCATAAACTTTTTTCTTGGCGATCAAGCCTACCATTTTAACTTTAAGGGGTAGGCAGCCTCATGGTCTTTCTGCAGTTGCTTTTGAGGGGACAACAAAATCTGTAGAATTTACACTACAAAATGTGGATTGAAATATTTGTTTACAATTATTTTTTAGTCCGATGTATTTATTTTATCTTTTCATACATTGTTTACTGCGGTCGCTGCTGATTTTGAATGTTATCTGTTTGGCTTATGAATATGAAAAGCATTTGGGCTCTCTGAGCAATATTAATATACATAAGCAGTTTAATACAAATATCCCTCCCTAAGTGTGTTTTGTAAGTTGGATGCTGGGTTGTGTATTGTGTAGGATGGTGAGAACCTGACTAGGGAGCAAATGGAAGAAGAGATAAGAAAAATTAAAGAAGCACATGCTGAGGATGAAGGTACTTATTTAAATTTCCGCTGATTAACAGCTTCCTATGTTTTTGTTTTTCTGAGAACTTTCTTTGAAGTCCTTGTTGCGGCTTTTGTCTACAGAATTCCCTGATGAAGTGGATACTCCATTGGATGTCCCTGCTAGGAAGCGTTTCGCCAAGTACAGAGGGCTCAAATCTTTCAGAACTTCCTCCTGGGACCCAAAAGTAACTTCTTCTGTTAATTCAATATTTTGTGTCTAAAAAAATATGTGGACGTGATCTAATTGTATTAAATCTTGGATTGGGATTTGCAGGAATCTCTACCTCAAGAGTATGCTAGAATATTTGCATTTGACAATTTTAATAGGACGCAAAAACATGTACTGTCTAGAGCCCGAGAGATGGAACAGAACATTGATGAATGTGTACCAGCTGGTTCATATGCAAGGCTCCATATCCGGGAAGTTCCAATTGGTGTGGCAAACAAGTTGAATCTTGTAACGAAGACAATGCCTGTGACCCTGTGTGGTCTGATGCAGCATGAGTCTAAAATTTCTGTCCTTCACTTCAGGTACCTCATCTTGTTATATGGTTTTGTAATATTTCCCCCCCTTATTTTCTGTCCCTAGTGTTTCTATGTGTAATTGTTTTAAGTACTCAAGTAATTTTCACTGCAGCTACCTCATCTTGTTATATGCTTTTGTAATATTTCCCCCTTATTTTTTTCCCCTTGTGGTTCTATGTGTAATTGTGTAAGTACTCAAGTAATTTTCTTTTTGCAGCTTAAAAAAGCACGACAGTTACACTGATCCAATAAAAGCTAAAGAAGAGATGATATTCAATCTTGGGTTTCGCCAGTTTGTTGCAAGGTGCTTTTCATCTGTGTAATAAATTTTGTAGCCTTTTGCCAGGTCAGGTACTAATATTCATTGACTTCTTTCTGCCCCCTCCCCCCTGATTGCAGGCCGATATTTTCTTCCGATAGTTTTAACGCTGATAAGCAAAAAATGGAGAGATTTCTCCATCCCGGGCGTTTTTCAGTAGCTTCAGTATATGCTCCTATTTCGTTTCCTCCCCTTCCTTTAATTGCCCTGAAGATTAAAGACGATGCAACTCCTGCCACTGTTGCTGCCATTGGCTCTTTGAGAAGTATTGACCCAGATAGGATTATTCTAAAGAAAATTATTTTAACCGGGTAAGATTCCTCTGACATTTTAAAGGGGGGCTTGGATATTCTATTCCTTTGTTTATGTGGGAGGGGTCTGATTTCTGAGAGTGACAGCATAATGAAGTATCGCTACTTTAGGATTGATTGATTGATCAGCTTCGCTACCTATAACACTTGCTATAGTTGTGATTATATTTCTATTTTAGGTTTTTCACTGTTCTGTTATTTCTTGGCTTTCATTTGTTTACAGCGGTAGAGATGTTTAGTGGATTATTTCTGGAACTTTTTGTTCTGAACAAGTTAGACTCTGTTTTTTTAAATCAAATTTGGTCTATAGACTGAACCCACTAAGTGCCACAATATAGACTTGTTATGCTTTTTTACTAGGCATAACATGACATTTAATCTGTGAACCAAAAAATCTTGTTAATTGTGTATTCGAGCTGGGATCCTGGAAAAGTTAAGTGGAGTATCATTCTAGTCATTCATACTTGCATGGTAGAGAACTTTTTTGAGGATCATATAATTTGCAATATTTTATTTTAGAATTTAAGGTTTTTTTTAGTCCATAAAATGCAAAAACTGATTGTAGAGAGTCGGTAGGCAATATTGTTAAGTTAACCTTTTGTTCACAAGATATGTCATCTATGTTGCAGTTACCCTCAACGAGTATCAAAACAGAAAGCCACAGTAAGATACATGTTTCATAACCCAGAGGATGTCAGATGGTTCAAGGTATGCAAACAATTGACTTCTCTATTTTCTTCTTTGTCATGCTCTATTCACTTTTAACATATTTCCTGGACCTTTTGTAGCCTGTTGAAGTTTGGTCAAAGTGTGGTCGTCGTGGTCGCATCAAGGAACCTGTTGGTACACATGGTATGTCTGAAATTTGACTTGTAGTCTTCGAGATATATGCAGAAATTTTCCACTCTTCTTCTATCCAAACATCTCCCCTCCCCTCAAAAAGAGGAAATAAAGCTTGTCCAGATGTTAGAATTTTCCAGTGTTGTGCGCATTAGTGAGTGGTGTTATTTGACGAATCATGCATAAGGTTGTCATTTTCCCCTTATTATGTGGCCTGTGGCCAAGGAAGCCTATCGTGAGCATACATTTTCTCTGTTCACGATGCATATAATTTAAATCTACTAGAAAAACAAAAAGCTCTGCACGTTCTTGGGTTCTTTGAGCACTCGACTATCTACAGCTTGTAGGTCAGCAAGCATATGATCATTTCATTGCCTTTCTACTATTTGTGGGTGCCCAAACATTTCGCCCCTTTCTAGATGAATACCTGCCGTCACATGCTCTACTAACTGGCACAAGTACAATTGTTTTTGAGTCTGTTGTAGGATGTATTATGTCTTTTCGATGTTCCTTGTCATGGATTTAACTTGTCTTTTAGATGGTTGCCTGTAGTAGTTATCTTGTAGCTGACTTGACAACGTAAACAGTCTTGCATTGTTAGTGTATAAACATTCAACTATTTTTGCGCAGGGGCAATGAAGTGCATCTTGAATGGGGTCCTCCAACAGCATGACACATTATGCATGAGTTTGTTTAAACGCACATACCCCAGGTGGCCGGAAAAGTGGTTCCCTATGACAGATGCTTAAGAGAAAGGTCAAGTGGTGGCCCAGGTCTATGGTTTCTCGCAAGTGTGAAGGGGGATGAAATCACATTTGCTACACATGGGAATGAAGCTCTGGTTCAGAATGAGTTACTATTCAAGTTTTGTACGAGGGAAATTTTTCACTTTGTTTACTTTTCTTTCTCCCCAAAGGTTTCTTCAGAAACCACTTTCTAGTGTATAATATATGGTAGCTCATTTTTTCGTGCCACTAACACAATCTTGTATCACTTATAAATTAGTTCCAAACCGCACACATGATTTTTTTTTTATTTTTTTTTTTGAATCCTTAACAAATTTTATAGCATGTTTGATTATGCTGTTTTACTGTATTTTCTCTATAGTTCATTCTTAATTATAAAGTGAAGTAATAGTAAACAATTATTTATTTGCATTGTAATTGTATACGTTACCAAGGAAACAATAATACCAAAGATTGGATACGTTGTAAAGATAAAAACGTTGAAGTACAGTATGAACTCATACGCAAAAGGACACTACTGAGATCCAAGAATTGTCTTGAGTTTTTCCTTTGTTGGTTCTTTCAAAAGTTTGTTAAATTGATAAGAATCAAAGATATTTATAATAAAGAAAGGGACAGAAAAGAGAATTGGTGATGTCTACGTTCTTGCTCTTATAATATTATGAAGTCTTATAACTTAATTATAACAAGGTTGAATACATTTTGAGATGATTCGAGTATTTGAAGAGGAGAGCAGATTCTCTAGTGATGAATTAGAAGAGGTAAGCCGAAGTAGAATTCTAGAAGGCAATTAGACAATGACATGACAAAAGGACTGCGACCATAGATAAGAAGATATGAAGGTCGAAGATTAAGGTAGAAGGTTAGTAGGTAGCCGAAGCGTTGTTGCATTTTATATGAAGAGGTAAGACTTATCTCCTCTCCTCCTTATTAATATTAGTATTTCGTTGTGGTGTAGTTTCTTATTCTTCGATTTGTACTATTATCTAATGCTTCATTTGTTTATATCTTGCTATTTTGTTGTCGTATTTTATCTTGCACTCGTGCTTCAATAACCTTTTTTTAGTAGGAGATCTATCGTAAACAACCTCTTTACCTATAAAAGTCTTTGCTTACATTCTACTTTCTCGGAATATCACTTGTGAGTTACAAGAATACACTTCGATTCCCAAATAACTCTGAGTTATTGGACAGCAAGGTATTAGAAAGGAAAGTTAAGTGGGCCGAAGCCCAATAATGTGCACAGAATGAAAAGCCCATTACTAGTATTAACCGGGGCAGAAACAAGCTTCTTCTCCGATTCTCAGAAAAAGCAAAAACCAGAGTCGCCGGAAACACTGTCCTCGCCGGCGGGCTTAGCTGTACTCGCAGTGGTCGGACTGATTACAATTTCCGGACTAACCGTTCTGGAAAATTCCTTCGTGCTGCTAACACTATGAACTCTTCGAATCGAAAGTTTTAAGCTATTTCACAGGCAGCATTGAGAAGATGCCTAAACTTATGTAAGTACATTTTCTATATTATGTGAAACTCACTCAATTGATTGCACGTCTCTCGGATACATCACTTTTTTATATGTATTCTTACCAGATCGAAGGTTCGTGCCAGTTCGATAGTGCAGAGATTTTCAAAATTTACTGCTATTCGAAATGTAAGTAATGTCTTACTCAGAAGGAAAATTATGGCATAAAATTGATTATTTTTCCGCTAAAGTTGATTTTCTTTGCTTGAAAGTTTGTTTTGCTACAGTTTGTTGAATTATATGAAGCACAGAATTCTGTTTAATAGAGTTTTACTTTGTAGGGAGGAAAGGAAGTTGGAGACTACAACCAAGCTATGAGAACTTTTACTACCTCAAATGGTATGAATCATCAACTTGTTAATATTTGTGTATGTGAATATCCATATTTATTTGGTACACTGGATTGGTCTATCTATGTAGACATGCAAAGAGGATATGTTTAGGAATCGCTATATTAGCTTGCATAACTAGTCTGCGAACTAAACTGTCCCTTAATACTGTACTTTGTTTTTGTTATTAGGTGTCGTACTTAAATGTTAATTTGTTTAGGTCAGATAGGAAATGAATATTGAGGAGGAAAGAGCTAATTTTTTGGTTGTTTAGGGCATGTCGGGGAGCCGGTTTCAAGATTAGGGCAAAAACAAATTGTCGATGCACTTGTCTTGGGAGAGAGAAGAAGAGCTGTTAGTCTCCTGTATGAGTTTAGTCTTGGAAACAACAAATTGAGTGAAGATGATTTTGCTTCTATACTGCAAAGTTGTGCAAGACTGCCTGATCCATTAGTAAGTATTCAAACAGAAGTCCATTTTCTTTCTTTTCATATGACATGTAACTTTGTGCCAGAGAAAAGTTCTATGATGAGCACATATTACTAATTAATTGCCACTGATTGTTAAATGGTCAATCAATTATACCATATGTGCTACGTTAGATACCCTAAGTCATTGGCACATTCAGTGCCAACTACCTTATAGTCTCTTACATTTGCTAAGAACAAATAAGCAGACTTTCCGAAATGTCATTATAGCATGTATTTCCTGGCTGACACTTTTTTTTTTTTTCCTGGCTGTAGTTTGTGATGGAAACTTGGAAGATCATGGAGGAGAAGGAAATCAACATTAGTGACAAGTGTTATGCTCTTGCCGTTCGAGCACTCTGTAAAGGGGGTTACTTAAAGGAGGTACCAGAATCCTGGTTTGATTTCCAGATTAGAATAGAGTGGCATCTAGAAGAACTTATAGAATACTTATTAAATTTCAAGTCTCAATGGTATTCTTTTTACTTGTCGGAAAGATGAAAGTTCATGAGTTGCCAAACCTTTGATTGGACAACTAACATCTAAGTGATTGATGTTAATACTAAAATAAGAGGAGTATTGTTATTTGTTGCAAGGTATAGTTGACTTATCACATAATTGGTTAGGTGACTTCTTGTTGATTTTTTTGGAAGTACAAAACACATCCTGTCAAATGATTAATTACCCATTGTACTACTTGCATTATTATTGAGAAACTATATTGCCTTTTCCTTGTCGTCTGTCATTTATATGGTTCTGTCTGATATATCTGTATCAAGACACTTATTTCAATACTTCCTTTTTGTAAATTTTGTTCTTAAGTTTCATATTTAATGTTTTTCTTTCTTTATTTTCATTCAGGCACTCAGTTTGATGAGTATCATGGGAGAAAACACAAATTGTTATTCTATGTTGCCAATTTATAACAACTTCCTAGCTGCTTGTTATGAAACACAAACAGTAGATTATGCTAATGAATGTATGGATTTGATGGAGCATCAGATGGTGGGAAAGAATGAGATAACATATGCTCAGCTTCTCAAGGTGCGTCTAGAGATCTTTCAACAGAAATGTTATTATCTTGTAGTTAATGTTTAAATGCTTAATTTTTCTTCAGTTGTCCCTCTTATTATATTCCCAAGAACAATTTTTGGTGATTTCATGCTAATTCTGGTGATAGAACTGATCATCATTCTGGTGATTTGCTGCTTCTTTTCTACCTATAACACCTAAAAACCATAGAACTTTATGTAACAAGATTTTTTATATTAACTAATCCATGTTAATGAAATCTATTAATCCAATTCTCCACCTATGTTGTCAGAGGTAGATCAACAATCCATGCTGTGATGTAAAACCAAGTAATCACGCTTAGTTAAAAGGTGGCACTTCCAGTAGGTTTCATTCCTCCAAGTGATTTCTGATGTCTAACAGAAATATAATATGATAGCTGGTTGTGAATCTTGAAATTCTATGATATGCAGTATAGTTACTTCTTGTTTAGCATTGGTTTTTTAACTTAAAACCTTTTCCTGCAATAATTATATGGATAATATTACTTTACTTTCTGGTATATTGCCTTCACTAATTTTTAGGATCTATTTTCTGTTAAATGTTATCTCTTGTTCTTGAGAAGTGCTTTGGAGATCATTTTTCCATCGTCTTAACAAAAATTGAAATAACTACTTGTGCAATCAGGCTTCTCCTACACCGGGGGATAAGGCAAATAAACTATTCACCTCCTTTAATAAGCCCCCCCTTCCCCCCTTTCTCTTCATTCCTGACCAAATTAGCTAGTACGCACCATTCAATCAATTATTTCTGTTTCATTTTGTGCTTTTCAAATGTTGAATATAGTTCTGAAGACAGCAGTTTAATGTTTTGTCCGGCTAAATGCTGTTCTAAGCTCATTGTTTCAGCTTGCAGTTTTGCAGCAAAACCTGTCTGCTGTCCATGAAATCTGGAAGGAATGTAGTAAATTTTACAGTCTCAGCCTTCTCTCTCTGAGGAAGTTTATATGGTCCTTCACGGAGCTGAGAGATCTGAATTCAGCCCACACAGCCTTACAGCACATGGTGAGATTGGCTTTTACGGAAAACTCTTACATTAGTAGAACTGCTGAGGGGAGGTTTTGTGATTTAAGATTGGATATTCCAGCACCTTCCTCTGGCAATTGGAGTTTCATCGATGTATCTGTCGACACCGCGGGTACCAGCAATTTTGATATGGAAAGACAAAGTCTTGGCAGTATGGAAACCAACACAGCAAGAAAAACATTAAGTGCATCTGTTATGAAGCTTTTGAGGTGGTCCTTCAATGATGTTATGCATGCTTGTGCACAAGTTCAAAATTGTGATTTGGCTGAACAGTTGATGTTACAGGTATTGCTAAAATATCCAGTTGCTATGATGTCCCTATCTGGCTAATGTTAGAAATCTTATGCAGGATCGGAAGGATAGTCCTTAGATCCATATGACTAGGCACATATCATTGTTTAACACAAAAATAAGCCAATAGCAATTGTCTCAACTTTCTTTCTCAAAAAAAAAAGATTGTCTCAATTTCACAAGGGAATTTCCTGTCTGTTTTTCACTAAGCTATCTCTTTTCTTTAGATGCAAACTCTTGGTTTGCAACCATCAGGGAGTACATACGATGGCTTCATTAGGGCAATTGCTACCACAAGAGGCTTTAGTGATGGAGTGGAAGTGGTAATATATTCTTAAGTTCATGGGATCTTCTTTTTTTTCTTCCAAGAGTAGTACTTGCTTTGGTTTTCTCATTTTCACATTATGTAATTTGTCTAATTTTGCAGCTAAAGGTTATGCAAGAGAAAAATATTAAGCCTCATGATTCAACTCTTGCTGTTTTAGCAGTCATGTGCAGCAGAGAGTTGGAACTCAATCTAGCAGAGTCTTTCTTGGATGAGATGTCCAAAATCCATAATCCTCGTCCTTATAATGCTTTTCTTGAAGCATGTGATGTTCTGGTAAGACAGTATATAATTATTTCAAAAGAAACAATATAATTGAAAACATCTGATCATCACTGGTCCCATACTTAGATCAGTACAATAAGAACTGGCAATGGTTTGACTGAGTTATGTAGGTTCCTGGATGGTTCAATAAGCCAATCAGCTCGTCCAGACTTTTCTTTTTTCTTGCAAGTCAAAACTATCCTTCTAAGCATATTCTTGCTTCTTTAGATCTTGATATTACCGCCATATATCTTGCTCTCTCATGAGATGTTGTAAGGAATATGAGAATTTTGAGCTAGCTCTCATCAAAAGAGTTTTACACGTCAAGCTAAAAAATTGCAACTACCCTCTGACTTAATCATTTTAGGATTTAAATATGGAGAACACCCTCTTGTTGTAACTAGGCCAAGATATATTGCTTTATGATCATTTAACTTCTGCAATATTAAGCATCGTTGTTTTTGCAGCGTCTTTCGATAGAATTGCATATCTTGTCAATCGTATTATACTGATATGTCCAGTTTGTGATTCTTGTACATATTAATATTGTAGGATCGGCCTGAACGAGCAGTCCAGATATTGGCTAAGATGAAAAGGTTGAATCTTCAGCCAAATATCAGGACATATGAGTTGCTATTCTCACTGTTTGGTAATGTAAATGCACCTTATGAAGAGGGCAACATGCTGTCACAAGTGGATGTTGCTAAAAGGATAAATGCTATAGAAATGGACATGATGAGGAATGGTATTCAGCACAGTCATCTGTCATTGAGGAATGTGGTAATGACTTCTCAACTAAGAAAAATTTAGATATCGATTTATTTGAGTACTATTTTACTTCCTAAGCTAAGTAGAGATGATGATCAGCCCACTATCTGCACCACTAATTGAATGTGTGATGTATTTAGAAAGATGGTCATTTAAGAGTCTTTTTTAGTAAACTTTGATGGTGAAATCTTTACGATGATTAAAAGAGATAGTAATGAATGTTATCATTTTTGGTGATGGTGCATAAATTTATGTATTCATCCTAGCTTTGTGATTCCCAAGTTCATAAACAGGCTGCAACTTGACATTGCCTCTATTACCATGAGAACACTAGCAGATATTTCTCTGTATGTATCAAAATTATCCACAGCATACTTGTGAACTTCACTTCATATGACTTAAAAGTGTTCCTGGTATATCAAACAAGTTGTTTCATGGTTCACCTGTCTGGAAGTGTTGAATGCTGCAAGTAGTTTCATGACTTATCTGTCTGGAAGTGTTGAATGTTGTAAGATGTTTCTGGGTTTATCTGTCTGGAATTGTTGAATGTTGTAGTCTTTCTTATGCATGGTACATGATTCTTATTGCTGGAGGCTATCTATTGAGGAAGCAATGACAGAAAACTGAACTTCTGCCTCCATCATGAACCACGCTTTGGATGTACTAGCTCCGTCAACTTGTATTTGTCATGTTGCGTTTTTCGAAAGTCAATTTGACTAATTTTCAAAGTTAAATTAGATAATATTAATTCGATATTTTAACAAAAAATTTAGATATTCAAAAACTATACGAAAAGTACTATAAATTGCAATTTTTTGCATATCAATATAATGAAAAAATACATCGTAAAATGTTAGTAAAAGTTTTTATAGTTTGACTCTAAAAAAGGAAACCATGACAATTAAAAATGGACGAAGGGAGTATATATCCTTGCAGATAGCATATTGGACGGGAGCAACTACTCCTGGTTGCTGTTAAGTACACCCTTTTAATTGTCATAGCAAAATAACTTGCAAGGAAAGGTACACTTTGGGTCTCTTTGCTAAAACAAATGTTGTCTGATGACTAAATTTAGTATGGTCTGAGTCACCGAACTAAAAATATTGGAGATGTAATAGTTTATTCAAGCTAATGTCTACTATGCTAATCGCTTTTTATTTTTATTTTATGTGCATTTTCATAAAAGCATTTCTCTACTAATTTTTTGTAAAAATTTTATTAAAATATTTCATACTATTGTCAAATATTGTACATGTTTGTGTTTAAATATCTTTTCGATATGGTAAGCCTCACCCCCCTCCAAATCCATCTACACAGGAGACCAACAGTGGTTTTTTCACACTTTGCTCCCTTGGTGACTAGAAACCCCTCAACCTCATGGTTAAGATGGAAGACCCTTACCAGTAGGCTATCCGACTTTCCACCATTTAGATATTAGTTTATCATTTGTTGAAACATGTGATGTAACATCTTAATATTTCACCATTTTCAGATTCAGTAATTAGTAAATGTCTTCTCACTTGAGATTTGTAAAGCATTTTAAGTGCCACTTAATGTTTGAAGTAGTTTCTCTTTCCCTTATCAACACATCCTGAATTGTTTTATCAATCAGCTCCTTAAGTTGCAAATTTTTTTTCTACTGCAGATTCTCTACTATTTTGTGCCCCAATATTTAAGAGGCCTTAAGGGCCAGTTATAATATTGATGCAATGCTTCAGTATAATATCTATGTCTTTACTCTTCTTTATTTTCCAGTTGAAAGCGCTTGGAACAGAAGGGATGGTAAAGGAGCTGATTCAATATTTACGTGCTGCAGAGAATCGGTTTTCTCGTTATGACACTTATATGATATCACCTGTCTATAATACAGTTTTACACTCCCTTGTTGAGGCTAAAGAGGTAATCAACCTAGGGTTCTACTATATAAGATCCATTTCATAGTTATATTGGTTATTTTTCATCTGCTGACTGAGTCTATTCTTTTCTTTTCAGAGTCAAATGGCAGCACAGATATTCAAATCAATGGTGTCTTCTGGAGTTACACCTGATGCTGCAACATATAATATCATGATTGATGGCTGTAGCATTGTTGGATGTTTCAGATCTGCACTTGCCCTGATCTCTATGATGTTCCGCAGTGGTTTCAACCCTCAAGCAGTGACTTTAACTGGCTTGTTAAAGGTATTAGTTTAGCCTTGTTTAGCTATTCTCACTAATCTGTGGAAGCTGGATCATTAAAAAAAATAAAACGTAAACTTGCACAAACTTAAGCCTAACCAAGCCTTCTTTATTTGGTTAAAAGGGCTTTTCATGAAGTTGACAGTGTGTTTTCTATCACTTATTCTGCTAACTTTTAACCATTTAGAAACTTTGCCAAGAAAATCAGCCAAATGATTTAATAAACCTTAAAACCCAAAATCACCATATGTCCATACTCCATAACTAGTTGTGCTGCAACAGTTGGGTTTGGATGATACTTCATTGAGCCGGAAGGGGCTTTCTTGGATATAATAAATATTGGCCATTGGTTGGGACAGAATGCCTTGCCACAAGTATCACTTATATTGCCTTTAGTGGTACCTTGGATTTCAACTTTTGGTAGATGGCTTATCCTAATTTCATGGAAGCATAGTTATTGTTCACCAATTTATCCATCCCCCCTTCCCCCTTCCGCTGTGACTATATAGATATGCAAATGGTACCCACATATGTTCCAACTGAAACTGAAATCTTCTCTGCTGTAGATATTGTTGAGATCTGAGGACTTTGATGGAGCATTAGAATTGTTGAATCAAGGAATTCTAGAAGGGATCCAGCTGGATGTACTTCTATATAACACCATTTTTCAAGTGGCAGCTGAGAAGGTAATTAACAAATAATTCATCCACTTGTCAAGTTAAATGAAAAGTACAGATGGTATTCATTACCTTTTAACGCTTGAAGAGATCAGTACTCTTTCTAACTAGGTCATGAAATTGTGTTGCCAGGGAAGAATAGATGTCATCGAACTCATTGTTGAGCACATGCACCTCCAAGGGGTTCTCCCAGATCCATCAACTTGCAGTCATGTTTTCACTGCATATGTAGACCATGGATTCTATAACACTGCCATGGAAGCTTTGCAAGTTTTGAGTGTGCGAATGATTGTTGAGGTTGACAAAGATACAGATGAAAAACGAACTGAACTTGAAAATCTAATTCTTGGTGAAGACTCGGAAGATGAGCCCCCGATTCTTAAGACTTTTAAAGACTCGAAAGAATATCTTACTGTTGCCTTACTGCAGTTAAGATGGTGCGCCATACTTGGATATCCAGTATCTTGGTCACCTTCAGACAGTCAATGGGCCAGGAGACTTTCAAGTAATCTTGCTTCAACAAACGGTCTTCTATGAAGGTTTCATGTTTCCACATAAGTGTGTGGACTCTTTTGATCTTGCAAATCACCTGGTATGTCAATTCTCAGTAATGATACGCTAACTTGGGATATATTAATGATCGGAATGGGTTAATGAGGAAGGATATGGTCCTCATTTCAATACCAGGTGTGTCATAGGTAGTCAACTTAGAATCTTCCCAAGTATGAAATCCTGGCAATTTTGCAGATTATGCCTTTCTGATTGTACAGCAATAGCAGCTAGAGGTTTCAGCAGAAAAAATATTTAAAAAAATCTGATTGCAAAATAATCTAGTTTTAGTAGGATCTGACTGATCCATTCATTTTGTTGTACCATCAGGTAGTGTACATTATTGTTGAACAGCCAATAATTACCTCATTGTAGTTGCTTGCCAAAATATGAGTCTCTTTTTGCCCAAGTGTTTGCTACTCTGTAGCATTAATTATTTGTTAGTTCCACACTTGCTCGTATGAATCAGTTACTGAAAGAAGATATAAGGGTGTAACTGAAAGTGTGCAAACAACAACATACTCATTTAATTCCATAAGTGGGATCTAAATGAAAATAGTGTATACGCAAACTTTACTCCTACAAGGTAGAAACTCTTGTCTAAAATATCCTTCATAATTGATTTAAATGTCACCTACAATTAACACTTTACTATGTTTAAGGATGACACAAGATCCCGCTTTTCAATTTCAACTCCAAATACTCATGTTGTTTTCTGTTCAAACTTGCACAGGAAAAAGGTCCGAATGCATTTTGATCACAAGTTGAAAACTAAATCAAATCTGAAAATGTGAAATAATATTGGAGATCTAAGCCACAAAATTTCTCATTCCCATAAACAGAGAGGTACATTAGAGAGGGCAAGGAATCAAATTAACTCGCATAAGTTACATTGTGCATCAATTTGTAGTACAGTTCTTTTGTATGAGCGTTTTAATGATGCTCCCAAACTGAGAATAATAGGGGGAGCGGGGCTGGGAGTGAGTGAAGAAAATGCAGTAAAACCAATTTCCACTGTTTGTTCTCCCAGATAGTCGTACAAGCTTGATAAAATTTTACTACTGACCATTGTAAAGCTCATGAAAAATGTATGTTGCTTCAACTTTTTTATGCTTGCTGTAGATAGACACTTTCCAGAGGTGCCTAAATATTTTCACCAGGAGGCAGCTCAGCGAGCTTTGGAGAAGTGCCTAGTACCCGTTCCATATCAAAGCGGACTTCAATATTCCGTATGCTATAACCAACCACCATGAGCCAATAAAGCAGTTTGGCAAGTTCTGGGGCACTTGTCTCTGTTACACTAGTCTGCATTCCATATGAAAGAAAAAGATGAGCATACAACAAACTGTTATTTCTACATTTGCACATACTTAGGTTTTGCAATCTTATTATAAGAGACATAATTAATACGATTGTCTTATTTCACAAAGTTTCAAAGAGAATCTTTGTTAATTAGGGTTTTGACACTTCTTTGTGGGATCCCATGATTTATAAGTCTCAATAGTTGATAACTGATCTGCTTTGGTCAAAATAGGCACGAGAGAGAAATTTTGAACACACCCTTCATAATAGAAGATCCAAGAACACACAAGTTAATCATATTGATTGAAGTGAAAACTAAATATTTTTGTTTGATAAGCGTGATATTTCAACATCCTTTACACGTACACAAGCCATGCGTGCCTGAAAGATTTTAGAATCTTAGCAGAAATGAATAATGACATGGCCAGTGTTACTGATATTTTTCTTTATAAAGGTGAAAGAAGCAGTATCACAAATACATACACCATTTAATAAGTTCCAATAAAAATGTTATACCTTCATTTGACTGGGATCTGAAACAGCTAAGAGACGCTTAATGAAAGAATTCATGGCGAGCACAACATCTTCTCCAGCTGTACTGGTTAGCTCCTGCAAAATCTCAGTGTAGAATAAAAATGAATAATCTTCTACATTAAGAATTTACAATTTTATATAAATAAGTACACACTCAATTACTAGGTTGTATCTTGTCTATCCATGCAGTTCAAGATTTGTGAAATAGGTATTCCTCATCTATAGTGGTCATGTAAAATCAGAATAACCAATACAAAAAGAAAAACCATTTAAGCAATAACTACTTATGCTAAAGCATCCTGGAATGTACAAATACCCTCTCACCTACATTATATCATCTTAGAATGTTCAAATACCCTCCCCCAATTCAAGTAGCAAGCGTGCTAACCTTGATATTTTGAGGCTCAAGAGTCTTGAGATATTCCAACAGCTCATTATAACCATTACCAGATTTCCTTTCCATTTGACGATTCAATTCCTCCACTTCTGCTTCAAGTAACTCGATATACTTCAAAGCGTCTATTTTTTCAGGACCTGTAACATTATTCCACCTTATGACTTCTCCAGTCACCTTTTTCTGGGTACCAGATGCATAATCTGGTGAATCCTGAACAGTCAAAAGAGTGATAGTTACTCCTCAGAAATATAACTTTGTGAGAATAGGGATTCAAGTAGAAGCTCTAACAATGGCAGAATGAACTTCACATATCAAGCAAAGGGTACGTATCTTCAGATGAACCAAAACTAAAAAGAGGGAAAAGAAAAGAAAGCAGTATTATGGTCTTTTTTTTAAAAAAAGCATTTGCGTAATGGATACTTGAGACAACATGATAGCAATTGTAAGAAGTCATGAATGTAAAATCACCAGTAAGACCATGATCTCATTGAGAACATCAAGTTGCTAGTATGATATAATAATTCCCAGGAACTATAGCTTCAACGGCATTTGCTTTAAGCAACTCTGCAAGTAGCAACCACTCTCAAGGATTTAACGGTCCCGAAAATAAGGTGAAAGACCGAAAGGGAAGCCTGGTTAAAGGACATGTCAAGAGTGAAAGTCGATTCTAAAACATATTCAATACCCAAAAAGTTATTTCTTGACTTGATTGGTTTGAGTTTAGAACAAAATAAAAAAGGAATAAGGAATGTAACACTCTATCTTCCATCAGCATAAAGGAAAAAAAGAGGTAAATACAATAAATAAGCAAAACATAGATGCAGGGACAAACTGAAAGCCTCTTATGAATAGGTTTGAAAGCTAAAAAGCTAACACAACTTTTTCACTGTAATTCAGTCACAATTCTATTAGTGAAATTGTGATCTTTAAACTCAAAAGAAATTTCCTATTCCAAAACTTATATGGAAAAGAAAGAGAAACCAGAAAGAGCTTTACGAACAGATTGATATCATTTGCCCTTCCATCTCTTGCATTAGACACAGCAAGTGGCCTACCTAAAATAAGACAACGGATGATCTGTAGAGAGAAATGTCTTTAAACTTTCATTTGCCTGTTTTGTCTTTTTACTATTTAGTGTTAAATGTCTTTTATCTTCCAAGTGATGCTAATAAGTTTCTACTCGATGAAAAGGCATGAGCAACTCCAAAACAACCAAGACAGGCTGAAGATAACTATCGAAACTGAAAATGATACATTAATTGGCGTAAAAAGAGTAATTCAATCAGTCCCAGGAAATGACAACAAAATCAATTAGTCGGAAATAGCACACACTGGAGAGAACTTACCTTTTCTTCATGTGCTTCAGGAAGCGCAGCCTGTTCCAGACTTTGTTGCAGTTCTAACCGAAATTGAGCATTCCTAAACATATATCCAGTCATCAACACACTATACATAAGCTGAGCAAGATTTTCAGCGACCTAAGTGAAAGTCAACATCACCCAAAATCATCATCAGCTCCAGAAAAACATATACGTCCTTAGTCAAAAAATGTCTCATCTCATATATCACAGCTTGCAAGCATTGAGATTACAGACACTTACCGTGGTTACAGTAATGGCAAAAAATTGTGGAGGTAATGTTCCAATCATGTTTGTCACTGTTTGGCGCATTGCCTCAACTACCTAGCACAGATATCAATGATCAGGATATGTTTACAATAGTACCTCGAATTTCAAAGGAATTTCAAGTTGTCTAAGCTGTTTCAGTTACATGCACTAAACAACAAAAAGAAAAACTATGCCTCAATCTCAAATTAGTCAAGTTCCTCTATAACCATTCCACTCTATTTGCACCATGTGTCTGTTTTATCAACCAAAAAATACCCAAAAAAACACAAGCATCTTCGAAGTACAAAACTTTATTGCTAATACCTGTTGTGGTGCTTTTTTCACAAACAACTCCATGAATTCCGGTTGTACATTTTGCACATACTCCAGTAGAATTTCCCTTCTGCTTTTGTGCTGCAATAACATTTACTAAAATTGAAATCTTTCTACCTGCTCTCCAGCACTTTGTCACAATATTGAACTAACATTTCAAAACTTTATATTAACAGTAGATGAAGTACAACAATACAAACACTGAAAAAACTGAGTACCATAGAGCCATTTGGAGGTTTGGTATCATTTTCGTTGTTATTTTGCGGTGAATCGATGGATTGAGCTCTCAAAGTGAATTTTTGTTTGCGAAATGTTTTCTTCGGGAAGCTAATCAGAGAACAAAGCCGTCGACTTCCGGCAGACGACGAAGACGAAGAACCATATGACTGTAACAGAAACGTCGGTTTCAACGTCAGCGAGGACATTATCAATTGTGTTTCTTTTGGATTGTTTTACGTGAATTTTGTTTCTCTTCCTCGCTAAAACCCTATTATCTCCATTAGCGATAGCACACGAAAAGCTTATTGGAAGGAGAAATGAATGGAAGCGTCACTGTGAGTCTGTGAGTGATGATTCTGGGCCTTTCGGGTCTTCCAGGTAGGCTTCTGATTTGTTCTTGGCCCAATAATCAGGTCCACTAGAAATGTGATACATTGGGCTTTTATCCATTCTATAAAAATTTCGAGAGGTGGTCCGAGTTATTCTAAGAGTCGTTTGGTATGCAGGATGAGAATCTCAAGTTCATTGTCGGATTATTCTCATTATATCCCATGTACCAAACGATCCATCTTCTAAGGGTTCATTTAGTACACATAGTCGGATAAGTAAGGATATCAGAAGTCTTGAGAGATCGATCTCATGTTATTATTTTATTTTATCTTTCATATGTGATATCTTATCCACGGAAAAAAACAATTTTATAGAATATCTTAGAATTATTATTTTTAACTTACCAACTAAACTATCCTTAAGAATGTATTTG
Organism: Solanum lycopersicoides; assembly: GCA_022817965.1. Lineage (NCBI taxonomy): Eukaryota > Viridiplantae > Streptophyta > Magnoliopsida > Solanales > Solanaceae > Solanum > Solanum lycopersicoides. The sequence goes on along the minus strand of CM040621.1, from coordinate 94,298,300 downwards.
TTAGATGAAAATGAATTCCTAGAAAATAAAAGGTTTGATCCACAATTTTTAGCCAAAATCTCTCTTTGTAGTGTCTATTAATTTGTTTGGCTAAGTTTCTTGAATGGTACTATATATTTGATTGTTTCTTTGTGTGAATTTAAGGTATTTTAGCTATAGATATAAAATTTTGAGTAGAAAGAAACAATCATTTTTTGCTTCTTTCATTTTTGAATAGAAAATTAGGTGAAATATCACATAATTGAAATTCTATAAGAGTATATTTTGAGAGAGGAAATGAGTAAACATATATTAATTCAAGTATATTTTGAATATATAGTTAATTCAAATATTTTTTATAAAATAAATATAAACTTATAAATGTATCTTTTTAAAATAAAAAATGAGTAACATAAATTCGAAAAAATAGAGATGTGAAGCAATAGGAAATGGAAATTAAATAAATAGAATTAAAAATAAAAATCACATTTCCAAAAACACACAAGTATTATGTGAAGTTGCCGGGAGTGTATTGGAGCTTCAGTTGAAAAGTTGCAAAATATCAACAACACTTTAAGATCTGCAAAAAAGCTCTCTACGCTGCGATTCAATGCAAGGAGGATCAAATGGAATCGGTTATGGCCTCAAATATCAGGTTAATCGCAAACTCTTTTCACAATTTTCATTATTTTTTTCGCTTAAACCCTAAATGATGACTGATTTAGTTCGTTTTTCTGTTCAGGCACGATGTATCGCCGATGTGAAAGCTGATACGGATCACACCAGTTTCCTCACCGGAACTCTCAGCCTCAAAGAAGAAAATGAGGTACTCAATTGGCTTCATTTCCGTAAATTATCGTGAATTTCCTAGTAATGCGGCATTTTACAGGTACATTTGATCCGGATTTCTTCAGCTGGTACTGAATTGCTATGCGAAGGTCTTTTCTCTCATCCTAATGAGATCTGGGACCTTGCGTCGTGCCCCTTCGATCAACGGATTTTCTCTACTGTTTTTTCTTCCGGTAAGTTTATGGTTTATTTGACTAATGAGTCTTCTTAGTTTGCTGTCTCATTTTTGTAGGATTAGAGTGAGTTGATCCGAATGCACATAGTTTGTTGTTTCTTCTGTTGAATTCTTAGATTTGTTGTTTCTTCTGTTGAATTCTTAGATGTGTTGGATTATATAGGTGGAATTAAATATCTGCACATGACAGAGTGATATTCTCTTTTAGTTTGATAATGAGGAAATTATACATTCATTGTTTTAAAAGTTAATGCTGTCGATAGTGGAAGTTAAGGCATTTTAATTGCCTTACGTGAAGGTCATGAGAAGTTAGAAAGGTAGTGCGGTTGGTGTTGTTGATTTGATGTTTATGATGGAACTAGGTTCTATGATGATGCTCTATCTATTTGTAGGTGAAACATATGGGGCAGCAATATGGCAGATCCCTGAGTTGTATGGCCAGTCAAATTCTCCACAATTAGAGAGGATTGCATCTCTTGATGCTCATAATTCGAAGATAAAGTGGTAAGTCTTTTTTTGATATGGTAAACTCAAACTGCTTACCATAGCCCCTGAGCTCAAAAGATTTACATGCTTGTAGATTGTAGTATAAAATAGATATTAATGCTTAGGAGAAGAAATACAGGATGCATTGTTGTGCAAAACTCTGCTTTTTTATTTTGGTCATCCTAAACTCTGCATGTTCATTTAATCATTCCAGTGGATGCTTACCTTGTAACTTCTAATGCTTAATATTGTAACATACTCAACCAACAGCAGATTCCGTTTTTTGGAAAAAAGAAACTCCTATTATCATTTCCGTTGCTACTTAAGTACTCTTCCAATTCCCCAATGCTACGTTAGCTCCTAAATATGTTGATAATATGATCTTCAACTGTCACATTCATTGCTGATATTATTTCTAACACTACCCTTCGACAAAGCCAACCTAATTATCTCCAAAACTGTGGAACGCCGTGATTCAGCAGTGCTCCAAATATATTCAGAAAATGCAGGCGTTTGATTTTAGATGGGAAATCCTGATACTTCAAAGTCATAATTTTTTCTGTGTGCCGTTTCATGTTTATTTCCTTTTTTTGTTTTGTTCTCCAAAATGAAGCGATTCAAATGTTATTGGTCTCAAGTAGCAGTTCTACGGCATCATCAAAGTTTTGCATAATATTAAAGTACCTTGAGCTCTTTGAGATGGTGGTCAAGTAATTAAAATTCAATTGCTGTAGATTACTAACAAATTGGTTTTCTAATTTGTGCTTGTGATGCTTTAAGTAGTTAACATTCCCTTTTAGTTTATCACGCTTTAGAGGCTCATGCCTTTTATTCTTAATTTTTCTATTAATTGGTGAGCCTGATGGAGTTACATATTAAATCGAAGAATTATCTATTTCATTTGCTTGGACACTAAAATATATTGCAAATGTTGGGCAGCACACTTTGGTGGCCAACAGGAAGGCATGACAAGTTGGTTAGCATTGATGAACAGAATCTTTTCCTCTGGAGCTTTGATACGTCTAAGAAGAATGCACAGGTATATTCCAGAATATAGCTATACTTAACTCTGGCCTTATAAAATGACCAACTAAAATGCTTCGTCTTCATTTTCTTTTAGTTTTCACTTCAGAAAAGTGCTGCGAGTGTTTGATCTCCCAGTTTACATTTTTTTGACCCATACATGCTTTGTTGAGCAGTCCTTTCTTTTATGCTACTGCAAGATGTATATCATTGCTTGGTAGAAGCAAAGGCACAGTACACAATATATGGTTGTGCAGGAATGTTTACCTTCTTATAGTTTGAAAGTGCTGTGATTAGGCATAGTAATACTCTTGTTAACACATAAAGGGTAAAAGCTGATGAATCATTTGAAATGGCATTTATGATGGCTAAAAGTTCACGGGTGCTCCTTATGGTTAGAGGTTTTAAATACTGAAAGTAGATTGCTTGAAATAAACTTGTAATTTGCATCCCATAGAGTGCTTCCGTTTCAGCTAAAGCCTAGATTTTGCTGGCTTGGAAATAATATTATCTTGATGATATTCTTTTGGTTAACGTATCTTCACACTCTCGTTTGAAATACAAGGTAGTCTGCAGTTTACGTTAGGCTTCTATGTGTCTCATCTTCGGATACCACCCCTCTTTGCTGCCAGAGAACCTCAAACATAGTTGTAGAAGTGTTGTTACTTCTGATTCGTGGGGCTAATTTTTATTCAGGTCTGCTGCAAAATTTAGGTACAATCACAAGAATCAGCAGGTGTGCTACATTCTTTAACTGGGGGCGCCTGGGATCCCCATGATTATAATGCTCTAGCACTAACAAGTGAATCATCAGTCCAACTTTGGGATCTGCGGACAATGAAGTAAGTGAATATGGTAATTGATTCCCTATATTTGTTTCATTGGTTTATGTTAGTCTTTGTTTACTTGTAAATAAGGTCAAGATAAATCATCCAAGGAAAAAAATGTAAGAGAGTACTTGGAAGGTAAATAGCTAGTGTGCCATGGAAAATTATGTCCCTCAAGTACAAATATACTTTGAATTTTGAAATTGGAGGCAAAAGAGAATATTTTCATGTACTTGATATGGCTTAATCTCTAAGAGAACCCCCACCCCACCCCCACCCCCACCCCACCCAAAAAAAAAAAAAAAAGAATCCAGTGTTATAAACTATAGATCCTAATCATAGTTTGTCATAGATTAAGAAAGAGACTGAATGGTTTCAAGGGCCTAATGATAATGTAGTGCATGCTTATAACAAAAAAGGTAAAAGTTTAAGGCTCATTCTGGACATTGTGTCCCAGAACAGGTCAAGAAGTCCTTTCCTTCTAATTTCTGTACTCCTAGACCCCTTTTACACCTCTGTACTGGATACTGTTTCACTCAAGTCACATAGCGTTGTAGTTTGGGTACATACTAGCTCTGAAGTAGATCCTTGTATAATCGTTCTCAGGATAGCATCTTCTGGTCTTTTGCTTGGCTTGAAATATTCTAAAAAGCTATTTTTGCTTTTGTCCGTTAACTTGAATGATTAGTTTGCACAATTTACATCATGGTTAATTCTACTGCAGGAAAACAAATTCAATAGATCATCCCCATGTCCGTAATTTGGATTACAATGTGAAGAGAGAGTATACACTTGTAAGTACATAGCTTTGTGAAGTTATTAAGTTGCATTGATGATTGATCCCTTGATTTGTCGTCCATTTGCAAATGAAATAATCTGTTTGAGTAAGTGTATGAATCTGTGAGGTATATCTGCTTTTTGCATGTATGCATGCGTGTTAACATTACAATGTTAGGACTTTGACACTCTAATGTGGACCCATCTTAGGAACCTTCTTGATTTTTTATACTAACATTACCATTTCAATATGGAATGTGGAGAGGTACTCTTTTGCTACAAGAAGGAAAGGATAATTCTTTTTATTCTTTAAAGCATAATATCTTCAACTTTCTACTTTTTGTTTCCTCCTGGCAATCACTTTATGAGACAGATTTCATGAGATGAATGTCAAGACATGGAAAATACTTCCTCTAAAGTGTATTGCTGTGGCCTTGTGTTTTTAATGGCTCTATTTCTTTTTCAGGCTTCTGGTTTTTGCTCAAAGATTTGGTGTTTATTTCTGAAGAAGTTCCCATATTTGTGTTTTTAATATCTCCATCTATCTAAATAGAAGTATGTTACGCTTAACATGCACTATCAATTATCAAATATGAAGATGATTATCCTTTGTGTCCTTTTAAATTTTTTCTGTCAATTAACAATGAGCCAGTTGATGAATTTCTGTCATTTTTGGAATACTACTTCTAGTTTCAATAAAGAGAAAATAAGAAGATACCAAGTAAGACATCAAAGTGAAATATGAATAGTTAGTTGAGCTTAATGGATCTTGTTTTGTCACCTCTGCATGCTTTTGGCTCTCCATTTTTTATAAGATTCAAATAGGTGCACACAGGAGAAAGTGGTACTATTAATTTCTCTGCGTGAGGTATTGCTATCATAACTTTACCATCTTAATTTTCAACTGTCTGATTAAAAGGTGTTCAAATTATCTGGTCTTGGCTTCTTTTTCTTTTCCCTTGGAGAAAGCAGGTGTTCAGTGTCAGTGAAGATGTGTTTAAATTTTGCAGGTAACGGCTGAAGATGAATCTGGGATACATATATGGGATCTTAGAATGCTGAAGTTTCCAGTCCTTGATCTCCCTGGACATACTCACTGGTACTACTTTGTGGCAATAATGAAGCTGCTTGCCATCTCTGTAATTAGTTGGGTTTTTGATATAAGATTATTGTCTGGTCCTTCAATATGTGTTTCACTATGTTGCCTACAAATTAATGACTGCCAACTTTTTTGGTTAGGTTTTAATGGTTAGAAGTTTCTTTCTGGATTACCATTTCCGTATTGAGTAAATGCAGTTGATGTTTGTTCGCAGGACATGGACTGTCAAGTGCAATCCCGAATATGAAGACTTAATTCTGGTTCTTTCTCTTCATTCCCTGTATCTGTTTGTCTAGCCTATGTATGTGGAAAGCATACTTGTGCACACACTCATTGAGCCACAATTTTCTATGCTGAATTTCCCCAGAAAATAAAAGCAGTCTATCTGATACTTTTACATATAGGATGTTTAGCTTCTTTTAGCTACACTCGCACTGAAAACTCTTGACAGCATGTGCCATGTCTTATCTACTATGCATATTGTTTTAGTATTAAAAACAAGTCGCGTATCTACCTTGTTCATTGATATTTTGTTGCTGAAACAAAATTTTTGACAGAGTGCTGGAACTGATTCTGCGGTCAATCTGTGGCTGGCTTCTCCTCCTAGTAGTGACGAACCAACTTCAGAGAGGTACCCTCCGCCCTTTCTCTGTAAAAAAGAAAAGGAAGAGAAGCCCAACAAAGAAAAAAAGAAGAAGCACTCGAAAAGTATCTTATCTCACTGTATCTCATAAAGTTTGTTGATTTTCAGCTTTGACTCCCCTAATAAGCCAGTGGATCCATTGCTTAATTCATATAGTGACTATGAAGACAGTGTATATGGTAAAGTACACACTTGCTGTTTCCTTATCAGCTTTGTTTTTAAGCAACATTTGACTAGTCCATCTTGGTTCTAGGACTTGCTTGGAGCTGTCGAGAGCCATGGATATTTGCATCATTATCATATGATGGAAGGGTAAGGCCTCTTATGGGTTCATCAGATGAACCAAGAAAAAAATATACATGTCTCTGGATATTAACCAGCAGATTTTGCTATCTTGAACTACTCTTGCTTTGGTTTGCATAAACAATAGGAAGCGTTGCTGCAAATGCTATTTTAAATAATAATCTTTTGTTAGATTTAATAGCCGTCTTTAGCTTGTTCAATCAATACATTTATTTAACATCATGGTTCTTTAAGGAATATAAAGTGAAGTTATAATACATTCTCAAAAAAAATAAAAAGTGAAAGTTATAATTTTCCTTCTGGTCGCATCTGTGTCTTCTGTTGTGTTGGAGTTCTGAGCCAATTTCAGGATAACCTAGAAAATGTTCCCATGAGTGTGCATGTGTTCTTTGGCAATTTGCTTATTATTTCTAATGCATGATGATTAGTCTAACAGAGTTGTTTTGTTTTAATTTGAGAATTGGCACCGAGTGTTTTCTTGTTCTGATTTAGCGTTTTTTCCTAACAGGTGGTTGTAGAATCAACCAAGCCTCATCTTCCAAGAAAATAAATCAGTACAACCCAAAGTAAGTATGAACTCTTGATCCATCTTTTCAGCTCATTATCCCTTTGCCACACTACTCATCTCTTTTATTAATGTTTGTATCACTCCAGTATGTCCCCTTCCAAATCTGTATTCTTGAAACTGAACCATGTGTTCATGATGGAGTTAACGCTGCTGAGGTGGAATGTAGAATTTTGCAAGAGGTCTCTTTAATTTTATCTAGTATGACGTTTGCAGTTCATTTTCATGCGGAAGCTTCTAAGCCTGCAGCTTCACTCAAGATTAAATTTTCTTAAACGTATGGCACATGGTCATTTACATTTTTCATTCACTATAGTTTATGGTTGTTATAACTTTGCACGTTTAAGAGCGTCAGAAAAGAGTGATGTCACATCTTCGTATCTTTTAGATTCTCTCTCCCGTGGACATCCGACCAGGTACTCATAATGCGGACCCACTCAACGTTATTGTCACTACACTAGACTTGTTATTCTGTGGCCAAGTGTTAATTATCACTTTTCCTAGAACACGCAGATAATCGGGTTCTTTTACTGTATTCGTTTATTTTTGCGAAAATATGTCATGTTAATATTCCGTCATAACACGATACCTTTGTGATTGCAGTTAGTTAATTGATTTGAGTATGCATTTATGGATTTGGTCTAAACTTAGAGCCTTATACGTGTTTACCATTTGATTTGTGTTAGTCAGTTAGTTAATTGATTTGAGTATGCATTTATGGATTTGGTCTAAACTTAGAGCCTTATACGTGTTTACCATTTGATTTGTGTTAGTCAGTTAATTGATTTGAGTTGCATTTATGGATTTGGTCTAAACTTATAGCCTTATACGTGTTTACCATTTGATTTGTGTTAGTGATGCGTATGATGGATGATGCAAAAACAGGGAGGTGCCGGGGGGAAGATGTGGCTATCAAAGTTTTCAACCTTAGAAAATCAATTCCAAATTGGAAATTACCCCTTACTAGTTATTGAATTGACCCAAAGCTTATCCAAACATACAGGGTATAGCATATCTACAACTTGTCAAAAGAGATTCGGTTTCCTAGTTAAACAGCAAATGTCAGGGTCAGAAATCATTTTTTAAGTAGTCATGTTTTTTCATGTACACGTGGAGCTGTTTTTCACCATGAAATGTGTCAGTAGTCATGTGTGGATGATGTGGTGAGTCAGCTTTATCCATTGTGTTCGGATTTCAGCGTCAGCATGTACCTTGTGCCATGTCATCAGACACTTTCCTCTCGACATGTGGTGAGCAGGGTATGGTTCTACCAGTGATTCCTATGGTTAATTTTTTTTCCTTTTCTTCTGCCTCATTAATTTTGTTGTACCAAGTAAATACTTTTTCCCCTCAAAATTAATACACTCTTTTTATGACAAAAGGGTAGAATAAAAGTGATAACATAAGAAGTAAGAGTTGGAGTATGTACCATTTGAGATGTGAATATTATTATAGTCGGCTATTATAAGCTCCAGTTTGGGATAGATTTTGAATTTGAAATTCGAGTTAAAGTTTAGCGGGTCGAACTAAAAAATTTTAGTTTTTGGGAACTTAAAAAAATTTAAAGATAATTTTTCAAAATTCATGATCAAATGAATTAAAATTTGAATATACGTGATTAAACACTAGCTAAGTAGATCCATTATTTTAATATCACAGTGAAACCAAACTCAAATCAGTTGTTTATTTAAAGAAGAATCAGGATGGGATTACCTTATACAAATTTTGTTAAGCAAACGTAGATTACTTGAATATATATGCATGGTGATCGATGTTCAAACCCACTTCGATTATTGCATTACCTGTATGTTACTTCTAACCAGCATAGGTATATATTAATTTCAAATATCCCATGAGTTCAATGCTAATTGAAGTTTAAATCATTGATTTGCTGTTGTTGTCTGCGAAAACTTAGGTAAATAATAGATCAGCTCACCTACTCATATATTTATTTTGTCTTCACTAAAGAAATGTCTTAATCTATACACCTTGTTTCATTGATCACTAAAATCACACCTTAATTACTGATAATATGTGGCTTGATTAGTTTTGTTAAAAGAGACAGAGGAATTGACGGTTCAAATAATTGTAGTACGCTATTTCTGCCTGCCGTGATTTGGTTACCATATTATGCTTTGCAATTTCCCACGTGCAATAGCTTATTTAATTGCTTGAACTAGTGGAGACAATATCAAAGGGATCATGTTTCTTGTCTTTACTATTTTTAGTTCCACCAACTCATAGGCAAATTGTTACTTTTTTAAATCAGGTAAATATAAAATATCTTGGTTCTAGTGAATATTTAGTGACTAATACATAAATGGCATGACTAAAAAAGTGAAAAAAGAATGACATCATTATTTGGTAAATCATTTATGTATATTGCTCTACAAAATTGTTTTTTATTTCAATATTCAATAAAGGAAACACACAAGTAACCATAAATACATTTTACCATCCAAGATTAGGTAAGATAAATTAAAATTACTTAGATCCCAAGCATTATATATATATTATATTACATATAATAGATTAATGCATCATATTTGCTATTTTTGGGGTTATAGGGAACTGGCAAGGTGGGTCCCATAGAGAGACACGTGGCAAATCCATTGTGGCAAAATGGATGCAAATCACAAGCAAGTGGACCGAATCACAAATTAGTGAGTCCACATTTCTCGAAATCATCCTTTTATTTTATCCAATCTTACTTTTTGGTCCCTTTACCGTCAAACTAATTTTTATCTATAAGTACCTAAAAATTCTCCTAATTTTTCTCTTCTAATCTTATTTGATTTCTTCTCCTTATTATTATTTTTTATTCACCCTCACTAAACTCTTTTTCTGTTTCTCTGAATCTCCATCTGAACTTCACTCACTTCTAGGGCTTTATCAACACATTCTTCTACCTCCAATGGCATTCTTTTGAGCAATAATGGCGGCTTCGGCTTCTTCCAGAGGACTCACAGCGCCCATAGGGGCGGCTAAGCTGCCCACAGTTGAGGTGTTTCCTACATTACCTAATGGTTTTGTAGAATTTCGAAGGAAGAAGAGGAGTAGTACCGGAGGTTTCTTCAGTATACAATGTTGTTGTTCAGATTCTGTGATGCCAATTAGAGGTGGTAGTGGTTCTGGGAATGGCGTTGATAAAGGTGATGATGGAAGGTTCGATTCTAAGAAGATCACTTCTAATTATATGAGAACTCAAGCTTCTTCCCCAATGCCCTTTGCATCTCCTCAGTAAGTCAATTTTTATTTTCACTGCATTTCTTCCAATCAATCTTCATAATAACAAGAATAGGTGGTTGAATTCAAAGAAGAATTAGATTTTTGCAGAAATACTTTTAGAACCATGAATGATTAATGTAATGAAATGAGGCAAATTTAGCAAAATGGATATTGAGGATTCATATAAGGTGACCCGAAAAGGGTTGTGGTTGTTTTGGTTATCGAATATTTTATTTCTTTGGGTTCTCATCTAGTGTCTAATACCCACATTGTAGCCAAACTAATCCGGATTCCATTCGGGAAAGTTCTCTGTACCGACGATTTTAGCCGAGAGCTCTAGTTAAAGGAGGAGGAGCCCATCCGCTACACCACATCCTTTGGTGGTGGTGGTTGAGCTTATAATAAGGCTCTGTTGAGCTAGTTAGTGTGTATTGTTATGTCCACTTGCAAAATTGTTAAACAGTGTCATATTCAAAGTAAATCATTATCCATGATTAAGCTGAATCACTTCGACGTTGGAGATTGATTAGTAGTAATTTTCTTATTATTATAAGAGCTAAAGTCACCTCCTTTATTAGGTTTTTAGGATGCTTTGGAAGTAATGTGATATTTATATATGAAAGAAATTAACTTTACATGTTATTTGGCGCGCAGAAACTCATCAGACATCACATGGTTTGTTTGGACAGACATTATGATTAGCTTAAATGAAAAAAAAAAAAAAAAAATTATTTCTGCCATTGATATGGTGTAGAGATTTGTATGTTTTGTTCTTTACGATTCTGATACAAAAGAGAATTTTGTATCATATTGTTTATTAACACCTGAACCCTTTTCAAATATGTTGCTTTTACCAATCGGGATACCAATCTGTATAGGATTATACTGAGGTTATTTGAGTGCTTAGTCGGTTATTGCTATGTCCACTTGCAAAGATTTTGAACAATTTCATACTCAACGTAATAGATTCTATTGCGTCGGATTTAATACATGCTTAAAATGCACTTTCTCAAGGTTCGTTAGACTAGTTACTAATAATCTTTTATTATAAGAGCTAAAGTTGCAACTTTTACGAGTTTCTGGAATATTCTAGTTATCTAAGAAGTAATGCGAAAGTAATTAGATAAAATCTGTTCGTTTCATTTCGTACTATGAATTTCACAATTGATTTGGATGTATCTTTATGTTATTGTCAAGGCATGAAGAAAAAAAAAAGAGTTATCCTATTGTTAAAAAAAATTCTGCTTTTTGTTAATATCACTTTCTCTGTTTATGCTACTTATAGTTGTTGGACGGCCAATAACAAACCCTTCATTATAGGCTTGATATTCTTGATGTGAACTCCAAAGTAGTGTTTGACTTTCTAGTATCTCGAATATCTTCACGGTTTACAGACTCCATCTTTTTATGTTGTGTGTCGTTCATACTTGATTGGAAGTAGCTGTTTTTTTTTGTGTGTGTGATTTTCATCAACTTTTCTTTATGCAGGTCTAGATTTGTTTCAAAGCCAGAAAAATTCTTTTCCAGATGCACCTTAAGAAATTCAGGCCCTAAATCCCGTGATTCTCCACCAAAACGAGGTAGTTATGGTTCCTTCCTTTTTGGCTTTTATAAGAGTGTTTCTCTTTTCAGATGATATTGATAATTACTCTAGTCGCATTGCATTTGTAACTGTCTTTATGACACCTGATGATAATTTCTTTTATCACCCTTCCTTGCGATAGACACGGGCATTGCTAATGAGAAAGATTGGGGTATCAGTATGCTAAATGATAATGTCAATGAAACTGGAGTAAACGAGGACGGCAGTACATGGTATCGGGAGAGTGGGGAAGACCTTGGTGACAATGGATACCGATGCCGATGGAAAAGGATGGGTGGTCAGAGCAGTGATGGTACCTTAGAATGGAAAGAAACGGTACGCATGTTCTTAATCTTGTGTATGGTTGTGTTGTTGTGGATCTTGAAGATTGTATCGTAAAATTACACTTGAAAACCTATTATGTGGGATCACCTTTTCCAAGGACGGATATCTCACTTTTTTTGCATAAATTAATATTTATCTGATGTGCAATCTCAAGAGTATGAAGTGAAAACCTAAGCACAGAACTGTAATGTCTTAACTACATTGATGACACAAGCACAAGAAGTAGAGGTTTAGCTAAAGGAGAATGACAAGAACTTTTTTCATGTTTAGTCATCACATATATCAATTTTCTTTGTTGGTTTTGAATGCACATGTTTTTCTCTGGCTAGGCTTGTGGACTGTTGAGCCAGTGATAAGTGTCTAGAATATGGGGAATGTTTACCTATCAGAAACTTTAACTTTATGGCCTAAACTTGACCACAATGTACTTTTTTTATTAGAGACTGGGAATGATTGGATAATAATATGACAGACTATTAAAAGGTTAATTGGTTAACCGTGAATACCTTATTCTGATTGATAAAGTACCGCAAATAAGTTCTTGCATCTTCTTTAACAAACTGTTGTTGAAGAAATATTGGGATCCAGGTTTCATTGTAGACATTATTTTATAACCTTATCAAGTACCATCCCAGGTGGATGCTTTTAATTGGATTTGTTGATCTCCTTGACAGTGGTGGGAGAAAAGTGATTGGACCGGATACAAAGAACTAGGTATGACTTTTTACTTTAAATATGTATAACCTTGCTGCATTTGATTTAAATTTTCTATCTTACATGGTTTTTAATGATTCCACGGTCATCCTTTATTTTGTACTAAATGAAGCGTCAAGTTTCCCTCTGTATAATTAACAGGTGTTGAGAAATCCGGGAAAAATGTTGAAGGGGACGCATGGTGGGAAACATGGCGGGAAGTTCTTCACCAAGATGAATGGAGGTTATATATATATGTTCTCTTAGATTTTGTAATAATATAAGCTGTTGAGTATTGCTTTGCTAATCCGGGAGAATTATTATAATAATTATGCTGCATTTTCAATCTACAGTAATCTTGCTAGGATTGAAAGGAGTGCACAAAAACAAGCAAAATCAGGCACTGAGAACGCTGGGTGGTATGAAAACTGGTAAGAAATTTTGAGGGGAATAATTAGTTTACATGGTCATGAATACATACACAATAATTTATTAAGCATTGATATTTCATATGCAGGTGGGAAAAGTATGATGCAAAGGGTTGGACAGAGAAAGGGGCACACAAGTATGGCAGATTAAATGAACAATCGTGGTGGGAGAAATGGGGAGAACATTATGATGGAAGAGGATCTGTTCTTAAATGGTACATACCTATTTGTTATGTTAGTTATTTAGCATCAGACTCTCGCCCTCTTGATATAGTGGCACTTTGGTAACTATTGATAGTGTTTTACCACTAAACGCTTGGCACTTTGAAGTCCTAAGACCAGTTTTTGCCTTTAACTGCTGTTATGCTATGTCACCTGAACAAGAAAAAAAACTTTAGAATACGTTCATCCAAGACATAGTAATTAACTAGAACTACAACAATCTGCTTTGGGTTCACACTTGCAGTAGATAAACCTCTGTGTTTATGCTGAAGTTTTTCCACTGCACTAGTTATTGGAAATAAATCAAGTTCTAGAATTTGATGGTGAAATAATCTTGACATTGGTTATTATATGTCCTAACTTGGCCCTCTAGAATTGCAATCTCATACAATAGAAACTTGACTGATATCAACAACATTGCTTGAAGTATGAGGGTTTGTTAAACATCTTAATTTACTCTCTCCTTTTCATGAAATTATTATAATTGCTTGTTTCTCACTTTTTGAGAATTGGTAAACGTCATTGTTAAAGGGGTGAAAAAAATTGTCAAAACCTCCCTAGTTGTCTTGAGTTGCTGACAAGGTGGTTTATGTTGCTTATCGTTCCATGCTCCTTTTCTCAGGACAGATAAGTGGGCAGAAACTGAGCTTGGAACAAAATGGGGAGACAAGTGGGAAGAGAAATTTTTTGCTGGAATTGGTTCGCGGCAAGGAGAGACTTGGCATGTGTCACCCGTCGGTGATAGTATGTCTACCTTCTATTAATTTGAATTACATCTTTACATTCCAAAAGGACTTGGGTGCTTAAACACAAAAACCAATTACAAGTTTTTCCTGGTGATCGTTAAGCTGTGAAAAGAAATCCCTAACTATATGTATTACCGTGTCTCTTATTTTGAGCTTCAAGTTAACCAATCATCCAATTCTCTTCTTGGTTTTCTTTTCTTAATTATCCAGGATGGTCGAGGACATGGGGAGAGGAGCACTTTGGCAATGGGTATGTCACAATTATGAATTTGAATTAAAATTCAGCTTGTTAGATGTCCATTTCCATGCACTTTTACACTTTAGAAACTTATAAATAATGTTGTTTCCATGAATCAGCAAAGTGCACAAGTATGGCAAGAGCACAACAGGTGAAAGTTGGGACATCGTTGTGGATGAAGGAACTTACTATGAGTAAGTCATTGTTCTAGTGTTAGTTGGCTGTAGGATTTAACTTATAACATGGACATTATCGGTACAGTTACAGCACGTTGCCTATCTTATTTTTCAAATAACTTGTTCCACTTACTACAGATAGTTACATGTATCCATTCTTGTGGTGTTGTTCATGACTAGTTTTTACGATATTGAATAACATGTTTTTACTGGTATTATTTATAGGGCTGAACCTCACTATGGATGGGCAGATGTTGTAGGCAATTCATCCCAGTTATTGTCAATCCAACCTCGAGACAGACCGCCCGGTGTGTTCCCATCAATGGATTTTGGTCCATCTCTGCCTCCAGAAGATGAGTTGCCTCCCACCTTGTCACAATGACAAGTTGGTTTGTTTTCAAACAAGGTTGATGTTGATGGTAGTTGGCAAATTTTCAGATTTTGATTGTAATTGTCAACTCTCAATGTGACAAAACATACTTTGCCTATTCATTTAGTTCATTCTTTTAGAGATTTAAATCATATTTGCATCGGGTTTGAAGCACTTTCTACCATATATGATTTTATTATCGGAACCTTATCTTTGAAATCGTTAGCTAAGGATGAAAAAGTAAATTAATGTTGTCATGATATATCATATTATATGATATTGTATTAGGATAGTAATCATAGTTATAAACATGGGCCTATTTTTGAAAGAACCAACTCTAGAGTCTAGACAAAATAAACTAAGCTAGAACTAATTAAGATTTCAATAAATAAAGTTGGTGGCTCTAGTTCATTTGAAATAAACTACATTACTGTTCAGAACCTCCTTATTAATGGTACCAAATCTTATAAAAACTGAAAGGTCGATGAGCTTTCAACTTTTATGTATTGGTTTGTTTGTATTCATACCTAGACAGATATACTATGTTTGCGTTTAATTGACCCAACAAATTCAAAGAATTGATGAGATAGTCAAGATTATAAATAAAATTACGTAAAATGAAAAATAATTAAAATATTATTAGGAATACCTCCCCGAGATAGCCCCTCCAATATTTGAATTCGAAACAAGCCATATCTTAATACAGATACGAAACATGAAAAAGAAAAACTTCTTTTATAAAAATGACATTTGGCACAAGACCCGATGTAAAAATTATGTATACTATTAATATTTATATTATATAGCGTTTGGTTAAATAAATATAATTTGTCATAAGCCATGACTCGTGTCGTTTTTATTGAGATTAACAATTACAAATATTAAAATTAACAAAACAAAGAGATTAGTCAAGTAGAGAATATATGTCAATTGCTAGATCTACTTTACATATTTTCACTTTTTAAACCTTTATTCCCTCTTTTTATTCCTCCTCGATTTCCATAATTAATTACTCATCCATCTGCATTTCATTTATTTTTTTCCCTCTCAAGTAAATGCAATAGTACTAATTTTTTTCCCTAATGTAATTTACTTATTAATTACTAATTATTATAGTAAACCATAGTTTATATACATGTAAAATAATATATTCATATTCTTTTCTTGCTTTAGTTTTTTCATTTTTCACAATCGAGATTCATCATTTTCACATTGTCATAATTATCAAAAAAAGAAGAACGTTCATGGATGATTTCAAGACAACTTTGTACTAAATTAGCCGTAGAAAAAGTTCAAATTTCTTCATTTGGCCGTGCATGGCGGACAAGCTACAGTTTTTGTAGAATAGGAGCAGTAGCATTGGGAAGTTGCAGAAGAAGAGAAGAAGAAGATTCAACTTTTTTTCTTGTTTTGTTTTACCATTTATGGAAGAAGAACCGAAACCAGAGATCTCAAATCAAAAATGATGAATAAATGTTCAAAATGGGTTTCTTCAGATCTTCATTGGAAGCTTTTACTCTTCATTCTTCCTCTACTTTCTCTCTTTTTTTACTTTTCTCTTTCCGCCATAGCCAGTAACACTTTTTCCACTTTTACCCCTCTCAACTCTCTTTTCAACAATAACGCCCCTCTTCCTCCTTCTCCTTCACATCCGCCGGTTTTTGCGAATCAAACGGAGAAGAAAACCGTCTTAGATCGGTCTGAGCTTCTGTTTCCGCCGGGTTTTTTTAATCGATCTGTAACGAAGGAGGAACTGAACCGGTCTAGAATTGCTGTGTGTATAGTGGGTGGCGCTCGTAGGTTTGAACTAACTGGACCTTCTATAATCCAGAAAATTCTGAAAGAGTATCCGAATTCTGATCTGTATCTTCATAGTCCGTTGGATTCTAATGCATACAAGCTTTCCTTGTTAAAAACTGCTCCTCGAATCTCCGCCATTAAAATTTTCAAGCCTAAAACCATTAAAGAGACTGAGTTTCAGGTCCGAGTTCTCAGTGCTAGTGGCTCACCTAATGGTATTCAGGTATAATCTTTTTTTGGTTTTTGTTCATATATGCATTTATTTTAAGCTTAGCTTAATCGAGATACGAGTAAGATTTGCGTACACTCTATTATACAATATATGCTGTTGTTATTGTTGTTAGCTTAACTAGTGCTTGAGGATTAATTTAACAAAATTCTAAAAGGAGAATATGATGTGGCATAAATGTTTTGTTCTTTAGGAGGATCATAACAAATACTTTAGATATTAATAGTGTATTAATTGTTACCAACTTCCAGTTTTGGAAGGTTGTTAATGGTGTTTGTAGCTAGTGGCTCATGTTAGTTAGCAGTCGACGTCGACTTGTTCTGGTGTTTCGTTTGGTCTGTTTTGGTGAAATGTAACTTCGACTGTGTTCAAATAACAAGAAGATTTACGTACAAAAAAATTACAGTAGGTTTACGACCAATACAAAAGTTCTGAACTTTTGATGAATAAAGTTATAAGTACATTGATTCATATAGCTGACCGCTACAAATTTGGTATTGAGATGTTGCTGAGAGTGAGATATATATGATCTGATGAAATCCAATACCTATTAGTTCAGCTTAATGTAGACTGGCCCAAACACTGCGGTTATTAAAATTTATATAACAAGCATTGGTGAGAGGAAGTTTGCAGTTATGCAGTGACCGCACTTCAATTCTTATCTTCTGAAGTGAAGAGACGGAAGAGAAAACGTATACTATGGAAGGTAGGTAGTTTAGGTAAAATCTGGTTTACCTTCTCAGACACATCATCAATTCTGTGGGGTCTAACCTAAAAGCGTCACAGGTTTGAGGAAGAAATAAGAAAATGTTCAAGAAGTTGATGACATAATCCCAGTTAAGTTACTTTAAAAGGGGAATTGTTAAATTGGAAATAAAATGAAATTATTCTCAAGGAGCACTATTGAAAGTTCTACCAATTCATTAGCTTTTCCATTGAAAAGTACCCTAGTCCAGATTAATGGTAGTTGAAACATTATAATTAAGTACGCTTGAAGAGTAAGCTCAACATTTAATATGTTGTTTACGAGTCTAACATCTATACCTTCACCTAATTCGAGTAACTAATTCCAGCATGCAAAGCAGGACCACATTGGTTGGACTTAAATTGCTGTTTTGTCATTGTGAGATACTATGCTAGATTCTTGATTTCTTGTGCATTAGCACTTATCTCATATTGCAGACATGAATTCAAAGGTTAAAGTCGATGGGTGTTTTTCTTTAGCTCTTACAAATGGGATGTAAGCCGATCGTGTCCACTACTGCTGCTATATATGCATCTGTATAGTTCATCAAAAGAAAGAAAAGTACATTTAGAACCAGATTAAAATAAGAAAGGACAGCCCCACCACTACAAGTTAGACTTGTCTCTGCATGGCGTCCACTGTCCAAGGTGGAAAAATGTTTGGAATCTTATAAAATGAAGATCGACGGTTGAAAGGTTTCCTATAGTAGTTAAAATCTCATAGAAAATGAAAGCAGAGAGGAATACCGAATATGTAGAAATCATTCCCACCTATCCGCTAGTTGATACATAGACCTTACGTGCGGGATTACACTGGGTATATTGTAGTTGTTTTTATATTGAAGAAAGATTTGCATATTTTTAAGGAGAAAAAAGTACATTTAACAATCTCAAGTGGGCTGAATTTATTTACTAATACGTCAAAGATGGAAGGTTTACTAAATAGATTCAAGTTAAATCAAGTAATAATATAAAATTTTGTGACTGTAGTTTAATCCAGGAACTTATCTTTATTAATGACAACAGCTCTCATAATGCTTTGGCACTACAAGAGAACAAGGCCCCTAGGCTGGAATGCTAATAACCTACAATAGCTTTTAATAATTTCCAAAAATTGAAACGTTAATCTTATGATTCTGTATGGCAGGGCCTGCTGCAGTATTTCAACCTTGTTGAGGGGTGCTTGACGATGATTCAAGCCTACCAGCACAAGAACAACTTCACTTATGATTGGATAATGCGTACCCGAGTTGATGGATACTGGAACTCCCCACTATCACCCGAGGACTTCATTCCCGGCGCCTATTTAGTCCCTTCTGGTTCATCGTACGGTGGTTTAAATGATCGCTTTGGCCTTGGTGACTACAACACTTCTGTAGTTGCTCTTTCGCGGCTCTCCTTGATTCCTGAGCTGGATGCAGCCAGATACCATCTCCTCAACTCCGAGGGCGCATTCAAGGCCCAACTGACTATCCACAGAGTTCCCTACATCGCTAAGCGCCTCCCATTTTGTGTTGTATCAGATCGTAGCTATGATTTTCCACCACCCCGTTTTGGTGTTCCAGTAGCAGCACTTTCTAGTGCAGGCCCATTAAGTGGTGCCAAGTGCCGGCCTTGCACACCACCGTGCACTCACCACTGTGTTGGGCTGATGATGAACAAACTGTACAGAGGATGGAGCTGGACTGACTGGGCCAATAACACCCTTCAGCTCTGTGATGCCCATGCCGAGTGGGAGAGTGGTTGGGAGACAATATTCGATCAAGTGGCAGGTAATAAACTGGCTGCATCGAGACAACGAGTTGAAAATCTAAAAATGGAGCAGTGTGTGAGAGATTTCGCTGAATTAATGAAAAAAACTGCTTATTGGGAGGCTCCTCCAGTGTCTCAAATTTGTCGATTGGTTTATCACCAAATCCATTATAGTTTAGTAAACTATGTATAGTTTTCTCTACGTACATTTACAGGGTTTTTTATTCATTTTATCTACCTCAGGAAACAAAAAGTATTGTAGAAATTACCTTAGATTTTCTGTAGACAAACACAGGTCTTTTTTTGTTGTTGAATATCTCATGGATACTATGTTTTAAGTAGTATTGTAGCTTTATGGAGAGAGAAATTTAGAGAAATGGAGAAAAGTTTCCTGTTTTTTGTACCTCCATTAAGTTGCGTTATTTTTTTGTGTGGGATGCGTTCTTATCGTCCGAGCAACTCACTTTGCTCAATTATTTCTTGAAATTGCATGTTATCATCAATATATTTTGCCCTATCGATCGGTTCAATGTATAAAGCTACTAAATTCATACTAATTTGTTTTGGGTCTTAAATCCAAAAGCTTATAATTATTTGATTTGGACCAATCATTCGAAGGCCCGCTAAGGACTAGTAGCCTACAATTTGGAGTTAAGGATTCAACTCCCTTGAAAAAATGGGCTAAGTACATGGATAGTAAAGACAACTATGGACCACCATTTAATGCATAATCGAAAATGTTTAATCGTTTCAAAATTAACTTTAGGCTTACGATATTGAAGTTAAAAATCCGAGTCTAATGTTATAAACTTCATAGGTATGGGTAGACAAAATAATTTGAAGTTTGACATATTGTTTGTATTGTTTAAACTTCATATTTAACACCTAATATTAGGCTTAGGAGAAAATTGAAATTACCAAACCTAACTTCAGACATGTAGGATTGCCTTGAAATTGACACGATTAACATTCCAAACTTCCTAATTAATCATGTGAAAGAAAAAAGTTGCACTTCTTATATATATTATTTTTCTTAAAATTTGACTTATACTAATTTATCGTTGTTATTATAATTTATTGGTCTCGTAATGTAGAATAAATTATTCTTTACTATCATTATTATTGCTCACTTATTCTTTACTAGTATATATTAATTAACTTTGTAAAAGAAAATAATTTATTTTGCCTACCACGTTTCAGGTAGGCTGCCAGCTAATACTCTTATCTTCAAAAATAGAATAAACTCCAACTACCTGTGTTCCAGTTAATTGGTTCACAATAATGTCAAAAAGTGCATAAAAATAATTGAATCGACGTGTAATTTTAGCAGTTAAGGTTTTTAGTGTATAATCTCACGGAGATAAAGAAGTTATTTTGAAATGTTATTGTCTTAAGCGTAACAAATCAATTTATAAAATTTTCGAAAATAGAAAAATGATAATGAAAAAAACATGTCAATTAATAAGAAAAACAGTACAAACACGTTTAGAGAAGAGAAAAAATAACAACGGAACCATGAAATAATGAGATAACTGAAAAGAAAATACATGTAAGACTAATACTAATTCCTTAATTAATATTCCAAGTAAATAAAGACTGGCTCAAAATTCAAAAGTATCTCCATAATGATTTTGAAAAAGGGAAATAATTAAACTAATTAATCCAGAGTGTAAAGAATTTCGAGAAGAATATAAAGTAATGTAACCAAGTAATACGCACGTTCATTATTCATAAACTAAAGTAAAAATGAGAGAAATAAAAACGTGATTAATCAAATAATTCATAGTTAAAGAAAACAATGAATTAACCACAAATCACTAAAAAAAATTAATTTTCATCCATATGGTCCATCAAAAATAGTCTTTCAATCACACAAAAATAAGAATAATATTTATGTACAACTTACTAGTCTTTAGACTTTACTTATAAAATTAAAACTATACTAACATATATTATTATTGAGTCCGGAGCCTAAAGGGTACAAAATATTAGCAAAAATTCCAAAACGGTATATAAAATTTTATATAACCAAAACGGCAAAATCGCTGCATCAGCAGCGATTTACTCCACCGGAAAATTATAAATCGCTGCCTCGGCAGCGATTTATGATTTTTTTAATTTTTTTTTTTTTTTAAAATAAAGTAAATCGCTGCCAAGGCAGCGATTTTCAAAAAAAAAAATTTTTTTTTTTTGGTAAATCGCTGCCAAGGCAGCGATTTTTAAAAAAAAAAATTTTTTTTTGGTA
The DNA here is from genome assembly GCA_022817965.1 of Solanum lycopersicoides. Lineage (NCBI taxonomy): Eukaryota > Viridiplantae > Streptophyta > Magnoliopsida > Solanales > Solanaceae > Solanum > Solanum lycopersicoides. The sequence goes on along the minus strand of CM040621.1, from coordinate 94,276,776 downwards.
AATCGCTGCCTAGGCAGCGATTTTAAAAAAAAAAATTTTTTTTTTGGTAAATCGCTGCCAAGACAGCGATTTAAAAAAAAATTTTTTTTTGGTAAATCGCTGCCTGGGCAGCGATTTTAATAAAAAAAAAAAAAAATTTAAAAAAATATTAAATCGCTGCCTTGGCAGCGATTTTATAAAAAAAAAAATTTTTTTCTTAATCGCTGCCTTAACATTTTTTTTAAATTTTTTTTATTTATTTAAATTTAAATGATGTTTGAATTTAAATAGAATTCTAAATTCAAATAATTAAATTTATATATATATATATTTTTTTAATTTTTTTTTTTAAGATAATCACATAAAAAAAAGGTGACATGTCAAATTCTTACAAAAATATTCAAACTTTTTTAAAAAATTCACATGCATTTATAAAAAATTGTGTCAATTCACATGCAAATAGTGTATTCATATATTATATTTTTATTTTGTTATAAATTAATTGAATTGTATTATACATGTAAATAGTGTAATTTTTATTTTGTTATAAATTGACTGAATATTGACATGCAAATAGTGTCATTTTTGTTTTGTTATGGATTGATTGAATTCACATACAAATAGTGTAGTTTTTGTTTTATTATAAATTGTTGAATAGAAGTTCACGTGCAAATAGTGTCAACATTTTATTTTGTTATAAATTGATGAATTGCTCATTCATATTGCATTGCACTTTTCAATTTTCCTACAATCTTAAAAGCCTTTCTATTTTTCTAATTTTCTAAAGCTTTTAAAAGCCTTTTCTTTACAAAGTGAGTTTGAATTTATTTTATTTTTAATTTATTTAATTAATTTTACACTTTTATATGATATTGTTGATATATTCAATCTTTTGATACTTATATTAATGTTAATATTCTTTTTTATTTTTTGTGTATAGATATGCATCAGTCAAATGTATACGTACATCCTGGTCCAGTAGAGCATGATGTATTAAAAATTCAAGTTCATCATCGTTCCGAAGGAATTTGGAATGGTAGCATAAAAGAAGAGAGGTCTTGCTTATATACGCGTCGTGGTGATATTGATTTTTGCAACATATAAAATATCATCCATTACATTCTCGCATTCGTCAATATTTTGAAAATTGTAGATTTAAAGGAATTCTTGATGTAGGATGTGTGCCGTATGACTCCGGATTAATTTCTGCTTTAATTGAAAGATGGCGTCCGGAAACTCATACTTTTCACATGCGAACTGGCGAGGCTACCATAACTTTACAAGATATTGAAATTTTATTCGGAATGGTAGTAGATGGTAGTCCTATAATTTTAAATGGAGCTGATTCTTTAGGGATTATAGGTAGACAAGAAATGATATTTGAATTAACAGGATGGTTACCCGATACCAGTTGTTTTTCTGGTGTTAGTAGATTGTTAACATATAAATTGATTGATTATATTGAAGGTTTGGATGGTATTAATGAGCACTCAACTGAGCATGAAGTGCAACAAAGATTTAGATTATATTTATTATGGTTATGTGGTGGATCAATATTTCCGGATAAATCTAATAATAAGATTAATTTGGACATTTTGATTGACATGAGAAATTTAGATTTAATGTCAACTCAAGCATGGGGAGCAGCCGCATTATCATATTTGTATAATTGTTTATGCCGTGCATCAATGAAAAAATCAAATGAAGTTTGTGGATTTCTCTCTTTAGTGCAGGTATACATATTTTTTAATTAAATATTTTTTATATACTAGTAATATGCACTTTTAAATTTAAGTGCATTATAAGTAATGGTGAATTTATTTATTGTAGATTTGGGCATGGGAAAGAATTATTCCCCTGCAACCATTGACAAAGCCTCTAAGGACCAACCAACTTGAGGCTTCAACTGCGCTTGCACGTAAATGGACGCGACGTAGAAATCATCAAAATGAGGCCCGAACTGTAATCGGTGTGATTAGGGATGTACTAGATAATCTAACTGATGAACAGGTATTTAATATTATTAGTATTTTAAACTATTCATATTTTATTTTATTTTAAATAAAAATATGTTCGATAGATCTTTAAATGAGGCACTTATGTTTCACTATCCAAGAAAATTATGTGAATAAAATGATATATACATAGATTCTTGTTAGGTCCTTAAAAGTAAAATATCTTATGACACAATGGTACGAAAAAATTATTTTGCAAGGTTGTTCATTTTTACGTACATATTTTTTTTTATTTTTCTGCCAATGTTGTTTTTATAATTATCTTACTTAATTATTTTTTTATAGTTTATTTGGCAACCTTATTCGGAAGATGTTATTAATGGATTGCCTGAGTGGTGTCGGTCGGGACAACGTGTCTGGATGGCACAGGTGCCACTGATTTATGGAATTTATCGTGAGTGGCACATGATTGATCGTGTTGTGAGACAGTTCGGTTATTTACAACATATTCCTGGACCGTGTACCCAATTTTCCGAATATCATTTTAAGCGTGATAAACGATCCAAAATAAAACAAGAAGATATAGATGCATTTAACTACACACAATATTTATGGGAACAACGTCAAAATCGTATATTTCGACCTCCATTTGTAAGTGATCAAACAGATTACTTTCGTTGGTACATGAGGCATACCCGCATGGTCATTGGAAATCCACAACATGTTGTACAAAAAGGGTATCAACACATGGCAGGAAGACATGATGCATTAGTATGTATATTATGTAAATTTTAAATTATTATGTCAATCTTTAATATATTTTTTGTTATTAATATTTGTGTATTTATTATAGGCTAGGGGTCATGAAATGCAGTATCGTTGAGCTCGGATGATTGAAAATGATGAAAATCAATCTAATGAAATGAGACAATATGCAGAGGAAGTCGCTCGTATTTCAATGGAGTCAATGAATGCAGCCTTCCAGGGAACGCGATTGAGCTTTGATCCTGATTACAATCCTTCCACTCAATACGATGAACCACCACCAGTACAAGTATCTCGCCGATCACAACAAACAACACCGAGAGAGGGTGCACGTCGAGGTAGAAGGACCGCTGGTGAAACAGTTGATTTTTCTGCAGGGCCCTCTAACACTAATGTGGCGACTCCCGAGCCTTATTATCCCACGTTTGATTTTTCTACAGGACCCTCTAACACTAATGTTAATTTTTCTAGTCAGCAATCAGTTGGTGTTGTAACTCCACATGTTTCAATATCTGGTTTTGCGCAATTTAGTGGATCTCAATATGGTATTCAACATGGTATGCGTGAATTTCCTATACATAATTCTCCATTTGGTGGTATGCGCAATGTTATGCGCAATTTGGTGGTATTCAACATGGTATGCGCAATGTTAAAATCGCTGCCTTGGCAGCGATTTACCAAAAAAAAAAAATTTTTTTTTGAAAATCGCTGCCTTGGCAGCGATTTACTTTATTTTTTTTTAAAAAAAAAAAAATTAAATAAATCATAAATCGCTGCCGAGGCAGCGATTTATAATTTTCCGGTGAAGTAAATCGCTGCTGATGCAGCGATTTTGCCGTTTTGGTTAATATAAAATTTTATATACCGTTTTGGAATTTTTGTTAATATTTTGTACCTTTTAGGCTTTGGACTCTATTATTATTGTTGTTGTAGTCGTCGTAAAAAATAATATTTTTTTAGAATTTTATTGGATTTGAGACATGCATAATGCAAACCAAACAACTAACCAAGCATGTCCAAAACTTTGATTATTCGTTGACGATATGGCTCTTCAGTTATTTCAGGGTCAACATTTAACAACTGATTATATATGGAGATATTTTATTTTATTCCCAAAAATAGGTTGTATATATTCCTTTTATTTCTAGTTAGTTGTCATGTTTGCTAAAAATATATAAATGTTCTTTTGTCTTTTTTTAGAAAATTAAAAAATAATTAGTTAATTTTTCAAACTTTAATTCATCCTTAGCATAATTAGTTTTTGTCATAAAACAAAACTAGATTCTAAACACCTAATTGTAAACAAAATATTGAAATAGCATAACAAAAATACATTCAGTGATAATATATTTTTCTTTTAACGATAACTATATTATTATCGTTTATATATGTATGTATATAGGCAGGGTGATCCACCATGTGTGCATTGAATAGATGTGGCCTTACTAGCCAACATTGACAGCCGAGCTTTGTAACATTTTGTTTAGTTATCGCCGTGTTCGTAAAATATTGATCAAAATTCATATAGTTAAACTTCAAAAAGCGCGATAATATTCCTCATTAATTCCATGGATCTTCTATAAGTATATGATCGATCCATTAGAACAAGGTTTTAAAGTGTATGATTTTACAGGTTGTCCTTATTCTGATTCTTTGCACTTAAATCTACATAAGTTAATTAATTAAGCTAATTAATTAAACAAGATAGAATTAGTGGCATTAATTGCCTCAACTTGAACATTAAAATAAAACCATAATATCATAAAAAGATCTTCCTGCAACCGTTATTATATTGGACTGATCAATCGAGGGAATTGTGCAATTCATGCATGACTTCACGTACCAAACACACTATAATTATTTTTTGTGATAATGATGTTCGGAATAATTTATGTTATCGAGAATCTATTATTTGTCATCAATATATATATATATATGAATTATTTTTGTGATTTATTCATATATAAATTTGATTTTATTTTTACTTTTACTTGTCACATTTGCTTATCGAGAATCAAGATATAACATTTTGATCAACAATTTAAGATGAATTTCAATCGTATAAATAATATTAGAAGGATTAAACTTATAGTATAAGTTTTGAGTATATTTAATTTGAAATATTGAATTATCTAATTTAATTTAACTTAAAAATTAATTAATTTCATATTCATAAACAAAATGTGACAAATACATTACTATATATAAATGAAGATGCTTACAAAAGAAGTAAAAGATCAGGCTACGTACAAACGAAAGGAAAATATGAAGAACTTCTAGAAGTATGAGATTTCATTGATTTTTACATACGCTCTTTTGATTTTATATATTTACAATGCTATGCTATTTTTGGATCCCAAAAAACTTTATTACCATGTGCATGGTTACCCGAAAAGAAATTAATAATAATAATTCAGTGTGATTCTATAAGTAGAGTATGAGAAATAAAATGTATGAAATATTTTATTTTTTTATAGAAATTACTATCAAAAGACCTTCAACTCAAATAGTACATATCAAACGAATTATAATAACAAATTAATTGAAATGAAAAACATTACGCAACAAATAGAGAAAAGAAGAATAATGAAAATAGAGGTGTTTACTACGTACCTAACTCAATTATTAAAGTGCATGTTGCATGCAACGTCCTCTGTTATTGCATGGGAACCAATAATGTGAATTGTGAATAAATAGACATAAATTGATATATTCACATACTTTATTCTTAGCTCTAAATTATACGCGTAAGAACCAAATTTCCCTCTAGGAAAAAAAGTTTTTTTAATTACTTTACTTATAATATACTAGAAATGATAGACAATTCTCTGTTACTTTTAACGTAATTATTGAAACTTTTAATTTTGTTATATACTCATTAGATTTCATAAGACAATTACTAAATTTGAAGTGCTAATAGAAAACAAACAACAAATGGAAATTAGCTATATATAAATTTTCATTAACAATATTTCTTGTATTGATTTATAATTTCAAAGTTTGTTGTCAAGTGATTGTTTTATTGATGAGTTCTCGAGATAATTTAATATTTTGTCAATGCAAATATAAAATCTCCACAAAAGATGGTTGAATTTTCAAAAATTCGCACTCCACACCCTACGATGGTAAAGTTAAGTTGTGCGCTAATCCAGCTAAAAATAAGTACCCCATTAGTTTTTATTTGCTTGATCTACTTTTTTTAATAGTAATTTTTTAAAAAAATAGATATTTTTTTCTTTTTAGCAACTTTTTAATTTAACTTTCCACATGTTTAAAATCATGATATCAAAGATTATTTTGATACATTTTTATATAACTTTAATTGTCTAAAGCCACGAAATTTTTTTACTTTAAAATTTATATCAAGATAAAATAGATTAAATAAATTAAAACAACCGAAATATATATAATTATTGATCATGTTAGCTTAATTTCCTTTGATTGCGGGTAGGCGTTCTAAAGGGACACGTGAGGTTAGTTAAGTCTATACTTTAAATTTTGCAATCAATTTCACCGCATTATTATAATTAATTCAACACGTTAAATCGAAGTCTTTTTCGATCTTCAATAAAACAACTCATACATTAATTTTGAACTTATAGTAAGGTTTTCTTTTGAGCAACTTGTTTGGAACGAGACTTTTTTTTTTACTCATAAACAATTTGTGTGATTAATGACAAGTATTTCTTGTAGATTTTTCCTTATTATTATGATAATAATATTTTGATTTTTTAAAAAATAGCATTTTGATGCTTATATTTGCAACAAATTAGTGAAACAAATTTTACACCAAAGTACAATAGGTCATAGATTGAATAACTTATGCAAATAATCTAAAATGACAAAAATAACATATTCAATGAACATCGTTCTGTATATACATATAGACTATTTGAAAAACACAGATAATCTCTCTTCCAAATTCAGCTTCAACTCATCATTAACGATTAGAAAATCACTTTGAAAATAAAAAATAAAATCTATGATAGTCTTATTACTCGAATTATAATGCCAAATATATCAGGATAAAGAAATATAATAGCTGTATTTATGGGCAGTATGCATATATCTTACAAGTAACAAAATAACGATAATGCCTCAAATGAAAACAGAAAATACTGAAATAGGAGTATTATACCAACGCAAAAAAACAATAATTATTAGACAAGTGGTAGAATAATACAAGAATGTCATACTGTAAATTAATTTGACTTTCTTGCTCTAACACCAACAAAAGTCATGGGCTCTTCACCTAATAATTCTATATTTAGAAAGAATAAAATACTCTTGGGTTTTTATCAAAATTAAATGGTCAACTTTTACATATAGCAAATATAAAATTCATATTTATATGTTATAGCAAAGTTTGCATAATTGCGCTTCATAGCAAACTTATATATGTATAATTCGCTATGCATATACAATTAAAGCGAATTGTATAAAACGAATTGTATAAAACGAGAAAGAGAGAAATTAATACAATTTGAATTGTATAAAACGAGAAAGCGAGAAAGGCAGAATTGAATTGTATAAAACGAGAAAGAGAGAAATTATATATAATTTGAATTTGTATAAAACGAGGAAGAGAGAAAGGCAAAAAGAGACTTGTGCAGGGAATATACAATTGAATCGAATTGTATAAAACGAGAAAGAGAGAAATTATATACAATTTGAATTTGTACAAAACGAGAAAGGCAAAAGAGACTTGGGCAGAAAAATATTTGTATTGTATAATTATAAGTGTATAGGACGAAGATATATGTATTTGCATGCGTTTATACAATTTCCTCTCGCTTTATACAATTAGAAACACAATTTATACATTTCTATTGTATAAAGCGAGAGAGGCGAGCGACAGGAATAAGCGAGCGAGAGAGGGAGAGTGGCGAGCGAGAATATGAGAGAGAGAGGGACTGACAAACAGTTTGCTATGAAACACAAATAAATCAAAAGATAGCTACTATATTTATTTTATATTATTAGTTTGTCATTTTATACATTTATCCCAAATTAAATTATAAGAATTAAATTAAGTAGTATTATAATTGTGTCTATTTTCCGTTAAAAAAAGTTAAGCAAGAATTGGTATATTATGTGTAAGTGTAAGTAATGAAGATTGTTATTTTTAATATACAGATTCATATATAATGTTACGATGTATAATAAAATCGTATAATCTAACAATATGTAACTTTTTCAAATATATATAGATCGAGATTATTAGTTGAGATGATTTTTGGAAAACGAAAAAAGGACAGACAGGGTGTGAGGGGCACGTGGTATGTAGGCTCCAAGACAACAGGAAAACCAGTGTAACCTGTGAATTACATAAATACAGATCACCATCCCCTTAGCCACCTTTACGAACGGGATTTTGCCTTTTTTTTTTGCTTCCCCAAAAACAGCTGGATTTATTCCCTCTTTTATGCTCTTTAATTAATTCAGTTATACGTATTCAAAAAATGTTACATGATCATAAATATATTACTTACAAGTTACATCTACCTAATATTTACTCACCAAATAGTAATAATGTCAGGTATAAATGACCATGGAAGGGAGTATAAATACTTAATAATCGGGCCCAAAAATATACATTTTTTCCTTAAAAAATTATTTCAAATATACCTTTATTCTCTAACTATAAGTCAGAGGCGGAACCAAGATTTTCAATAAGGGGTTCAAAATCTGTAGAAATAGATAGCCGAAGGAGATTCGACATCTACTATATATACGTATAAGCTTATTTTTACCATATATAAATAATATAATTTTCTGCCGAATGAACCCCCTTCTATGAAGGTAGCTCCGTCCCCTGCTATAAGCCCTGCGAAATAATCAAATTTGCTCAAGTAGTCGTTATTATTGAACGTAAAAATTCTTTTTGATTTGAGTAGCAGTGAGATTTGATTTCAAGATCTCTGTCTGCTCTGATATCATGCATGTTGAATTATGTAATCAACTCATCTAAAACGTTAAACTGTTAGAGAGAACACATTTTTATTATTTTATAATATTTCCAACAATTATTAGATTTATCCTAGTTTTTTAACATCTATCTTTTATTATTTGTAGAACGATCAATTTTTCTCCACAACTATGAAAAATAGTTACAATTTTTCCCATAAACAAAATAGACAAGAATAACAAATACGTTTTGACTCAGAAGAGAAATCAGAATTTTAACCGAGTGTTAATATCTTATGAAAAGTCGAGTGATAATATCTTATGAAAAGTAGAAAAAACATTTCCAAACGCGTCAATAAAATCGAGTTAATATATACTAGTACTAGTGAGTATTATTTTGCACCTACTCAATTAATAAATATTTAGATCCACTTGTTTGTCTCCTTTATAAACACTTCTCAACTGTCCCAACTCCTCACAAATTTTACTAACTTTTCTGTCCAAAAAATGGGAAAAGAAAAAACACTATCCAAATCTAGAACAATGGCTCCTCGAATGGTGGCTAATTTTCGCAGATCTCTTTCTTTCCCAAATCACCCAAATCATTCAAATAAACCCAAAAAATCATTCCATGTTCGATCTGCTAGTCTCCCATGTCGATCTCATCCATTAATTTCTCAGCTCAAAGATGATTTAAACGAGCTCAAATCATGGGCTTTTAAGCCCCAAAATCGAACTTCAATTTGGATATGTGATGGCCTCAATCAACTCAAAATTGTTCATGAATCTCTTGATGATCTGCTTCTTCTTCCACAAACACGTGAATCCTTACATGGACATTCTGATTTGGTCGAGAAGCTTCTAGATGATTTCCTTCACTTCGTCGACGTTTATGGAATCTTCCAGACCTTGATACTCACTTTCAAGGAAGAACATTTAGCAGCTCAGGTAAAACATCGCCATTCATTATAATTTTAGTTACTTAATTATATTATATCGACTCGTCCTTCATGGCCGAAAACTGATTATTATTATTTTTTTAAAAATGCAATTTGTTCATGTAAAAAAATAAACTGAGTAACCACTTTTTGATCATATATTTGAATACTTCACTGAAAGATTCAAATTTCACAAATGGCTATTTTTTAAATACTATTGCCCGCGCCTTTACACAAAATGACCTTTTATTTATTCCATTTTTTAAATTCTGTGGACTAAAGTCTTTCTCTTTGATTAGTAATTCACCGGCTACTAGATTCAGGAATTTTTGAGTTTTTAAATCTTGATAATATATTTGTGAATGCGTGTGATTATAATATTTATGATTTTAGTTATTGATATTTAATTATATTATGTTTCAACAGATAGCTGTGAGGCGCAAAGATGAATCTAAGATTTTTTCATACGCGAAAGCTTTAAGAAAAATGGCTAAGGAAATGGATAAACTTGCGTTGAACGTACAATGTATAGGGAAATATATTGTACCTCAACAAACTATACCAATACCAGATGGAGATGCAGAGTTAGCAGAAGTGATGAAAGACATAATAGAAGTAACACAATTAGTTTCAATTGCACTTTTTAATGGACTTGGAGTATCAATGGCATATGCAAAACCATCATGTTCATGGATTGGATTAGGAAAGAAGACAAAAAAATTGAAAGAAAATGAAGGAATTGTGGAATTTGTGGAAATGGAATTGGAGAATTTGTTGAGAAAAAATAAAGGAGATGAAGAGGTGAAAATTGTGACTAAAAAAATGCATGAATTGGAAGATTGTATTTGTGGGATTGAAAATTGTGGGGAGAAAGTGTTTAGGAGTTTAATTAATGCTAGAGTTTCATTGCTTAATGTATTCACACAATAGAAAAAGAAATTAAAGATGATGCATACATGTATATTTTGCTTAATTGTATTTTTTTTTACGTATTTGATTTGTTATTGTTATAAAGTTGATTTAATTAAAGAGAAAAAAAAGTTTATTATTGAATACAATAATAATATATCTAATGTAATTTTACCATGATTTGAAAAGTTCTCTCTTCCTCCATTGAGTTAAATAATTTGCTTTTGAAAATTTCTCGATCTAATTTTAGTTTTTTTCATCTTTTACTTTATTTGATTGATGAGTAATATACATTGAAATTCAAAATTACTTTAATCATGTCACATTAATATGACTTGTAAATCATGTCACCCAGAAAAATGAATTTAAATATTTTGCGGATCATTGAACATTGAATTATATAAGTATAATTTTATAAATTTACAATCAATCACAATTGAGAATTATTTTTAAATAATTAATCGCGAGTTTCGTATAGTTAGAGCTTTTTATTTGAATAAATATAGGAGTAAATTAACATCTAAAAACCCAAATATGTGTAGATTTTTAAATCCCAAGTTCCATAAATTTTATTTTATCCAGGTTTTGATTTTTCTACATATCTAATAGTCAATTTTTTAACCAAATTAAGAAATTAATTTAAGATTTTTTTTTTGGAAATGAATAAAGCTACTTTACCTGTTAAAAGATAAAAAAAAATCATTGCTGGATATATTGTATTAAAACATCAAATTGCCCATTCAAATAACTCTATCTTTTTCTCTCTCTTTTTTTCCAGATAATAAAAATCATATGAATTTAATTAAAGTGATCTATATAGTGACAATTTTCACTCGGTATTTAATCCATCATTATTATCGTAAGGTATTAAACAAAGGTTGTTGGCATATTAAAGCACGCGGTATAACATGTTAACTTTGATTTATATCTATCTATATCTATTAAAAAAAAAGACAGTGCGATATATAAAATATTATCAATTTAAACAGAGTTTAGGAAGGATCGCAACATTTCAAGACTGTGCATGGTCGTCCATACAAACATGTCAAAAATAAATATTTATTTACTTTCACAATTTAAACTTATGAATCAGAAATCACAAATAAATATATAACTTTATCGTTGCTTCGAAACTCTCCTTCTATCATCTATCTAAAAAAAATTAATCCCCACAACAATAGATGCACAAATAATGAATAAAGCAAGTTGCACATGATTTTGTTCTAAATAATTAAGATCAATGTTTTCATTAGTTTCATAAATTACTACAAATAATGAACCAATCATTTGTTCATGATAATGTTAGCTTTAGCTTCTCATAATGTAGTCACCTGAGGAATCAACGTGAATTGGTTCTCAATTCTTTTTTTTATTCATCATTTTTTTTACAAAATATATACGAAGATTTTATTTCTATTTTTGTAATGTAAAAAAATTGCTTTAAAATTTTTGATAGACCTTACGCTTAAGAAAATCATTTTTCATGATCGATCTAGCTATATTTAAAAAAGATGTATAAGTGAAAAAGTTATCATAAAAAAAATAAAAAAAAATAATAATAATAATAATAATAATAATAATAATAATAATAATAAAACATGATTGATACTTGCCTCATGTTCTCCTATATAGGATCATATACTCGTGAGTTAAAGAAATTTCATGTCATAATTAATCATCTTTATTTAATTATTTATTGATCTACATCTACAATTTTATATATTCGAATTAAATATAAATAGATTAAAGTATATACGCATCTTTTGTCTGACTAAAACGCCAGTAGATGCATGCAAAGAATAATTGTTCTCTCTCCATAAAGCACATTAACACTAATCATCTTTTGTTAGGTAACATAAAAAAAAACAAAAAAAAAACATCATTTCATGTGTTTGTGTCTCAATGTCTTTGATTAGATTATGATTTTATTTGTTCAAATTATAGCACTTTCATGTGAATTATTTAACAAATTATAGATTTGTCCTTAGTTGATTTTATTTTTAGATCCAAAATATTTGTCGTTTTAACAAATTAAATTTATTTCAAATTGTTTAATGTTTTAAACAAATATGAAGTCATGCATGTAACACCTTTTTCTTTCTCTTCAAAATCTAACCTTATTGTTCTTACTTAATGAATATTGATTAAGTGAGAAGGTTATTAAAATATAAATATAGTTGTTTAGACAAATACACCAAAAATATAAATATTTCTTAAAAGGGTTGCAATTATCCTCAAGAAAAAGAAAAAAAGATTTTGGACTCGAGGAATTTATTTTTATTTTTAATATAATTATGATTCTTTTTTTTTGATACATTAATAATTACTTCTTATTCAGAATATCAAACTCGAAATAGATACTTTCTAAAAGGTGCATCATGAAATTCAAGTAAAAATATATGAAATATGATACACTTTAAAGCGTTGTAATACTCCTGGAATAAAAAATCAACATGCATGGGTTATTTGACATTTTTATCTTCGAAAGTACAAATCTAATATTTGTCGATAAATTTACATTTTGACACTTGTCATTTCGATTACTCCGCCCAATTAACCTTTAACGCCAAAATGCCAATCATAGATTTTTCAACATATAACCAAATTAGGAAGTTTTATATTGTTTGTTCGTAGTTCTAAGTCATATTATCGACACAAACACAACTCTTCTCTTTTCTTTCACCTTTCAGCAATTGTTGACTTTGGAACTTGGAAAATAATTAGCAAAGTAATATAGTATTACAATCAATTGTTATAATTACAAAATTATAGCAACCATTTAGAAAAGACAAATTTGCTACTGTAGAATAAGGAGAAAAAATAGTTTGTTGAAACTCAAACTTGATGTCAATCAAACCAAAAAAGGTGGGAAAAAATATATTCCCTTCACATTAAAATAAACTTTAAAGACTTTACTTTTTATTGAACATTATTTTGTCTTCTAACGGTCAATTCAACCTTCTAAATTGGAACTCGCGGAGAAATTGAGTGTATTGAAATAACGATTCAAATAGTCTTTGTAACAATAAAGTGGGATTCAAAAAAAGTGAGATATGTCGTATACGTAGAACTTATCGTTAATTTTGAAGATGGAGCTTCGTTTAATTATTTTTTCTATATAATCTTTAATATTTTGTATTTGAAAATGTCCTAAATCAATTATTAAGTTTAACTGGACTGGGCTTAAGAAACCAAAAGCCCAATAATTGAATTATGGGCCTATATAGGGGGCCGTGGAAAATTGGTAACTGCAAATGATGTAATTACACGCAGATCCCTACGAAGTCGAGACAATGTGGGTGACAAATTTTGCATTTTGCAAGTTCGCACGTGAAGGTCCAACAATATTAAATTGTTTTAAACATGACACGTGTGCATCTCGTTTCTTTAACGAGATACACACGTCCACCTAAACAGAGTTGGTGTTATGATACGTCACTTCATCGAATTGTATTTTACTTACAATAGTAACATGCTTAATGTAATTTTATGAGAATAAAATGATGCATTATACATACATAGTCTTATTCATACTTTATAAAAATAGTATCGAATAAGCTATATGTTTTGTATGATCATTAGAGTTTTTTTAAGTTATGCATTATATTTGTAAGTTTGTAATTTGAAATATTTTTTTATAAGATGAATATGATATTTATAATTGTGATATCTTAAGATATTTTGATATCTTATTCATGAATAATATATAATTAGCTATTTGATAAAATTATCAAAGAATAATGTGAAAGTGTTCATAATTTTGTAGAATTTTGATGATAACTAGGGAAAATAATAGATTTAAGATATTTAAATACATATAAAAAATAAAAATTCAAATCAATCTAATTTGAAATCATCTCCAAGTGGGACCAAAATTAATTTGAACATCACGAAATGTGAATATATCTCTGAATATACGTATTATTTATCATTAGTTATATGAAACGATAAATATTTTTTTTGAAATAAAATATTTAAAATAAAAATCTTGGCAAGTGAAAATTAAATTTCTTCCAAAAAAATGATTGAATATTTTAAAGATAAATTTTTAAAATTAAATCAAATTTCATTGTCAAATAAATATTTTAAATATTTTGTAATTGTGTAATTAATAACTTTTACTAAAATATCATGTTATAATTTAAAAATAATCCATCATCCAACACTCATTAAAACAACAATATTATATAAAATTATAATAAATTTACAATAATTTTTATAACTTATCATTACACGTCACGTTCTATATTTATTTATAGAAAAATTAAAAATATATCACCAAAAACTATAGCAAATTTTTAAAACTTCAATCCAAATTCCACCTAAATCTAATTTTCTATTTTATAAAATCAAAAACTTTAAATATATTTCCAAAAAATAATCAAATCTTTGGCAATTTAATCAAAATTTCACCAAAATCTAATTTTCCAAAAAATATTTAAAAAATATATGGCCCAAAATGGTAGCTAAATCTATCATTAAGATTTTTTACCGCGAGATATTTACAATAAGAAAGACCAAACTGGACGAAAATACCCTCATAGCTTCTTTTTTATTTTTTGAGGACAAAGCAAAGTTACAAAGAAAAAACAGAGAAAGCTGTGTCAGAGCAGAAAAAGGTGTAAGAGAAAGACAAATGAGTCCAAACTGGACGAAAATACCCTCATAGCTTCTTTTTTATTTTTTGAGGACAAAGCAAAGTTACAAAGAAAAAACAGCTGTGTCAGAGCAGAAAAAGGTGTAAGAGAAAGACAAATGAGTCAATGAAAAGCACAGTTTTTTGAGTTTTCACTTTCACTTTGCAATTCTCACCATTTCATCTCTCTAGCTGTATAATAATCCCCCCCAAAAAAAAAAAATGAAAAAAAATGATTAAAAAAGCTATTTTTATGATTAATTTAATCATATAATAAAGTTGTATTCCTTTTTTTTTTGTTTTTTTTGGTTGGGTGAGGTTTAAGATTGGTTATGGTGTTTAATTGAAGGGATTCTTGATTTGGGTCATCATGGGTTGTTGTCAATCTTCAATCTTGAAGGAGTTGAGCTCAGAGAAAGATCAGCGTCATGGGGTGGTTAACGCACGAGCTTCTAACGGAACCGGCGCCGGAGCTGCTGTCGGAGATGGTGGGGTTCCGGTGTTTTCTGAGTTTTCGCTTTCTGAGCTCAAAGCAGCTACTAATAACTTCAGTTCAGAGTTTATTGTTTCTGAAAGTGGAGAAAAGGCTCCGAATATGGTTTACAAGGGGCGGTTGCAGAATCGGCGGTGGATCGCTGTTAAGAAGTTTACTAAATCGGCATGGCCTGATCCTAAACAGTTTGCGGTATTGCCCTCCTACTTTGATTTATTTACTGTATTGCCCTTGTTTTTTTTGTGAAGCTAGGGTTTAATGTGGATTTGAGATTGACCTAAATTGACCTGAATGGATATAGCCATGTGAAAGTTGAGCTACTGAGCTACTAAGCCGCGTTTAGGATTGAGGTGTTGTTTTTTTTTGTTGTAATTAGGATGAAGCATCAGGTGTTGGGAATTTGAGGCATAAAAGGCTGGCTAATTTGATTGGGTACTGCTCTGATGGGGATGAGAGGTTGCTAGTAGCTGAGTACATGCCAAATGACACACTTGCAAAGCATCTGTTTCACTGTATGTTTATCGTTTTCTGCTTCTTTTTTTTTGTTTTGTTTTTAGCTTCAATGCAGCTTATCTATGGAAATGAAGCGAAGATTCGAGATAATTTTACGGTTGATAGTTAGAGATAGGCGTAATATAGCATTAACTGCTTTGCTCCAATAGGTGTTGGGGAGATATAAATGTTGTTTTTTGCTTTTGTCGGTAATTTGTATCGTAGCTAGTAGTTATCATCTTCTTTGTCGTATTAGCGAGGCAGAGTGATGGGTTGGGGCATTAAAAACTTTAACTTTGTTATAAAAGACAATGTGTGTTTGTCGTTATCTTCTTCATACATAAATTTAGGGATACACCTGTTATTACATATTTTGTTTCTTGCTTTGTCGCTTTATGAATTTTGCTTTCCTAGGAATCTGATATAATGTATTGGCCTTTCTATTGTATATTGCTTCATCTCATGGTTTCTGCGGAAATGCATTTGCTTTGTTCTTTCTCTGCAGGGGAGAATCAAACCCTTGAGTGGGCTATGCGTTTAAGAGTGGCTCTATATATTGCTGAAGCGTTGGACTACTGTAGCAGTGAAGGTCGACCACTATACCATGACTTGAATGCATATAGGTTCTCTTTGATGAGGTACTTTGATGGACATCTTTTTTAGCTTGGAATTTCTTCATACATTCTAGAGTAATGTCTAATGTAGACTTCTGAATTTACTTTTACCACTGTGTTAATTCTGTAAATGATTTTTGGCAGAGTGGCGATCCTCGTCTTTCTTGTTTTGGACTGATGAAAAATAGCAGGGATGGTAAAAGTTATAGCACAAACCTTGCGTATACACCTCCTGAGTATTTAAGAAATGGTAAAGTTTTGAACTTTTTGTCTCTGTTTAGTTCTAAAGTTTTCCTCTTTGCACTATTACCATGGATAGTGATGCTATGTGGGACTGGAACTTTTTGGCTGGGTAAGTCTCCTTGCACGAGACAGCCATTTTGTGATGTGAGGTTGCGACTGCTGACTGGTGCTGATTTAAAAAGAGACACTGATTCGATGTGTGTTAAAGTAAGAGGATGTATGGAGTAACTTCGCTAATTGCTATTTACTTATAAAATGTGTAAATCAAGAAACACGTCTTGAGCTCCCTGGATGAACAGATTGAATTGTCTACTTCAATGGTGTATAAAGTAATATCTCATCTCAAATATATATGTAGAAAAATCTTAATTTGTTGATTCTTTGAAATATATATTAGTTCAGTACTTCTTAATTAGTGCCTGCCTTTTGAGTTATCTATCCTTGGGTGTTTACAGTGAACTTTTTCCAGGGAGCAAAATTAGTATTCACATCCTGATATTTAAATGCAACAATGTTACATGACCTCTTGATGCACAAATAAATAGTAGACCAGAATGCTGTTAGACAAAGTTCTGTGATGTGAGATAATGAAGGAAATTCCAACAGAAGTTGTGAATATGTTAGCAACTGAATTTGGTGCCTTCTGCATCTCCAATAACCTGATATACATTTTGTCATCATTTTCTCTTATGAATTTATAATTTCTGACCAAGATATTCAGAATTTTGCTTGATAGTAATCGGCTACTGTAAACTCATAGCTTGGTGGTGGGGTAGGGGTGAGACTATATCTCTTTAGGGAAGTTCACAATTTAGAGCGATTTGGAATTCAAGTCCTACATAGCCATGTACTCTCCTGATGATGGTGGTGTTATACATTTGTGTTCTGGTAGTAAGTTATGTTCCTGCTTTTGGTTCTTTTCTTTTTCGGAGAAAGGGTGATGGAACTTAAATATGACAACTGAAAAAAAGGAAGATTCCATTATGATCTGCCTAAGTGATTCTATTGATATCTATCATTTTCTGTTTATTATCATTCTCATTGTCAGCTGATATTAAGGGATGAAAAATTTCTTGTCTATTTGCAGGACGAGTTACTCAAGAAAGTGTTGTTTTCAGCTATGGAACTGTCCTTTTGGACTTGCTAAGTGGAAAACATATTCCTCCTGGTCATGTAAGTTTCTTAGAGTCTGTTTGTTAGCTGTACATCCATCTCTTCTTGCACCAAGTCTTGGGGATTGTCACCTTATCAATGATGGGAACACTATTTTAGGCTCTCTTGTGTTGTATACTTGTATATATGTACCGGTACTCTGGAAATTATTCCGTAAATCGAGTCACTGATTGTAATGTCTGAGACTATGTACAAAATTTGTTGTCAGATCAGCAATAGGAGGGTAGTCGGACATTAGGCTTGGAACATTAGTTTTTTAAAACAGTTTTGACTAAACATCCACATACATTTTGTGCGTCTTTGAACATCTTTCTCAAGGAAGAGGAGAAATTCATTTGATGTTAATACTAATGTAGAGTATATTTCTTCACTTCGTCTTGTAGAACATTCCATATTGGTGACATTGTGTTTGCCTTATTTCTCTTTTGCAATTCCTCCCCTTTCCCATGGTTAACTGTTTTAAATTTCATATTTGAGTCTTATGTGCTTATTTCATTCCTTTACGTT
The DNA here is from genome assembly GCA_022817965.1 of Solanum lycopersicoides. Lineage (NCBI taxonomy): Eukaryota > Viridiplantae > Streptophyta > Magnoliopsida > Solanales > Solanaceae > Solanum > Solanum lycopersicoides. The sequence continues at coordinate 94,258,165 of CM040621.1, read as the reverse complement.
TCAGGCACTCGATATGATACGGGGAAAAAACATTCTTCTATTAATGGATTCACATTTGGAGGGAAATTTCTCTACAGAAGAGGCAACTGTTGTATTTGATCTGGCTTCACGATGCTTACAGTATGAACCCAGGGAGCGACCAAATACCAAAGACCTCGTTTCAACACTTGGTCCATTGCAAAGTAAACCTGATGTTAGTCCTACCACCATAATCTACTCTATTTTTCTTGATGTCTTGTTTTCTATCCTTTCCCCTTCCAAAGAATATGGGAAAACAAAAAGCTCATATTGTAATGAATTTGTTTGGTAAGCAGAACTACCAAATATTGCCTCCTCATTTCTCCTTCATCTTAAGATGCTCCCTTATCTTCGTCTCTTGTTGTATACTGTGTCTACATCTTGTTTTGTTCCCGAGCAACTGCTTCTGCTGGGAAGTTTAGCTCTATTTCATCTAATTGATTGTTTTGTTTTATTCAATTAGTAGTTAGAAGGAGTTTCTGATATCCTGGTTGCAGGTTGCATCTCATGTAATGTTGGGTATTCCTAAGAGTGAGGAAGCTCCACCAACTCCACAGCACCCTCTTTCTGCAATGGGTGATGCTTGTTCGAGAATGGATCTCACAGCTATTCATCAGATTTTGGTAATGACACATTATAAAGATGATGAAGGGACAAATGAGGTAATTATTTTGACCAAAACTGCCACTGCAGAAGCATCTGTTTCTTTCACATCTTTATGTTGTTGCTGGATGCCTAATGATGCAGTTGTCTTTCCAAGAGTGGACTCAACAAATGAGGGATATGTTAGAGGCAAGAAAGCGTGGAGACTTGGCATTTCGGGACAAGGACTTCAAAACTGCCATAGATTGCTATTCTCAGGTATTTGCCTTCATCTAGTGAAAATGTGTCAATCTGCATTACTGGTTACAACTTGCAACTTCCTTTATTTCAAACCTAGTAGGTCAGTATTGGCAATAAAAGACTGACCCAGACGAGACTTGAGGTAGACCGAAATATGCTTAACTTCAACTCCTGAATACCATTTATGCAGTTGGATGCCATACATAGTAACTTCCTTGATTAATTGAGACATGCATCTTCATTAGGGGTAGGAATGACAGGTCTTCTGCCACTTCTTGTGTGGGTCGATTGACATTCCCAAGTCTCTATCATGTATCCAATTTAGAATTGAAAAGTCAGCAGCTTTTCCAAAAAAAATAATAATCAGTTTCCTTAGAGCCATCTATACTCTTACCATTTAATAGAAAGACCAAAATCTGAATGTGGCCTGAGTTTATGGTGTCTTTTCCACATCTAATTATATACTGTATGTGATCTAGCTGACATTTTTGGTTATTTGTGTGACCGCTGAATCTTCCTTGGCCTATCCAAGGAATAAAGTCGATGCATTCTTGAAATCTAATTCCGTGCTGTAAGCTGATCTTGTTCGCCGGGCTGTAACGCAATTAGTTGCGTGCCTGGTAAATCTGCCATGTTAAATAGAACAACCAATCTATAGGCTCCATCCAATCAGAGGTGGAGCCAGGTTTTGAAGATTATTGGTTCAAGGAAAATATAGGCTCTGGACCAAAGCTACTGGGTTCAGCCGAACCTACAAATCATATTTCTAGCTCTATCCCTGCATCCAGTGCTAATATTGTAGCATGACCTTTTTGAGAATGAGATTAGTGAAGATGTGGCCAGAAATTTGCAGCTCCATTGGATGCTTTACTTCTTTACCTTTTCTAGCTGCTGGAGTAGTCGTATAGATGTCCTGTATTCCCTTAATACACGGTGATTAGGTAGCAAATGATGATCTAGCTTGCATTTGGGTTAGCAGAGTTCTTTCATTAGCTTACTTATGTGCATAAGATGGATGAGCTAAATACAACTTTGCTTTGGGCAATCTGCTTATTTCTGTGTGTCTCATTGTAGTTTGTAGATGTGGGAACGATGGTGTCTCCAACTGTTTATGCACGAAGAAGCCTTTGTTATCTCATGTGCGATCAACCAGATGCTGCCCTTAGAGATGCAATGCAAGCACAATGTGTTTACCCAGACTGGTCGACTGCATTTTACATGCAGGCAGTTGCCCTATCCAAGCTAGACATGCACAAAGATGCAGCTGACATGTTGAATGAGGCTGCAATTCTAGAAGAGAAAAGACGCGGTGGGCGTGCATCTTGATAATACCCTCTCTTGTATCATTCTTTTGGTCCTATCAGTTATTCTTGTCATCACAAAATTAGCCCAAATTTCTGTATCATTTGTTTTGAGTGTGATTGTCTTAGAACTATGTATAACAAAGGAAGAGAATCATTTGCTCTGTTGGTATATGCGTATGTCAGTTTTGCACTCTGATTTGTCAAAATATGAAAAATAAATTTCTCAATGTGTACATTTGTATGTATATTTGTTAATACAATAGAGTGGTGAAATCAAGAAATGAATAGCTCAGCCTTGCCATCAATGAAAAGGCTCATGAACTCTTCACCATCAACAGTTTCTTTCTCTATCAACAGCTGAGCAAGCTTGTGTAGGATGTCGATGTGAGTTCTGATGATTTGTGTTGCTCTTTCGTATGCTTTTTCAACCAATTCCCTTACTTCAGCATCAACCACATCGGCTGTTGCCATGGAGTAGTCTTTCTGGGTTGACATCTGAAATTACAGGACGAAATTATAAGGCATGGTTAACGATTATTACAGCAAGGAAATGGAAAAGACAACTTGCATGAATCATGTACCTGTTGGCCTAGGAAAGGGTTTCCACCACCTCCTCCAATGGCAACTTGGCCTATCTTTTTGCTGAATCCTAATCTCTCAACCATCTGCCTTGCCACTCGCGAGACTTGCATGAAATCGTTAGATGCCCCAGTTGTTACGTTGTCTTGTCCAAAAATAACCTCCTCAGCAACTCTGGAAGAGTAGGGGATTCAAGAAACAGAATTGGTCTTTTTAGGAAGTTGAGAGGTAAGCAAGGTCATGGATGAATTATGAATAGAAAGTGATGAGCAATCCTACAACCCGTATGAGATGAGCTTAAATAGAACAGCATAGTCTGTGTAGCAAATGATGAAAATATCATGACACTCATGTTCATCCTTTAAAGATGCACCACCCCATCCCCCTTTATAGTATTTTTGACATTTCATCTTTCCATATTATAAGTTCAAGATAGACTGGAGAAATAAGCATCTATCCAAGTAGAATAGGTAAAACTGACCGTCCACCAAGTGCAACTGCCATTTGATTCTCTAGGTAGCTCCTGCTGTACAGGCCTGACTCAAGTCTTTCTTCGCTGGGGGCAAAAAAGGTAAGACCACCAGCTTGGCCACGAGGAATTATAGATATTTTGGCAACAGGATCATATTCGGGCATAAGTGCACCAACCAAGGCATGGCCAGCCTCTGTAATCCAAATGTAAGCACACAATTAAAAACAGACTCTGAGTAGCTAGATCATCAAGAGAAAATTACTACGCATGTTGTTTAGTTCTGCCATACCATGATAAGCTACCAGCTTCTTCTTCTCATCTGAGACAACAGCATTTTTCTTCTCCGGTCCAGCAATTATCCTCTCCAGAGCATCGGATATCTCATCTTTACTAATTTCCTTTAGGTCGCGCCTAGCTGCAAGGATGGCTGCTTCATTCATCAAGTTTTGCAAATCTGCACCGGTGAAACCTGGTGTTCTCCTGGCAATCTTATCAAAGTCCACATCCTTGGCAAGGGCCTTTCCTCTAGAATGCACCTGTCATTCAGAGTAGTAAGACAAACAGTTCAGCAAATGGAAGACATTTTACAAGCGGAACACCTCAAGCTTGTTCAGCAAAACTTTGACTAAGTGAATATTTTCTCAATAGATCATGCGAGGCACTCACATTATCTCAAGGTAAACACATATCACATTATTTTCTGCCACATGATGTATGTCCATAAAGAAAGGAGATACAAGTTCGCTAATTTCAATCTCTATTTATCACAACTTTTGATTTTCTTCCAGAGTATGACGAATGAGGAAAGCAACACCAGACAACAGCAAGCAAAAGTTGAAACAAACATAGTCTCGCAAATTACTTATGTATAAATTCAGAAATTATATGTAAGAACCATAGCATTTAATGATTCATTAGTAAAATCGATTATGATTCTTTATAAACCAATAATGTGTAACTATTAACATGGTTAAAACAAACTGTTTAAAGTCTAGGCGCAGCATGGTGCATATGGACGCGGTTTCAAAATAAATATTCAATCGATATAGAATACGTGTTGATAAAATGAAGAAAACAATGTTCAGAGTAAACTAACCTGAAGAATCCTAACTCTACCAGCAACATCAGGCCTATCCACAGTCACTTGTCTATCGAACCTTCCAGGTCTCAACAAGGCAGAATCAAGAACATCAGGCCTGTTAGTTGCAGCCAAAACAATGACACCCGAATTTCCAGAGAACCCATCCATTTCAGTCAAAAGCTGATTAATAGTCTGCTCCCTCTCATCATTTCCGCCTCCAAGTCCTGCACCTCTCTGCCTTCCCACAGCATCAATCTCATCAATAAACACAATACAAGGCGCTTTCGACTTTGCCTTCTCAAACAAATCTCTAACTCTAGAAGCTCCCACACCCACAAACAACTCAACAAACTCTGACGCTGCACAAGAAAAAAATGGCACACCAGCCTCACCAGCTACTGCTCTAGCTAAAAGGGTCTTCCCAGTACCTGGTGGACCAACCAAAAGACAACCTTTTGGTATCTTAGCACCTAAAGCAGTATACTTATCAGGATTTTTCAAGAAATCAACCACTTCCTGTAACTCCAATTTAGCTTGATCAGCACCAGCAACATCAGCAAAAGTCACTCCAGTTTCAGGCACCTCCTGAAACTTGGACTTAGACCGGCCGAAATCCATCGGCCCGCCAAGTCCTCCAGGCCCACCTGGGCCGCCCTGAGACCGCCTGAAAAGGAAAAACAACCCAGCAAAAGCAATAATAGGGAACAACAAATTCCCAATCACACTAAACAACCCATTACCCCCTTCACCTTCAGAAACTGATATATCAACACCATTCATCGCCAAAATATCGATTAAATCCGGGTCATTAGGCACAATTACATTAGCTCTACGCCCATCTACAGCTGTAAGCTGAAGGGTACTTCCGTCTTTACTAAATCTAACCCTTTCCACTTTCCCCTTCTTCACAGCATTCAAGAATTCACTGTACCTCCATTGAGTACCTTCAGGAAGGTCAGAAGCTGGCTGCGCTTGAGTCTTTGGAGCATTCAAAATGATATTTTGAGCAAAGGGTAATGAATTAGAGGCACTAGGTTTGGGTGCTTCAGCTTCAATCACTTGTGGTGGTGCTGCTGGGGTTGTATTATCAAGAGCAAAAGCTTGTGGGGTGATTGAAGAAAAGAGTAAAGCAGCTATAGCAGCTTTAGATGGAACATTCTTGAAATTATCTGAATTGGGTTTTTTGTTGAGTATTGATTGAGTAACTATACACTTTCTTTTGGAGTGAAAATGGAAATACTTTGAGGTTTTAGGTGTGGGAGGAGAGAGAAAGATTTGGGAACCCAAGAAATTGGAAGAGAGTACAGAATTGGCCATTGTTGGAACAAGATTGTTGTTAAATTTGGGGAATTTATTGCAACTATATATGCAAAAAATAAAGAATGAGTCTTTGCTAGTTCTTGAGAAATTGAATAGAAGCCATAGATTTGGATGTTGGTTTGGGTTGCTTCTACGTGTCAGCAATGTTATCCAGTCACCTTTGATTGATATTTATGTGGGAAAAAATGTAAAGTCCGCAAATATTCAAAGTACTTTTCATCCTTATTATTGTTTCAGAGCGCGTTGATATGGAGTTGTATTTAAGGAAAATTAGGCGGTTAAGTAAATTTATATAATTTAATTATTTAATATAGTTATAGTTTGCTATAATTATTATTAATGACAAATATTATACATTAATTACGTGAGTTGACTTCGAATTTGTATAATTAGTCACATTTATATATGTGTAATTCGCCAGAATATACATATACATATGTATAATTCACAATTATCTAATCGATATGCATATACAATTCACCTCTCTCCCACTCTCTGCCTTCTCTCGCTCGCCTCTCTCCCAATCTCACACGCCTCTATCCTCCCTCTCTCAATCTCACTTGGCATATATATAAATACATATGTATAATATACCATTTACAAATACATATGTATAATATACCATTATCTAACCAATATACATATACAATTCATCTCTCTCCCACTTTTTGCCCTCTCTCTCCCCTCTCTCCCAATCTCGCTTGCCTCTCTTCTTCCTATAACATGTAACTACGAATTATAATTATCAAACTATAGCTATAAAAAATAATTATGCTATTTTTGAGTGGCTATATATGAAAGTTGCCCTTATATTTATTAAGAAGTTAATATAAGACTTTGACGTGAATCTAGATTCAATCAGGCTTATGCAAAGTATCAAACAGAGAAATGAAGGCTCAAGCCTATCTTCACTACTCAATAGCACAGAAAATTGGGCCTAAGGATGCTGTAGAGTGGGTACAAGGCCCATTAGATCATTTATCTTGTCATAAGAATGTGGCCCAACCCCAAGGGAAGGATTCTGTGTTGTGTTTCCCTTTTTCATATAGTCGTTTAGTAAATGATCTTTTTTTTTTTGTTGGATGAATTGCGGACCTTTTTTAGCCACACTTTAAAATCTTCTTTGAACAAATTGAAAATCTTGTGAGGAAATATCATACAACAATCCAAAATTTTGTGAGTTATGCAAATGTTAAACGATAGTTTCCCAAGGGTTATATTTGTTGTTAATGTTTGCATGACTTACAAAATGTTTTTCCTCCCTACCGAACACACCCTTAGGGCATTATTCTCTAAGAAACAGTCTCACAAGCTTACTGTTGCATATAAATTATATAACATAATGAGTTGATTAAAGGATTGGTACACTGAACCATACACATCTAATCAGCCCTTTAGCATTAAATCAGATAACATTTATCTCAAACATGTGCAAATTCATATAAATTGGATATGACAGACTTTCAAGATTCTTATTGCTCCCTAAAAACTCTAGCTCACAATTTCATAAAACATGTTCTGCAATGGTGGTTGTGGAATATTTAAATATTACATTATTAAAAATTATGTACATGAATAAGACACAGGTAGACTAGGAGGAACATTCAAAGGATCAGAAACATGACAACTTGGCTAAACAGGCAAAAAACTATCCTTGTTTTTGCCTTTCATATATATAAATTGCTAACATTTTGGTCTAAATCATCAAGAAACAACTTTCCTCATCCATAGAGTCACTGATAAGTAAGTGGCGAAGCAAATGACCCTTAATGTGTTATACTAAGAAAATTTATATGATTGTGTTGATGATGTTCAAGTTGTTAGTATCATTAAAGAAGCTTTCTCACAGATGAAAGTAAGTGTTCAGCTACTCGAGTCATCTCTTCGAAGAGGTAGAGGTGGAGAATCTAACATATCTTCTCAAGTTGATGCATACATGGCATCTAACAAGAAACTGAACAAAGTGACATGCAAATGTCTCAGAGATTTGAAGCAGAAACAAAATAATCAGACAATAGTAATAGAAGATTCCGACTTTGCATCGTTGATTAGCCTAATAAAAGGAGTAGAAGATGAGATCAAAGGCAAGTAGTTGGTCTTTGGCCTCCAAAATGTTGAAGACTAAGAGAGTCTCTTGTGAAAGGAATCGATATCTCAAAAGTAGAGAAGATACATATAAAGTTATTTATCTTATGAAACGAGAAGATAGATCAATCACAGATGCTAAGAGCACTTAAAAGACTCGAGACATTTGAATCGAGCATGCAAGAACTAGAGGAGGGACAGAGAGTTATCTTTAGGCTTCTTTTGAAAAACCGAGTTTCCCTTCTCAATATTCTCAGCCATTAACTTGTGCTATGAAAAAGTATATAGTGTTTCAATCTTGTGTATACGATTTTGACATACAGAGTACACGAAATGTAACAATCTTTCCGGTTTGTACATAAAAATCTGTCATATATAGAATACAGCAAATGTCACAAATTTTGTGAGCTATCTATACTTCAATATACTGATGTTTTCCATCTCAATCATGTGGTGTTTGTGTGTTAATATTATCTGTTTTTTCAGATTAATATCGTTAAATCTTGTAATATAATAAGTTCCATCTAATTATACCTCTAAAATACTCTGTTAACCGTCATACATGTCACCCATCACATGAGCAAAATATCAGTATCTAGCATATAGTGTGGATTTGAGCTGAAATGACTGCTCAAATTAGATATGAGAGCCAGGGAGTAAGAGGAATCTTGACATTTCATGTCATCTAACCATATTTCTGTCATCTTTTCTTATTCTGAGTGTTTTATTTACGATCACCGCTGAACATAATAATTATTGTTGGCTGGTTTCATAAGGTTGCATATAAGCAAAGACAGGAAAAATGTTAATCTGTGGAGATAAATGTTCTACAAGTACTCTACTTTTTTATGTATAATAGTGGATTATGTGTTAATGAGCTGAAAATTTTGGATGTGAGGGAGTATACAAGTGGTTCAATATGTCTAAAATTGTTGGATCTGAGGGAGTATACTCCTACAATGAAGATCAAGTTGCAATCTTTATATGTATATCGACAAGCATTATGCTGCATGACCTGTGGACTGTGTTGGAGTACATCTATCTATGGTACAGACAAGTTGCATAAAATATCACGAAAACTTTGTATTAAATGTATGATCATTGAAGATTTGTCATAAAGACGATCGAGATGAAAGGACAAGCTGGTCATGACTTGGATTGATTAAACTTAATGTCATTGTTCTACTTGAGGTGAAGCAAGTAAAATGATCTTGGCAGTTTTACAAGTGATAAAATATTAGTAATAGTATTCTCAGGTTACTTAGATATCCACAAAACATATCATAGAATACAACAACATACCTAGTACAATCCCACGAGATGAAACAATGGAACTAGGCATACACAATATAGTAAAGATTTTACAAAAACAAAACCAGAAGAGCTCCTAGAAAACAAAACAACACTAACGAAAATTGCACCAGAAATAAGACCTACCTTATTCAGCAAGCCCTGAAAGTACTTCAATCGTTCATCTTTGATGGTTTATGCTTATTTGGTAATCTTAGGGCTACAAACACATAAATATTGTTGCCCATTTTATCAAGATACCTCATATAGGCATGTCTCCAAGATGTTTTCACTAATAGAGTAGCCCAAAATAACCAGAAACTTGTGATGAATCCAATTGCCATGCTAATATAGAATGATGATTCATCAAGCCAATTGTCTTCCTCATGCTGATGAATGGCCTGCACGTCTTTTTTCTTGGGTGTGTTACAGTGAGTTATGTCCTCACGAAAATGTCCCGAGCAGCTTTTGGAAAGTGGCATGCCACACAACTCTGGATTCCCAATATAAGAACTATTTTCAAAGAATAAAACTTGACCACCTATAGGAATTTTTCCTGTCAAACTATTGAACGAAAAATTTGCTAACGAGAGAAAGAGAAGCTCCACCATGCTGGAAGGCAAGAAGGATGACAGATGATTCCATGAAAGATCAAGAGCTTCCAAATATTGCATTTGACCTATGTCACACGGAATTGCTCCAGTTAAAGTATTCCGTGATAAATTCAAAACCCGCAATTGAACAAAGGTGGTGATTTCCTCAGGAATTTCCCCTGATAAATGGTTATCTGATAGATCAATCACCGAATAGAAGAAGACCTTATGATCATAGCCTCTCTCTTTCAGCATCAACATCACATCCTTCCTGTATTCTTCATAGGGACCATAAACCAAGGAAGGGAACTCCTCTACCCCGGCCATCGTTAGGAAATTTTTAACACACTTTGGAATGGTGCCTGATAGAGCATTGGAACTAAGGTCCAAAATGATCAAGTTTTTGAGCTGGCAAATCTGTAGGGGAATGTTTCCATCGAACTTGTTATTTCTTAACAAAAGAACCAATAGCTTCTGTGAAGTCTCCCCTAAGAAAGATGGTAGCTTTCCAGATAAACAATTTCCGCTAAGATCAAGAATCTTTAGTCCTTGTAAGTTCTTCAGTGATAAAGGAAGATTTTTGGACAGCCTATTGTTTCTCAGTTGCAGATACCTGAGAGTTTCAAGATATCCAAAAGAAGGAGGTATTTCACCAAACAGATTATTATAACCTAACTTTAATACTGCCAGATTGTTTCCATATCTCCAACAGTCTGAAAGTGTTCCTGATAGAAAATTTAAGGATATGTCTAGAAACATAAGAGAATTATTCATGACAAGTGATTCACACACAGGGGAAGTGGTACCATTAAAAGAATTCCGGAACAAAATCAACATCTTCATCTTGGACGAAAAATGAGGTAAAGGACCATGAAAGTTGTTTTGGCTCAGGTCGAGTTTTTCAAGACTAGCAAGTCTTGATGTAACTTGAGGTACTTCCCCTCTGAAATAGTTGAGAGAAAGGTTCATGTGTTGTACCTTTGGGGAGAGATTCCAGAACCAATCAGGCACTTTATCTGAGATGTTACCATTAGAGATATCGATGAATGAGAAATCCTTTTGTGTATGAAGCCACTGTGGAAACTGTGAACCAAGTTGGCAAGACATCAGGCCAATAATGTCAAGTTGAAAAGGAGGCATCCAAGTTGCAGAAATATTGAGGATAATTGAGTTAGATGACAAGTCTAACACTCTCAAATCACTGAAATTCAAGAAATATTCAGTAATCGAGTCACTGAAAGAGTTCCAAGCAACATTGAGGACAACTAATTGCCTAAGTAGTGCGATGCTTCTTGCTAAAGGGCCCTCCAGATTATTGGATGAAAGATCCAAATGTTTCAACTTTAAAGGCAGGGTTGGCGGTAATTTGCCTACAAAAGAATTCTTGAGATATCAAAAAGTAACTGAAGTCATGTTCTCAAAAGACGGAAGCTTTCCTCCGATAGAGTTGTCAGAAAGATCAAGAACTCTAAGTGAGTACATGTTTCCAAAGGCAGTATTGGAAGTAAACCATGCAGCTGACTTCTTTTGAGATTAAGATAAACAAGACTCTGAGAGCTTGTATTGACTAACCAGCTAGGAAATGGAACATCCAGATAGTTTGACGAGAGGTCAAGAACCTGAAGGGATGTGAAATTTACAAAAACAGGAAGCAATTTAGGAAGCTGACAACAAGACAAACGTAATTCCACGAGAGACCTTAGGAAATTGATATCATGTAGCCAGTTTTTGGCATTGCTCAGGTCAACTCCACTCAGGTCAAGAATCCTCATATTGGAAAGATGCTGAATCCATTCAAGAGTATCAACCCGGAGTGAAAAACCATCACCAAGATCAAGTAACTGCAACCGCGACAGATTTCCAAGACACTCAGGGATTGATCCCCTAAACTTGGTTTTGTGCAAATTGAGATACTCAAGGTTCTTAAATTTGCAAATAAACTCAGGAAACAAGGCCTCAAGGAAATCATTTTGGCTCAAGTCTATGTGCCTCAAATGAGACAAGCCAAGCAAGTAAGTCCCAAACTCACCTTGCAAGTATTGGTGGTGCAGGTCAAGAGTGATCACATTCAACACCTTTCCAGTTGCAACAATTTTCCTCGAGCATCCAAGACGACATGATCATTGACTGTGATGGATTCCTGAAACCCTGTCTGAACTTGATAAGAGCATTTTTTTCAGTTTCATTGCAAAGAATGTTGAATTCATAGCTCTGCATAATAACAATCCATCTAATATAGTACTACTAGCTATAAGAAGAAGGACTAGTAGTAAATTTACACCTTCCATTGGTGACAAAAGTTAGCTCAATAATCAAAGAGAAATTTATCAGACAATCCAATATAGTATGAAAATATAAAGTAGAAAGACTTGTGTTTTTGACTTACAGAAAGACTTTGAGTCTCTCAGTTGACCTCGTAGCGAGTTTTTGATCAAAATCATCCTTGTTTCACTCAAACTTCAACTTCATCCTTATAGTATTTCACTTAACTCACTCAAACATCCTTTTAAGTTTTAAAAATTTGACAAAAAACATTCCTCTTTAAAGTTTTTGTAAGCTCCAATCAAGCTGGGGTCGACTATAACTGTACGAACAAATTGCATATATAATATAAAATAATGCAAGACACTATATATCATGTCTCACATGTGTAGATTTTGGAGGAAAAATATCCATGTTACTGAAGTTCAACTAAAAAAGCTAGTCAATGCTGGAAGAATTTTCTTGGAAACTCTCATAACGCAATGCACGCATGGTACTTAGAATATAATCTTAATAGAAGATTTCATGTCTTAATTAATTAACAAGAAATATAAATAGTTGTTAATACTCTAAAATCATGTTGAAGTATTCCAAGTTATGTTGATTAATGCTCCCTAATTAGTATTCATAATATATTCTCAATACATTTTGTCTGTATGTCGACAATTTAATAAGTACCAGACTGGCATCGTACTCTCTCTCCCTCGTGCATCATCACTCTCCCTCTCGTATCAATTTATATGACGATATTTGATTAAGCAGTATGTACTCTTATAACTTGTGATCATGACATATGTCTCGGATTTGTCTTCTGAATATGGAAAAATCCTTGATAGAGAGCATTCTCCCACATGTTGCAAATACAGATTAGTTGGACTCTAATACGGGAACCGGACATATGGAATAATTGGAGTATAAATTAATTATTCAATTTCTTGTATTTTTCCTTTTAAGAGGAAATTTCCTTTAGGACAATATTATTAATCTCCTTAGCTGTATCCAATAAGTACAAAAAAGGATCCTTCCTGTCCTTTTTCCATTAAAGATCACAAATCTCAAATTTCTAATCGTTTTTTAGGTAACCTATAAAAAGGTTACAAATGCAAACTATTTATCTAAACAGTCTCAATCTAATATAATTCAAAAGTCAAAAAGTTCAAACATATTCTCTAGACTCAAGAAAATTCAATGGCATTACCAAATTTTGATGCTCTAAGAGACTTGCACGACTCAGCCAACGATTTGCTTCACTCATCGATGATCCAACGAGAAATCGCGCACCAAGGACAAGAAAAATGGGTCCATGATGTTTCTGAAACATCGTTAAGGATGCTGGAAGTATGTACCACCACAAAAGATGTTTTATTGTTAGTCAAAGATCATCTTCCATGACCTCAAGTCAACGTTCAGAAGAATTAGCGTTGGAGATAATAATAAATTCACAGTATCTTTTCATTGTCAACGAAAGAAGTTGAAGAAAGAGATATTAAAGCGCTTGCATTCCTTAAAAGGAATGAAACTATCATTGGGATCGAACCAAAGCTCAGAAAGTAAAAATAATTTGATGGTAGTTGTGAACGTGCTTAGGGAAGTGAAAGTTGCTACTATGTCAATTGTGGAGTCATTGATGTCACTTATGTTAATGCCAAGTCCAAATAACAAGAAATCAAATAAAGGGTATTTTTTTGGATCAAAATTGATGAGAGTGAATAGCTTTACTTCTTGGGAAAAATGTGATGCAATGACATTGCAATGTGTGAATAAAAGATTGGAAGCAGTGGAGATTGTTGTTGAAGATGTTCTTGAAGGAGAATTAGAGTGTATTATTCGGCGTCTTATTAGGACAAGAGTTTCTCTTTTGAATATACTCACCTGTTAAGTTAAATGCGATGTGTATAAGTTAAAACTCTTGAAAAGACCAGCGAAAAATAGAAGATTTCTGCTGAGCTAATTGAAGCAATGACTGCAGAAGTGCAGATTCTTGATTCTGAATCTTATGATATTCTAAGTTCAGATCAAACTAATTGTAACTGATTACTCTTAATCTAATTCTTTTATTTGTTTCTGATCAATAAATTAGACTATTTGCCTTTATTTGTCTGTTTACATCTTATAGTAGATTTGCAAATTTCAATCATATTACAAGGCTTGACAGGTCCTTTTTGTTGATTTGCAATTGATTGTTTCAACCTCTCAATGTGAGTGAGTTGGAGAAGAAGTCTAAGAAGGCTATATATATTTTTAAAAAACTACATTGTCAAGTTGGAAATACAAACAGAGAAGTTGTTCACAACACTACAGAAACAAATTGCCAAACAGCTCAATTAAAACAAAAATAACGGCTCAAAGTTAACTAGAAAAAGAAAGCATCTTATGAATAAAGTCAATTCATAAACAATTCTCCACTTCAAAGGATTTTTTATTGAACAAAACACACAACTGTTTTGAAAGATATCAACTTAGTTTTCAAAGAAATATATTAGCATTGACCATATTGGTTTACAATCCAGCTGCAGCTTCTGTGGCATATCTGCAAAATAAATTAGCACAATTCATCAGAATGGGTTAGTCAAACAAAAATGGAGGATGATAGCTCAAGTTTTGAAAGTTTGGAACAGCCCACTTGAAGATGCCAAATGTCACAATAATTCAAGCAATAAATTTATAACTGATGGCACATTAACATTTTCATAGGTTTTTGAGTATCTCAAAATGCCAACTCAGTACTAGCAGCGAATACCCGAGTAGTGAAGATAGATATTGCAAAAGGTGGGAATATGCTGGTGCAAGTGATGATCTACCAACAATCCAACTCGTCATATGAACCACTTATTCAGCTCAAGAACAATGTTTTGACAGGAATCTCCTACACTTATTTATTTGGCCAAAGGAGAAATTTCTCTGCTTAAATAGCTGCCATTTTGCAATATATTCCTAGTGCTGCTTAGACAAAGATATAGATTATGGTAAGACTCTTCACCCATACACGTCACTTCTGAGTTATGAACATAAATAAGGTTTTGGATTAGAAGCATCATTTACATATAGCAAAGAGATACAGCAGACTTTTCCAGCCACCATAATGTGAAAAGGACCAACCACATTCACTAGTAATAATATAAGCTACAATAGTAGTTAAAACCTTACCTAATGGTGGTCATGACCATGGCCATGGCCTTCCCAGGGATGCCTCCAGCCCTAAGTAGTAAAAATCACATCAACAATCACCAAAACGTATACAGTAAATGAAAAGGTAAGAACTGATGAAACAATATTGAGACTCACCAACACTACAGGACCATCTTTCTTAGCTCGGTAAAGAATCCAAAACCTGAAAAAACCAACACAATTTGGTGTAATGGTATATAACAAGTCCTTGCAAGTATTTTTAAGCCATTTATAGGTTAACCAATATTTACTCATTCATTATTGATCCATAAAATGCAGATTATAGTTCATACTTCCTACCATTCTACATGTATTAATAAGGGCTCATTCCGCCAATATTTGGAAACTATGTTGGTGCATTATTATTATTATTATTTTGACAACCATGGTGTTCGGGCCTGCCTAGGCGCACCTCAACTAATTTCACTGGGTATTTGCTACCTCCGACCAGCATAGGTACCCGGCAACTATCCACCAAGACTGACACATTGGAAGAAATCACCTAATGATTTTTGCCTCGCTGGGATTTGAACATGGGACCTCATGCTTCTCAACCCACTTCATTGACATCCTCGTGAGTTGTTGGCACATTATAATATACTTAAGGTCTAAAGATTTAAGATATCCATTCTGCGGTATACCCTCTGAGGCTCTGACTATTGCTTACTAGTTAACTGCCAATAAAATGCAAAAGTTTAAGGTAAGGCATCAGTGATTAAAATCATCAGCTATTCCTCTCTTCTTTTTTATTTAAATGAAGTTAGAGTTATTTCATTTATTACAGCTGAACCAACTAAACCTCCAACAGGGAGCCCAAGGTAGCAGTGCAACTGAATTTAATCAGCCACCAAGCACAATTTTCACAAATAAAAATTAGAGGATGGGCCTTTCCACCCATAAAGCCAACGAAACACAAGTTGGGGCAATGGACAAATCCTCACAATACGGATTTTCAAATTGGAGTGAAATAGACAGTGATTATTCATATAATCAACCAAACTAACTTTGGATCAACATGTCGTAGCAGTTTTTCTTGTATTATAATTGGCATCTTTTCTTCAAAATCACTTTTTTACGGGGAAGACTCGTTTATTCAACATTGCCTGTTGAATGCTACTTAAGGCATGTCTAACATGCCCAATGAGCCTCTACATGGTACATTTTACAAGTGCCACATCTGCCTTTGCTGGCAATATCTATTATTAACAAAATTCCGTCAAATGCACTCACTATATGAACCTTGTAATTATCAGCTAAGCAAAACAAATAATGAGTTGAACTATGTTCAGAGAAAATCTCATCCTCAACAATGGATCAACCAATACATCACACACTTAGCGCCATAAGGTTCCCTAATATATATTCCAATTCAAATCTAATTCTTAAATCTCCGATCCGAAACATTACATTATCAAATCCATACAGCTCGTAAAATCAATCAAAAACAGGGGAAATGAAATGACGATATAAAGGGGCTAGGGTTTGGAGAAATTACCACATGACGGCACACAATCCTTTTCCGGTGACGGAGTGCCAACGCTTAGGTTGATGTACAGTGATGCCTTTGAAGGTCACGCCATGTCCGTCTCCACCTCCCATCTCTCTTTCTCTTCGTCAATCGCTGCTCTCAAAAAAGCTTCAGTGGTTGAATAAACTGGAGATTACAAGAGCTATTCGGGTTATGGGCCTAATTTTTCACGAGACAAGAGAGAAATGAACCATATGCCCTTGAAATTTTCAGAAAAGTCGATTTTAATCCCTTTTTTTCATAACATTACTTTTGATACCCTTATAACTCTTTTTCATTTGTTCTTTTAAAAAAGAAAAATTTTGTTGTGGTTGGGTGGATATTGTATGCATATTGACATTCAATTACTCCGATTTGAATTAATTCAGAGTACGTAAGGTCTGATATATATAAAAAAGATGGATAATCTGTTGAGGATTGTGGTAATATGAATAGCTTATTTTGTTTTTAATTAATTCGAGATCTCGGGTAAGTTTTGAGAATGAAAATACTCATAGTAAGAAAATATTTACCCTTTAATGAGGCTTAACCAAACAAGAAACAAAAAACTATATAATGATTAATTAGTATGTTACTCAAATGTTGGAGAACATGCAAGGATCGGAGATGATTAAGATTTTCATTCATAATTAGAAGTTTCATATTCGAACCTTTGGAAATAGAAAAAATCATGTCGAGCGGGTGCTTACATTAGTACTAGGTTTGCAGTGCGTGAATCTAAACTTAATCAAACCTCATACGAATATCAACCACTTGATTGGACCTCGAAAAAAAAGAAAGAGGAGGAGAACATCAGAGGGAGTGGAAGAATTGCTAAAAGTATAAAAGTATGTAAAAAATTATCAAAACTTCAAACTTGTCATCAATGTTATAGTAATTACAATGCATATATAATCATCATCTCCTACTCTATCTTCTAACCTAATGAAGTCATCAAGACATACTTTCAACTAAACTCTCACATTGCAAAGAGGAGAAATTAGAAGAAACATTTGTTTCTCTACATGTATCAATAGAGGAAATTGCTTCTCCAATTTCAACATTACCAAGTTTTGTTCTCAACAAACATAGAATATACTCCATCAATTCATTCTCACAAGGAACTTGTAAAGGACCATTCACATTTGAACCATACTCTTCTTCAGCCATTTCAAGTAAAACTTTGAAAATTGGATGATTTAGATAGTACAATGGCACAACAAATCTCTTGCCTTCCTTTGTATACACAACAAATTGACCTTTCTTTCCTTTTCTCCACTTGGCTATAATGTTACTTAATTTCTTAGAAGGACTCTTCATTTGTGTGTCTATCCTTAACAAACTTTGAAACTATTTATAATATCGAATTTCACGATGGAAACAAGAAAAGAAAGAAATTATGTCTTCAACAATCACTTCTCTCGAAAATAAATCGATTCTTGTATTTTAGCTGACTCAAAAAGTGAGAGAAATAATATAAACTTAATTATACGAATTGATATAACAAGAAGTTGATGATCGGAATAGTGAAATTATATATATATGCGTAAGGAATATATATGTAAAGCTAAGAAGCAAGAATTTATATATTATATATATATATACAAGAATTATTAAAGTGGATGAGTAGTTTAATTTTGTGTGTGGATGGGAGTGTGAAAGTGATATATGATCTATCTACATTGGATTGCGCTATATATCCAATATGGTGAAAGACAAATTCAAGGTATAAATGCAAGTGCAAAGGCAATGGTCTAGATTTGTCTTGAAGTGCATGGGTTTTGGTTTGTTGTTACAACTAGATTCACGTAGAAACGTCCAAATTACATGTCGGACTTTAGTACTTTTAGTTCAAATTCTATATATGTATCAAGAAACTTATCAAATATTTATGAATATGAATCAAGTTATTATTACGTATTAATTTGAGATTATCATAGAAATAAATCATAAACTTTAAATTCTGAATCTGCATCTGTCTCTGTCAAATTATAATTATCGATGCTATAGAAATTGCCTTTATGAAATTTAACGTGACTAGATTGTTCATGCGTAGCATGTGGATATAGAAATTTCTTACCGACTCTATAATTTTTATAATCTTTGTCATATGAACTTACAATTTCATGTGATCAACATGAGCCAAATAGTGTTGAATAGCTAATAAGTTTTAAAATGCTGACGGTAGCTTAGTAAATAATATATGTATAATAGATGTTCGATCCTTCTTTGAATCTAGCTCATAACTAGAAGCTTAATATATCGGATTATCTTTTACTTTATGAATAGAATAAATTAATTAAGGTGTCACATTAGCTTAATTGGATCAAGACTTTATCATATAGCTTTAGTTATTTGAACAACCATGGAGTGGATAAACATGGTCACCATATTCAAATCACCCAAAGTCTAGAATTTTAGTTAAATCATCCTAGTGCTTATCAATATAGATAACTTCTATTACTTTATTTATAACTTTTATGTTATTTTGTGTAATGCTAGCATACAATTAATTTCTATTGATCGAATACTACGATATAAGTGATACTTTATATAGTCGATTCTAATTTTTCTTGGCATTATACAACATAATTATTGTATTGTATCCTTGCGTTCCTAGTGGTTTCATCATGAATATAGAGAACTTCTATTAGTTTTTATTTGGTGTAAAATCTAGTTTAAGATGGTTAAAAACTAATTGAAGAAATATGATTGGCCGTAAGAATATACTAATATACATATAAGCAATTCTAATTCACTTATACTAACGATATATATATATATAACTTTAATGGAAATAGATCGTTTTCTATACATATTTGTGGGTCGGATAAAACCCCACTATAAGATCATTTTGTGACATTTCTTTTAATTATTATAATAACTATGAAAGATATAAATAATTAATTAAGTGAAATGTGTGTATAAAAGTAAACCTTAATTAGTGGGCTGGTGGCTAAGTAAGATGTCTTTTGTCAAAAGCAGTAATATTTTTTCTGTCTTTTTTCATACTGTATATTTATATTAATATTTGGTGTGAATTCAATAATTTAAATAGCTTTGAGAAGAAAATGTTGTTTGGTTTTGAGTACTTTACCCAATAAATTTCTTTGTGATTCATGATGATGAAGTGCATCATTTTATTTTTAATACTAACTATTTTGTCAACTAGTCAAAATCATATACAGCAATCTTAAGAAGGATAATTTAATTTTAGATAGTAGTAATAATTAAAGCAAGTATCAACATCCAACAATCATAATTTAACAGGATTAAAAGTGGTCTCGAAAAGTAAAATCTTAGATGTCTGTTTAATTACAAGGTGACTACAACATGTCAAAAAAAAAATTAAAAAAATTAACGTTATATACATTATTTGTATAATTAAGCATATGTATAGTGTGTTACTTATCATTCATTCTACATTATCAATTGGTAATATTTTGTCGTATATTATTATCTTTAAATATTTTTTATATCGTCAATACATACTACTTTCTTCTGAATAATGAATAATGAAAAAAAGAAGAAGTTAACAGGGCTAAGTTACAATACAAAGAACCCCAGTAGCAGCTTTAGCCAAAGCAAAAAATAAAGTTTGGGACATCAACAGCCAAAAGTGCTTAGTCATCATACATGCATTGCCACTAATTAACAACAATTTAAATGTATTTCCCTTTAACATAAATAATACTAATAAATTTATAACGATAATACAGTATTAATTAATAAATCTTATATATTTGCATGCGCAGTACAAAAGTATGTCCCCAATTGTCAAACCTTATTTCAGCATGCCACCAATTGTTTTTGCGATAATAATATTTACTTTTTTGTTGTAGATATATTTTGGTCCAATATATATATATATTTGTAGTTCATATTAAAGCTCGTCATCTAACACTTTACATTTTATTTTATATTAATTTGTGACAAGCCTTACAATTAGTATGAGTTCGTTCACGCAAGTATGATCTGATGAATCTTACAATAACGAAAAATCAATTAATCGATCGATATTTACTGGTTCGTCCTTTTCAATTCTCAATTAACAACATGCGATCTTGACCTATCGTTTGTTAATCAGTTTGACCAATTTGATATTGATTTGTTAAAATATAATTATTGACGGAATAACATCTATTTAAATAAAAATATATAATATTCAAAACTCAGTAAGTAAAAATTTATGATTTAGAATTTATAAGATATTATTTTGATTCCATCTCTGATTATACGAAGCAAAATAGATATATATATATTGGTTTTTTTTTTTTTGGCGTCATCCTAATTACATCACATATGGTCGTCAATTAGGAGCTAACTAGTCAAAAAAACTCCTTAGATTTTTCAAAGTGAAAAGACATATCACAAATAACACTACAAAATAGCACTAAGGTTGTGGTGGGTTCTATATAATATATAAAGTTGCAACCCTCTTTATATCCTTGGGAACATAAAAAATAAAAAAGAAGTTGTTGAAAAATTATTTAAGCCACATGGTCCTAATTAAAAGACTTTTTGCCAACTTTGAATATTTTCTAGTTATATTTATCAGTTTACTAAAAGATTAAGTTGCAAGTATTACCTCCTATGATAAAATTGGAGTCACTAGTCATATTATAACTCTCGATTCACATCGTTTTATTCGATAAAAGAAACTCTCCAACACAATAGGTTAATTCTATAGGGTCATTGGGACATATAATATTATTAATATTCTTTTTATTTATTAGTTATGAAAAATTAAGAGATAACTCATTACTTAGTTTCTGATTTATTTTTTATTATTAACTGTAATGATTAATTTTTTAATAATATTTGGCAAAATATCGAATTTATTGTATTCAAAGAATGGATATATAGTAAATTCGTCATTTTATTTAAAGTAACGAATGAGGATAATGAAGAATGTTAAATCAAATATTGAACAAGTAAAAATAGACGAAGAGAGTAAATAGCTAGTAAACAACTTAAACTTTTAGTTGAAGTGCGCATATGAATTCAAGATTTGAAGATAATAAAAATGCTTAATAAATATAAGTTTTCCCTTTGTTTAGAGTTTATTTTCGAATATTTCTACCATCAAATTATTTCAAAACAAGATCATTTAATTTAGATATTTGGTTTAAGTAGTTTCCTCGAAAGAGAATTGTGGCAACACATATATTGTGTTAATTCATACACACATATATGGTAATACCTTATTCCTTTTCCAAGAGTCAAGTTAAGCTTTTCTAATTAGTGAAATTTCCCTGCAACTCAAGCTGAAAATTATGATTAAAAAAGAAAAAGAAATTAATATATATTATATTACTTAAAAAGTGGATTTCAGAGGTTTCTTTGCATCTTCTGATCTTCATTTATTTTACGTTAAGAAAATTTGCTTCAATTTCAGTGCGAGTTCTCAAAATTATGAAATTTAATATATATTTTTTTCACCACAAAAGATTATGATATATTTGTCTAAATTATTAAAGAAGGCGGCTCATGGTCAGGGAGTGATCTCTTACTTTCCATTTGAATAATAATTAATTATGAAAGATTAATACACATCAGAATAATTCAGAATTTAAATTTAATAGTTTTAATTTTTAAAATTCTCACTATTAATATATAACTCACTAATAAGATTGTGTGATGTGATGAATAACTAGTATTTTTTTATCTTTTGTCAGATAAATTTTAATTATAGTCCTGAACTTAAAAACTTAAACTCTTGAAGAGAATGCTCAACCCCTCCTTTAGTTTGCCTTGAAAAATGTAAATTTTAATTAATCAAACACTTCAATATAAATATTAACACCAGATAAAAAATAACAACCAATTAAGAAAATAAATAGTAGCTAGTGTGGAAGAAAATCATCCAATAAAGTGGGGTCTAGTCAAATTTCAAAGTTGCATTGCTACTTTATTCACTATATAAAAAGAAGCATAGTGTATAAGAAAATCATCCAATTACTACAAGAAAATATATTATGGAAAGGGAATTAGTAGTAGAAGAAATGAAAAATATTAGTAGTACAACAAATTCTTTAACATCATCTCCTTATGATGATTCAAATAATATTATTCCTAAAACACCAAAAAGTCCATTTTCTTCAAAAATATTGATGAGTCCTTTAGCAAGTGCAAGTCCAATAATGAAGAAAGCTTTAACATATATGGAAGAAATTGGTCATCTTACAAAGCTTCATGATCCTGCTCTAGATGCTTGGCTTCCAATTACTGAGTCAAGAAGTGGAAATGCATATTATGCTGCATTTCATACACTTTGTTCTGGGATTGGTATCCAAGCTCTACTTCTTCCTCTTGCTTTTATTACACTTGGATGGTATGTGCAATAAACATTAAAACTTGTCTATTTACTTTTGTTTGGAAAACGATTTTTCTTGAGTCGAAGGTCTATATGAAACTACCTAGCTATCTACCCGTAAGATAGTAGTAAGGTCATGGTCATGTGTACACTTCACCCATAAGCTTGTATATATGTTTCTTTAAATTTCTCGCTATAGAGAAAAAAAGAAAAAAAAAGGTAATGTTTGATATGACATAAGTTATTTTTAACTTCTTTTATAGATTTCACTTTGGTTTTTGGAGAAGAGAATGGAAATAGAAAAATATTTATGAAGGATTGATAATGTTTTAAAAAATTGTTCTAAAAAGGTGATATAATAGTATCTATGTGTTTGTCAAAGAGTGATATGGAGTTGAGATTTGAGATAATTGGGAAGGAAAATAACATCCGTGTCCAAAAATTAAGAAGTTATTTCTCTCCCTTTTTTCTTTGGGTGGAAATCGTGGAACTTGTATCAATTATTGGAAATGACCAATTATTATCTTCAAAGTATTTGCTGTGGTACAAAAAAATATTCAATCATTCTTGTATTTTTTTCAAGCTTATACTGAGAAATGATTTTCTTGAGCCAAGAGTCTATAAAAAAACAATCACGGATCTACCCTGTAAAGATAGAGTAAAATCTGTGCACAATCCATCTATTCTGAACCTCACTTGTGAAATCACACTGGTTATATATTATTGTTGTAGTTCCAAATGTTGGATTATTGTGTTGTATACTGATTAGTTTTGGATTTTGATAAACTGTAGGATATGGGGGTTAATAAGCCTATCAATAGTATTTATATGGCAATTATACACACTTTGGTTACTCATCCAACTTCATGAATTTGCCCCTGGCATGCGCAATAGCCGTTATCTTGGCCTTTCAATGGTTGCTTTCGGTAAGCATAATAATTACTCCACGGATTTATCCCTCGGGCTACACCATGTGATTGAGTTAAAATATACACGTAGTATGTGAACTTGTACTATGCCTTATCGAGTTTATTAAATGTTGTGTAGGTGAAAAACTTGGGAAGATTTCGGCCCTATTTCCAACAATGTACCTATCAGGTGGTACTTGTGTTACACTAATTATGATTGGAGGAAGCACTATGAAGATTTTCTTCCAAACTGTTTGTGCTTCTAATAGCCATATAACCACTCTAAGTACCATAGAGTGGTACATTGTGTTCACAGTCTCAGCCATAATTCTTGCTCAACTCCCTAATTTAAATTCTATTGCTGGAATTTCTCTCGTCGGTTCGATCTCCGCGGTGACCTATTGTACCTTGACATGGGTAATTTCTGTTGTAAAAGAAAGGCCACAAGGTGTTTCATATGAACCTGTTGAAAATACATCTGATGTTGCAACAATTTGTACCATCTTGAATGCTCTAGGAATGATAGTTTTTGCATTCAGGGGCCATAATCTTGTTCTTGAGATTCAGGTTTGTATATTAACTAACCAATTTTACAATTTCAACTTGTTATATGTTATAAAAGTGCTGTTTTTTAAACAGTGGTTAGTTGTGTCATAGGGTACAATGCCTTCTAGCTTAAAGAATCCATCCCATGTGCCAATGTGGAAAGGAATCAAATTCTCATATTCTATCATTGCTTTGTGTTTGTTTCCATTGGCAATTGGAGGCTATTGGGCTTATGGAAACCTGGTAAGATCCTTCATAATTTGGGTTGTTTACACTAGATAGCCACTTTTATGGCATTTTATTTAAAATTTGACCACTTTTTCAAGCTTAAACCCAAGGTCTGAATATTAGTTCTGATATGTAACTTCTAAGCTTAAACCACTTTTGGACATAATACCACTGGTCTAATTTTGAAAGGTTGACCAACTTATAAACACAAGACGACAGTGGCTATTTGTGTAAACCACCCTTAAAAGCTAAGTTACTATTTTGAGACATTTAATCAACCTTAGAAAGAAGGAAGAGAGAAGATGAATATTAACTTGTTTTACTGTCATGGCAGATGCCAAATGGAGGGATATTGAGTGCATTGGACAAATACCATGGAGAAGACACTTCAAAAGCAATTTTAGGGATAACAAGTTTACTGGTGGCAATCCATTGCCTTACCTCATTCCAAATCTATGCAATGCCAGTGTTTGACAATTGGGAGTTAAAGTACACCAGCAAGAAGAAGAAACCATGTCCATGGTGGCTAAGAACAGGATTGAGGGTATTCTTTGGATGCCTAACATTTTTCATATCAGTAGCACTCCCCTTTTTGCCAAGTTTGGCTGGGCTTATTGGTGGCATTGCTCTGCCTGTTACCTTGGCATATCCTTGTCTAATGTGGATAATGATCAAGAAACCTAAAAGATATAGTCCAAGTTGGTTTGTTAATTGGTCACTTGGACTATTGGGTTTGGTTCTAAGTATTCTTTTGGTATTTAGTGCAATATGGACAATAGCAACTCAAGGTATGGATGTCCATTTCTTCAAGACCCAGTGAATACCAAAAAAGTTTGGGTAAGCAATAAAATCTAACTAGGAGCTTAATTGGTCAAAACTGAGGAGAAAAATAACCTTTACAGCAGCCAGCCAACAAGATGTCCAAGTTGAAGCCTCGTCATGCGCTCTGTGAATATAAAAGCACACAAGCACTTATATCTTGTTGTCAAATTCAATGATGTATTATGTAAATATCCTAATGCTTGTTAAGGAAAATAAAGTGCAGACATCAAAGATCAATATTCTTCATGATTTGGGAACAATGTTGACAGAACAAATGCCTTCCATTGTGACAATAAAATGTAAGACTGAATAGAGATTTAAGTATGAAGGTACATGAGAATTACATTTTAGGACTGAGGCTAAACTTACATGAAGCTTTATCAACAAGCCCAAACACCTATGAAATATATAACAAAAATGACAGCTCTGATGTCAAATGATCTCAAAATCAGCACCATTTAATCAGCTTGCCTCTACTACAATTACTTGTGTCAAAAGGAATTCAGAAAAGAAAAAAAGAAAAGACAGAATTGTTGGTTGAGATTTCACATTAAAATATAGGTTGGGCATAGCAAAAAAGATTTTCCATCACGCACTTCTACATTGATAATGGAAGAAGCATTCTTCGCTTCTTCTTCCTGGCTTCTGTAACTTGTTTTGCAATTGTCACACATACAAGCAATAGCAAGCTAGTACTTACTAAGATAAATGCAAGCTTTAGATGTGTGAAGTACAATGAAACTACAGAGAAAACCAGGAGTGCCAAGATAACCAGCTCACATATTACAAACATGACGACATCCACCCTTGAAGCTGTAGATGTGAGATTAGAGGTGGAGGAAAAGAAGGAGACCGAAGCCCAATCGTGCTTTGATCGAATCTGATACTCTCTCAGCTGCTCCGCCAAATTCGATCGCGTTATCATGATTCCAATTTACTGCTTTCTCTCCTCCTCTTTGAACTTTTTTGCAATCTATCAAATGCAATTCCGTCTGAAATTTGTGTATCTACAGAACAGCGTTCCTTCCGGCGACGGGATCACGGCCGCCGGCGGAAGGAATTTTGACTTACTGTAAAGAAGAAATTCGATACCAATTAATTTTCTTTTGGAATATTGTAAATTTTGTATTTTCTTACCAGAACTATTTTTGAGATATCTTTGTTTTTAATTAGTTTTTTTTTTTTTTTCAAATATCTTAGTGTGATTTATTTTTCACATATGACAAAAGACTCTTATAAAACAAATTTAAGTCATTATTCATTAAACAAAAACAAAATAAAAGATTAGTTTTGATAGAAATATTGATTATGGATATATTTTGTCCACAATCAATATATTTTGTCCTGATATGAAAACTAATTATGATGATATTTAAATATTTTAATAATTGGCGTTTGTACATAAGCATAAATTTCTTGATCTTGGGCATTTCCATAATTGCTAAGTTTAATTTATACAACTAATAATACTCGTTTTTCCCTGAAAAGTATGGAACAATCTGTAAGTCGAAATTAGTTATATAGATGTGTTATATTTATTTACTTCGCTCTAATTATATAAGAAAGAACTACAGATAACAGGCACGATAAAGAAAGAAAATTGATTATGACAAATTCCGATCTATGCATTCAACAAGACATAATTTTGTCATTTCAAGATCTTTTAACTTAAATTCATTTCTTAAATAGTCAGTTGTCTTTTGAAGTTCTAATAAGATTTATGTCATCAACATAAGTAACAAGTACAATACATTTCAATGTTTTCTTTATAAAAATACATGGCAAATTGTATTATTTTGTAATTTTGTATTACCTTCCTAAAATAAGTACTCACTAAGACGATTATAGCAAAATGCATTTAGATTACTTCAAACCTTACAATGGCCTTTCCAATTTAATTGAATACATTTTTTGAGATTTTGAACTACATGCTTTAGGCATCGTAGATCCTTCAGAAATTTTCACGTATATCTTATTATCAAGAGATCCATAAAGGTATGTTGTAACTACGTCCATCAAATGCATTTTAAGTCTCTCATTGATTGTGAAACTAATGAGTTAATATATATATATATATATATATATCCTTGCTTGGAATGCTTATAATATAAATTATTAATGTGTCATTCATCGCAGAGCTATAAATATTTTATCATCAATTGCTTCTTTTTTTCTTATAAATCTAAATTTCAAAATTACATTATTATTTTTTTGAAAAACATTCAGTATATAGACTAATCTATTTAGTAGATTATACATTTAAAGAAAAATTCAATTACAATTTTTTGAATCTAACTATATTTTACAAAATTTGTATTGCAAAATAATTAAATATAATTTCAATCAGATAAAATAATCACTTTTAATTATTGTTAATAAAAAATATAATTGTTTTTCTCAATAAAGAAACTTATTTCAAATAATTTACTTTTAAAGATATGTATTGATACATTATGAACATAACTGAGTTTTGGGGCAAAAGAGGGAGGGTAGGTTATGTATATGTTGGTATAATAAATTTGTTTTCCCTTCAAAACTCTTCTTCTTGTTTCACCAAAACGTTCCCTTCCATCTTTTCCAAAGGCGTTCATTCCAAAATGGATATTCAGAAGTTTTGAAGGTTCTTCAAAAGAAAATTTTATCTTTCAGATATATTTTTTATTCGATGATTTAATTATATATTAAGCGACACTAAATACTTTCTTAAGAGACTAATTGGACGTTTTAAAGACGATCTGTATACAAATTGGGCTTTGGGTAATTTCATAGAGGGGATATTGTGTTGCTTTCACATACATGTTTGAAGGGTCCCTTCGTTATATTATATTATATTATAATAATAATATCACTAAAATATATAATCAATAATTTTTTTTAAATTATTATTTCACTAATTTTATCGACCGTTCAAAATTGCTTTCACTATCCGTTATTATTATCACGTGATCCATTAATTATTCACAATCACTATAATTAGTCATCTCTACTAGCTATTATATATAATGACATTTATGAGGTGGGAGTAATAATATTGACTATGAAATATGTAAACACAAAATAATTATCAAACTTACATTTTTCAACAAGAGTTATCAAGACATCACACAATTCAACTAGTAGCATTATGACTTATTTAGATGGGTCTCTAGACTAATCAATTATATTGGATTATATTTGTACAAAATCATTTTTTGTTAATAATAACAATTTGCTAGAAGCAACTCTGAAAATAAGAATGAGTAGATTCAAAATTAATAAATTTTATTATTATTATTATTATATATATTTAAATATTTTTAGCTTATGCATATATAGTTTGAATCGAAAATAATAAATAAATATAAATGTATCTTTTATCAAGATATTTTGGTTTCTATTCCTCCCTCTAATTATATATTAACTAGTCTTAAGGAAACAGCAAATATTATAGATGGATTGTAATTTGTAACGATGCTTTAATTTGATTTGATTAGCACACTAGTGGCAAACATGAATCCATCAAAGTCCAATTTTTTTTTGGGTATCCTAAAAATACTTGTTAGACAACAGAGGAATAATGGTTACTCCAAAGCAGGGCGAAGTTAAATAGAATCAAAAGATTTATTTGAATTATTATTAGCGAAAAGTTATATTAGGGTTTATATGTATTATATATTCGTATAACAGAAAGTTATAATTTTAATTTTTTATTTATTTTTAAATTATATTATATTGATATGACTTTACACATGTAAAAATATTTAAAATAAAGTATAAATATTTTTTTTTGCTATTCGGTCACCCAAAAATATTTAAATCAAGATAGAGTAGTCAAAGTTTACATCTAATAATTAGATTATGTTTTACATATTTGTTGTATTATAGAGTTATATAAATTTTATATGCAACTACATATTTTGATACTTTATTCTATAAATATCAAATATCATCTATGAGTATCTAAATTTTTGAGCATATTAAATATCACAATAACCAAATAGTGGTGTTCAATTCGATTTCAATATGATATTATTATCTACCATACCGTACACAATCCTTAGAATTTTTTTAAATTTCATCGTTACTTTAAAAAATATCAATTTTTTTTTTTGTCTAATTAGAGAGTGATTGATTATGTTCATGCAATGGAATCTTATCAAAAGACACCCTTGTACGAAAATGGCAAAGCAAACAATTACAAATGTAAAGTAACAATTAATCTTGATAGCAAAGTTTCAATTTGTCGACAATATTCCTAGGCATAGCTAAAACTAATTAGAAACATATTCTTATGTTTATTTACTATTTTACACACAAGTAATTATTTATTTCTGGTCATTCATGATTTTTCAATATTTTGAAGCTTTCATTTTGTTGATAAATTTATTTCCTACACTAAATTGCTTGAATATTGAGGATAACTTTTAGTTTTTCTATATCTCCGATCTTGTGCTATTTTGCTAAAAAATTGATTTTATAGTTTCGTTACATAGAAGCTTAGTGAAAAATAAAATTGGAAAATTCATACAAATATTCTCTAATGATAATATAGAGAAAAGGAAAAATTACATGAATTGGTACATTTTAATAAATAATTACTGATTTTAGCAATATTTTTTATTTATTATCATTTATAGCAGTACTATGTTAAATCTGCAATATGTATTAAAAGTGAATTATGTATGCAATATATATGAATTATATATGAATTATATATGAATTATAATTGTTTTTAAAGTATATTATGTTTGTTTGATAAAAATTTGACACATTAAATTATAAGTGTATTAAAATGTGTGATAAATGAATTATGTATCATTAAAATTTGTATTATATGTGAATAAAGAATTATTCTTTATAATATGAATTAAACTTGTATTATAAATGAATTAAAAGTGATTAAGTGGAAAAAAAAATTATTGCTATAAATGATAAATATTTTTTTATTATAGTATATTTATATAAGTTTTTCTATAGAAAATAAGTCTCATATTTCAGGTTCATTATCTCATCCCGACCATTCATATAACATCTCTAATCCCGACCCCTTGACTATCTCAGCCCCCAAACCTCCGACTCGTTATCCTATATCACGCTCACATCATGTTTTGCTAGATTATTAAAGCAAGAAAAAAAGGAAACGGCATTATTGGAATCTGATGAAAGCGTTACTTACCGAAAGCAAAATAAAGGGCCAATTAAACAGCACACCCCTACCATACTTAAATGGTTACGTTTCATCTCAAAATTTTAAAGTTTTTTTTGTAACCTTCATTCTTTTCAAAAGTTATTATACCAAACGTCAAACCGACCACCTGTCCTTTTTCCTTTGGGACCCACCTTAAATTCAATATCTTATTATATCCTCGATATATTAAACTCGTACGTAAGATGATAAATACATTTTCATATTTAGTATAGAAATTTCAATTTCAAATTTTAAAAATGAAATCTTTCTAAAAAGTTTTACGTTATAAGATTTTTCGATATAAATTTATATTTAATTAGATTTTTTTCGATATAAATTTATATTTAATTAGATTTCAATACAGTGACGATAGTAATTATCGAATAAACTATGTAAGGAAATGGACAAGGATCCATGAATGGAGATCGGAGCCCCACATGAAATTGAAAACCTCAACTTAATTTTGGGATCTCGAAGTTTACTTGGCTCCTATAATTGCGCCACGTGTCATGTTCATTGTACCCTACCAATACCGACACACAAAGTTATCCAACCAAGGCCGACACCATCTGGTCCCACAAGGACGACCTCACACGTTGTCATCCTACGTGTGAGAATTTGATTGGCTGTTCTGTCACCGTCAAAAGTACAGCGTGTCTGTCTCTACATTATTCTAATTACTTCTTTTCAATGTACACATCCTTTTTCATCACGTCTGTCGTGTAATAGAGTAAGCAAACTTATTCCGTAAAAATGGTGGACATGAGGGTATTTTGAAGTCAATAGGATAACGAGGAATAGATATATATTATTTTCAATATTTAAGATATTTTTGGCTGTTTTTCGTTATTTTTATGGCTCGAGTTTTATATATGAATTTTTTTTTGTTAGGAGTGTTTATGTTCGAATGAGTCTTGTACCATTTAGATTTAGTTGGAGCTTTAATGCGGCTCCGATCACCTCATAGAAAACAAAAACTTATATTACAATATTCATTCAAAGAGTGTGTAAAAGAAAAAACAATCAATCAATTAATATAGGGTTGAGAGAGTAGTATTTACTTGGAACAAACTCAAACATTTATAAATTGTATTATAATAAGAAAAATTCGTAGTCGTTATTTTTCAGGTACACATGAGATAAATCCGTTCATGTAGAATAATTTACAAATAGCATAGCGGCCATAGTAAACTGTATTAAACAAATCTAATATGACGAGCTCGATCGAAAAGATAGTAATGAATTTTTGTTATAAAATATCACATATTACATCAACTCAGTCGCACCTACGAATAATTAAAGATTATTTGTCCACTTGTCGTCGTGCTACATGACGAGTATATAAAATTGATATACAGTGGAAAGTGTGAAGAACAAAAAAAGCCACGTAGACGTCGGTTTAACTTGGTGTACTTAATTACTCTTTATTATTATTATTATTATGAGACGTTTAAACTCCTTTTTTTTATTACTATATCGAAAAATAAAAAAATCTTAATCAGCGTAACGTCCGTGTTTGTAACTGCTATAAAAAACGCACCAAGTCTCGTATTTCAATCACATCCATTTCAATATTCAAACTTTCACTTGTTGATAATTTCTTTTGATTGAAAAAAAGAAGAACTATGGCTGATCAATACGAACAGAACAAACCATCAGTTGAAGAGACTGTTGGTGCCAACGTGGAAGCTACTGATCGTGGTTTGTTTGATTTCATTGGGAAAAAAAAAGAGGAAAAACCAAGTCATGCTCATGAAGAAGAGGCAATTTCATCTGAGTTTTGTGAAAAAGTTAACGTAAGTGAAGAAGTGGAACACAAGGAGGAGGAAAAGAAAGAAGAGAAGAAACTTCATCGATCAAATAGCAGCTCTAGTAGCTCCGTAAGTCTCTCTGTTTACATCAAATCAATAAATATAACACACTTTCTTTTATGTAAAAAAAATCACGATATGCTATTGTAGGTTAACTTGATGATATATAGAGATTATACTTTACACTATTTGTTTTCTCAATAAATAGTTGAGTAAATTTACTGTTTACTTTTTCTAGCTGGTATGAATTAATTATAAGTGATCATAGATTATATATTTATAGAGACTATTTTTAGTTTAATCAGTTGAGTGAACGACGTGTTAATGTTGATTGTTTTGCAGAGTGATGAGGAGGAAGAAATTGGAGAGGATGGACAGAAGATCAAGAAGAAGAAAAAGAAGGGATTGAAGGATAAGATTAAGGAAAAAATATCTGGTGATCACAAGGAAGAATCGAAAACAGAGGATACCTCAGTTCCAGTTGAGAAGTACGAGGAAACAGAGGAGAAAAAAGGATTTCTAGACAAAATTAAGGAGAAATTGCCAGGTGGCGGACATAAGAAGACGGAGGAAGTGGCGGCTGCGCCACCACCACCGGCTGCGGTGGAGCATGAGGCGGAGGGGAAGGAGAAGAAGGGATTTTTGGACAAAATTAAGGAGAAATTACCAGGATACCACTCAAAGACTGAAGAGGAAAAGGAGAAGGAAAAAGACTAAATTAAATGAATGTTTATTTGTTGCTTTTTTTATTTTACTTTTGGGATGTTATGATTGTGTTTCTATGTTGTTTTTTGTTTTTTAAGTGTTTTTCCATTTCCTTCACTTTTGTTTTTTTTGGATTTTGAAGGATAATTGTTAGTACTGTATTTGATATTTCTGGATGTAAGTGCATATATATATGTGCCTTATGTGTATGAAGTTTGATAATATGGATTTGTAAAATGCAGTTGATTTTATCCTTATTGACTTCTTGTTTTATGGTTTTTATTGTTTCATTTCCAACTCTGTTATGTATAGTAAACATATCGAGTTATCATATATAATTGCAAATCTTAAGAGGTATTATTATGGCAAAAGACGATAAAAATTCTAGAGTTTTGATTTATATTTCTATCGATTCATCCCCTTACGAGAAATTATCAAATCTATTAATCATTCAATCGACTAGTCAATCAAATATTAATTAATAATAATAAATGAACGATATAATAACTACCATTATACTATAGTCAAAACGTCTTTAAAATGCAATATGCAATATCTATGTAAAAATATTTATACAGCCAAAACATATTATTAAAATGCAAATCTTGACAATGACATTAGGTAACAGATATTTATATGTATAGCCAAAGCATCTTTAAAATACAAATATGCAATCTTAATAATAACTATACCAATTAAATACGACCTAACAATATAAAAGTTCTCACATCAAGCATTTTTGTTAGCATGCCTTTATGGATTAGACAAGATTGTAATTCAAGCTATAAGCTTTTGAAGAAACATGGACCATTAGCCATGAGGCATGAGCTGTAAGAGTAAAGTTGAGGTTCATTAAGAAGCATGAGTGTGTGCTTTACAAAGTGTAAAGTGCATATTCTATGGAATGGGGTAACATAATGGTGGGAAACTGGAGGAAATAATGTATAGATTGATTCATGCATCTTAATCTAAAAAGCCTGCAAAAAACACAAACTCTTAGTTGTAACGGTAGGGCGATTTAGTATCTGGTCCTAGTTAGTGCTCAAAATATTTCGCGCCATTTCATAAAATTCATATACTAAAATTCATAAAATTCAAATTTTGAATTTGTGATATATGCATACTTGATACCAAATGAAACTGAAAAACAAATAGCTAAAATTCAAGCCACAAAAAAACATACAATTCCAACATATAACAAACAAGACACAACTTTCCCAAAATTGAACGTTCGGAGCAACCTAAGCAAAAATGCATTCAGTCCAAATTTCGTCATAGTAAAAAAAAAATCAAAATAACCAAAGGTCGATGCAGAGGTAGATCCAGAATTTAAATTCTACAGGTTCAATATTTATGGATCTTAGTATTGAACTCATTATATTTGAAAAGTTTATGGAACATTTTGTCAATCAAATGTTGGAGATGTGAGTCCAAATGTGGTTGGAGCATTTTGTATTGATACTGGATTACCTTGTGATTTTAATCACTCTTCTTGTCATGGAAATGGCCAACTCTGTGTGGGTCGCGGGCCTGGGTAAGACTCGTCCCTTCTTGAGAAAGCTGTTTAGTAGATGATTCTTTTTTGTGACTACTCGTGGACCTTTTAGATTACAATCTAACGTGTCTTGTAGATATCCAGATGAAATATTGAGTACAAAGATCATTGGAGAAAGACAATTTCAAAAGGCTGTTGATCTTTTTACATCTGCTAAACAAGAATTATCAGGGAAAATTGATTATCTACATGTTTATATTAATTTTACAAATATTAAGGTTCAATTAGAAGATAATAAGGTGGTCCAAACATGCCCTGCAGCATTGGGCCCAGGATTTGCTGCTGGAACTACTGATGGGCCTGGTGTTTTTGGTTTCCAACAGGGTGATACTGAGGTCACAAATTAATTTAATTAACTAATATAATCTTGAAAAAAATTAAAATTAATCTATTATTACTATGTTTTAAAGATGAAATTTTGATTTGATTTTCAGATTAATCCATTTTGGAAGAAGTTAAGAGATGTGTTAAGAGAACCAAGCCCATATCAAGTGAGACTGTCAAAAGCCCAAAACTGTTTTATTGGACTCTGGAGAGATGTTTTGGCCATATTCTTGGGCGGTAAGGCCCAACCACAAAATTAAAGTGGTGTATACTTTTTTTTTTCCTTTCATTTCCAGTCTATTGTTTGTTATCGTATCGGAGCTCGATTAATTAGAACTCCCATTTACGAGGAAATATCTCCCTACCAAATGATG
The DNA here is from genome assembly GCA_022817965.1 of Solanum lycopersicoides. Classification (NCBI taxonomy): domain Eukaryota; kingdom Viridiplantae; phylum Streptophyta; class Magnoliopsida; order Solanales; family Solanaceae; genus Solanum; species Solanum lycopersicoides. Next base: position 94,222,887 of record CM040621.1, on the reverse strand, counting down.
TTCCATAAGGAATCTCTCTGGTTAAGGATAGAGGTATTGTTAGTGTATACTCGGTGTATAACAAGTACACCGATTATATTGACTAAATTTTGTATAAAAATAAAGATAAAGTTTCTCTTTTTTTATTGTATAAATATGAACAAATGGAAATTCTCTTGATTTCTCTCAATATGACATATAATAAACTTAATGATGTTTTTTTTTTGTAGCCAGCAATACTTCCAATTCAAATTGTTAGGTTAGGAAGTCTCATCATTCTTTCTGTGCCAGGAGGTATATTTTGACTATATTTTTAAATATAAAATTTGTGATATATAGTAACTTATTTCAAAATTACTAAGAGAAAATGTACACATTCATGTTGTGGTATAGAATTTACAACAATGGCTGGACGTAGGTTAAGAGAGGCAGTGAAAGAGACACTAATTCGCAGCGGAAATGGCGAATTTGATGACCAAACTCATGTTGTCATAGCTGGCCTAACTAACGCTTACTCACAATACATAACCACTTTTGAAGAGTACGAGCAACAACGATATGAGGTACTACCCACTCTTGGAGACAAATGTATAACTTGCAAGTTATATATCTGTTTATTAAAAAATTCGAATTATAGTAAAGTAAGGTTACCATACACCTCTTAAAAGTTCTCACTATCATATCATATACAATAGAAGTATGTATCCAAATTTGTTCTTTATATTGTCAGTACATATAACTTAAATCAATCGTCATTTAAACTTGGGCAGGCCGCGTCTACGCTATATGGTCCACACACATTATCAGCATATATTCAAGAATTCAAGAAGCTAGCTGAATCTATGGCAAAAGGAGAAAACATTACTACAAAAGGACCTTCACCACCAGACCTTTTGTCAATTCAACTTAGTCTATTACCAGATCCTACTGGTGATTCACCTCCACCTGGCATAAATTTTGGCGATATTAAACAAGACATAATGGTACCAAAATCCGGAACGTTTACAAAGGGAGACAGAGCAATTGCAACATTCTGGAGTGCAAATCCAAGATATGACTTACTTACTGAAGGCACATTTGCTGTTGTGGAAATGCTTCAACGCCAAAGTTGGCTACCTGAATATGATGACGATGATTTTTGCTTGTTCTTTAAATGGCAAGCAGAAAATATAACTAGTATTGCTCGTGATGATGTGAATAGTTATGGTTATGCCACACTTGAATGGGAAGTACCAGAGGATGCTAGTCCTGGTGTTTATCGGTTAAGGCATTTTGGATCAACTAAGGAAACGAAAGAATCATCAAACTCGTATTATACTGGTACATCTAGTGCATTTACAGTGTCATAGGATAGTTGAAGTTTCTTCAATATGTTGATATAATAATGTGCTGCTCAATTACTTGTCTATTTCTGAGATGGAACATTTGCAAAATCTGCAATGCTGTAATAATCTGTCATACTCATGATCATATCCATATATTGAGCTAGAAATGTCTAAAGTTTGACTCGAGCTCGAGACAAAAGGAACTGAAATGAAAGTAACATGATTATTGAGAGTTGAGGTACAATTATTGAAATGAAGTAAATATATATCACTTGTCCATCCAGATAACACAGCGTAGGCTCTTTCCTTGAATGAGTAAATCAAACGCCTTATTGATATCTTCAAAATTCACTTCATGTGTCACAAACTTGTCCAACTCCAATTCCTGAGAAGCCACATAAATGTTGTAGTAAAGGTTAATTTCACGTAGGGTCACTGAATTTTCTAGCAGATTGATCTAAGTACCTTGTCAAGGTAACGTTTAACGAGGATAGGAACATCAGATTTGGGTTTGAGACCACCAAAGAATGATCCCATGAGAGTTTTATTACTCTGAAGAACCTCAAAAGAGTTGAGATTCAGCTGTGCATCTGGCTTATCAACTCCTAAAACAATTGTTTTACCCCAACCCTGTATATTACAGCCAAAGGTTAATAGACAAATTTGTGTTATTGATTAATACAAGATTTACGCGGGGAGACCTTTCTGCAGCAGGCAAATGCTTCCTGCACAAGTGTTCCCAAACCAACACAATCGAAGCAATAATCAGCACCTCCATTAGTCATCTCAATTATTACCTGATATGAGAGTTTTGGCATGGGATAAGAATCATTGTCATATTTAATTTATACAGGTTTGTACTCCGTCTAATTTTCAAGATTACGAATCCCACATTTTAACCTCACTATACCAATAAAAGGCCTACCTGACTAACAGGTTTATCCCCACAGCTTTTGGAATTGACAAACTCAGTAACTCCAAACTGCTTTCCTATTTCAAACTTGTCAGAGTTCCTACCAACGCCGATAATTCTGGTAGCACCACATAGCCTTGCTCCCTCGGCAACCTAAAAGATCCTCCAGAAGCATAACAGCTTACATGATACTGACATATATAAGCAAGAAGAAGTCGGAGGAGAAACTTACTGCTAATCCAACTGATCCTAAACCGAAGATAACTACTGTCGAACCTGGTTCCACATTTGCTGTTTTCCAGGCAGCACCAACTCCTGAAGTTTAATTTACATCATATCAAACACGAACCACAGATAGTTTTAAGGAAAATTGAAACAAACAACATTAATATGATGACTTGGTTGATTTTTATAACATGTAAATATTAGAAGATGAGGAACTTACCTGTTGATACTCCACAACTCAAAAGGCATGCCCTGTTAGGTGGGATTTCAGGATCAATCTTTGTTACATTAACAACATCAACGACTGTGTACTCGGAAAAACTTGATATATACAGGTAATGGTGTAAAGTTTCTCCTTCAGCATTAGTGAATCTGCTTGTATCATCTCTATGCAGCAAAGGAGACGCTTGAAATGGGAATTTGGAACAAAGGTTGCTTTTCTTGGATTTACAGTCTACACAGTCCATACAGTCAGGTAAAAATATCGGTACAACTGAATCTCCTTCTTTAAACTCATCAACATCTTCTCCAACACTCTCCACAACCCTTAGATAGTATAGCCAGAATGTCATATAAGAATCAATGCCTTATTTCATGTCCACTCAAACACGTTCATATAAAATGAAATGGAAGGAGTAAAATTTACCCGAAAGCTTCATGGCCTAAGATTCTTGGAAAGCAGCCAGGAAATTCCTTACAAGAAAAAAAAAACAGTTGATACAAAAGTTAATAAACAAGTGATTCTCGAGGGTAGATACTTGGATAAAAGTTCCATACTTTCAACTTCCATAAGGTAATGTCAGTATGACAGAGAGAAGTGCAAATGATTTTGAGTCGAACTTCATGTGCTTTAGGAGGAGCCACAATCACTTCCTCTATCACCAGTGGTTCTCCTGCTTTTCTTGCCACCGCAGCTGCAGCACACACAACTCACAAGTCAGTGTTGAAACGTAATATAATTAAGTAATTAAAAGTGTGTTCTCTGTAACGTGACACAGTTTAACAGTAACAATTTAAGCTAACCAGTGAAATAGTACTCAATTCAACACAATAGCAACAACTTTTATCATATAAAAATCCTCCTTTTTCTGAAGAGTATGTACATACCTCTGCAACGAATAGGCTTGCCAGCAGTTTTGCTAATCCCTAACCGTACTGTGGAAGCCATTTTCCAAAATGCTCGAGAAAAAAAAAACAGAATTTTGCAAATTTACATATCACTTGTGCCTTTTATAGCTGCTAAAGTCTGTTAAGGGGAGACCTCATTGCCAGAAAACAGTAGGATCTGGTGCAAGACTGCAAGTTGCAACAATTAAATATACATATCCATATGTCTTAATTTGCGTGTTTTTAAGTCATGTTTACAAATTTAATTGTACCGATTTAAGGATAAAATCTGAACTAACTGTTGAATAGAGTTAGGCTAATGATCCCTTTATTGATCACCACAACAAACCTACATTGAATACAGTTTATAGGGTGTGGGGCTGTGGGCTATCAGCATGTTCTTCTTTTGACAACTCTTTAATTCTAATTTTTCATATGACGTATTTAAAATCACAAAATTGAAAGATATTTTGGTACATTCTACGTATCTTTAGTTTAACATCAGAATACCTAAAAAAAAAATATTTTCTTAAACTTCATGTCAAGAAGTCTAAATCAGGCAAATAAACTGAAACGAAGAAAGTAGTATTTAGTGATGAACTTGCATTCTGATTATTGGGAAGACTCCATTTTCAGAATCAAAAATAGCAACATATACCATACAGGTATTAACCCGTGGTTTACCTAATAATCAGTTCAGTTAGGTATAAAGTGGATTTCCTTATTGATTTTTCTGTCAAATGCAGTAGTTGTTTTATTTCATATTTTGATTTCTGCTATTGGAATAAGAAAATAATTACATCCCTATATTGTTTTGAGATGTCTAAAATTTGATCGAACTCGAGACCAAATGAAAGTAACATGGTTTTTTAGAGTCTATAACTTGTCCATCCAAATAACACAGCGTAGGCTCTTTCCTCGAATGAGTAAATCAAACGCCTTATTGATATCTTCAAAATTCACTTCATGTGTCACAAACTTGTTCAACTGCAGTTCCTGAAAAGCCACATAAATGTTGTAGTAAAGGTTAATTTCACTGAATTTTCTAGCAGATTGATTAAGTACCTTGTCAAGGTAACGTTTAACGAGTATAGGAACATCGGATTTGGGTTTAAGACCACCAAAGAGTGCTCCAGTGAGAGTTTTCTGACTCTGAAGAACCTCAAAAGAGTTGAGATTTAGATGTGCATCTGGCTTATCAACTCCTAAAACAACTGTTTTACCCCAACCCTGCATATTACACAGAGTTGTGAAAAAAAATGACAAATTGTTAATTAGTAAAAGAGTTATGTGGAGTCACCTTTCTGCAGCAAGTAAATGCTTCTTGCACAAGTGTTGCTAGACCAACACATTCGAAGCAATAGTCAGCACCGCCATCAGTCATCTCGATTATTACCTGCTCAAGTTAACAGAAAGGGGGAGGGGGTTGAATTCATGTCATATTTAAGTTATATATACCGTCAGTATAAGAATTTTTTACACCATCCGTCTTACTATTTTCAAGATTGTGAATCTCACATTTTATGGAGACTTACATGTAGATATATACTTTGGATGACCTGATAGTGTAACCAATCGAACGAATAAAAGACTCACCTGACTAATAGGTTTATCCACACAGCTTTTGGAATTGACAAATTCAGTAATTCCAAATTGCTTCCCTGTGTCAAATGAGAAAGCTAAAAACAACAAAAAAATAAAAAGTAGTACTACTAATTGATTCTACAGAGTGCTTACCTATTTCAAACTTGTTAGAGTTTATATCAACACCGATAATCCTGGTAGCTCCACATAGCCTTGCTCCCTCTGCAACCTAAAAGAATCTCCAAGCTTACATGATAACCGATATATATGAGCAAGAAGAAGTCGGAGGAGAAACTTACTGCTAATCCAATTGATCCTAAACCGAAGATGACTACTGTCGAACCTGGTTCCACATTTGCTGTTTTCCAGGCAGCACCTACTCCTGAAGATCAATTTACATCATATCAGACATGAACCTGTTGTAAAACTCTTATTACACAGTTTTTTCATGTATTTGTATATTACCACAGATAGTTGTAAGGAAAATAGAAACAAACAACGTAATATGATGACTTGAGTGGTTGATTATAATATGTAAATATTAGAAGATGAGTAAATTACCTGTTGATACGCCACAACTCAAAAGACACGCCCTGTTAGGTGGGATTTCAGGATCAATCTTTGTCACATTAACAACATCAACGACTGTGTACTCGGAGAAACTTGATATATACAAGAAATGATGTAAAGTTTCTCCTTCAGCATTAGTGAATCTGCTTGTATCATCTCTATGCAGCAACGGAGACGCTTGAAATGGGAACTTGGAACAAAGGTTGCTTTTCTTGGATTTACAGTCTACACAGTCCATACAGTCAGGCAAAAATATCGGTACAACTGAATCTCCTTCTTTCAACTCATCAACATCTTCTCCAACACTCTCCACAACCCTTAGATAGTATAGTCAGAATGTCATATAAGAATCAATGCCTTATTTTGTGTCCAGTCAAACACGTTCATATAAAATGAAATGGAAGGAGTAAAATTTACCCGAAAGCTTCATGGCCTAAGATTCTTGGAAAGCAGCCAGGAAATTCCTTACAAGAAGCAAGAAAACAGTTGATACAAAAGTTAATAAACAATCGATTCTAGAGGGGAGATACTTGGATAAAAGTTCCATACTTTCAACTTCCATAAGGTAATGTCGGTATGACAGAGAGAAGTGCAAATGATTTTGAGTCGAACTTCATGTGCTTTAGGAGGAGCCACAATCACTTCCTCTATCACCAGTGGTTCTCCTGCTTTTCTTGCCACTGCAGCTGCAACACATACGACTCACAAGTCAGTAACTTATAACGTGTTTGAGACATAATATAATTAAGTAATTAACCTTGCACTCTTAATTTCTAACTGTTAATCTAACCATTGAAATGGTACACAATTCAACACAGAATGCAGCATTTTTTATCAGTTTAAAATCCTCCTATTGTTTTCAAGTTTCTTTATCAATCAACAAAAGCTAAGAACCCTTTTTCTACATATGCAAGGTGAGGATCACTTCTTGTTCATATTCAATGTAGGAACCATATGATCTCATAGTACCTGTGTTCATCATCTACATATATAAAGTAAATACAAAATTGACCTTATATATACAGTATTTTCGACGAAGGGACACCCAATTCGATGAATTAGTCCTCAAAATATCTGGATTCATCACAGCACTATAACAACAATAGCGGCAATAAATATGGACATTAGCAAAAGAATGTTAAAGCGGCTTTTATGTAAATTGTCACCACAAGCTTTAGCAGCATTTACAAAAAGTGCTAAAATATAATTGTTACTAGTTATTGCCCTTTAAAAAAGTATATTTCCGCTGAAGATCATTTATAGACAGAAAGTATATAGTACATACCTTTGCAACGAATAGGCTTACCAGCAGCAGAAAAATATTGTTTTGTTGAGGCCATTTTCAAAATGAAGAAAAAAAAAACAGAGCTTTTAAAGTCAATGTCACTTTGTTGTATGAACTGTTACATCTTCACTTCTTGTTTTTATAGCGGCTAAACTACTCATCTAAACTTGGAATGCTCACTTAGTTTTGTCTTTCAAAAGCTTTTACCTAGTTAACTGACATGATCAGTTTTGTCCAAGATACATTTTTGGTTCTATTTAATAATTGTGTATTTTGTATATTTTTAGAAAAAATTAATTATTTAGGACCCAACTCATGTAATTAGGCAAGTCATGTAATTAGGCACTTCACACAGCCTGTTATATCTACTTCTATTTCTTTTGTAATTCCATAAAAAAATAATTAAAATTATGTCTCTGACTATCATTGGCCTAATTTCCCAATACAAAATTGTAATTGGCAAGACATAAGTTTAGAAAAATTTTATCCAAAAAAAAACAACACAAATTATAATTACATTATGAGTTCTGAAACAAACTTATGAGTTGAGAGCAATTTTTAATGTCCCAACTACTCCACTGCATGCACCAATCGAATATTTGTCTACTTGATCAAAACTACTCAATTTTGAAGTTTTGTACCGATAGAGAAACAAACTTTATCTATTCAATTATTTTTATATTGTCAATTGACTCATTGCTGTTCTTTGGCATTAATTACATCTACTAAGCAATTTGACATTAATAATCTTATTACTATTTGATCATCTTAATCTACGTTTCTTTAGATCACATGTGCTAATTTAAGGATAAACAACGTGACCAACCTATCTCAGCTGAACGTACTTTTGAAAAGGTTACATCCATGATCCCTTTAATCAACGCCACACAAACCTACCAATTCTCATCAAGTTAAAAAGATTAGAAGCCAGATATTGAATACAGTTTATATCAGTTTCCGGTATTGGCAGAGTGAGGTTGAGGTTCAAGAGGAATTACACTAAATATGTTGTTGTAGCAGCTCCTTTAATGCATGCACCAATTGAGTACTACAGATACCCACTCGAATTGTTTAGTGATGGAGGAGATAACCAATCATGCATCAAACAATACCCCACATCTCTACCTTCTCAAGGTAGGAGTAAGGTTTAAATACACGCTCCACATACCCACTCGAAGGATTACTGTGGTTTTGTTGTTATAAAAACACACATTGATAGAATAAAATGGTACCATTGTTTTGATTAAACATAGAAAATACAGTTCCCATCCACTGGATTAACTATTCCATTGGTATGTATACACACGGGAATAGTATAATAATGGTTTTCCCACTACATCAGCTGTCTGTCTACTTGAGAACCCAAAATGATGACATTCTTTAGAAACAATATCAGAAAATGAAAAGAAAAATTAAGTATATTCCCTATTTGCCCTCTTTATCCTTGAAGCGCTGTGAAACATCATTAAGCATGCATGCCCTTAACAAACACCAAACTCAAATCACAAATCCAGTTACTCACGTCGGCTAGGTCTCTTCACTGCACAGTTCATCAGCCAGACTTTGATCGCTACTTCCATGGTGATGCAAAGATTCTGTACTTTGAACAAAAGAACGAAGAATCTCTGAGGGTGAACTATTGTTCTCGATTTCTTGGGCAACATCATGAAGATCAATCTGAAAAGATTGCAATTGATACATAAAACTTAATTTGCAAATACATCATTCTAAAAAAATAAATAGCTAACAGGAACAAACCTGAACATTTTCAGTGGTTGGTGTTGCCCCTCTTACTATGGTATTCTCACCAGGCCTCTGTGCAATATTAGGAATTTGTTGAGGCACACCTGAGATGCCACCAAGAGCTTGAGAGACGATGGGCATCATTTGCTGAAACATCCTAGACAAGTCCATACCACCACCTTGCCCGGAAAACATGCTTCCAAGATCCTGGGTGTCAATCTGCTGCGCAATCTGACTAACAGTGTTCATCATTGCTGGACTTTGAGTGAATTGCTGCATCATATTCCTCAAGAGATCCGGAGAGCCAGCCCCAGTTTGTTGTGAAACCCCACTCAACAAACCATTTAAAGCAGGACTCTGAAGGACACTAGACATTGCATCCGCTATCTCTGACTGGCCATCAACATTTCGGTTTCCCGTGCCAATAGTCCCCATAACTCCCCTATCTGAGTGTGTCACTGAGGGCATAGCAGGCTCATTTCCCCTGGCTGCAAGCGCTGCAAGAGACTGCAAAAATTGACGCTCATCTCTTTGAGGTAGTTCATTTGGATTGCTGCTACTTGAACCATCAGCATTAATTCCATGAGCTACAGATTGCTTAGTTCGTTTCTAATTTGCAGATCCACCAAAAGAAATAAGAATGTCAAGTCCAGGACCAAAAGTTGGAAAAGCAGTACAAGGAACAGAAAGTTCACTACGTGAAAGGTTAAAACAATTCCAAGGAACATTCACAAATCTGACTTTTCTTCAGTTATGAGATCAACAATAACATTGCACCAAACTGACAAACACCATAGACACTAATTCAACATAGTAGTTTAATATTTAGGGAAAAATCATTACAAGGGCAGTAACCAGCTCTCAATTTCTTTCGACACTGTTGAGAAAATGATAGACAAGGCAGCAGAAGAAATTAAAACTCACTGACCCAAGCCTGAGAAATCCCAAGGGCCATTACTGTACGGTTTGAAACTCAATGAATAAAGGGCACATCCCTCTACCCTACATGTTATGTGAGCTTAAACCCATACATCATATGTTGCGCTCTTACCATTACACTACAAGTCTCGTAGGGAGGGGGAGCTTATTTATTACTACTTATAAAATTCAACTTCCAAAATCTCTTTAGGGGCGTGAATGCTAATGCAAGGTGAATGAGCAATTGGCAAGACCAAAGGACAAAAACAAATTGAGGACTCAAGAAAGTAAAACAATAAAATTTGACCTACCATTTAATGGTACATGAACACTAAAAACTCAGCAGACAAAATCATTTCATTTAGTACCAACAGAAAATGACTCCTTATCACATGTCCTTCTAAAAAGCCTACTACATTTGGAAATAAAAAAGGAAGGTGCTCTATTACCACTCCATCTTTCAGCCAAATCAAATAATCAAAGATATATCTGGGAAGCAGCATCAAAACAGCTTGCTTACCTTCGGCTGCAAACCTCCGAGCCCTAATCCAAGGGGCACAGATGAGGATTCATCAGGACTACCTAACTCCTGACTAGACCTTTGAGCTCTTCCTACACTGGCTGAAGCTTCTGGCTTACTATGAGACATTTCGCTTGATTGACCTAGACTCTGGCATTTACAAGTTTAATTAGGTCTAGAATGTCAAACTAGGAGAAAAAAGTGAATCATTTTATTGGCACTGACCATTTTATCCTCTCTTCCGGGAACACTGGGCGCTGGTAGAGGCTCAGGCACAGTCATCCCACTTGCAGATGTCTCATCTAGTTGAGTGCTAACAGTATCATTCTCAGCACCAGACACAGTAGAGCGCTCTTGGCCACTTGGGCCATCTGATTGGCCTTCATGATACAGAAAAAGCACTTCAGAAAGTATATCGCCATATTGTATCATCATCAGCCAATTAAAAAGTACAGACGTTACACGTGTTAACAAGAAGCTCTCAGTCTGCAAAAAGTTCAGATATAATAATAGATTATTTTAGGACATAAATCTGTGGCGCTATACCAGGCTGTGGCATACTAGAGACTGAGATAACAGCAGGCCTTGGTGCCACAGCTGTAGCCATTATATTTCCAACAGGCAAAACCCTTGTTTGGCCAGAATCAGTTCCATTACCACGTTCACCATGTGCTCCATCTCCATTGGCCGCCCTAGCACCAACTGCAGAAGTAATAGGCGCTAGAAGCACCCATTGTTAGAAAGGTTACAACATTTCCTCACAATTATTGCAATGCTCCACAGGAAAATAAGGAAAAACAATAAGCGAAATACAGAATTTTGTACTAGCATATTTCTCATACCTGCATGTATATGAATATTAACATGCCTCGGGGCATTACCAATCCCAAGAGCGCCAAAGGTACCAGGGTTAGGTGGAACAGCAGCTGAGTTACCGAAGAGTGAACTGGTTTGAAGGGGGAAAGGCTACATCGAGGAAGAGCAACAAGTCATGAGAAAAAAAAAAGGAGCTAGCATCTACCTATTTTTCAGATTGCAATCCTAGCCTAATCCCTCTACTTTTATCTGTCAAACAAACCTGAACCATTATGGGGTTCGGCCCAGTGGAAGATATGTAAACAGCAGGACCAGCATTTACTGAAGATTCAGCCTGCAAATATCAGCTTAATAACTGTAAGAGAAACACTAATGGAAAATGCTTGACCACCAATAAGAGAAGGGAAAAGTCATACAGGTGATTGTCCCATTCTGAGAGTCAATATCGTCCTTCCAAGCTCTAATAGAAGGGCACCTAAATGTTGCATAACTTGACCAATTAGCACAGACTCTGTCTGCACCTGTCCCCTTAATGCAGGATCACTGGAGACTCTTCCTTGTTCCAACCGCCCTGCAAAGTGCTACAAAGTGGCAAAAGATTAACAAACAAAATCAAAGAACAAAGAGAGAGAGGACACAACTTTGCCAAAGGAAAAGGCATACAACTGACTTTTGGACGACTGGATAAGAGCAAGTTGACAACAAAAGAAAGTAAAAGAAGTTCAGCAATCATCAGTGAGTTAGAGCAGAAAGGGAATAATGTATCAATTCTAGGAACCATATCTTTAGCAATAATCATTTATGATATCTTATCAGTGATACATAAAGCAACTGTAGGGAGCCCATCAGAGCCAGAAGGTAAGGGCACTCTCCTAAGTAATGCAGGAGTAAGGATGCACACGCATTGCATCTAATGCTATAAGATTTCACTGTTTGGTGTCGCAAGTGGACCAACGTTATTTTGAGCAGTCAAGTTGGTTGTTATAAAGAATAAGAGCAATATATATGGCCCTGTGCATGAATGCTGTTGCAGTGGAAGACTGGCGAACATCATACAACACACAATTTGTACAGTTGTGCAAGGGGTGAGCACAAGAAAGCTGCTGTACCTCTCTCTAAAGATATGTCTGAGCTCTGTATGATATATTCCCGCACTATGTCAAAGTAAATCACTTGCTGAGCCCAGACATGGTGACAACCTATCATCATCAAAGCTCCGGAATGTTGAGAGCCAAAAAGTGCTTCAACACACACGGAGCATAGCAATTCCATTTTCCCAGGAAAAGAACAAACAGAGAAGATGGATCCATACCATCAAACCACAAAGGACTGATATTTTTTACTATCACTTCAAGAATAAGCAAATACAATGCAAGCTCGGTCTCAGTGTGAATATATGATAGCTAGCCAACTTGCAAGCAGTTCGAGTAAGGCTTGGCAGCCAGCAGATATTGAGCAGAGTTCAACCTCCCAAAACTGAGGAAGTTTGTATGCCTGCATTTATATGCATGGATAGGATCAACCTTTCTATATCCCTTCTGTATAAGAAAGAGTCTAACCGGAAGATCTGGAAACCAGCAACACTCTTCTAAACCTACCTATACCCTCTTCTACTCATTGTCCCTCTGTTATATTAAGGGGTTCCTCACGACAACTTGACAACTAGTCTTCGGCCTGTAATTTATCAAAGGGAAATTCACAAGCATCAGGAAGGTCGTTCTCTGGGGCCTTGCAGAACTTATTTTAAAAGAACACATCCTCCTTAAATGAATTATATTAACACCGACAAAACAGAGGAGGTTGCCTCCGAACAGGTTCTACGTCTCTCCCCCTACCAAGGCTCCTCTCAATCTTCTCATCTCTGTAATTTCTTTTCATCTTCCCAAGTGATTTTAACTAATCAAACCTTTACCTCCCATCTAATTCCATCTAATTAGACCAGATTCATAGTTATTTATGGACTTCCCTTCAAGGGTCATTTGTCTTCAGTGATTCCTATACCAATGTGTTAGGACTCCTAATCACAATTTCAAGAAAATCTTTAAGGGGATGATAACAGGTAGGTATATTGTAATACAGTTGAGGAAGCTAGAATTCAAGATATTACACTTTATCCCAACCCCCCAACCCCCAACCCCTTCCGTTGATAAAGATTTAAAGGCTTTGCACTTTGGTCTTTTCATGCCAAAAAATAGTCATTTTCCTTCAAGGGCTTTGATTTTAACAAAATAAACCCGGCAGCAGAACTGGTCAAGCTCTGAGCAAAATTGCAAGACTGAAAAGCTCAAGCGAGACACTCCGCCAAGATACGGTGTGCCCGGATTAGCTAAAATATGTCCATTACACAGTACATGTTATCAATCATAGTCAAAGATGCTTCTTGCCAGTTGATTTCTTAACAGTAACACTAGAACCATGAAGATACTAGAGGGAAAGGAAAGAGGAATGGGGCAGAACCTTAATAATAAAAAGGAGATCATTTTATGGATCAAGGGAAGGCACTGCAAACAATTTCTGCTATATGGGGAGCAATGATATACTACACATGCAAGTAAGAAAGAGGAAGCTGTTGAAGCAAACAATTGTAAATACTACTTTTGCCATTGCACAGATACAAAAAGAGATCAGAGAGAGGATTGGATAGTTACAATGTTCAAAGAGAGCTCATAGAGTTAAATTTTGATTCAAGGTTTAGGTAACTAGTTTATTTTACTTGTGATTGGAGATCTAGTTGTCCTAACACCCCTTCCTAGAAGATGGTTAAGGCTCAAGAGTCTCTTTAGGTGTATCAAATATTTGTTTTCAATGGTAGTGTTTCACAGTTTAATACCAAAAAAAAGAGATATTATGGACATGGTACATACAGATAATGCTGCAATGACTTGACCACCAAAGAGACGCTCTGCCTGACGCAGCGCAAGGCTCAACACTTCTGGACTCGATAAGCCACGATCATGTGTAGGCAACTGTACTGCAGGTGGATCTCCCGCATTATTAGGTGACTGGTTCGGCGGGTAACCTGAGGTAAGAGAATGCAAAGTCTTTCAGAGATCCATTCACCACAAGAGAAGAAGCAAAAACAATAAAATCCGCACCGTTCTGTGAGAATACATGCTCCATCCCGTCCATGAATTCAGAAAGCGTGATCAAGGAATCCAAAAGGGGCTTCAACGTGCAAAAAGAAAAAAATAAATGAGTCAAACATGGCCATGAAAAACATGAGACAGAAAAAACATAAGACATTCTACCAAATTAATTGAGGGGACAGCTATTGCTGCCCCCAGTGGAATTTGCACTACTTGCGGCAAAGATTGACCAGATTGCTGACTTCCTGACTGACTTAAACTCTCATTTCCTTGAGGGCGAGGAGCTGGAGCGCTGGCCTGCTCACAAACCAACCCACCAAGCAAAGATAAGGGAGCAAGCAATGAACAATGGCAAATGAAATTCTCACCACCTTGCTAGTTGAACATAAGTGAAATTAAAGGTCCCATATAAGTGAGGTCCTGTAACTTTGAAACATGAAAGGGCTCATCGCACAAATGACACGAATAGAGAAATTCCAGTAAAATATAAAGGTAGCAGGTGAACCTAAGAGATCTGAAACATAAGAGAAAAAGGTGGGGAAAAAACCTGCACACCGGGAAGATGGCCACCAGTCATGTTCCCGATCCCTACAGTGTTCAAAACTGCCCCAATAACCTATAAAGTTGGACTTTTTTCTGTTATAAGATTCTCCCAAATCAACTCAAATAACAGTGATTAAAAAATCTTGCAACTTCTATGCAACCCACCCGATTAAGATCAGGCACAAGTCCTTCCCCCGGATCTCCAACATTAAAAGTTCCAAGGACAACACTGTGTGAAATCTGCCCGATACGATTCCGTGAGCCACCAGCAGTGGGTTGAGGCTCTTGTCCTGTGATACTCAAAGATAATAAGATTGTTCGTTACCTCTTGTTTGTTACACCTCTGACTAACAAATCAGCCAAATGACCTGAGAGCCTAAATTTCAGATCACGAAGCCTTTACCTCTGTTAACATTGTTAGTAGTAGCTTCGCCACTGCTACCACCTGATGGAGCTTGCAATTGAGACTGCCTCAGCACTAAATGTAGTGTGTCCCCATTTTCCACATCTGGAAAGAGTTAAGCTTTGGCAAGAAACCCAAAGGTTGTAGATGAAAGAGGCTCCATTTTTTGCGAAAATATTACATCTAATCAGGTGAAGTTGTATGTAAACAAAACATTGAAGTATCAACTAATTTGCTGGTCAAAGATAACTCTCTAAAATTAATCATAGACATGATAGGACTTAAGAGGTGAGAAACCAATCAATTTGTTAGTTAGAAACAACTCACTAAGCTTACTTACCAACATGGACACCCTTCTAGATGACCAGGGTAAAGGATCAGCGAAGATATGATATTTAGAGGTATTTAGGTTTGTTGCATATGATATATTGAGGTATTTAGGTTTGTGGCATTACCAAAAGTCAATAAGTACTACCCTCGGGAGATTAATATTTCAAGCAGACAGAGACCTAATTCTCCATTAGATTCATTCCTACTCTTGCTTTCTACATAAGGCACGCCTCATGGGTTTGAGCCCTTCCGCAGACAATAAGCCTAATATTTATGTGGAGAGTAGAGGGGGAGCTCATTATCCACCGAGTTTCGAACTATGCCTTAGTTCAGGTTTGTGGCAGTTGCGTAATCTCACTCGAAGGGGTTTTCAGTTTAAAGAAAAACTACTTCAAATTATGTTCAAACCTTATATATTCTCATGAACTCCAGTGTACTTCACCCTCAATGACCACAAGTTAGAGCTTCTTTCTGAATCAGTTTAGAAAATTTCAAAGCATTCAAAAATTAGCTATCAGTTTTGAAACAGAAAAGGTAGGACAAGCATATGTGAAATGATGAAATCCTGGAAATTACCTCAAGAGAGATGTAAGGAGCTAAACGCACATATACAAACATCTAACAGAAAACTCTGACCAACAAATTTAAAGAGAAGAAAATATTTCCAGCAAAGAGTGCTCGAGCAGACACAAAATGAGGGGGGAACTTGAAATCGTCAGTTGATAGGATACGATATTCAGAAAGAAGGTGATTATCCTTCAAGACCTTGCCCCTAAAAATTAGTCTCTGCTGCTCAACAGGTACACCAATCTGACTTGCTAGTTTGTCCTTCAAGGCTGAAACTTGCAACTGAGATTGAGACATGATATAGAAGTAAAGTAGACAATGAGTTCCAAACAAGAGATATATCAGAGAAGTACAGTGCACGTGATTGATAAAAGATTCCAAGTACTAAAATCCACATTTAACTTCATATCAATAAGTTTTTATTCGAGAAAAGGTCTCTACGTTTCAATATATTATTTCTGACAAGCATAAAGGGGAAAAAATCACTTTTCAGAAGTAGCATAAATTTAAGAAAGCTCTGCATGTAACTGAATAAGCATGGTAGTAAATACTCTTTTTCAGCATAACCCACAACAGAAACAGAGTAAGTAACAAAATTTACATTCTTATCCACGTTAAAAGTATACGTCTGGGAATCTAACGTCTTGATGTTGAGTACCACGGTTGATTCAGAACTTCCACCAGAATCATTACTTGTGCTTGACCCTTCAACTGCTTGCTGATCAGCCATGAAGACTTCAGAAACAACAACTACCTGCAGAGAAAACTCTGATGAAACAACAACTACCTGAAGAGAAAACTCTGATGGATGGTAAGCATTTATAGAGCACCATGCAAAATAGTTGAGACAAACTATCACTAAGGAACAACTGCAAAACCAAAACTCCTTGGCAGGAAGGTAGACCATCCACCCACAGATTTAAATGAAGGCCTAGATCCGCCAATATGCAAATCATTCATTTTTTTATTTTTTTTGAGAAGTTAACAATACGCAAATCACACATATAGATTCATGAGCAGCAAAGATAGAATATTCAACAAAGCATAATTAGCAGCAAAATAAAACCTTACCCTCCCACATGCACCCTCACCCCCACCCAACCCAAAAAAGAAGCAAAATAAACTAAAACTCGAACAATTTAGAAGCGAATCCATTTGGAATAATATAAAATGACCGAGGATGGCAAGATCATGAATGAAAAGAAGAATATTTTTGCACATCCTTTAATACCAAGGTGAAGCCCAAATCTTTTTTTGTAGGTACAGTAAGAATATCAGTGATGTAAAACCAGCAACAAGGGAACGTTGAAGCCTGGGAAAGCATAAACCCGAGATGCACATCAATCCTCAACCTACATGAGATTATGTGAAAAAAGAAAAATCCACTAACAAACTTTTCTCTCACCCCCTCCCATTCCCTCCTGCAAGATTTATTTCCATTCAAATTTATTATGTTTTAAAAAAATTAATTTTATTTCCATTCAAATTTAAAATTCCACTCTGCCTTTGATTGCAGACAACACTTGAATTTTTAAGATGCATCCTCGTTTCACTCATGTCAAGTTAATGATGGCATAGTTTTGGCAAGTAAATATGTAGATTTGGACAGAACCACAAACAAAGGACTAACGAAATAAATATAGTGGCATTGTCTGTGGACTCTATTGTTAATTTCTTTTTATGACCGAGAAAATTTGGGGATAATGGGCTTGTACATCTGCTCTTCTCCGCTTAAATATAAAACTTGGCACATTTTGCATTCCACATTTCACAACCTTGTTGTTCAACCAAACCCGTAGGAGATGGGGATTCTCTAGGCATTTACCAATAGCTTTTTAAGAGAACAAACTGATTGTTGTAACTTCATACACACTTTTCTATAGCTCAACTTTCAGCATATTTGTAATTGGTTTTGGACTTCAGTGAAGGCCAGGCAATCCCTTGAACGCAACTTTCACTCTCACAGGTCAAGAAAAAAGCAGCAGAAATTAAACAGTAATTTATTCAAATTACTCAGGTCATAAGACAGTAAAATCTTATCCAACATGCCAAATGTGTTTGGAAACTAGGGTACACCATATGCTGTGCCCATACAGCTTAAGTTTGCAATTTATAACCATGGCCGGCAATTTCTTTTTTTGAGAAAGAAATTACGCAATTATTTTAGTTATGATTTCCTTTTCAATACTGTGGCGCTTGTTTCTTTTATCTTGTCTTTTTTTGCTTCTCAAGAGACGAAACAATGGATCTTTAACCAAGACAAGTAAATTCATAATACAATCATTTGAAATGGTACTTTCTATATGATCCCTAAATGTTCAATATTTATCTTTTTATAAGTAAATGTTCAACATTTATGTCTCAGCTGGGGCTTCATTTATGAGTTATTGACATATCTAAACAATGGTTTACAGGCTAGATAGCCTAACCTATAAATGGACCGTTGTGAGCTCCTACAATATCTTTTAGTCCATGGAACCTGCCCTGTTGATCTTATACATATCTGCTATGAGGAATTGCAATATCTAAATGGTGATGGGACAGCAGTTCCCAGAATCAAGCCAAAAACCAAGTGATAAATATGAATACAGCTTCCATTGGCTAGGTCGCAGTACATATGAAATTCCAGTATCTCAAATCCAAAAGTTGAATCAGAGTTCTAATCCTCAATGACACTACACATAAGGTCATACAGAAGCTAGAGCTTTAAGTTCAGCAAAAAAAAGTGTCACACAGAATAATCTCTCCAAAAAGAAATTCCAGCTTGCCAACCGACGCTACTTCTGCCACAAGCACACAGAAAGTGTCTACCACTAGCTACTGCAGTGTCCCATTGCATCAGAGCTTTGGAATATGTTTTGCTGTTTTTTGGGTCATGCCTTTCTCTAATAGGGATGCTCTTGAAAGTTGGGAGTTCTTGGGAAGTTGACAAAACCATCAAGACTATTTGGCTGATGATCCCTGGTGCTCTCTTTTGGTGTTTATGGACAAGAGGACAAACAATGTTTTGATGGAATTTCAACTTCTAGAAAACTTTTTGAAGCAGATGTCTAGTTAGCCTTTTCAGCTGATCCAGATTGACCCTTGTAAATAATTTAGAACTCTTCTTAGATATTCTTAGCTCTATAGTTTAGGAAGAAGCTACAAATCCTTGTTTTTGTGAGCTTGACTAAGCTATCCTTGTAAAGCTTGCATCTTCTTGATGCCTTTAATGATTCTACTTACTTCATCAAAAAAGAGAAGTTCAGCAAAAAACTGAAAGATGATTGATATGTATTGCCTTAATCTTTTTTTTCCCTCATTTTCTTGGATAAAATATTGAGGAAACTGAAGCAAATACTGACTAGTACCCATCAAAACTTTGTATACGTCAACGACACATGAAAGCACGTGAGATTTCAGTAATTCAAATCCAAAAGTGGAATCAAACTTCTAACCCTCAATGATACTACACATAAGGTCAAACAACAGCCAAAGCTTTAAGTTCGGCAAGATATGTATTGCCTTGATCTTTATCTTTTTTCATTTTCTTTGATAAAAAGTTGAGGAAACTGACGACTAGTAACCATCAAAATTCAAACCTTTGTAGACAACACGCATACAAGAGCTTACATTAGCTTGTAAAGCAATAACAGCAAGAAATGAATACACAAAATTGAGATTGGAACATTCATACAAATCAAACTATACAAAGCATTTTAACCTAATTTACGATTACAAATCGTAACTGCCAGAGAGATAACATTGGAAACCTACTAGCAAGATCTCGACGGAAGCTACGGATCCTTAGTGTTGTAAGCTTAACTGAGCTATCCTTGTAAAGCTTGCATCTTCTTGATGCCTTTAAATGAATCTACTTACTTCATCAAAATGAAAAGTTCAGCAAAAATCTGAAAGATGATTGATAATGTATCACATCTTAATCTTTTTCCCCTCATTTTCTTGGATAAAATGTTGAGGAAACTGACGGCAAATACTGACTAGAACCTATCAAAACTTTGTAGACATCACGCAAACAAGAGAGCAATAAACGTAAAATTCTATTCATACGAATCAAACTATAGAAAAAACATTTTTAACCTAATTTACGATTGATTTTCAACAGATTAAAAATCATAGCATGATTCTGCCGGATAGATAACGACGGAAACTTACACGCAGGAGTTCGCCGGAGATTGAGATCGGAAGGAGCAAAGGAGAGTGAGTGGTGTCAACTTTGGCCAGAGATTTAGCTGAATGACGAAATGTGAACCGGAGGGGAAATCGGGTCGAATCTAATATTTGCCAGCTCGTTATAACATTCCAGAAGGATCTAGAATTTATTTATTTATCCGGCTTGTAGCCCCGACGCCACCAGAGCTCCAGCTGAAACGATATGGGTTGATGGGTATTCGGGTCACCACAATCGAATCTAGTCCACATTGATGTATTGCCTGTTTCCATTTCTTCCTTTTTTAAAAAAAAAATTGTTTTGTTTTGAGAAATTTAAGATATATATCATCATTCTAAGAAGGTATTAGGTTTGCACAAGTTAAACGATTGAATTTCAATCTTCAGATCTTTAGTTTGATTTAAAGTTTTGCACGAGTTAAACGATTGAATTTCAATCTTCAGATCTTTAATTTGATAAATCAAACAAAGTATCGCACTATATACAATAATATCTAAAAATATTACTTTTAATTAGTTAATTAATTTAACACATAAATTTAGCATTATCAAATTATATTGTAAGCAATATTAAATCTCAATATCTCATATGATACTATTGATAAATAAGTAGCCTATAAAAAAATATATTATTAAGAATTAAATAATGAATTTTCGATTCGTTGAACATGTTATTGATCCAACAAATCAAATTTTATAATTGGATAACCTTGAAATTTTTGCTTTATAATAAGTTTACTTCTTTCTTTTATTGTATATATATATAAATGTAATATTATTATTTATTTATATAGATTATTGTGATTTTGTGGGCAGCTTGTATGCATTGAACAAATCAAAATAACATTTTTTTATATTACTATATATGTCGATAAACATGCATATATAAAGCTAGAGTATATGAGTTGGCATTGAATGTTACAAAATAATTTTTATTTCGTCATTGATGAAATCTTGATTATGTAATAGTTGATTAATGAATGAAATGTACACAACAATGACATCATTTTCCAAACAAAAATAAAAGGAAACATTAGTCAAATATATATATAATAAAGCACTTTTTTTAAAAATATATATATATTTTTTCTTCATTATTTATTCAATCGTTTTATTATTGTGTTTTCATGTTTTTCTTTCTTTCTATTTCACTATCTATATGTAAATAAAAAGCAATTGATGCGATCAAGTCTAAAAGTTTTTCTCTATACATATATAATTTGATAATATTGAGGACGTAATATAGAGACATGAAAAAGAACACGCATTTATCATTCAATTCGTCTGATTCTGAAGTTTATCGATTTAACTTTTGATTATCGTTTTATAGACATGTTAACTCATTAATAAAAAAGCCTCAAACCATTAAGAACCGATAACATGATAACAAAAAAATTAAATTTGTTATCAATTAAATATTGAACCCATTAAATTTAAATCAATCATAAATCAATCTCTAATAACACACACTTATTTGTAGATATATGTATGCACAACTTACTTCCTGTTTATAAAGGGGTTCAAAAACTAATATATTTACATAAATATAAAAAAATTATGTTAAAAATACTCTTAAACTATCGAAAATAGCTCATATTTACCCTTAAATTATATTTTGGCTCAAACCCTTTTCGTCAAACTATTGATTCAAAAGTGTCTTTTTTATTATCGAAAGTTGTTAAATGTCATATAGTGTTCCACTGCCACATAGACTAAAAGAAAAAAGGATAAAAAATTACTCTTAAGTTATCTGAAATAACTCATGTTTATCCTTAAACTATATTTTGGCTCAAAACTACCCTTTTCGTCAAACTATTGGATCAAAAGTATCCTTCTTATTAACGAAATTGTTAATTGCTACAATGTCACATTGCATGTCAATAGTGTTCCACTTCCACATAGACTAAATCTCTTAATCTTAATTACTTTGTTTCCCTCATTTCATTTTTTTCACAGAAACAATTTCACCTGTGCACCCTCTTTTCGCGGCTATGATTTCACAATTTTCTTTGTCGCTAGATTTCAAAGTGGATATTCATGATTGTACTTTAGTAAATCTTTTTTCTTATTTTTATTATGTTTACGATTTTAAAACATTATAGTTAAGATTTCACAGCTTTCCTCTCATTTAATGATAAGATCTTTTGTTACCATTTATCAATAATAATAATAATAAGGTCAACTTTCACATATAGCAAACAAAAAAATTATATTTGTGTGTTATGGCAAAGTTTGCATAATTGCGCTCCGTAGCAAATATATAAATGTATAATTCGCTATACATATACAATTGTATGATTCGCTGGCCTATTTCGCTGCAATTGTATAATTCGCTGGCCTATTTCGCTGCAATTGTATAATTCGCTGGCCTATTTCGCTGCAATTGTATAATTCGCTGGCCTATTTCGCTGCAATATCTGTATAAAATTTGCATTTGTATACAATTGAATCGAAGTAAAATGTTTGTATAATGTATAATTAAAAGTGTATAGGAAGAAGATATATATTTTTGCATGTGTATATACAATTTTCTCTCGCTTTATACGAAACAGAAACACAATTTATACACTTCTGTTGTATAAAGCGAGAAAAAATGTATTTCGCTGCAATTGTATAATTCACAATTGTATAATTCGCTGGCCTATTTCGCTGCAATATCTTTATAAATTTTGCATTTGTATACAATTGAATCGAAGTAAAATATTTGTATATTGTATAATTAAGTGTATAGCACGATAATATATGTTTTTGCATGTGCATATATAATTTTCTCTCGCTTTATACAAAACAGTAACACAATTTATACACTTCTGTTCTATAAAGCAGAGAGGCGAGCAGAGGGAGAGTGGCGAGCGAGAATGGGAGAGTGGCGAGCGAGAGTTTAGGGAAGAGACGACTGACAAACGTTTGCTATGAGACACAATTAAATCAAACATTAGCTACTCCATTTATTTTAAATTATTAATTTGCTATTCTGTACAATTATCCCTAATAATAATGCACTACGCAATTTAGATTGAATTGGTGTCTACGATGGGTAAATGAATTAAAATCAAAAGAATTTTGTACCAAAAGTGTACGAGCTCATAGTTAGCATACTAAAAGGGCCAAAAGAAAAAGTCCTCCCTCCATTTTTAACACTATTTTCCTAGTTTGAGACCGAAGTGGCACAAAACTTCACCTTAGGGACCAAATGCTTCATATACTTTACTTAAAGGACTAATAATAAATTCCATTTTATCCCAATACAGTCAATAACTAGTACTAGCACAGAAGACCGGCGGCGTTTGGTGGACCGGAGTCGAATTTGTAAACCGTCCGAAGTCAACTTCCCGTGATGGCTATCCCTGCACCACCGTCGAGCTCCGCCGCTTCCGGCGGTTATCAGAACCCTAAGAGATCGTTAGGTTTCTTTGCAAACGCAATGAAGAGGAAAGATAGCTATTTACAGTTCTTCGCCATGACAGGAATTCTTCTTCTGAGTATGAGATCGCTTGGGCAAAAGTACCGCATAAACAACCTCGAGGAAGATAACGCTGCGCTTAAGGAAGAACAAAAAGGGCTCGTTCACCGAATGAACCATATCAAGCAAAGCCTACTTGCTGAAGCTGCTAGTGAGCCCACTGGTGCCTTTGCTTCCCGTCTTCGCCGCCTCTTTGGTGATGAAAGCTGAAACAGTTGAGTTTGTTGTTCTGTCTGAGTTTGTATTTCATATATATGTCCAATATTAGCAAATTGATAGATTTTATAATTTGGGATTTTAGAGACTTCATCTTGACCTGGAGCGTTAAATGTTAAGCCTTTTATCTTCAGATATCTTAATTTTTCACTTCTAAGGTGTTTTAATTTACTGTTTTCTTTTGGAAATTTGTTATATGGTATGAATTGTTCAAAAGAATTGCTAAAGGGAACACTTGTGCCTAATTCTATTAGGTGATTGCAACAGCAGGGGAAATTGAATTGAATGTATGAATTATGTAGCATCTACAGAATGCCAACCTTTTGTTCTGTTAATTGACTAATCAACTATGCACCCACTTCCTATCCATTCCGCTCCGTCAAGTTCCACTTAAAGGCAAACTAGGATTTCTCTAAATGATGAGACTCCCTGAGACATCATATTGCATCCATATAGATATTACAAGTCTCTTACTAGTATAAAACGGCTCGTTATAGTTTATACAAACAACAAAATCTCCATGCTTGTAAAAATCATTGAGACGTTTGAAATGATAAAAGTAGCATGCTTTGGAAATCGCAACTTCTTTTCCATAGACTTTCACGGGGATAAATGTTTGTTTGATGCCAACAAGGTTTAATAGCTCTGATGTATTCAAGGTGATAGTTCAGCTGACTGAAGGAACTCTAATAATATACCTAAAAGCCTTTATTTGTTGGAGTATCTTGCATGATTGCAGCATTTATGAAATGATCATCAGGGTGACAATCCTTTTTCTTTTTCAACTAGGATATCCTTCCACATCATTTCAATCGGTGATCCGTCGTCTTTTATATTAGTATTCCATGGCGCTTTTGGTNTTTGATGTTGATCTTAGTTACTCTTGCATTTCATAACTCAGAACCTATCGAAAACAACTCTTCTACAGAGAAAAGGTAATGATAACGTGTTCACACGCCCTCTTCGAACCCACTCGGGGACTATACTGCATATTAAATTATTATTATTTCTTGTTAATAATGGCTGTCTAAGCATGAGTCCAAAGTTCTTTTATTTTCATTGGCATGTTTATTGTTTGATAGACAAGGACACGAACATGGCCACTGATTGCGCCAAGTTGGGTCCTAGTACTATTAAAACATTTGACTAATACTAATTAATGTGTATCTCTGTTTACCAATTCCAACCTTTGCCGTTACAGCAAAGCAAAGTATTTACTTATTTCTTTCAAGTTTCAACTTCTTTATTTTTAGTTGTTATTGCCAAGCCTCATTAATCTTTCTGGTTTTAGCTTTAATCACGTATTTCTTAAAAAAGTTATGTTTGGGTGAGAGACAAATTTAAGATTTAAATGTTAGCGTCTATCTCATGATCCTTTTGGTTTTAGTTTTAATCGGGTGTTTCAAATCTTATATTATTTAAATATTTGCAATATTCACATAGATACCTCGTTATGATAGTCGATATCTTGATAGTTCTATTAAAAAATAAAGTGTGTAATTGACTTTTTCAAACAATTTGTGTATTTTCCGTTTGTATAAGAGCAAAGCTAAAAATTCATATAATGGTGATTGCAATTATGGCACATGAAATTTGGTGGCATTTGCAAAAGTTGGTATTTTTTAATAATACATTTACATAGTTAAGTTTCTTGGATATTGCCTTGCCTTGAAAGTCTCTACAAAATCAATGCCCTGTGGTCCACTGTTTACAAATTGAATCATTATACAAACTCATCATCTATTTATCTTTGTTCTTTTAATATAATGTATTCCTACCCCTACGGTATCGATAGAAATATTATTCTGATAGACTTTCAATTTAAGAAATATATGAAAATTTAATTTATGTATTCATCTAGTTCAAATAAATCTGATTTTTAGATAAATTGAATCGAATTTATCAAATAGATTAAATTAATAAATGAATAGATGATTTTTCATAAATTAACTTTACCATTCAGTCATATTTAACGGTGACATATATATTCATCTGTCCTATTATTGGAATATTGAAATTTGGTATTAAAGAAAATATTTGTCCATAGCGTCATTACGTGCACTTTTTAAGTTCAACTTTTTGAAATAATATATAATTAACTGTATTTGTTTCTTTACCTATCATGTGAACATGTAGAGATTCTTTTCATTTTTTTTTCCAGCCAGTATTTGTCTAAATAGAAAGACAATTAATTATATTCTCTGTATCTTTCCAATAAATCCACACGTGATTAGAATAAGGTTTACTATCTCTGTCTCTTTGGGTATTTTTAGTATTTTTCTAACCGTAACATGTATGCCAAATGCGTGAAACTTTATTACATGTACAAACTCCACCGTCAGACCTTTTTCTAGCCCAGCATATCGGTTCGTTACGATTTAATTTTGAAATTTTTTGATATGATTTATCAATACTCGATTTTTAACATGTATATTGATTAGCTAGATTTGATTTTGAATTTATCAGTATGATAATTTTTTTTTTTGTAGTATTAGGGTTGTGTCTCGGTAAATTCGATTCAATTTGTTTTAAAGTTTAATATCAATTTATTGATTGTCAATTTGTTGGTCAGTAATCTTTAAGATTTGACACCCAAAAAAATTGAAACATCAAAAGTGACAGACCAAAAAGTCAGGTATATGAGTAGAAAAATTATTATATCTTGCTAAAAAATAAATACTAAACTTTTTGTAGAATAGCTTTAAAGTTTGAAACAATTATAAATTGAAGTATAAAATTAAGTCCTAGATCAAGAACTTTATATTACTGAATGATACAAATATACATCTACTATTAAATTTAATTTTGAACGATCCTATAGATTAGACAAACAATAAAAGTCCTTAAGGTAATTTCTCAAATTCTTCACGTGTATTCACTGTATGGCATGTGTGAGCACTAACAAAACCCAAAAGATTTTAATTAAAGGAAACTTATATAAATATACTATAATAAAAAAATATTTATCATTTATAGTAATAATATTTTTTTCTTTACTAGATTACTTTTAATTCATTTATAATACAAGTTTAATTTATAATATAAAAAATAATTTTTTATTCACATATAAACAAATTTTAATGATAAATAATTCATTTATCACACATTTTAATACACTTATAATATAATGTATCAAATTTTTACCAAACAAACATAATATACTTTAAAAACAATTATAATTCATATATATTACATACATAATTCACTTTTAATACATATTGCAGATTTAACATAGTATTGCTATAAATGGTAATAAATAAAAAGTATTGCTAAAATCAATAATTATTTATTAAAATATACCAATTTATATAATTTTTCCTTAATAATTAAATCGGTTCACATATAGACTATGGACAACACGTTAATTCGAACTCATGAATATTTGCACTATCAAAATCTATATATTAAAGATTTCGATAAATATAGCTGATGGCTAAAAATTTTACAGGTAAAAAACTAATCGCAATTTAAATCTTCTTTTACTATAAAGCAAAAAGTTCGAATTTAAGATAAATAATTTCGTAAAAACTATTAGTAGTGTTGTTTCAATCCACAAGTCTCTCATCTCCTAGCTAAAAAATTTATGTCGGATTAATTAGTAAATTTTAAATATGAAATTATTTTAATTAGAAGTATTATAGATCCCAGTTTAATTTGTAATTTGAGGGCCAGTGGGAGAACAATATTAATTGGAGCATAATATTAATAAAAATATATCCCCAGTAAACTTTGGCATTTTAATTATTGCTTGAATGATGATGTGATCTGTGAATATTATTTATTGGAGAGGAAAAAATGGCAGCTGGAAGTGGCTGGCCTATGCTGAGTTAAATGAGGTGTGTCAAGGTAGTGGGCGTAGAAAGGAAATGAGTAAATATGAAAAATTGGGATAATAGTAGTTTACCCCTTCAATTTTATATAATTATAAATATTTATTTATTTGTTAAAATATTTCACTTCTATATAATATATTTAAGATGAAAAACTTTCACATATAGCCACTTAAAAATAATTAATTACTCTCCATAGCTATAGTTTGATAATTATAATTTGTAGCTACATGTTATATAGAGGAAAGAGGAGAGCGTGACTGGGAGAGAGAGGAGAGAGGCAAGAGGCAAGAGAGAGGGGGAAAAGAGTGGGAGAAAGGTAAATTGTATATGTATATTGGTTAGATAATTGTATATTATACATATGTAATTGTATATGACAAGAGAGATTGGGTCAGGGAGGAGAGAGGCGAGCGAGAGAGGGCAGAGAGTGAGAGAGAAGTGAGAAGAGGTGAAGATATATATATATATATATATAATTGTATATAACTGTATATTATACATATATATTTGTATAAATGGCAGCGAGATTGGGAGAGGGAGGAGAGAGGCGAGCGAGATTGAGAGAGGGAGGAGAGAGGCGAGCGAGAGTGGGAGAGAGGTGAATTGTATATGTATATAGGCTAAAAAATTGTATATTATACATATTTATTTATATATCCTGGCGAATTATATATATACAAACATGACTAATTATACAAACTCGAAGTCAATCCATGTAATTAATGTATAATGTTAGTCGTGAGTGGTAATTATAGCAAACTTTAGCTATGATGAGTAATTAAACAGTATAAGTTTCCTTATCCGCGTAATTTTTCCATTTAAGATTATAGAATCAAATGATAACTTGATATCATATTTTTATTTTAAAATAGTTAAATTCAAAGTTTTAATATATATATTTTTAAACTAGATGCAAATTTGAATCCAGATAAATAAATTAAAATAAAAAAATAATATTTTAACCTAATTATTTTTTTTCTTTCCCTAGAAGCTCTCTTTCTTTTTACTCCTTCAATATCTCATACTCATAAATAACAATATTTAAATTATTAAAAATAAATACTTACCATCCGAGTAAATCTCGTATGACTTTTAGCCGGGCTAATCAATCATGAAAAGTGAGATACAGTGAGTGGAGTATTATATTGAAAGGACGTGGGAGATGAGGGTGGATCCCACACCTTTTAACTCATCACATGCACTTTCTGAGGGCAATAAAAAGATAATTTAAATTAATTTATAATTTATAAATTACATCATAATTTAATTTAAATTGTTATACTTATTTAAGAGACGCATTTGTTAAAAATATAAGAATGTTTACTTACTTATATTAGTAATCATTAATAATCAAAGATTTGCAGATAATATTCGAACTAATTCAACACACACATGGATTATTAATGAATAAAGTTCATTTTATTTAGTTTCTAAATAAAATTAGAAAGTAATCATCTATAACATTCTTATGTTATGCAATAATAATGACTATATAATAAAGTTTTAAGTACCGCGTGGACCCCAACACCGACACATTAAACTTTTCATATATTTATTGGTTTTCCCAGTTTACAGACTTGCAGTTGATAATTTCAAAAATTTCCAATAATATTTCCCCCTCTTTTTTTACGACAACTATTATTAGCCTATTAGGGCCACATTCCCTACTTCAACTTGACTTTTACTCCAATTAATGGCCAATTAATTAATACTCCTGTAGAACATAGTCTTTGCCGATCCCATCGAGATGAGATGAATGAGAATTTATCATTTTATCAAAAATTTCAATTTTAAATATATGTTGTATGCAAATTATACGTTAAAAAATATCTTCGATAGAACATTTCTTAGATCATATAGACAATAATCACAATATATTTAAAATAATTTTACGAAGTGTAACATGACGATTCAAATTAATCGAAACGGTAAATTTTGAAAATGGATAATAAGATGAAAACAAAACAATAAAGTCTGTACCGCACTTTTAAATATGCCATGCCCTTTCACTTTAAATCTTCCCTCCTACCCCCATCTCTCTCCCCCACCCCCACTCTGGTTCGAGAACCCACTCTTTCTTCTTTTAAAATCCTTGTATTTCCACTCTGTTTTTCTTATTATAGCAAATTGCAGTGCAACGTAAAGTAAAGTAGAAAAAATATGTTGCCGCTAAAATTCGCCGTAGCGGTGTTTTTAGTGGTATTAATTGGGAATTCTGTTGTAGCAGAAGATCCTTATAGATACTTCGATTGGAATGTTACTTATGGAACTATTTATCCTCTCGGAGTTCCTCAACAGGTTCGTTTCTGTAAATGCAATGTATTTTTTTTTAAATATATATGGATCTGGGTTTATTAGATCAATATGCTTATGCAACGGTGAAATTTATGTTATGTTTGTGTAGGGAATTCTGATTAATGGTCAATTTCCTGGTCCTGATATCAACTCGGTCACCAATGACAATCTCGTTATCAATATCCACAATAGCTTGGATGAGCCTTTTCTACTTTCCTGGTAATTCACGGAAACTTCCATTTATTTGTTCACATTTAGTGCGTTGATTACGTTGAAGATCACTTAACACATTTGATAGACTCGTGATAAATTTAATTGTATAACAAACAAGGATAGCTACATAGGAATAAATTTTGGGTAATTTCCAGTTTGCTTCTGGGTTATACAATTGAAAAGTGCATTGGTTTGGGCAAATATGTTTGGTTAATATGGTTCTGCAGCCAAATCTCACTATAATAAGTGATTTAAGGCGAGTTTTGTGCTTTGCTTGAACTACTTAATCATACATTTAAGTGAAATTTTTTACAATGTATGCAGTTAATAAGATAAATATATTTTAAAACAAATTGGCTTTAGATCCTGAATTCGTCTTTTGTTTGTCGCCCTTTTTGTTCAAGAGGCAGATTGAAGATTTTGTGATCAGTGGATGTAAAAATGTTATTAGTCTACCGTTTCACAAAGAATTACCTGTTTTGACTTGACACGACGTTTAAGAATATAAATAAGACTTTTGAATTGTGTGGTCCTAAATTAAAATTAGGTCAAATGAAAAAAATTACTCTTTGATCTTGTGGCCTTAAACATGCCATGTAGAAAGTTGAAATTAAAATGTTACCAAAAAATAAAGAGGTCAAAGAAAAATAACTCATTCTTTTTTAAACGGAGTAAATGTGTAGCTATTGCTGGTTTGTGGTAATGATGTTTGTATAGATCTACATTTTAAAAACGGAAAATGATAAAAAAATGACTTAAAAAATTGAATTAAAATGTCATCAATTACTAATACTAGAGGACATTTTTGTTCAAAGAGCAAACACATGGTATAGTCTGATATCTAGGGGTTCCTTTTTTCTTTATTTTGATTCCTTCTCACTTTAGCTGATGAAGTGTGTCATACATGTTAACAACAGATTTGTATATTTGATCTAAAAATTGAATGTTTCGGTGACCGTAAACTTCTTCGGTGCGCAAAAAAACAAATCAACAAAATAACAAATTCTATATAATTTCATAAGCAAGGGTATAATAAGTGAATAACTTAAGTAGAAAGCAATTTTTGAAAACTCCTCAAGCTCAAAAACTAGGTAGTATTGGAATTGTTTATTGTGGCTTAGGTAAGATTTGGACGACAAGTTGACAAGTTCCACTTGACTATTGCTGGCTTCTACTGACAAAGAATTGAAAAAAAAATACCACATGGGGTTTGACATCAACATTTTGCAAGTCTCGTCGGAATCTTCGTGGCCTTTTCCAAATTCACACGCTACGAATCAATTTTTAGCTATTTTTGGGCAGCAGCTTAATTAGTTAGTTATCCAGCTTTATAATTATTATCAACTTGTTTTCCAATTATCATTCTAGACAACGACGTATAAGCAATAATAATCTGATCGAAATTACTTCATTCTTAATAAAAAAATTCATTTTGATAAGAGTTCATATGTTGAAAATTGAAGCGCAGATGATATGATATGAGGTCAGACTCAGTATATAGCCTGATAACATGATATAAGAATTGAGTTTAAAAATTACTTAGCTCTTAAGAAATCCTGAGGATAAAAAGTTGTTGGTAAAAAGCATTATACCACTTATTAATATATGTACAGTACATAATTTAAATTAGTTAAATCAATAAATTTGAATACGAAATGAAAAGGAAAAAGCAATATAATGTGAATTGTTTCTCATAATAGTATACGCAGAATCACATGGTTTCGTTGGGCCTGCTGAATAAATGATTAGATGTTGAAAAATATTATTGAATATAACTAGTCGGTGGGTCATGTGAAATGCATGTGAAATGTAGCTGCAAATTCTGCGTCTCGTGCTTTGTCCATTGAATTATTTAAATAGTCGAAAGCGACGTTCACTTTTATTCGTTCAGATTTTACATACTTTATAGAAAAATAATGATATAAATATTTTATTATAATATTTATATTAATTGATATATAATGTTTGTTAAAATATAATTTGAAGAATGAATAACTTATGTTAATGGATAAAATATGTGAAACGTATGCATGTTCAGTATTGTTCACATATTATCATAATATCCATATTCAATTTCTTTATTCCACTTAAAATAACGATAAAATAATATTTTTTCCTAACTAAAATGTCTGTGCATGTTCTCATATTAATAGTCCATGAATTATCTCATCTAAAAGTTTATATTAACGTTTTATTATCTCGTAATATACATGTAGGAACGGAGTACAGAACAGAAGAAACTCATTCGTTGATGGAGTATATGGAACAACATGCCCAATACCCCCAGGGAGAAATAACACATTCAATCTACAAGTGAAGGATCAAATAGGGAGTTTCTATTACTTCCCATCTCTTGCATTCCACAAAGCTGCTGGTGGTTTTGGAGGGATTAGGATTCTCAGCAGGCCTAGAATCCCTGTCCCTTTCCCGGACCCTGCAAACGATTACACCATCCTCATTGGAGATTGGTACAAAAAGAACCACACGGTAATTGACCTTTTTACGTTATCAGTATATAAAAGTTAAAATCGAACCATAAGGATACTTGTATGTACCTTATGGTTGTCTAATCACTAATGTCTTAAGAGTGTCGGTAAGGTAAAGTGGCCAGTTTTTTGTTTGGGTTGCATTTTTGGAGTTTAGTGTGCTTTTTGTCATGGGCCATTGTTTGTTGGGTTTGTCCTTGACCCAAATATGGGCCCATTAGTAGACAACAACTGTTAAGTGCACATTTTAAAAAAAAAAAAGGTGGTAAGATATACGTCGAATTACAAAACTGGTCTGACAACTGCAACCATCAATAACAAAAATCTTTCTTAGAGCAGAGTCATGTGATTTCTAGATTTGTAATTGAAGGGCTATGATTATTGTTTTGAAAAGAAAATGTGGATTTATAAGTTTGATTTAAATAGAATAAATTTTAGCCAAAGTTTAGTGATAGAAATTCAAACTTATTTATTATTCGAATTTCGTTGTATACAGGACTTGAAAACAATTCTTGACGGAGGCAGGAAGTTACCTTTCCCCGATGTCATTCTTATCAATGGTCGTGGTCCTAATGGTGTTACATTCACAGTCGATCAAGGTAAAAAGAACGATGAATCAATGTATTAAGGACATTTCGTAGCCTGATGTCATGACATTTCTGAAAATCTGAGTTTTTTTTCTTGTAATAGGGAAAACTTATAGATTGAGGATATCAAACGTTGGATTGCAAAATTCATTGAATTTCCGCGTTGAAGGACACAAAATGACATTAGTTGAAGTAGAGGGAACACACACATTGCAAACAACTTATTCCTCACTTGATGTCCATGCTGGCCAATCTTACTCTGTCCTCATTACAGCTAATCAAGAAGCAAAAGACCATTACATCGTTGTTTCATCTCGTTTCACCACTCCAGTCCTCACCACCACTGCTGTACTTCACTATAGCAGCTCTAACACCCCCGTCTCCGGTCCTCCTCCTGGTGGACCTACCATCCAAATCGACTGGTCCCTTAATCAGGCCCGCTCCATCAGGTATGTTCATCTTTCAATTAGCTCATATGTGGAACGCGTTAAGTTTAACTGATTAAAAAGTAGCTGATAAACTTTGATTGTGTATTATAGGACAAACTTGTCAGCTAGTGGACCAAGGCCAAACCCACAAGGTTCATACCATTATGGTATGATCAACACAACTAAAACCATCAGACTTGCTAGCTCTGCTGGTCAAGTGAATGGCAAACAAAGATATGCTGTCAACAGCGTGTCGTTTGTGCCACTTGATACTCCTCTAAAGCTACTCGACTACTTCAAGATTGGCGGCTTCAGAGTTGGAAGCATACCTGATTCCCCAACTGGTGGAGGAATTTACCAAGACACGTCTGTTCTAGGTGTTGATTACAGGCAATTCATTGAGATTATATTCGAAAACAATGAGGACATCGTCCAGAGCTGGCATCTTGATGGCTACTCTTTTTGGGTTGTAGGGTATGTTAGAACAAAATTCACTTCTATTGCCTCGCTATTTTCAATATGCACCTTATTTCATTCTTGATATTGATGCAGTATGGATGGAGGCCAGTGGACTCAAGCTAGTAGGAACGGATACAACCTTCGTGATGCAGTTTCACGTTGCACAACTCAGGTAAGAACAAAACAGAGGAAAAACAGAATTTGAAGTCTATTTAGAAGTTAAACTAACGCGATTAAATGTTAAAAATGTAGGTCTATCCCAAGTCATGGACCGCGATATACATTGCATTGGACAATGTAGGAATGTGGAACCTCAGGACTGAATTCTGGGCACGACAGTACCTCGGTCAACAACTATACGTGAGAGTTTACACAGACTCAACCTCATTGAGAGACGAATATCCAATTCCAAGAGGCGCTCGTCTTTGTGGCAAGGTGGCTAATCGTCACACACGACCACTTTAAGCAAATTCTGCAATTCCAGTAGAGGATAATTTAATTTTATACAATCCTTTTGTATTATTTGAGTTTAGAAGTAATGCCTTATTACTACTATTACTACTAGTAGCTGCTAAAATGACCTTAGCTCAAGGTCGCATTCTTTCTTCAATTCCACGAAAACATTATATTTTGTTCTTTCCTCATTGTTGTAGTTACCTTAAATTATGATAAATGAAGTGCATTTTTAATTATCCTATGCACATTGCCAGATTCCATGTTTTTTACATTGCCTCTAATATTTCGACTAATTTTAATTTATGTTGAAAAGTTAGGACGATTCTATTTCAATTTCGTCATAATCTTTGCTGGTATTTATTCTCTTTCACTTTTTATTTGGTATATTCAAATAGTTTCAATTAGTCTTTCTATAGGCAAGCTAATCAATGTTCAGTTAAAATTTGACAAGTTAAGCGTTGTTGAAAATCAACCATATTGGTCCCAAAATTTGATGAGCATTTAGGCTTATGAAATTTTATTAGGACGTTACAACTATTGCAAGTTGAATTTAGGTTCAACTTTTAGTTGGCCAATGATATTATGATGAAAACTAAAAGTGATATTTTAGAATTAAAATTTATATGTTTAAAAATTAAATGACAAATATTATAATATTGTAATTTTTCTTATATCAATGTATTGTGAAGTATATTTTTAAATATTGATCAATATTTAAATTGCGTTTACTCGAAAAAAGTCAAAATAGAAATTTGTGACAAATAAAAAAAGAATGGAAGAATATTTCCCAATTAGTTTAAAGGTTTGGACTTTGGAGGAGTAAGTGAAATTTACTCTAAATTTGAATCAAATCAAAAGATTTAAGTAATATGTTAGAATACAATTTTTTTTTTGGAATATTAAAATTTGAAGCATTACTCAAAAAAAAAATAAAAAAAATAGGAAGTTATTTTTAAAAAAGAAAAAGAAAAGGGAGAAAGTGCAATTTATTTAAGTTCAAAGTAGTGCCGCCAGTCGCCTAATTTACCTGATGGCCGGTGAAGTTGCGGCGGCGGAGGTTACCGGCGTCAAGCACTTGAGTTCGGCTGAAGCTGCGGCGGCGGAGGAGAAGCTACGTCTTCTCCGCGAAGCCGTCCATGCGCTGCCAGTGAACGCCGTCAAAGATTTATGGTCCATTGGGGTGCGTTTGTTTTTTTATTGATATTTTATAAAGCGATTAATTTTGTTTCTTAGAAAAGAGTTGAACTTTCTATTGTATGTTTTTGAGTTAGATTTTGTTATAAATTTAACTTGGTAGTTTTGTTTTTGAATGTTTAGTTTAATTCTATGAAATAAAAACTTCAAATTTCTTGTAGTATCACATAAATATTCCTTTATTAGTACATTAGTGTATTTCATTGAAACTATGGATTGTTTGGAGAAGAGAAAGAAAATGTCTTGAAAGTGTTAGCTTTAGAGTTAATTGGAGCTAGAATTTGTTCTACAAGCTTCTTCGAGATTTAATTAGATCATATACGAATGAAAGCTGAATCACTAGTAAAGAAATAGGGACGCGAAGTTTCTCAGTGAATCTTCATTTTCGTAGAGTAGGTTGGGTATGAAATGTACTGAGGTTCTAGAAGTTGTATCCATGTGTTACTTCAAGTATTGATTGATCATGTTATATGACATAACAATTTTCCGCTTGAATTCACAGAAAAAGAGCTATTTGAGTAAGTAGATTATTTATATTATGAGGAGATAAGGAGCTCTTACTACTGATTCCCTCTTCGTTATAGCAGGAGGGTTTAAGCATGTCTTTTGATACAGTTACCATTAAAAAAAGAAGAAGCATGTCTTTTGATAAATTCCACATCATCCCTCTCCTTTTATTTATTCACGGAATGTCTTAGCTTCAAGGTGGGTTGACATAGTTGAATATTGCACTTTCTGGAAATGATGAGAGGAGCATTGAATTCTATATTTTCACCTATATGATTATAAAAAGCTTTTGAGGACAACTTTTATAAGCTATTTTACCCTCCTGCTCCCCTTATCCACTGCAATCAACCTTGCCGCCAACACATGCACTAACCTCTTGCATTCCAGGGTGCATTCAAGTGCATGGGTCTTGGAAGGTGCTAACTTGTGGTTGGTAGAGAGGTTTGCAAGAACATTATGGGTGGAAAACTAAATGATTGAATTTATTGATTTGTTTGCAAAAAGACTAAAATGACTGAATTTTTTTAACAATAATGTATTGGTGGACCAAAACTACATCTTTGCTTTAGTAAGAGTATTTTGTAAAAGTAGGATTCTGGTGAATTAAGTCCATTTTTTGTAATTTCAAAGCCATGTCAAGTGGCTTGTTGCACTATGCGATACTTGAGGAACTTTCCTCCTCTAAAGAAAGAAGTGAATAATTGGTGAAGGTAATCTGGTTATTAACTATGGTCAGTCATCCATCTGTAATTAATTTGTCTAGTCAATGAGTAGAAGATGTTTTCTATTAATTCTTAATCTAGCAACTCAAAAATTTCTTTTGGTTTGTTTTTTTAATTTTATTTTAGGCATGTGTTCGATGCATTTTTCGACTATTTGGACTTCATGAACTCATGTGTTCACATCCTTCACTCTCAATATCAAAGTGGTGTGATATTTTAGAAGAAGTAATGAGAAAGAAAGATGGAGAATTTAATGAGCAATCACATCAAGAACGATCAAGGGAGACAAACTTTTGCAAAATATGCTTAGGCATTTTGCAATTTCTCTATTATGATGATACTGGAACTTTATTAAAAAAGTATAGTGCGGATGACTTTGCTGTAGTAATTTCTGAACTTGTAAAGCAACAATATCAACAAATTGACAGTTTTTCTCTTGAAGTCTCATTACCTTCGGCTGTAACAGAAAATGATCAAGCAGTTTGGTAAGATTTTAGAGTCTCATGAATTTCTTTATCAATTTCATTCACGTTGGATAGGAGGGTCAGATGCCCCTCCAAAATGTTTATGCTAATTTTCTTTCTTCTATCTGAAACTAATACTTGAATTTTGTTGTTTTCCACCATTAACGTCCATATATATATATGCCTTTCTTATTTGAATGCCTTCCAATATATTTTGTTTTCAGGTTGTATATGAAGAATAAGTACCGCCATGAACTTTGGTTCCAAGAGAAGGCTGAATGTCAATTCATTTCTACAAAAGACATCTTGAAACTATTGGTGATAAATCCATTACAAAGATTGTTGGTAATGAAATCTTCTTTTCTGATCTCTTTTGCACCTCTTCTGTAATATCAATATTTAAAACTTTATGGGATTAAA
Organism: Solanum lycopersicoides; assembly: GCA_022817965.1. Classification (NCBI taxonomy): domain Eukaryota; kingdom Viridiplantae; phylum Streptophyta; class Magnoliopsida; order Solanales; family Solanaceae; genus Solanum; species Solanum lycopersicoides. The sequence goes on along the minus strand of CM040621.1, from coordinate 94,185,060 downwards.
ATTATGTTGGTAATAGTTGTTATTTTTCATTTTGGTGTGAATATATATGGTATATGATACCTTGAAATTGAGAAAGTCAATTGGGGACAAACGTTCTAATTGAAATGTGTTGTGCTGATTGCTCAATATATAAACTTGTAAAATAAAGGATATAAAGTAAATATGTAATGGGTTGTTCACGTTTGCAGGGTGTAAAATCTACTCAAAGTTCTTTTCGCGTTCGCTTAACATACTCACATTCTGATGCATTAACAAGAGAGGACGTTCAGGAAGGGAACGGAGGAAATAAGAGGAGGAAAACAGGCATGTTATCTTGTTAAAATGCTTTTTTCCCATTTGAGATTTTAAGTTTCTAGTACTTGGTACCTTACCTGCTGTTTCTCATTACTGTGTCTCAATCCTTGAGACACTATCAGTGGTGATAGTTGTCTTGTGGGAAGGTAGGCATAGATAAGCATGCATTATTCATTTTTCTCTTGTTTTGAACAATATTTAGTTTAATCATATGCTAGGATGATGTAAACAGATGATATTTCTGATGTTTTGACTGTTTACTCTATGAAGCTTACTTCAAAAAGTCTTCTGCTTTAGTTTTTTCCAGTTCTTTCCCTTGCCTGTCTTTAGTACCTCCAGCACATTCATCCTTTTATACTCATATTTTTCATTCATATGCTGTCTAGAGAAAACTCTAGTATCAGTGTTCAAAGGAAGTACCTTAAAACAAAAGGAAAACAGAAATCCATGAATTGCGACTTCTATGCTCCTAGTATTCTCTCAGTACTCTTCATTTTCTGATTACCTGTGCTAACAAAGTTCCATTATGTGCTCCATGATATCTGCTGGATCAAATGTTGCTGGGTTGTCATCCCATAGTTTATTTGGGTGCAATAGAAAGTATTAACTGATCATTGTCAGACAAAGCAGGTTTCACTGGTGACCTCAAGACAACTGGGGAATCTGTTAGTCCCCATGTTGAGTCTTTTGATAGTAATATTGTTGATGGAGATGGACTGACTAAAGTTTGTCCCAAGGAGGCCCAAGATCTCAGTTGTAATAACTTAATGGCTAAGTTAGATAAGGTATTGAGGACTTCCATTTATTTTTTTGCACTTCATATGATGGAACTCCTGTCTAAGCAGTGTAACTATTCACTCTATTTGAAGTATATTCAATGTACATATTTTTCTATCATATATAGTGAGATTTTTTTCAGGTCGGTAAGCCTTGTTCTCTGGCCATTCATTGCTGTAGAAGCTCTACATACATTGGAGGGAGATATCTTAAGGTATAGGAAATTCAACCTGAAAAACTTTGTTGTAAATATACTTCTCTGCTAAACCCCATGAATAAGCACCACTGGCTGTTTGTCATAATTGAATTCTGACTTTCTGAGCTTTGCATCCGATTTAGTTTTTGACTCCAAAACATTATCGCCAGTATTTATGCTGCTTTCTGTACTTCAAAGAGGTGTAACAAGACTAGAAGGAGAAGGATGCAAGATGTTTTGGAGAAGTTAAATCATCCTATGTGAAGGACTTTCATAGAATGTATGTAGATTGGAGATTGTTGCTTGAGAAAATCTTAATTGCCAGTGAAATGCACTGTCATTTGACTATTAACTACAATTTGACATTGTTGTAGGCTAAACATTGTAAACCAATAGCTTGCACATGTACCCGACACTTTAAGGCACTGAGTGGAGTAACTCACGACTTTTAGAAACCCCTGCAAATCGGGTGGCTATGATAATATGTAAAAGAATGTAATCATCCAACCAAAACCTAGGATAAGTGTAGTGATTAGGAACATTTGTTATCCCTTTGAATACCAATATATATCTGATGTAGGACATTATACATCTCTTAACAATTTTGAAATTGTGGAAGGTGGCTTATCCTTCAAATATAACTTATTAAATTGCCATTAGAGATGTAGGTTATAATTAGTCAGCTAAGCTCAACCTTGGTCTCCCCACTGTTATTGGACATGTGTAGCAAGCAAGCCCGTGTACCAATCTCATGTCTGTTTCTGAGAAGGGATCTATATTTGTGAATTCCGCTTCTTGCTCATTATCACAAACTTTATGTTTGATCAACCCTTCTTAGTTTCATAGTCCATTTAAAAAGTTGCTCTGATGGAGTATTAACCACCTGAGAATGTGCCTTTACTGCAGTATTCAAGAAATGTGAGCCAGACACGCTGGGTTATTGATGATGAACGAATGGGAGAAGCATCCGTTGAGGTATTTCCCTATTCTTTATTGTAGTAATTTCTGTTGTCGGTAGTTACTTGGATTATAATTGTTAACCCTTCTTTGAATGTTCTCTTAGGAAATAATAGGTGGGGCCATCCTTCCTATCTTCCAGGGTGACAATTATAAGTTTCATGCTGCCGGTAGGGAGGACATTGATGTAAGAAAGATCTGGTTTCTGACAGACCCATAATTATTGAATGATTATTGATCCTCTAGTCTCAACACTACCTTTCTCAGGTTCGGATGCTGGGTACAGGCCGTCCTTTTCTTGTAGAGATACAAAATGCACGCCAAGTCCCTTCTGAAGCGCTCATAAAAGAAATAGAGAAGAAAATTAATAGTCTAGAAAGTCAATACGTGAGTTGGTTAATACTTCTAAGCTGTCTTTGATAACTTAAATGAGTGGAGCACACTGCAACCACATCATTTTCCCAATATATAGGCACCAGTCTTTACATATTTTGCATCAGGTCCGGGTTAAAAATCTTAGAGCTGTAGGCAGTCAAGGGTGGGACCTCATGCGTGAAGGAGAGGCAGAGAAGCAGGTAAACCTTTGGCCATTTGAGCTAGTACTAGCTTATTTACCAGCAGATCTCTTCTTAAAAACATATTTATTTCCATCTATGTTTTTATAAGAAATTTCTTTCCATCAAATACAGAAGCAGTACGCTGCATTGGTGTGGATTTCTCGTCCTGTCAGTGATGAAGATTTGCAATCTATATCATCACTAAAGGAATTGGTGAGTAATTCTCTATTTGGATTTATTGGAAAGAGTTTGAAGAGTCCCTAATCGATTGTAAAATTTTGCGATAAACCTAATCACAAATACATTCTTACATATATTAAGGGTGTGTTTGGTAGGATTGAAAATGTTTTAACTGGAAATTATTTTCTAGGAAACTAAATGGGTTTATTGCTTATTTTCTTTGGTTTGGTATGTAAGCAAAAAATATCATCCTAAAAGCATTTGTATATGATCAATGTGGAATGGGGCTATGAAGTTGGGATGAAGATGAGATGTGTGGGAGGGTAGGTAGGCTACAATCAATGTGGAATGCTACTTGTGGAACTTGTTTTCCTTACTTCCATTAGGGAAGTCATTTTCCTCATTTTTTAGGATCTTATTTTCTAGAGAAAATGTTTTTCAAAAGAATTTAATTAACCTAACATGTGAGAATTAGAAAATATGTTCTGAAAAGTGTTCTCATCCGTACCGAATACACCCTAAAAGAATATATCAGAAATATATTGAAATAAACAACTAAGACCAAGATTACCTTTTAGCATATCATAATTGGAAACTAAGTGTGCATTCGTTTTTCTTTGAAAAGAACACATTTTATATTTTCATGGAGCACTAGCTTTTATTAACTGTTGGAGCGCCTGGCATGATTGTTCATATATCATATACCCTCCTTTCAATTATGAGTGTTAAACAACTACTAAACATGGGAATAGCATCAAATGTAGTTGTGTGTGATTTGATAATTTGTTAAGGGCTGATCCACCACCATCTTATCTAATAATATGTTTCATTATATCTCCCCTTTTTTTTGTTTCTCTGGGCTTCAGAAAGTTGCTCAAAAAACGCCTATAAGGGTTCTTCATCGCCGAAGTCCATTGGAGAGAGAGAAAATTATACATTGGTATGAACAATTTCTAGCAACAGACTAACAACTATGGGTTTACTTCTATATCAATCATGACTAGTCTTGTTTTGTGACAGGATGCAAGTGGAGAGGGTATCTGGAAGCTCACAATATCTTCTACTGCATCTGTGTACCCAGGTTACCATCTACCGTTGATATTACTTTGTTTTTCTCCAACTATGTTTTCTTGGGAAAGAGAATAAGCGGATAAATAGCATAGTTACATAAGGGCTAAAGATTTCTTTCATAATTGTTGTGAAAGAGCATAATGCAATGGCAGCTGTCTTTTACAGGCTGGGACATATATCAAGGAATTTGTTCACGGGGATTTTGGTCGCACTCAACCCAGGTATAAAGTTGTTATCTTTTTTGTTTAGCATTGTGTTTCTCCCTTTATCATTATATGGTTTTTATTAGCTCTATTACTTTATTATCATAGTTAAATGCTTCCCCAATAATGCTTCTCAGAAAGAGATTCCCCAGAAATGTTGTACTCTGAGGGGTCGTAATGCAACCATATAGAGGATTATGATCTGCTGAAATATAGTGAGGAAATTACCAGGGAGTAGGAATAATAGTAATTGATTTTCTGTGGCAAAAGAAGTTAGTAGTTTGGTCCTCAATTAGCAAGTAATAGGCATTCTTTCTGCATTGATAGTACGGTCAAACTCAATAATATTTGATAGGTTCAAACTCAATAAATTTTGTTTACTACACACACTTATCCCAAAAAAAGTTTCGGTTACTACATAGGAAACCGACGCTCTCCCATTTGGGATGGGGATAAGTTCCCGTAAAGTTGAGCTAAACCATTGGAGAAATTATATCCTTCCACTACTCAAAGATGAAGTGACCAAGCCTGTTTGACAGTAGCAGCATATATTGACCACGGCAGCTCAGTAGAAGCTGGAATAGCTTACGATTTCGCAATAATCTTTTACTTTTTATGCTTCATCCAGTGTCATAATTAGTTACAGGGTTGTGGGATAAATCGTGATCTGGAATAGTTCACGATTTCGCAATAATCTTTTACTTTTTGTGCATCATCTAGTGTCATAATTAGTTACAGGGTTGTGGGATAAATCGCTGCAAACTAACTCGCGAACCTTTTGCATTTATGGTCTTTAGCTAATTTTTGAATTATGTACGGATTGAATAAGGAGCCTGCTGATTGGTGTCAACAATAAGAATTGTATTAATTTATATTGCTCTGTTGATCTACTTATCAGTTCTTCAACCATAAATTTACAAACCTTCTTGTGTGCTGCAGTATCGGTTCAATTCTTGGTTGCAGAACAGAGATACTGCAACTCGATGTTACGGATGTGAAAATGGATTGCTTTCAGGAAGAATGAAAGAACTGTAATATTCTTGGATCCAGGAATTTGCATTTGAACATTAGTTTTACGTCCCTCTTTTGGTGTAACATTTTGTATGCATCATAAGATCAAATTTTCTACTATTTAATATGTATTATGAAACATCTGCAAAATCAGTTGATCATAATACGTAATTTTGATGCCATAACATTTGTATGGCTATACACGCTTCTCGTTAAGGGTAAAACGAAACGTGTAAAGTTAATTGTTCTAAATATAGAAATTATGTCATTCTTTTTATAACGTTTGGAGTATTATTTAACCATTCTTTGTCAACTAAAGATGAAAGGGTAATACCCAAATATACCAATTTCCCTTTCACATGAATATTATGTATACATCATTATTCTGGGATATCATCAATGGTTATCCTATATGATGAGTTTTTCATCTTGTTAAAATTCTTTTCCATGTATCCTCGAGCCAAATAGACAATCCTTGTTTGGAACTGAGATGTAGTTATTTTTGTAAGCAGATACCTATTATTGGGTGATGAAGCACCAACTGTGAGTACATCAAAATCTGACCACCTTATTTGTGTTCCACTATTTTACATATTATACCTTTGTACAAACATAATTTTACTCAACCCAAGCAGCACCCAACTCTTTAGCCATGAATGCATATCTGTCTGCAGCTTCATCAATCTGCAATGCATGTTAATGAAGTTTCAATGACCTGACTTTCCCAATCGGCATCTCGGGTCATCAGTTGAGCTCACCTGGGCATTGCTACCACGGCTACTATCAACCCGAGCCCTCGAGGTTGTAAAATAAATGGTTATTTGGTAAGAAGCTTACAATTTTTTGTGTTGGACGTCCACATCCATGACCAGCCTTACGTTCGATCCTACCAACGATAGGGTTGGTCTGGGGACTTCCCTCCTGGCTCGTGCACAGGACGTATTGCATGGTCTGCAGAACATGTTGCGATGGAGTTAAAGTTATATGTACTGACAATGTAAATTTTATATGTAACATGATTTTGCTAACTAATAACTTACAGCCAATAATTTTAATGAGTGCAATGGAACCACCCTATCATCATGATCTGCAGTTAATAGCATGATGGAAGGGTATTGAACAAATGCTAAATTGGCAGATTTTTCCCATGGCCTACTCACATTATGCAGTGGTGAATACCTGAAGAGAAAATTAGATGAGTAACTTCAATGTTGTTGCACGTGTCGGATCCTCCAAAAATTCACAATTTCACAACATTTTTTAAGAGTCCGAGCAATTTTGAGTGAGGATAGTGAACTTACTTGATTAGCCACTGAAATTCTTCCTCCTTATCAGAACAACCAAAATCAGAGGTCCATGCATGGCCTAGTAAGAAATGGAAAATAAATTGTAACTATACAGAAGCCACAACCAAAATAGTAGCAAAATATAAATGTATTGAAAAAAAACTTACCTATAGTGAATTTGTGGAATCTAAGCATATCCATGACACCAACATGAGCAAGAGCACAGCCAAAGAGATCAGGTCTCTGCAATTATGAAGTTAACACTGAATTATCAGTACTAGAATCAGGGGCGGAGCTACAGTTATCCAATACATTCCTTCACCCAAAAATTATACTACGTATATAGGTCTTTTTTATAATGTATATCTACTATATATGTTGATTCCTAGGCTTCTTTGTACGGTACCACTAATTTCACAAGGTACTATCTCATACCAGTATAGCTGTGGGGTTTCTATAATCACCTAGTGTTTTTGCCTAGTGGAATTTTACCTTGAGACACCATAGTATTCGGCCCACTAGGTCATGCACTTGGTGTGTTTACTACTTTTAAGATTTTGAATACCCTCGGTAAAAATCTTGACTCTGCCACTAACTAGAATGCAATAAAAGCAAAAGGAGACATATTTAACTAAGAGCTTAACTAATATACACTGACAACCTAATTTTACTTTATTTTCACTTTTAGGTCACTTTAAAGACAACTACAGGTAACTTTCGTAGCAAACATGAACGCGTAACCTGCAAAACGTCCTCTGTTACCTATTACAACAGGTAAAACAAGACTATCAGTGTATATAAGTTAAATCCTTTGAATGAATATCTGAAATACCTGATTTACACAGGCTCCAACAAGAAGGCCACCATTGCTTCCACCTTCAATACACAACTTATGTGGCTGTGTATAACCAGCACTTACAAGATACTCAGCAGCAGAAATGAAGTCATCAAAGCAATTTTGCTTTTTGTTAAGAGCACCATCTTTGTACCACTCTTCTCCATATTCTCCGCCACCACGAATATTTGCTATGCAAAACACAACACCTAAATGTTTCGCAAGCACAACACGAGCAGCAGAAAAATGTGGTGTAATACTAACATTGAAGCCTCCGTATCCGTATAATAAACAAGGGTTGCATCCATCAAGAGAAATACCCTTTCTAGACACTATGAACATAGGTATCTTGACATCGTCTTTACTTGGCACGAATACCTGCAAATGGAGCCCCGTTCACAAGAAGAATTAATCAAAAAACAATTATTTTTTTCCGTATATATAAATTGTTGAATCCAGTTGACACAGGGGAAGCTTCAATCCTATGGTGCCCAAAGGTGGTTTAAAAAACTGTTTTAGTTCTCAACATTCCTGCGATTCAGAATTCTCTTGTTATAATTTCTGGTTCCGTCACTGTATTACTGACTTGTAACATCAGTTGGATTTAACAACACGAAAAGAGGGATGCAAGAACATACAAGGCAATCACTATTTCAGACATGTTTAAGATCACAAGAGGCAATTGGTATATTTTACATAACGTTAGTTTAAGACCACAAGATTCTAACAATCTCTTACTTTCTTAAACTACGTGTCAAGTCAAAACCAGACAAACAAATTGAAACGGAAGGAATACATGACTTATTTTTAACACAAATACGGGTTTGAGCTAAAGTTACTAGATTCTACCGGGTACACGGACAACACATTCAAGTATAAGGTAATTTTCCAACTCATAAGCATCACATAAATAGTGTAAAGTGCGAACACTCATTCACCTGATTAACTTGAAACTCTGTCCGATCAAATCCAGGCACGATGATTTCTCGAAATACTTTAAGATCAGGAACTTCACCTTTGAGACTACACTCATATATCAATCCAGGGATCAAGAAGTTCATGAATCCAATGAAAACAGAATCATCTTTTCGACGAGCTGAAATCCCCGAAACTCTGCCAATATCAATAGGTAAATGATGAAGCAACTCCCCTGTTTCCAAATCTCTCAACTGCAGAACATTCTTCACATCTCTCAAATAACTCACAAGAAGTTGATTTTCATTAACTGCAACAGCTGATTGTAACACATCCTTTTCGTCCTCTTCGATTATGTCATACCAAAAATCAGGATTTTCGACGTCTACTCTGATTAATTTGTACTTTGGAGCATCCTTGTTAGTTTGAAAAGTGAAAATAGTGCCATTATGTGCAACATAATCATACGAGGCATCAAATGTATCAACAAGCATGTTAAAGGGAAGCGCATCGCGCTTGCCTTTGTAACCTTCAATGCCATTTGGTAGTGTAGATAAATCACAATAGTATAATTTGTTGACAGTATCACAGTTCCTGAAAATGTATAGTAGAACATACTGCAAAACAAAAGGAATATTAAGAGTGTCAAATGGACGTATTGGGCTGATTTCAGCCACGTTAAAATAGATTGAGTTAATAAATGAATAAGTTATAAACTCGTCTATCAGTCTGAATTAATTACCTTTCCATCTTCAGTAACTGAAACTATATGTCTATGCATTGGATTTTCTGGATCTTTCCAACACAATATATCATCAGATTGATCAGTTCCCAATCTATGATAATATACTTGCTGGTGTAAATTTGCATTTGTCTCTCTTCCAACGTCCAAATTTTCGCCGTGTCTGAAAAAAGATATCTCCACATTTTAGAATTAACCATACACCAAAATATAGTCGAAATTTTCTTACATTATCAGGTCACTAACTTTTGTGCGTGTATCTTATATGGAGTTCACGGGAATCCATAACTAACTTTTGTGTGTATATCTTATATGGAGTTCACGGAAATTCAGTAACTTTGGGGCTTTATCTTATATTTATATTGAAAAATCCAGGGAACACATCAACACTTACTTGGGAGCTGGATAACGGCTGTAGAAAAATCCTTTATTATCACGAGTCCAGCTAACATTTGAGAACTTAACCTAATTAAAAAGAACAAAATTGCAATCAAAATGGTATAGTTGTGTAACTTTTTTTTTTATACTGTCAGCATATATATATAAAATTAAACGAGATATTATACATTAATTCTAAGAACGTACCCATAAAATTGTATCAAGCTCATCGCGTTTATCTTCCACTCTCATAACTTTGATAGTTACCCAATCACTTCCACTTGAACTTATACCATATGCTAAATATTTAGCATCGTCACTAATTGCACATATACTCAATGAAACTGTTCCATCTTCACTAAGTGTATTTGGATCAAGCAATATTTCTGATTTTCCATCTAAACTATCCTAAAATATCAAATTCATATAAATAAAAATTAGAAACAAATACAAAACAACTTGTTAATTGGCAATTATGAACGACCTTAGAGTATAACAGAGGGTACGTATAAAATTAAACTATTAGTATTACGAACCTGAACGTAAAGAACTTTTTGAGGTTGAAGGCCCGTGTTATGAAAGTAGAAGTATTTATCACCCGCCCTAAAAGGAACATCATACTTGGGAAAATCGAACAATTTTGTGAGTTTTTTCCTTAGCTTTTCTCTTGTGTCACAAGTCTTGAGTATTGACTCAGTCAAAATTACTTGTTTCTCAACAAATTCTTTTGTCTCCTCTGAGTCTGGATTCTCAAGCCTAAAAGACAAAATTAAAAAATGTCAATTCTATTTCAATTAGACTAAAATTAAACGAATATCATATAAAATGAAATAGAAGTATGTACGTACCATCTATAAGGATCAGAAACATCGACACCATGATAGTTATCAACGACAAATTCATCACGACGAGCAAACGGGTATGTCCAGCTAGGCTCATCGATAGCCGGAAGCGAACCCATTTCTCTCTACAAAATAAAATAAAATAAAATCTCTAGTAGTAATAATAATTAAAAAAAGGGTATTTAACGTGAATTAAAAGGGTATTTCTCGTAATCTTTGACGTGGGAACAAAGTTGTTTATTTTACCAGTATATATAAGAAAAATACAATTTTGAGAAAATTGAGATGACGTGAGTTAATGAACAAAATGAGAACATTTTTGGGAAGATTTCTAAATTTGAATGGTTAATTTGGCGGAATAGTAATAAAGAAGTTGGAAAAATGTTGTCATTTTGTGAATTATGTCGCCATATTATTTTTTGGGACACTCGTATCAATTTTCATCAGATTCTTTGACGATATCGTCGTCTCTTATTTCATGGGAGAAAAATAAAATAAAATAACGTACGGATATATTTTCTGCACTGACTAATAGTTTGGTAGGTGGTTTCGATTTTTTTTTTTTTTAGTTTTCGCAGAAGTTCAAGATTTATATATTATAGAAAGACTAAATTTAACTTTGCATTAAAATTTTTACGTTGGAGATGTAGATACTTCATTTTATATTACTTGTTCCAAATTATTCTTTTTATATATTAAGGAAATTTGAGACGTAATACCATTTATTAAGAAAAAAAGTTTAGGACATAAATCAAACATAACTTTCCACTTTTGCCCTTTTAATTATTTTGAAACTACTCTTGGACTGATCATCTAGAAAATGTAAATGAAGGATAAAAATGGAAGAAATGTCCAACAACTCTCCCGAATATGGAACAATTCATCACATAATTTGAATATTGAAAAAACAACTCAAAATTCACTTAATATAGACTAGAGGGAGTACTTGTCAATTTCTTTATAAAGTCAAGATATAATAATTATTATTATTTTACTATTTTACTCGTATAATTAATTCTATTTAAAAGTATAAATAAATTTGTAAAGTTCTAAAAAAAATTATCACATGTAAATTAGTAAAACTACTTTTATTTACGATTCCTTAAAGAGCATATAAAGGAGAAAGTGAACAACTAATACACGATGGAAGGAGCTAATACAGATCGTGAAGCTATTTATGATTAAATACCATTATTAGTTGTGCAAATCATAAAATCGTGCATCAAATAATATATAGTATCCCTTATAAATTAGCATGTACTAGTTATACATGTTTCTATAAATTGCAAATCAAATGTGTTGAATTCTATACGTAATTTTATCAAATATGATATTTACTTATACAAAATTTAATATATGATCCGAAACAACATTAAAAGACCTTGATGCATATATTTTATCTCAGACTCTATACTTGAGAGATAATATATATGTTATTATTATAATTAATGTGTATTTTATCCTTAATTTGTGTCTAATGCTTTTATTGAGTTAACATTACTTGATTTGTGCAAACATCACCCCATGAATAATTTAGTTTTTGTCATATCAATATTTAAATGTGTAATTACATAACAATATGATGCACGTTGCTCCTTACGTGAAACATGCTAGTTTTTGTAAGTTAGCATGTTTTATACTTATTAGCTTCTTAATTAATTAATTATAAAACGAAAAAGAAGAGAAAAAATTGCATCAACAAGGAATTCCATAAAATTATTTTTTTGAAACAGACGAGGTTTTTTTATTAAGATCTCATTTATACATGATATGGAATTAGTGTGACAATATTTTTCTTTTAAAAACAAATCAAAATTCTTAATTATTGTGAATATAGAAAAATTGTTTCCGAAATTGCTTTTGCTCTACTATAAATAAATCAATTTCTTCATAATAGTATGTCAGTAAGTTTGCTGGATAGTTAAAATGTATTCATATCATAACTTTGCATACAAATTAAATTGGACATGTGCCAATCATACACTCATAATAAATATTCCTACGTTATATTTTACTTAGATTCTTATGATAAAATTATTATTTTTACTTATTTATTTTATTGTAAATCAAGAGAGAGCTTTTTTTCCCCTTTCTGATACTATTTTTAATATTAAATAATTATATAAGTAGTACTACCTCTCATACTTTTAATCGTCCATTATATTAAAAGTATTTTTTCACTTTTGCTCATAACTTATACTCCCTTTGTCCCTATTTACTTGTTCATTTTAACAAATAAAGAAAGAGCAACAATTTTTTTCCTAATATGCCCTTATTTAATTTTAGAAAATTTCTAATACTACTAAGTTGTAATGCATGCTTTTTTGAAACCAGGAAATACATTTAGTATACTTGAGAAGTTGTACTATAAGAGTAAAATTGTAACTAACCTATGATAATCATTGGTGTCTTAGTATGTGTGTCACTTCTAAAGTGGACAACTAAATAGGGACAGAGGGAGTATAAAAAAAGAAAAAGAAACTTAACATTAATTACTTATTTCTCAAATCATTTTTCAAGACCTAAAACTTTATGTCAATAGAGTTATGAGAAAATATTTATATTAATCATTATTTCTGAGGGCTAGTATCACTATCAAAAATAATCTTTAGCGGCAATTAATTAACGATAATAGCTTAACTGCCACTAAAAATGTATTTTAGCGGCATTTAGCACTCTTTATTAATGTCCCTAAAAGCTATAACGACACTGGATCCAATGACAATTAACTAATGCCGATAAATACTTTATCATTCTTTGTTTATATGTATAATTTGTTACTGCTAAAAATTGCTTGTATTGTAGTGTGTAAATTTCAAAGAGAACAAGTGAAATGAACACATGGTAATAATCAAAAACAGAATTCCAAAGTATATACATCTCTATAAAAATTTATTTAAGAATTGTATTGACGTGATCGAACCATATGAGATAAAGTGAGTAATTTAATACTCCTATATAGTTTAATGAAGGGGTTGTACTTTATAGTGCAAATTAAATTTATGTATAAAGAAGAAATAATAATTCATCATCATCAATATAATGGTTGTTGGTGTAGGTTACATACATTGATGACACTATTAATTAGCATTGGCAAATATTTTGGTATACATACCAATATGATTTACTCTCTGACTCCCACAAGGGAAGGGACAAGCACCAAACCAAATTAAATATATATAGCAACACATACTCTGGCAAACCCCTTGCAATTAAGTTCAAAACCTTCCATTACACTCGTGTCGAGTCAGAATTTTTATCAAAGAAATTTATTTCTCAAATTATATTAAGGAAGTTTAACGTGTAGTATATGCACGTAAATGTTAAATTTGATCTTACATATATAATATACTTTTTCAATAAATCTTTTTCGCTCATATAGCTCCGCCACTAAATACTGTCATTTCTCGAATTAAACAAAAAGATGTTTAATGTCATGTGAACCGTAGGGTCTCCCGTCTCCATACTTTCCACAAAACCAAACGTTCCATTTTGAGAATGAAAAGGCGTGATGCACATTGAAAAAAACTGAGTATGAAGTAGCAATGATCACTTTCATTACAACAACTAATAACGACCTGCAGATTGTGATGGAATGGTTCGAAATATCTCAATTTTAATTCGAGATTTTAAAGACGAGTTTTTAAAAAGGAATAAAATTTTATTGATCAGACTTATTGAATTATATTTTAACAACCTATAGTTTTTGAGTGCTATTACGTTAACAATGTGTTTGGATGGTTGTTACCTATTATATTATATTGTGTTAGTTTAAATAAAAGATTTCTTTTAAGTTATTTATATATTTGTCAACCACTTTTGAAAGTAAAAAAACTGATATACAAGTAGATTTAACTAATTTTTAAGTTTATCAAAATATCCTTTTGTTCTTTAAAGTTATTTATACGTGACTTTATATATAAGTAAAAATATCATAATCTATCAAATATCATACACAATACAATATCATATGATACCTTATAAACAATAATAATCTCATTATTCTGACTAAGAATGGATAATTTAAAATAATTGTAATTTGTACAAAATTAAGATATAATTAGTCATTTATTCTTACTGGTATCTTTGATCATAAATATAAATTGAGTACTAAAGTGATGCAAAAGATAAATAATCAATAATAAATAAAAATATTTTTAATAGACATATATAAAATGAAAACAAATCATGTAAAGAGAGTGTGAGTGGGCTGTGAAAAAATAAAATGTCAGCTGCTTTTATAACAAACGCTTTTGCTTTAATTCCACTTTCCTCAACAATTCTTCCCTCACAATCATAGCAAACTCAATAATTCTCCATTATATAATTCCGCTTTATCACACGAATCACATTTTCCCGTTGTAAATCACAATTCACTTCTAATCGCCGGTGCCGGAAAAATGGAGAGTGCACCGTCGACCGACGATGAGTTCGATTTGCAGAGTGAGCGTTTTGACGACAGTTACAGTCTCAGTGCTGACATCAGCGAATCGGAAACTTGTAGTAGCACGAGTACTTTCTCTTGCCGTCAACAGGACGCTTCCACTTCTCTATCCTCTTCTTCTACGCTGCATTTCAACTCCAATTCCGGTTTCGCTGAACTGCCTACTGTTATGTTGCCGGTCGTCGGAGGTAGACACGTCATCATGCCGGGTGAGAAACCGGATAAGCCTGAGATCGAGTTGTCTGGTGCGTAATTTGCTTCTTCTGTTATGTTCTGTGTGATTTCGCAACTTTTTTGCTGCAGTTTTATGTACCGTCTGGTTGAAGTAGGCAAGTATGCATACTAAGCAAGTTAACGCAACTTATAGTGATAGTTTTTAGCTTGTTCATGTATACATGTTGAAATGCGTCTTGTTTGTTAACTAGAGTATGAAATTCAGCACTAATTACGGTTTGTTTGTCTTCCTTGTGTGATTTCAATGGCACGTCTTTCATAGTTACATAATTTTAGGCTGTTAGCTTGCTTAGAAAGTCTCTTTATATGTTAAACGCATTGAAGTAAATCATGGAGGAGCATTGAGAACTCCAGAGGAACTTTTATTTTACTTTAAGCATAGAGATTAGAGAGTCTTCCCCTCTCTGTTATTTTAAGAAGTTATCTTAGAATGAGTTCCACATCGTTTTCTTGTTAAAGTAGATATCGACTTTAATGACATTTCTTATGATTTAACATATAGTCTTGTGGATAGTTCTTTTAGGTTTGAAAATGGACTATAAAGGATGCCAGTTTTGTCTACTTTTACTCTTGCCAGTAAGTTGTGTGTTTATGTAGTATAACTTTACCTGATTCCATCAGCCACTGAATGATGTTTTTGTGCTTACAGAAGTTGAATTGATGAAAGAGCGGTTTGCTAAACTACTGCTTGGAGAAGATATGTCTGGAGGAGGAAAAGGGGTCTGTACTGCTTTCGCCATCTCCAATGCCATCACCAATCTAGCTGGTATGTCACTTCACTTCGCATTTTAATGAGATTCGGGCAAATTCCACCAGGATTAACACTGTGTATTCTCTCATTCCACTTGCAGCTACAGTCTTCGGGGAGCTCTGGAAGTTGGAGTCATTAGCGCCACAAAAGAAATCGATGTGGTGTCGAGAGATGGATTGGCTTCTGTCTGTGAGTGATTCAATAGTAGAACTTGTACCTTCTGAGCAAGAGTTTCCTGGTGGTGGGACTTTTGAGGTTATGGTCACTCAGCCACGGTCAGACCTCTATGTAAATCTTCCAGCACTCAAGAAGCTAGATGCAATGCTAATTGGCATGTTAGATGCCTTTTCTGGCTGTGAATTTCATTATGTCGACCGAGGGATACTTGTCGCTGATGGAGAAGATGTTGAAGCATATCCTTGTTCCCCATCCTCTCATAGACCTTCCAGTAGACTTGAAGAGAAGTGGTGGCTACCATTCCCAAAGGTCCCACCAAAAGGTTTGTCAGAAGAGACAAGGAAACGATTGCGGCAGTGTAGGGAATGCACAAATCAAATTTTCAAGGCAGCTCAGGCGATCAACGCCAGCACACTATCTGAAATGGAAGTACCAAAAGACTACCTGGAGGGGTTGCCAAAGAGTGGGAAGGCATCCTTAGGGGAAATTCTCCACCGATATATTACTGCTGATCACTTCTCTCCAGAGTGCCTCTTTGATTACTTGGATCTCTCATCAGAGTATACGACTTTGGAGATTGCAAACAGAATTGAAGCTGCTATGCATGTATGGAAACAAAAATGTGAAAAGAAGAACTTGAACCGGTCAAAATCTGGAAAATCATCATGGGGTGGAACAGTAAAAGGACTTGTTGGTCTTGTGGAAAGATATCAACTTTTGTCACAGCGGGCTGAGAACCTACTGAGGAACTTAAAGCTAAATTTCCCCGGCCTTCCACAAACTGCATTGGACATGACCAAGATTCAGTATAACAAGGTATACTCATGAGCCTCTTCCTTACTGCTTTGCTTTTATGACCACTGCCCTCATGTCCAGATCTTCAAGTCGCTTTTTGCTTATTAATGGTTAAAAGCTAACTTAAGGAGCTGATCACCATACTTAGTTGAACAGCCTGGTTAAGTTGCTTATTCCATGAAATTAGAAGATGATCACTGCAGACACCAAAAGTTCTGAAGCTATTATTTGAGTTGGCGAGCATGGGGCCTGATGCGGCTTATAAACATTCTCTATGTATAACCTGAAAAAAAAGATCACAAAACATTAACCTTTAAAGGTTGCTGCCACAATTTTCTGAATTTTTTTAAAAAGGGCCGATGCTACAATTATCTCATTTAATATTTGCATGAAGCCTCAAAAGCTTATCTCATGTTTGCAATATGATCAACGTAACCATTTTAATCTAAATAAAGCTTATATATATGCAACAATTGCTTCCTAAATTAGTTAATATGGTCATCTTTTGTTTGATATAGAAGGTCACTAGAAGGACAATCATAAAACTGTTTACCATTATTAACGTAGGTTAACTTGCTGCATGAATACACTTTATTTTATTGTGTCGAGTTCATGTGTTACAAAAAGTTCCCAATTACATCAGGATTAAAGAAACTGATGCAACTTTCATGTTCATGTATGCAGGATGTAGGACATTCAATCCTTGAGAGCTACTCTAGAGTGTTGGAGAGTTTGGCCTTTAACTTGATGGCAAGGATTGAAGATCTACTATATGTAGATGATGCCACAAGGCGGCGTGCAGCTGAAGAGTCAGCAGCAATGCTCGACCATCGAGGATTCTTTAACGCGCAGTCCCTACAGAATCAGGTTCATTGTGCTTCCAATTTTGCCCGAAATAACTCTCTCCCGCTCTCTTCAAAAGCTTTCAGTTCCTTGGATATAGTAGCTGAAATCCCAGAGAGAACAGCTCATTCAATTGGGCATACTGTTCTTAGCAGCCCACGAGCTGAGAAACACAAAGCACTCAGTTTTTGAGGAATCCAAAGGGTGGTAGTGCGTAGTAGGTATAGAATACAATGACTATTGACCTCATCAGTTCTAGAAATTTAGGGGTCATTAGAGTTTAGAGATGGCTATTCCAACATCAGTCTAGTACTCTAATTCTTTGAGTAGTTAGCTGGAACTCAAAGTTTTAGATAATGCAAAATCCAAGCATCCTAGACACGTTACTGTGATAATTTCTTGAAGGTATATTCTGGATTCAGACTACTATATGTATATTTTTAGAAAGCTTGTATGATATTCATATAAACTTGGGACCTTCTAATCCAATAAGTGCAACTATCTGGGTAATTTCTTTTACCTTATGTAATAACATACTGAATTGAATTTAATTGAAAGCATAACCATTAAGGTTGGTCTTTCAGCTTTTTTCTTGTACTGGTTTCATGATATGGCATTGGGTCCTCACCACTCTAGCAGGGGCTTAAAATTTTGTATATTTAGAGATAAGTGTTTATGTTTGCAAATATAATGGTCTTCTCCTAGTCAATTTATGCTTTAAGGGGTCGTTAGGTTCTGAAACAAATTATGCAGGGATTACTAACGTAGTAGTCTAATATTTAAATTCCAACTTGCCTATGATGAGATGCTCTCTAGTGTCTAGAGGTTGAAGTGATCTCTATGAACTCCACAAGCAAGGGTACTTTTATTCATAATGTTGTGCTAAAAACCAGCAAGGGTAGCCAAGTTGGTTGAACAAGGCATCTCCCGAATGGGGATTCTCAAGTTTGTGATTCCCATGGTTTCTTGGTCGAGTTCATCGCATGTGGTCTGTGTGGTTTGTGGGAACGTTTACCTTTGCGCACTCAAAGGATAGTGATTGTAGGTTTCTTGATATAAAAATAAAAGTTGTGCTAAAAGGTCTATTAGTTTCAAAAACTTCCTTAATAGTCAAATGGTGTCAAACAAATTGGAACGCCAAGAGATCAGTTCTAAAATCCAAACTTCTTGAGCACAATTGACATTTCAAGTTTTAACAACCCATTTTTTCTGAATGGAAAAAAATTGGCTGGTGACATTTCAATTATGAATTGTTCAACTGAACTCTCGAACATATAACTAGATGTTTAAATGAAAACATACCCAGTGTAGTCCCATGAAATGTGGTATGAGGAGGATAGAATATACTCAAATTGTACCTCTAGCACAGATATAGAGAGGTTGTTTTAGATACTCTTGGCCTACGTAAGCTATTTAAATTGTCAGTGAGTGAAAATAACAGAGTGATAATTATCCCTACCCAAATGGGCTTTGAGAGATGGGAGATCTTAAACATCATTATTTGGCTGAGTGAAATGTGGGAGTAAAAAGATAACACAAACATCAGTTGACTAAGTGGGATATCATAACTCATAAGTCATGAGTTCTAGTATTGAAATGATTTTAGAGTTTTAGAACCAATAGTATTCACTTCAACATCATTCTAATTGTTATACAAGTGAAATACCCAAAGCTCCACTAGCTTATTGCTCTCTATTTTTCCTAGATGAAAACATGGAAACTTGGGGAGGGTAATTAGAAGAAATTCGTCGCACCAACATAATTGGTAAAATTCCACTAGTGTGGTTGGGAGGGTAGAGTATATGCAGATATTATTCTACCTTATGGAGGTAGATCCGAAGTACCCTTGGCTCTTGTTTTATTTAACATTGGAATGGAGCAATATTAGAGAACTATTCTCTCATATACAAGGAACGAATAAGTTACATTTAGCAAAGAATTCAAGTAAATTTGCAAAAATCTGCACGGGAAACAAAAAAACACATTTTTTTGCCTAAGAACCGTTAAGAATGTGGTGAAGTAAATGAATTTCTTCCGATCATAATCAGAAATCTCGAGTTCCAATCCTGAAAATCAAAAAGTCCATGAGCATTTATGGTTAGATGTTCTGTATTAGTATGCTCATTAATTATACCCAAGGGAGTTGCTAGAAATTAATTGATGCATCAAATATGCCGTAGGGAAGAAGGTAACATTACTACGGTGAGAACAGAAATTATTCATTGCAGTACTACTGGTAGTTAATGGACTTAGCTGGAGTTTGGCCATAGATTTCCAAATATTCTTGGTAAATATTATTTGGATAAAAATTTGGGTGAAATTTCACCATGTGTTTGACCATAGTATTTGGGAAATATATTTTACTTTTTTAGAAAAATATGATTTATACCCATAAATTTTTAAAATATCAAAACTAACGATAATTTTGTATTACAAGTTAATTGGATCTTTGTTACAACAATAATAAATAGTGTCCATGACACTAGATCAATGTGATGATTTGGAGTGAGTGCAACAACATCATTTCATACATCGTGAAGTAGAAAAAACAAATGACTTTGTTATCTTGAGCCGATTGTTCATCATTTTCATCAATAATCATATTATCATAATTCACGGAATATTTCATCACTACTTTGGAATTAACGTAAAAAATATGTAATACAATGTAAGCAACAACTATAGAGGGTGTTTTTGTAAAAGATACTAGTTTGGAAAAATATTTAAATTTTTAAAAGATCCCAACTAATGAAATTTGTCCCAAATACTAGAAAAAACTAGTATTTGAAAATTTAGGATATTTATCAAAAATATGTGTCAAATAATGACAAAGTATATGAATAAACAATATTTGCCAAGTTTTTTTTCAAATATTATTTGAAAAATCTATGGCGGCCCTTGTAGGTAACCTCGAGGACAATATTAACTGACAAAGTCTATGAACTTGGAAAAGAGACACAGTTAACTATAAGTATTAAGTAAAGAACAATAAATACAAAAACAAAGGTGATGATTGATCTGGTTGAGCAGATGATCTCTCAAATCAAGCTCAACGCTCATTGTAGAGACTTACCTTATGTGATTTACCTCTCCGATATGATTTGTGACGAACTTTTTTTTCTTTTACTATTTTTACACCATATAAAAAGTTTTATTACCATGTAACAAAAAGTAGGTCCATTCCTATAATTAATTCATTAGGTCCGCGGAGCATAGAAAAGGAACTTTAAGTTGCCATAATTTATTGGGAAAATGTCAGACATCAATCATGAGCCTAGCTATTCCCCTCTCCCTCTTCATTAATCCACTGTGCATGCTCATTGCAGTTGTATTCAAAGTTTAATAAATTTTGTATAGCTTATTATATGTATAATATATATCGAATTTGAACTAGAGTTACTGTGTGATAACTTTTAGCTCCTCCACCCTCACCATCACCGACTATCCAAGCCCGGAAATAATTCCGGTCTATATTTTTCATACAATAATCGAAAAATTCTAGAGGGCTAGTTAACTAGGCACAAAATATAATGAAAGTGATCTTCTAGTACATATCTTCACTTAAAAATATGACTTCTAGCACACGACAGCGTTGCACTTTTATTATTGAACCCAAAGTCAAAACCTAGCTACTAGTACTATTTACATGCTAGATAAATTTCTACTTGAGAAAATAACTTAGATATAGTTGTCGATTTCAATTACCGTCCAAGATCTCACCAACGAACCGTCCATCTTTACCTTGACATTTTTAACCCAACTGTCTTTCAATTATTTAGGTACAATTAACACTATCATCCTGGCTTGTACAATTAACTAGTTAGCTAGAGATTCAATGCTCTTTGATTAAGATGTCTTGCTAGTATATCATGTTATTACCTCGATAACAAATAAAGATACAACTCTAAAACATGATATTAGCAAGTTATCAATAGATTAACTAACAAATTAAAGAGACATCCTTTGGCAACATACATATTACATAAATACAAAACTTTCAAAGCAATGTTGATACAAATAGTACTTGAACAAGTAAAACTAACTAATTTTCAATATGGGAGACATGATCCTCCATTTTTATGGATCCCTTTACAACAACATACATGTATCAACTACAATCGCACAAGTGAGGTTTGAGAAATCTGGTGTGTAGGTAACAGATCTTGTATATATCTTGGGAGGTAGAGATATGGCTTCCGATAGACCGACCACAACTAAAAAGTATAGTCTAAACAAGTGTTGAATTGATCTTATTCCACAAAGGAACAAATATACATAACAAAAAGTTATAGCTATTTATATATAAATGTATAGTAAGTATAACAAAATGAATACCTTAAAGATGAAAAAAGATAGGGTTTTTGAGCTGCAAGTAGCATTTGATGGATCAAGAATATGTTGTTTGTTTTATCAATTTCATTGCAAGAAAAGAACTTTGAAGATACAAAGTGAATATGGATCAAGAATATGTCTTTTTAAGGATTGAAACAAGAAAAAAAATCAAATTGAAGAAAACTAATAAATCCAAACAATATAAAGATTTGTCTTTTTATTACCTTTTTGGAATTTCCAAAAAAGAACTACTCATCATCATTATCATCAGTATCAACACAAAATCTGTGGTTCAATTAACATCAAGAAGATTTCACAAAGAGAAACCAACACAAATCTGTTGACAGTATGCCCACCTCCATTTTTTTTATAAAAAAATTCTAAATAATAAAAATTATTTTTCTAGAAAAAATTGTAGATTATGAAGGTAAAGGAGGTGGACAGAATGCCAAAGAACTATGTAAGGAACCCTTTGAGAAATCTTCATGAAAATCAAGATTGTAGTCTCTCAATAATCTGCAATACTCACTACTTAATTTTTGTACTCATAATAATAATAATAATAATAATAATATAGTTTCAAAAGAGGGGCAGTTGAGCACTATTTAAGATGGTGGCTGAAAAAATAATTAATAGAGAGAGAAAATGTTATTTTTGAGAAAAGGAAAGGGAGAGATCACAAATCAGATTGGATGTTTCATTCTTCTCTTTATTCTGAATTTTGCCCCTCCTTTCAAGATACCTAACGTAAATATTTAAAATTAAAATTAATATTTTATTTGAATATATAAGTATTTGAAATTAAAAATTTATTTAGTTATAACAAATTTGACGTTAATTAAAATTGAAATTTTGTTTAGATATATAAATTTCACTATCTACGAAAGTTAATAAAAAAATCCAACTGCATGTATAGTTTTTATGGAGTATAATTTATAAATAAAATATCGAAATATTATATGTTGTTTCATTATAAATTATTTATTTTTATGTTTATTTTTATAAATTAATATTGTGATACTATGTTATGAATTCTTCCAAATAAATATAACTTTATAAAAATTCACTGATCCAATAAATCAACCACAGAAGAAAAAACTATTCCTAATACTACTTTTTTTCCGTACATTACAAACAATGTCTTTATATCGAATATAAATTATTTTTTAAATATAATATAAATTTATGAATAAAGTTTTAAATCTTAAATATTAAAAATCTAAGTCACAAGCTTGAAACACAACTATCTTTTTAGGAGAATCTGTAATTTACTATCAGAGTGTCAAATTCAAATAGAAATTGTATTCAAATATTTCAATAAAAAAAAACTTCAAATTGGGAAAGTATTTTTCTTCTATCCATCTTGTAAAAGGTTAAAGAGATTTTAATTCCTTCCTATTTTTATTGTAAGATTAAAAAGGAGTTCGTTGTAAGTGTTACAAAATAATAGATCGTTGTATAAAAAAAACTTCGACTTATGTTTTTGAAGTATAAAAAGAGCTTAATTATTAGTTATTGCTTAATAACTTTTATTATTAATCACCACATAACAAATATTTCTATCGATTTAACTTTTGATAGGATTGTTTAGTTTGTAATATAGACCATATCAAAATTGAAATAGAATTTATAGTGTTTTGTTATTCTTTTATTACAAATATATATATTGAGAAACTTACATAAATATATTATAATAAAAAAATATTTATCATTATAGCAATAAGTTTTCTTTTTCACTTGATCACATTTAATTCATTTATAATACAAGTTTAATTCATATTACAAAAAGCAATTTTTTATTCACATATAATACAAAATTTAATGATCGTGTATTCATTTATCACATATTTTAATACACTTATAATACAATGTGTCAAATTTTTACCAAACAAACATAATATATTTTTAAAAACAATTATAATTCATATATAATTCATATGTATTGCATACATAATTCACTTTTAATACATATTACAGATTTAACATAGTATTGCTATAAATAGTAATAAATAAAAAGTATTGCTAAAATCAGTAATTATTTACTAAAATGTATAAATTCATGTAATTTTTTTAATATTTTAAATTCAAACCCCAAAAATCTTATCCTTCTTAGTCAGCATTCTATTTTTGAACATTGATCTCCCTTCGTGAATTTGAATTATTCAAATTCCAAAATAAATATTAAATACTAACTGCTATAAATGAAAGAAAATTTATGGGTTGTAGCCTTTAATATTATTTATTTATTAAACAGATTATGTTTGTGGGGTGGGAAGTCGGCCACTAGAGGTGGCATCCTAAGTATATATATATATATACGCTGCTGCTGAAATAAATATTTTCTTCCTTCATTTTCATTTATTTTTTTAAAAAATAATTATATAAAAATTTAATAATAGTTTCACTACTCGTGCTAAGCTATGCATATTTTTATGTAGAAAATGATTTGAAAAATATATATTGCTAAAAATTTATCGATAAAATATTGAACAAATAAAAATAATCGAGAAGCATGATATCAGGAGGAAGCTTCAAAAATGAAATGATAAAGTTTTGACAATAAATGGTCAATGACTTCAATTATATTGCTTCACACCTTACTGCAGTGTTATCTCTTGTCAACACCATTTTCGAAGACCACATTTTTTTTTTAATAATATCACTATATTCTAAAAAAATAAAAAATTAGAGAAAGTGTAATAATCCTTTCCACCCTTTTGTCGAGTGATATGTCGCAGTCATCATGCCAACTTTCTCTTCATTGTAATTATTTTTTAATTTTTGAATTTTACTATGATCGTAATATTTAAAATATTTTTCAACTATTTTATTGATTATTAAATTATATTCTTAAGTGCAAATGCAATACTATGTCTTTAGTCATTGTATATTGAATTCTTTTTTAATTAAATATTTCTTCTGTTCATTCGACCTAAAATATTTTTAAGAGGTAATAAATATAATAATAATGTTATCATATGATAAGCTTTGATTTTTATTATATGATAGAAATAAATTAGAAATAACTAGTATTTCATAAGAAGAATAAAATAAGTGAATTATAAAATGATAAATTATGTTAAACTTTTAAATGAAAATGAATAAAAATAATTACTTTGGTCCTTTTAACTCTTTGGCCAACAAGGTACATACTACATACCATCCCCATTTACACTATTTATTGCTGGAAAACAACAACCTACCAAACTTTCATTTTCTTTGGGTGCACTATTTATTGCAAAACAGAAGTCTATACACCCACCCCACCTCCAAAATTACAGTGGTTGATCAATAAGGCCACATGATATTAAAGATAACAGACGTTTCAGATTCGAATCTTAATAGCAGTATAAATTTAATTTAATTAAATTTTCAATACTAATATCTAATGTCAATGAAAAATAAAAAAAGAGATATTCCATCTATTTTACAAATAATGATCTAGTTTGATTTGACACGGAGTTTAAGAGTATAAAAAAGACTTTTGAATCTTATGTTCTAAATTAAAGTTAGATAAACTGTACGAAATTATTTTTTGATCTTGTGACCTTAAATATGCCACGTAGAAAGTTATTACTAAAAAAAGAAAGAGATCATTCTTTTTTAAACATACGGAAAAAAAAAAGGAGGTCATTTTTATTTTTTTTTTAAACTGAAGGAATAATTTATTTTTTTAAGTTTCTGTAATAATATTATTAAGCCATTTAGGTGTTGTTGGAGGTCTACACAACCAGTTGGCATTTGTCAGATAGAGCCATGATTGAATCATTGGGATACTCATACATAATACACATTTTATGTTTTTAATACAAAAATATTTTTTTTTAAAATAATCAAAAGAATGTACGATCAAACTTTTTTAATCACGGTGTTATTTGTCTTAGATTCTTTTTTATTGTTATAAGGTAAATTTGTTGTGGAGAACCTATGATACATCCTAACATGAAAAATTATTTCTAAAAGGAGTATTTAATTTTCTATTCTCTTGCTTTTTGTAATCGTTGTAAATAGACGTTAAATAATTTATTCATATATTATATTTTAATAGAATTTGTTGAGCATACTATTAATTAATAAAAGTGTCTCTCTCAGCTTAAGTTTTATATGAGATGCTCACACACTTTAACATGTTATTAGAACAAACATAGATCTTGAAATTAAATCTCATCACCATCTAAATTAAAAAGAATTTTCACGTATTTGACTTAAATTTTTAAATGAGATGCTCATACACCTATCGAAATAATAGAATTAATTGATCACACAACTAGCCAAATGATAGAATTACTCGCAAATTAAACAGAGTTGGAACTAGCGTTAATTCAAGCTACCGGGAAAAATAGAATTCAGCAATTTAAACAAAATGTTTATATTATAAATTCAAATTTTATCTAATATGCAGAAATAGATATTTATTTAATTTGTTGGTAATAATATTGATGATATCCTAGCATCATGCTTACTACAATGAAAAGATAAAAGGAAGATTGACCTTTTTGGAAACAATCAGTACTAGTTTTTTTGGGAGGCAATTTTGGTGACATAAAACTTTTATTTTATAACTTTTTAGACATGAATTTTCTTTCTAGTATAATAATTATTTATGGTTGTTCTCCATTAATTTTCCACTCTATGATATTATGAAGTGCCTTCACTTTAGTTCAGCATGCAATATTACCTTTTTTCGTGTATTAATTGTAGCCACTTAGGGGCGTTTGGTAGGCTGTATTAAAAGAAATAATCTATGTATTAGATGTGGTATAATTTAGTACTGTGTTTGGTAGAAATGTGAGTCTATGTATAACTAATCCATGAATTAGTTAATACATCCTACATGGTATTATGTGATGTATTACTAATACCTTCTATTTGGAGGTATTAGTAATACATAGGATATAATACCATGGGATAAGTACATAAAGACAAAAATATCCCTCAAATCTTTTTAATTTTTATTTTAATTTCTTGATTTTATGTTTTATATTTGTACTAGTAAAATTATTTAAATAAATTAGTTTACAAATTATTTAGAGAGACTTATTTGTAACTAAATATATCTAATTCAAATCAATACAAATTTAAAATGTGAGTTATTCAACATTTACTAATTAAAAGACAAATATATCACTAATTATTCGTATTTTGAACAATTTAAAAAAATTACATATATATTAAAATTATAACTTGCAATTCTTTTATGTGTGAATGTACATGGTTTATTCAATTTTTCAATTGTTGACCGTCTTTATAATTTAAAAGTAGTTGAATTATCTTTTTTATATTTAAAATTGACATTTTATTAGTGATGTATTTATTAAGATGAAAATTATTTATCCTCAAATAATTCAAGTAGAAAATTGAAAACATGACAATAAAATTATTCTTCTCATAGCTAGTTAGAAATTCATAAAAGAAATATTTTTCGATAATTATCTACCTTGACCCAATAACATAATAATATAAGGGTATAATTGGAAAAGAGATTTTTAAAGAATTTGATTTCAAATACAAGTTGGGATTGAAAACAATGAACCAAACACTTGATAAAAATAAACCCTGCATTACTAATCCCTGCACTACTAATCCCTGCATTACTAATTCATGCGTTATTTATTTTTGTACCAAACGACCCCTAAGAATATTCACAATTTCTCATGACACGTATTATTAGACCTTATGAATTTACCTTTTAAGCCATGTTATTCTCATTGAATTCAAAAATGTGTGTATCGTATAGATTTATGTTAATGTGGAATTTGATCGTCATATATAGGTAAGTGTTTCTTTATTCTTAATTAATAGATTTCGTGTTTTGAGTTTTTTTAGTACAGAGTCGTTTTTGTGAGGAAGCATTACCTTTAATGTAGAATTTTTTGATGTAAATTTATATTTAGTCGAGCTACAATATGAATACCTGATGACAAAAAAAAATCTATTGAGATATAACATGTGTTACGTTCGTTCTTCAAAAAATTGTCAACTACAGCAGCTTTTTAATGTAGGCCTAATTTAGTACCGTAGGAAATTATGAAAATAAATCATATAATTTTTCTTATAATAAATCTTATGCTTTTCATGATTATGAAGTACCCACTCTACTGTTTAGTGGGGTTAATTGCAGGGTCCAGGTGCTAAATTTTTTTTATTAATAAATAACTTTGACTCAAAATTCTCAAAGTTAAAATTAAAGTAATACTTTTACACAGTCATTGTGAATTAATATAATTGTATTTTAGACTTTAGAACTATCATACTATTGCATCAACAAAAAATAATAATCTGCATTAGTGAGAACAGTTATTAATTATTATTGGTAATATTATTGACTTTTTTTTCTCTAATTTCACCAAAATACATCCCGTTTAACTAACTAATATTTTCAAAGTCATTTTCTTGATATATATAGAGAGAGATTATTGAATGACGAAACAAGAAATAAAAGACGGATTCAAAATTCTGAAATTCTCTTAAAACAATTCTCAAGTTAATATATTAATAATTAAATTTTTGATCAAATATATTTAAAATTTAGATAATATTTTATTAATTTTATGTAAATCCATAGATTACATTATAGTTTGTCATTGACAAGAAAAGACAAAAGAGTATTATATTAGAGCTACCAGCTCAATTCCCTTCTTTTTTTTGTTTGCTATAAAATAATCATAATGTATCAAAGAAGAGATTTAGATCATCTTATTAATTTAGTGCACATAATGATTATATTAGGGGTTTGCTAAAAAGTGGTGCCTTAATTTAAAGAAACCATGCATGCAGTAGAAATAATGAATTATGTTTAATTATTCTATATAGTAATTGGACAATATTATGGATTAATTTAATTAAGAGCATCTTCTTCAACTTCAAGACACAACATGATCATGTAACTCTGCATGTAATTGTATTTCTTTAAAAAAAAAAATTGCTTAGGCATGTGATTATTATAATTATTAATTGTGTGTTAATTAAAAAATATTGGGTTGACTAATGTACAAATTTGTATCATGTAGGCTTATTAAGAGGCTAAAACACCTTTAATGAAAATAAACTTCATTTCATAATTCAGATAAAATATCTGACTAAGAATAAAGAAATTTGATCTATATGTATATCGATAGATTCATTACGCCGCTTGGTAGTCGATCATTTGAGTTAATTAAGGTTTTGTACTTTTTGTTTTGGAATATGTATATTATTGAGTTTGAGATTTGAAATATTACTCCAACCAAAAGTAATCAAAAAGTTTTCAACCCTACCTTCTACATTTTTTACTTTTAACCCTAGGTAAATTATGATTAAGGTGAATATTAGTACTAATAAAGTTGAGTTTTCCTATAGATAACGTAAATTGGTAAAAAGACATTGGGAATAGAAGCTAGGGGAGATGATTATGGACTAAAAAAAAAGACCAACTTTAATTAAATGATGGATGATTTTTTTTGTTAAACAGTGTGCATCACGTGATAAAGACATGAGGGAGAAATATGAAAATATAATGATAAATTTTGGGTTATTTATTGTATGATATTAGAAATTTTTATTTCATTTTTATTTATTTTGGAGATGTTGATAGGGCCTTTGAGTTTTCAAGGCATAAATCATGAGATGTATGACGATTTGTTATGATGGTGATGTGAGGAATCTCTCTTTTTTCGACACAACTCCATGTGATCCCTTCATTTCAATTAAACAGTCATTAGGTTATTTCTAGGTACCCTTAGATATATATATGGTTGTATAAAATAGAGTGTTGACTAGTTAAGAATGTTCACGTTTAGATAAATGTAAAGGTATACTTAAAGAAATATGATTTATACGGATAAGATGGGAGTGGTTTCCATGGTAAAATATGAAAAAAGCGAGATTGTGAGACGGTTCAAACATATAAAGAAGAGATGCGCGAATGCACCACTAAAAAAGTTTGAGGGGTTAGATGTACCAGGACTTAGAAGTGGCAAGTCATGTTGAAGAAGAAATGGTGAAGGTGCGTAGATATGACATGACAGTTTTAGCTTACTAAAAACATGACCGAAGATATACTGGTCAAGAAATCGGTAGAAGATAAATAAATTGTAGAGTATTGTCACATTTTATATAAGAAATAAAAGATAACCCTTTGATCTTGTGACATGAAAATGACTGCTTCCCTCATACAAAACGATAATTTATTTAATAAACCTAAACCTCCTTATTACATTGCATTCAAGAACACTTTTATTACCATACTGCAATATCTAATGAACAGAAAGAAAAAAAAGTATCATCCAACCAAGCCTAAGAGGCGGATCTAGTATTAGAAGTAGGTGCACGGGTTTGAAACATATATATATGTATATATATTTCGACTAATATATTAAGTGAATAGCTATAAGATTACTTCTGCCAGACTGCATAGCGATGGCCACTGGTCGCGAGAGTCCACTCTTTCCCAGCAGGGCACCATGATCCGTCCCCAATCTTCATGCTAACCTT
Source organism: Solanum lycopersicoides (assembly GCA_022817965.1). Taxonomy (NCBI): domain Eukaryota; kingdom Viridiplantae; phylum Streptophyta; class Magnoliopsida; order Solanales; family Solanaceae; genus Solanum; species Solanum lycopersicoides. Next base: position 94,154,768 of record CM040621.1, on the reverse strand, counting down.
TTCATCAATGGTTGCAGCGTATAAGTTTGGCTGTGCCTCAAGAATCCTTATAGATGAACGGCTGTGTATGCCTTGATTCCTCCGGATAGCAATCTGAAGCGTACATTTCAAACATTAGGATCGTCCAACTTTGACTGTTCACTCAACTTGTGTCAATAGTTAATAGATATTGACATACCAGCTTTACAATTTGGTCATGCATGGAATTATCCCATTCGTAGAAATGGTCATAGAAAACTGATGGTATCCCTGGGTGTGTTAGAATGTATGCATAGCCCTGGAGTGATAAGTATAAGACCAGATTCCACAAAATATGATCATGAAAAATAAGATCTGAACATTTGTATAGTAGGAGAAATATGTGAACTAGAAGAACTTGAGGAAACACATAGAAGTAAAATAAGCTCGCAAGTCCAGCATTTAAATGTGAAGGATAGATGTTGAAAATACCTCCATAACATGACGTGAAGGGAAAGGCCAATGCACCTACAAGGTGAGATCATTATGTTAGTTGAGTAATCAAGGGAAAATATTTCAGTTTCCGTGATAAGAAAAATATCAAAGAGAGTAAATGATCCAAGATGCTAAATTCAAAAACAGATCAAATGAATGAATTGCATTAACCTATGCGACTGCATTAACAAAATCAAACAGTAGAATGGTTATGTAGCATAGGAAATGAAGCAGCGAAACCAAAGCAGAGACTAAAATCAGCTAGATGCAAATCAGACAACATCAAGAACCTGAGTTGATCCAGTGTCGTGATTATCAATAAAAGTGACAGCCCTTGAAGGCCACCATCCTAAAACTCCTGGTGGTTTCCCCTTAGAGTCGCGCAAACGCCAGAATTCTCCTTTAACTGCTTCCTGCCAATGCATATAGATAATAAGGTTAGCACTATTTTCTGGTATATCCTCACTTAATCACAGACAAATCCCCGAATAAATAACTTGAACAAGAAATATAAACATGTCATCAAAATTCATTTGGATTTGCTACCATTACTAAATTTGACCAGAAAACGTGTAGTCTTTGATACTAATATCAGATAAAAAGGACCCATCATTTTTATTAGGATCTTAAGTTTAATAGTCAATAAGCTATGACTCAGGTCTCATATCTAAATGGATACCTGAAGGATTGCTTTTGTTGTAAAATCGAATGCAGTTGAAAGTTGTCCCGCACCATCAATCCAATTGATGATTTTTTGCCTGTGACTATCTGCATATAACAATAAAGCTACCTTTAATATATAGACAGAACAGAGATATCTACAGAAGGGGGAAACCAAGGTATGGGTATGCTCTGCCCCGCCTCCACATTGTGTTACTGGATACATGGAAATTGTCAGCTAATTGGATCACATTATGTAGCTCAACATTGATGATTTAATAAGATTATAACACTTGGATGATGATATGTAGCTTCCTGTTACCTCAAAAGTTGACTCTTTTGAGGCACTTCATATGGTCTGTGCAGATATTTTATTTGTCCTTCAATTTCTCTCTTCTTCTTTTTTTGTAATGGAACTTAGATGGTTAAGCATTTAAAGACCTTTAATTATGACACAACATAAGACCGATTTTCACATCAATAAGTTCTCTTGTCTCGAAAGGTCATTCCTAAAACTTGCTCGCATCTCCTTGCTTAAAGAAATTCAACATTGATGGTTCCAACTGTTAGAAAGGTGAATACATCTAAGTCACATAATACCTTGGTTGTAATCCAAATTGCTGCCCTTGTAATTGCAAGTGTCCCAGTATTCTCCAACTGCAAATATTGGCTTAGCTCCCTCGATATATTCCTTTACATACTTCGAAGCATAACTAAAGTTGAGAGAAAGGAAATCTCAGCTCTTTGCAAATGGAAAGACATCAAACAAAAGAAAAGAAAATGGAAATCCTGCCTTGGAGGGGAAAGGGTACATAGAGAACTAAAGAAAGCAAGTGCACATTTACCCTTTGGCAAAATCAAAACGAAAATCTTGGAAGCCAACAGAGGATCTAAGCCACCGCATCCAGTCAATGAGATCTTTCCGGACAAAGGATTGTGTATGATCTATATTTGGAACTCCATTAAAGTTGTCTCCAGTGCTTTTGTTACCCTGGACGATATCCTTAAAAGTATGAGAGTATACTCCGAAGGTGTTTTACTTGGAAATTGAAAATATGCAAGAAGAAAAAATCACTTATCTGTAATATCTATTATCAGACATCACATTCAATTGATTATCTGAAAGTTCATTCGCTACAGAAATGAGCTAAACTACAGAACACCAATTATTAGACTGATGAGTGTAAACCACTCATAATAATAGACACTGAATTCCAGAAGTTAAAAGAACTAATGGTGAAGGTAGCCTGAAAATGAAGCACATGAATTCAAGATATTAACTCAAAGTTGTAGTCTTTGATATTCGATATGTAAAAATAGGCAGCAAAATTTGCGAAAGGGGATAACTCTTCTAAATTTTAATACTGAAAATTATCAAAATGAGTCTTCTTAAATAGGAAGATAAAAAGTAAGGTTTATCTAGTAATTTACTTCCAATTATTTGAAACTTACTGAAGGAATCATAAGTTTTAGTAAGGTTAATGCACTAAACCAAGCTTAATGTTTAGATACAATTCATTCTTTAACTAATGCTAGCATCAGAGCTTCTTGATCTTGGCTTGGCGAATAGAAGTAGGTGGTGAGGTATCTATCATCAATGCCACTCTAGCAAAAATAAAAGAGTACACGAAAAATGAACATCATATACTAGAGAAAATCGTACTCATTAATTCTATGATCAAGTAGATGCAGATGAAAGGATAAATAAATGTCTTAAAGTTGCATATCATTATAGCAAGATTTTAGTTACAGCATCCTTACCCTTCCACCAGTGCAAGATGTAATAGCATGTTCATCCCAAGACATAGGAATTCCATCATAGCGATTGTACATTCCACCATGCCCTTGGGTAGTCCCAACACGATGGTTAATGACTATGTCTGCCATCCCTCTAACTTTGTACTGCTTCATCTTATTAAGTAAAGCTTTTAAGAGATCCTCAGAACCATATGAAGAATTGAGAGAATAAAGGTTCTGTGGAAGGTAACCTATGATGAAGAAAAAAAAACACAAAAGATAAATTAATAACTATCAAAAGAGAAGCTGAAAGAGCGCAGAGACAACAACTCAAATGACTAAACACTTTTACTTTCAACCTTCAGGAGCCAATGACTGACACACCGGAGGCAGCCAAGCAGTTGTAAAACCAGACTTTGCAATATCAGGAACTTTCATATCTAAATTTCTCCACCAATCATGTTTATGAGATTCCCAGTTGAATGCCTGCATGTACAATAGTTAAAGACTTTTCTACTTATGAACAGAATTGACACAGATCAATGTTTACTTCTCAATTGTATTTTCCATTTCTTTATGTTCAAAACCTAAGGATAACGCATCAACATTCATCCTTCAACAAATTGTTATATGAAACTAATAATTCTTTGAAAGAATATATCACCTGCAATATGATCTCCTTTCCATTGCGTATCACAACCACTACAAGCACATGAAAATAATAGTTCAGTTAGCATTTATCAGTATAGTCCCCCTTCAAAAATCTGTCTTACGAAATACAGTGATTGCTAGAGCTCCTAATGTAAGTAACTACACTAGTCTTAACAGAAAATAGAGCATGCACATCCCAATCATTTACTCTTAGAACTGGTAAAGTTTTAAATAAAATACCAAAATATTTTGTTCAAATCTTCGTCTTTATTAAGTTCAAATCTCAGTCTTCCTTCTCAATTATGAAGCATATATAAAGGAAAAGAGAACCTTACATGGATCAGACTGCTGACTTTCATCAAACCCCATTAAACGTTCCTTGCTAACTCGAATTCACAACCTTAGTTTGCTTGTTCAGAAAGAAAAAAAAAAGATCGCAGCTTGAAATTACGATCCTTAACCTAGCTACTCTGGTATTTATACAGACGAAAAGTGAAATTAGTCAAATCGGATCGATTCCTCTAATAAGGAATCATGAATTCTCAACCGTGAAATGGAAAAAGGAGAAATTGCAATTGAAGAAAAGTAGGAATCTCTGCTAGTGAAAAAAAAATTAAAATTCGATCACCACATAAACCAGAAATACAAAAAGAACAATTTTTTTTTAATTTTATTTTTACGAAATGGAGTTGAGATTCGAGGAATTTACAGAAAGTAATCCATTTCCCGGATTCGTTCCACTCCGAAATCGTTCGTCAGTGATATTCATGTTTGGCGGTGAATTGGCAGTGACACGTGGCAACGGTTCATTGGAAGTTTGGAATTGACGGCTATGGGGTGGAGGAGATGGACGACGCGCCGAGAATGGTGCGGTGACGATAACGGCGGCGACTGTCCATTGGGGTGGTGACAGTTGATACAAAGATGGCGCAATATGTCAAATTGACATCATATTAATCAATATAGTGCTTCATGAGGGAACTGGTTCCTCGAAAACCCATCAAATATAGTGCATTTAAAGTTTTTTTTTTTTTTTTTTTTAGTGTTTGAATTTTTTTTTTAAAAAAAAAAAATTAAATACTTTTCTTTAAGCTAAAAAGATAAAAATAAGTTAACTCTCTAACTTATGAATTTTAATTTATAAGCCAAAATTACAAGTTCATCCAAACAGATTTTATATGTGTCTATTCCTTTTAAACTTTGTATCTAACAATTTATCCTTCTTTCAGTAAAATACAAGAAATAACTTTTTGAATATTATAAGCATAACATATTTTAATATAAAAATTGTAAGATGGTAGAGTTAATATAATTTCCTCAATTTGAACTTGCATTTCTCGATCATGTGATTGAGAAGATGAATCAACATTGTTACTTTGATTCATTTGTTAGCCAATATCATCCGCAACTATACTTTCATGTTTATAGATCATAATTATTTCATCCCTTTAACAATAGGTTGGTGTGAGTTAAAGTGACTATATGTTGGTGAGAATAATAAATTTTAAAAAGTAATGATGTGATTATAATTTTATTTACATATCAAATAAATGGTTAGCAAATATAAATGTGGGATTGATTTAACAAAATATAAACTTGTGGATCAATTTTTGTATTAAAATATCTCAAATCATAATATGGAATCACCATGTAATTCCATATAATGCTTTTTGGAGAATACGAAATCACATCTCATGAAATGAAATCAGCGTGAAATCGCATTTCCAAACGATGATTCCATCTCACGATACCATATCGTGATATGGTGTCGCATGGCCAAACGCCTACTAAGTTTATTTTTAATATTAAAATTTTTGAAGACATTTTAGTTCCAACAAATAAGTTATTTATCAATATTCTTTTCAATAAAATACATTATCTTTCTTCAATATTTTCATCTTTTTATTCTAAATTCAGCTTAAGTACTTAAAAAGTGCTTTTAAGTATGTATACCTAGAAATTACTTAAATTTAGTTGGATCAATCATCTCTAATTATAATATTTTCATTAATATTTTGTTATGATTAAATATTCTCAAAAATCTTTGAAGTGCATTCTTCAATATATCATTTATTGTCTTTTAGTTTTAACTTTTTTTCAATTACCTAAAAAATAATAATATTTTTATCATCTTTCACATTTTCATTTTTAAATAACTGCATTTTATGAAAAATAATAAAAAAGACAAAAATATAGAAAAGAAAAAAATAATAGGGGTACGCATGAGGAGAACTAAGTAGAGAAGCTGAATAAAAGGTAAATGTAGAAATCAAGATAAAAAAGTATAAATGGGCCCACACATCGAGTGTCAAAAATTAAATAAAATTTCATATATTATTGTTGGTTGGGTCTTTACCATCTTAAATTTTTTCTATTATATATAGTAGTGTCGTAGTGGGGTGGGGTGTTGAGCGAGAGAGAGAAATGCAAACCCATTAACTACCGTAATAATGAGAATTTCATTTTAAACGCTCATGGGATCCATTTTCATTTTCATCTATATCAATATTTTATTGTAAGTTAATAGTATATATCAAACAATTTTCTATTTACATATTTAATCTTAAAATTGTTAGAATACTATATCTAAACACATGATTAATAATATATAGTACTTAAACAATTTCCTACTTACATGCTTAATCTTGAAAATTATTAGAATACTATATCTAAACACATAATTAATAATATATATACCTTACCAATTAACACCACCCTATCTCACACATTTTTAATGATTTACACCATAATATCTTTGTGTAATAGCAAAATCTGAAAAATGTTTATTTTTCACTTAGTTGTGAGGCATTCAATATGGGAACTTACATAAATCTCACTTGCTTAGGAGCTAATCACTTAAATACACTCACTCATATGCATATTAATCAATATCACATCATATATATACATATATATGTATTTAGAATACTATACATACGAATCTTGATCTCTTTCCTCCCCAATCTTGCTCGTCTCTCCCTATTGTAGTATATCTGGCGCAAATCTAAGTGATAAGATACATAATATTATGAAAGTATCGGTAATAACAATAACTTTTTTTATAATCATAATAAATATGATAGTGAAATATGTGTAATTATGTAATTTTTCCTTCAAATATCCCTTAAAATTGAGCTACACAAGGAAACGTATATACACACGCGCTACAAAATAGAACATCAATACAATATATTAGAATATGAGTCGTGATTGAATTTTTTCTAATTTGTTTTTAGGGTAAATGGTAACAAAGTACATGTATTTAAATATGTCTAATTATGCTTTTAAAAAAATAAAACCCTACAAAAAAAAAAAAAAGAGGATAAATTAAATAGTGTTTTAATTTAGGAATATTTTCGCAAGTCCGAAGCTAAAAGAGCAAAAAAAATTATTAAAAATTTCAAAACGGTACATAAATTTTTTTTAACCAAAAAGGCAAAATTACTCCCGACGAAGCAATTTTCTTCTACGTGTTTATTTTTTTAAAAAAACAAAGATCGCTGCCATTTCATCCAAAAAGTTTTTTTTCTCCTTAAATCGCTGCTATCAAAAAAAAAAAATTAACAAATGTTGGACCAAAATACCTGCCTCTATTAACTTTTTTAATAAAAAAGAAATCGCTGCTATAGCAGCGATTTTAATTTCAATTTTTTTTTTAAAAACGCTGCACTCGCAGCGATACTAAAAAAAAAATTGTCAGAAAGTCAGGAGCGATTTTACCTTTTGGTTAAAAATAAATTGATATGCCCTTTCGGAATTTTGACAATCTTTTTTATCCTTTTGTCTCTGGACTAATATTTTCGCATATAGATAGTCATCAATGAATTGAATCAATCAATAATAATTTATACAAAAACAAATCGAAATCAATTTAGACATTTATGTAAGGAAAGAAAGTCATATTTTGTATGAAAGTCTAAAGAGATACTATTGCATGAATTAAGGGATTGTTTACCTTTTTCCAATCAAAATTATTGTCATTATCTTTTTAAAAGTTTGAATTTTTGTTTTGTATAGAAATAATAGTGAATTATACAAACTGTCCTATAATCATTAAAACCTGTAAATATGTAAACTATAGTTAAAAAGCCTAATTAAGTTTTTTCTAGTAAGCTATATGCGAAAATTTTCCTTTAATTTAACTCCATGTTATTTCTTTTTTAATTATCTTATTTTCTTTTCGTGATCCATGTTTTTAGGTAAAATGTACTACATAACGACTCCTATGATTTTCACTTTAAAGCCAATCTCTTTTATATACTAAATAGGTAAAAGGACAAAGAGATTCAATTCCCCATTAAACTGCACTAAAATAAGCATGTTCTCTAATAATTTTCTTTTTAAAAATATAATTTAATAATCAAACTATAAAAGTTCGGTTAAGTTATTTGGCGTCTACGCCTTGACCCCTCCTTTTGTTTTGAATTATTATCTTTGTTTTTATATTTTAAAATAAAATATAAAAAATATTTAAAGCATCTTCATTTTATATAGTTCGTAACTATATAATTTTACAAAATACTCCTCATCCACTTATTAATCTAAAATATCTTTATTTTATTTTTCTGGCTCAAATATATCCTTCAAATCAACATTCTAAATTATTGATCATTTCGTTTTTTTTTGGGTTATAGTTATAAACCACCGACTGCTTAATTACTATTAACTAATCCCAATCGTCCCCAATTTTAATGTAATTTCGTCTATGCCGGTTGAATCATGATACTACTTGATCAAATTATAACTTCTTTAGTAGATATATTTTTAAGTTTGAAAAAGTGATTTTGATCAAGTGATTTTTATTGGCTACGTTTACTCTTTTTGAAAATTAAATTCATAAAATGATAGTGAAATTTGTCTAATTATGCATGTAGTTTTTTTATATATATAAAAAAAAAAGCTAAAATAAAAATAAAACCCTACCTAAAAAAGAGAAAAAGAAAAAGAATAGAGAATAAATTAAATAGAGTGTTTTAAGGGAACTGTTGGAATGGGTTGAGTTATTTATGGATCGTTTGGGATTAGCTGCGTAATATTATAGTATATGTTTTGATAATTGATTAGGATTTTGAGAAATTTCCTTAAAACGTTGCATAAATTAAAGGGATAATTACGCGTATAAGCAAACTTATACTATTTAATTACTCATTATAGCTATAATTTGCTATAATTACCACTCGCGACTAACATTATACATTAATTACATGGCTGACTTCGAGTTTGTATAACATTATAGTCCTATTAGAAAAATATAAGTTTATATTATGCATAAAGAACTGCGCAATTACCATTTTATTCAGTCATAATTGCGGGTCCTGATACTCCTCTATCTGAATTAAGTTAATTTACACATGTCAAAGGGGCTTAGATATTGAGTTATCCAACTTCTTGGGTAACTGTTATCTGATGTTTCATTAGTCTGTTTTTCTTAGATTAGGCAACTCATGTGATTTCCAATTTTTCCCAACAATAATTGGGCAAACTTAGCTCTACCATGAGCGTGTAATTTTGAAATTTGCATAAATTTACGAAATATTTCTAACTCAACTTGTTAAGCAAAAAACTGAAAGTACAAGTAAATTATCCTACACCTCTCCACTAATTAATAAAGGAAAAAGGCTAACATATTAGTCTAATACAATCCATCTAGACTCCAATCATTCACGCTCTCAAAAAACTTGGACGCATGCAGACTTCCGTCAGTTTAAGCTCTCAAAATAACTTAGACAACAGCCAGCAACACAACTCCCTCAAACAATCCGGGCTGTATCATAAGTTGCTCTAATACAACCGCACTTAACAGCTGCAAATGAAAACAAACAAAAACACATAATAATCTAATTAACAATTTCATTAAATGAACAGAACTGAATTTCAAAAATGTAATTTGATTTTACTTACGGCAGAACGTGTACCAAGCAACATACACCAAAATAGAACCATAAATTACTGTCAACCAGAATATTTGACAGTAAAACTTCTTTTAGGGTAATATTGATTTTTGATTCCAATTTTTTTTTCAAACGGTCCTTCACGGACTGGCTAGATGCAGTAGGATGCAGCAGATTACGGTTCTCAGGATTGTTTGAATTTCTATTGCTTTCAACTTTCAACGATTTCTCTGCTGCCTGAATAATATTCAATCTTCTCAGATTGAAATCATTCAACATCGGTTGGAGCCTTCCTGTCTTAATAACCATAACAGTGAAAAAGAGTGTATAGGCTAAAACAAACATCACCAGTATTAAACATACAAATGTCATAACTACAGGACATGGTATCAGAGAACATTTGTATGTTTAATACAAATATCCTCTGATACCGTGTCCTGTAGTTATGACATTTGTATGTTTAATACTGGTGATGTTTGGTTTAGCCATTACACTCTTTTTCACTGTTATGGTTATCAGAGAATTGCCAAACAAAAGACTTGAACCAGAAAATGTAACCGTATATGTAATTTATCCTATAAAAGAGGCAGTAATTTCTTCAGCTTGAGCCTCCATCTTAATTATATCAGCGGAAAGCTTTCTTTGATCATTTTCCGAACTGATCAACGATTCCGCCAAACAAGCCAAAGCTTTTGGTGGTGGTGGTGGTGGAGGAGGAGGAGGTGGAGGTGGTGATGATGATGGTGATGGTGATGGTGGAGGTGAAGGTCGAGATGATGATGGTGATGGTGATGGTGGTGGTGGTGGTGGTGGAGGAGGTGGAGGTGGAGGTCGAGATGTTGATGGTGATGTTGATGGTGATGATGGTGGAGGAGGAGGAGGAGGTGGAGGTGGAGGTGAAGATGTTGATGGTGGAGGAGGAGGAGGAGGTGGAGGTGGAGGTGAAGATGTTGCTGTTGATGGTGATGATGGTGGTGGTGGTGGTGGAGGAACCTCTTCTCCAATTTGAGCACCTGCAATGCGTACCGACATATTGCAAGAGTCCATTTGAGTGTTTGAATCCATACCATCATTCTGCAACAGTTGATATTTATAGTGGTTAAAATATTTTATTTTGTTTTAAAACGAAAAAATAAATAGGGAAAGTTAACAATAAAAAGAAATTAACGTGTAGAACTACTCACCCTTTTCTTAGACCAAAAAATTACATGTTTTTTTATATTTCGTAATCTCTGTATATCATATTAATTAAATTTCTAGATTTAGTTTAATTGTTTAATATAATTGAATTGTTCAAAATTTAATATAAATGTTTGAATTTTCTTTTATATATATTTATTTGTCCTTTCATTTAATGAAATTTATATTTTCTCGGAGAACCTAATCTTATTTGATTTTGATTTAATTGATCAATTTACAATATTATATTTATAATTATACAAAGGACAATAGTGGAAAATATAATTCAAATTATGTTCTTGAATGTTTTTCCTTAATATGTGTGTATTGTCTCACAAATTAAATTAATAAGAAATAGAGAGAGTAACAATTTAACTTTAAAATTTTTATTTTATACTTTTAATAAAATCTTTTAATAGACAAGAAATATCTATCATTTATTTTAGATGATAAATATTTTTTAATTTTCTTTTTATAAACTCACTAAGTAGACTAATTTATATGGATTGAGACCGAGGGGTACACATTATTATAAGTAGTAGTATTATATTTAAAAAGTAACAACAGTCTACCTGACACGTGGCAGATGCCCAGTTAATGCATACAATTTTTCCGTACCTCAGGACCTGAAATTACGTATCTGAAATTCAATTTTCCACCACTTTTTTTAATCACCTACAAAAATAAATAAATCATGTACATAGTACAAATTATATTGGTGGAATTAATTTATTCATCGAGACATTTGAAATTATTTGTGTGATTTTTTCTGTCAAGAGTAACAACAAACAAATAGTACAAGAGGTAATCTATTTCTTCTTTACAAATAAACAAGTATAAAGTGTTCCAATTTGTAAAGTAGGAGGGTCGTCTTCTGCAAATAAATTAAAATTAAACATATATTACTCCTTCCAGTACAATATTTTATTTTATTTTTAAAATATCTTTAAAATAAGAAAAAATAACGTAAATGCACATCTTGTATCATAATTTTTAAAATTTCCTATTATTTAAAAAATATTTAAAAATCCCCTTTTGAATAAATCTATCTCCACTTGTACACATCCCTATCTACCTCTCAGATATATCCCTCTCGTATATGATACATATTACATCTGCGTATCCGGATGTCTGCTAATATATCTTAAAAGTCCAATGATGTATCTAGATGTCCTGTCCCCTCCTCTCTAATACATTCCTCCCCTCTCGAATACATCATTCACCTATGTATTCAGATGTATGCTAACGTATCTAGAAGTCCAATGATGTATCCGAAATTCATAAATTTTACGAATTTTTTATAATATGAAAAAGATAAAAGAAAAATGTCACATTTAAAAATGTCGCAATAATCACATCGAAAAATAGAATAATGAGAGTGAATTACAATCCATTCATCTCAAATAATCGTCACGTTTCACTACTCAAAAATAAATATAATTATTATATTAATTTAATTTTCTAAAATTTGAATATTTAAAAATAATTAAAGAAAACTATAAATTGTAGTTCTTCTTATAGAAAAAAAATAAATCTAAAAATTTGAACAACACAAATTTTATTTGACTCTCAAAATAAATGATTTTTTCAAAGTTTATAATTATTATTTTTTTAAAGAAAAGTTATCCTACTGCTAAATCCAAAATAATGAATATTTCTACTTTATGGAGAAGAATTTGAAAAGAATAAAATTGATAATTTTCACACATTACTCTTTGATAAATATCTTTAAGCATGTGCAACTTATTTTATGTATATTTGGAAAAGGCCATTTGACTTGAAAAAAAGATTCTACTGATTCAACGATTTGGTTATATTTTTAAGAATTTCATTATTTTAGTCATCTTAGATATTGATGAAGATCACAGACTAGACTTTGTATATGTTCCATCTGCATTTAGCACAAAAACAGTCACATTTTAAAGGGATCCCTATTTTAAATCATTTTAGCAAAGATGTCAGCAGACTCTGTACTGTACACTGCATTAACATAAAAAAGGCAAATCACAGACCATTTTTTTTCTAGTAAAAAAGCTCCTTGTTTCAATGGACAAGAGGAGTATTTGTTTGATTGTTCACATCAAATTAATAGATATATCTCAAACATATACTTTACCAAAATGTAATGTATTTTAGCTTTCTAGTTTGAAATATTAGAGATTAATTAATTATATGTACATCGTAATTTTGTGACGATAAAATTTTGAATGGAGACAAAATTAGGTAATGGTGTATTCGATGGATATGTAATTAACCAAAAGAGGGAACAAGTCGTACACTTTTCTGATATATCTGAATGTATATCATATGCTTTCTATGATATTCTCATCCAACCAAATCCACATCTATTTATTACCCTCTCTCAAATTTTCTATTCATTCAAATAATAATATGATTAGGACGTATATACCCTTAACATTTTCAAATCATTAATCAACCTAAGAATTACTCTAGCCGTGTCAATTTAAAATGAAATGAATAGGCCAATTAAATGAAATGAAAATAATTATAATCACAATTAGATTACCATAATTAAAAGGTGAAATTCAATAAAATAAACTACTAATAAATAATTTCATTACAAAATAGAAGTAAAAGTCAATGAAGGACTGATAAAAGGAGTATAGAAAAAGTATTGCTTTATGGATTGAGTAGCTGAAAAGTTTGTAAGATGAAATCGAAAGTACAAAAATATTGACCAAACACATTCCGACAAAAATATATAAGATAAAATTATTTTACTTCTAATAATAAAGAAACTAAGGAAAGCATGTGAGACCTTTTTTTCCAATTTCAAATAAAGAAATATATGTGAATTTGAAAATGAAGACGAATTTAATTTGTTAGTAACTACATCAATTATATTTTGATAATTCAAGAGATCAGAGATATTTTGTTAATTATATTTATTAACTTTAATATTTTGATTATTCTTTTTTGAACTACTTGTGGATTCATTTAAACATGGTTTCTACTTATGCATTATTCTAATCCAATGATATAAAAAGAAGGCACTAAAGAAACTTTTTTGGTTCTCCAAATTTAGATCTCATTTTTATAAAATAAAGGATATTCTCATGTTCATAACTTAAAAATAATTTTTACAAGTAAATGCTTGCAACGAAAGAATAAAAGTTAGTGCTTTACAATGACAATAAATATCAGTCCAATAAGTTAATCATTCATAAATTCTTACTTGTATTTTTCTCAAAGGATTTTCATCTCATACATACTTCAATATTGTTTCTAATTATTTTAAAATATAGTATTAATATTAATTAGCAATATATATTTATATATACATGTGTAAGTCAAACGTGGGTTCTACTTATTCGCTATTCTAATTTAGTAACATTAAAACAAGGCTATAAAAGAAACTTATTTAACCCATAAATTCATATCTCATTTCTAGAAAATAAAGAATTCATAATTTGAAAACTTTATATTACAATAATTAATCAATTCATTAGTTCGTATTTTTATTTTCGATTTTAATCACATACTTACTTCAATATTAGTTCTAACATTTCAAAACAAGAGATAAACGTGCAACAACGTATTTGAAAACTATATATACACTATTATAAGACCGTGCATAATAGTTTTGGAGTTTTTTTTTTTTTCATTCTTTTGCTGACACGTTTCTTTATTATTTATATTTTTCAATTATTACCATCTAATGTGTAGGGTTTAGACGAGGCAAATTAAATAGCAACCAGTACCAGTACTATTATTTTTTTCTCTAAATAAGATGGATGGGGACTACTAACATTTATTTTCAGGTTACAATACAAAAGAGATATACGAGCATTAATTGTTGGAGGCAAAAAATTACGGAGAAAAAACTGTCATATTCTACTGTCGATATAAACATTACTTAAGTAATGGAATGGAAAGGAAATAAATGTTGTTAGTGTTGGGTTATCCCACATCGAAAGTGAAGGGGCTGGTGGTCTATTTATAAGTGTGAGGGAAAGCCTCAACCTTTGAGCTACTTTTGGGTTGAGAAGACCCAAGACCACCCAACATTGGTATCAGAGCCCAGGTTGTCAACAAGTCTCAGCCCACCGGGAGAAACTGGGTTGTCGCTCTCTCCAGCCCAAGGCCCGATGTGTGAAGGGGGAGATTGTTGGGTTATCCCACATCGGAAGTGGAAGGGGCTGGTGGTCAATTTATAAATGTGAGGGAAAGCCTCAACCTTTGAGCTAGCTTTTGGATTGAGAAGGCCCAAGACCACCCAACACTTACTTCAATATTAGTTCTAACATTTCAAAACAAGAGATAAACGTGCAACAACGTATTTGAAAACTATATATACACTATTATAAGACCGTGCATAATAGTTTTGGAGTTTTTTTTTTCCATTCTTTTGCTGACACGTTTCTTAATTATTTATATTTTTCAATTATTACCATCTAATGTGTAGGGTTGAGACGAGGCAAATTAAATAGCAACCAGTACCAGTACTATTGCTTTTTTTTTTTTTTCTAAATAAGATGGATGGAGACTACTGACATTTATTTTCACGTTACAATACAAAAGAGATATACGAGCATTAATTGTTGGAGGCAAAAAATTACGGAGAAAAAGTGTCATATTCTACTGCCGATATAAAC
Organism: Solanum lycopersicoides; assembly: GCA_022817965.1. Classification (NCBI taxonomy): domain Eukaryota; kingdom Viridiplantae; phylum Streptophyta; class Magnoliopsida; order Solanales; family Solanaceae; genus Solanum; species Solanum lycopersicoides. Next base: position 94,139,581 of record CM040621.1, on the reverse strand, counting down.
ATTACTTATGTAATGGAATGGAAAGGAAATAAATGTTGTTAGTGTTGGGTTATCCCACATCGGAAGTGGAAGGGGCTGGTGGTCAATTTATAAGTGTGAGGGAAAGCCTCAACCTTTGAGCTAGCTTTTGGGTTGAGAAGGCCCAAGACCACCCAACATTGGTATCAGAGCCCAGGTTGTCAACAAGTCTCAGCCCACCGGGAGAAACTGGGTTGTCGCTCTCTCCAGCCCAAGGTCCGATGTGTGAAGGGGGAGATTGTTGGGTTATCCCACATCGGAAGTGGAAGGGGCTGGTAGTCAATTTATAAGTGTGAGGGAAAGCCTCAACCTTTGAGCTAGCTTTTGGGTTGAGAAGGCCCAAGACCACCCAACACTTACTTCAATATTAGTTCTAACAAAAAAAAGATAAAAGTGTCATATTCTACTGCCGATATAAACATTACTTAAGTAATGGAATGGAAAGAAAATAAATGTTGTTAGTGTTGGGTTATCCCACATCGGAAGTGAAGGGGCTGGTGGTCAATTTATAAGTGTGAGGGAAAGCCTCAACCTTTGAGCTAGCTTTTGGGTTGAGAAGACCCAAGACCACCCAACATTGGTATCAGAGCCCAGGTTGTCAACAAGTCTCAGCCCACCGGGAGAAACTGGGTTGTCGCTCTCTCCAGCCCAAGGCCCGATGTGTGAAGGGGGAGATTGTTGGGTTATCCCACATCGGAAGTGGAAGGGGCTGGTGGTCAATTTATAAATGTGAGGGAAAGCCTCAACCTTTGAGCTAGCTTTTGGATTGAGAAGGCCCAAGACCACCCAACACTTACTTCAATATTAGTTCTAACATTTCAAAACAAGAGATAAACGTGCAACAACGTATTTGAAAACTATATATACACTATTATAAGACCGTGCATAATAGTTTTGGAGTTTTTTTTTTTCATTCTTTTGCTGACACGTTTCTTTATTATTTATATTTTTCAATTATTACCATCTAATGTGTAGGGTTGAGACGAGGCAAATTAAACAGCAACCAGTACCAGTACTATTGTTTTTTTTTTTCTAAATAAGATGGATGGAGACTACTGACATTTATTTTCACGTTACAATACAAAAGAGATATACGAGCATTAATTGTTGGAGGCAAAAAATTACGGAGAAAAAGTGTCATATTCTACTGCCGATATAAACATTACTTAAGTAATGGAATGGAAAGGAAATAAATGTTGTTAGTGTTGGGTTATCCCACATCGGAAGTGGAAGGGGCTGGTGGTCAATTTATAAGTGTGAGGGAAAGCCTCAACCTTTGAGCTAGCTTTTGGGTTGAGAAGGCCCAAGACCACCCAACATTGGTATCAGAGCCCAGGTTGTCAACAAGTCTCAGCCCACCGGGAGAAACTGGGTTGTCGCTCTCTCCAGCCCAAGGCCCGATGTGTGAAGGGGGAGATTGTTGGGTTATCCCACATCAAAAGTGGAAGGGGCTGGTAGTCAATTTATAAGTGTGAGGGAAAGCCTCAACCTTTGAGCTAGCTTTTGGGTTGAGAAGGCCCAAGACCACCCAACAAATTGGTATCAGAGCCCAGGTTGTCAACAAGTCTCAGCCCACCGGGAGAAAACTGGGTTGTCGCTTTCTCCAGCCCAAGACCCGATGTGTGAAAGGGGAGATTGTTGGGTTATCCCACATCGGAAGTGGAAGGGGATGGTGGTCAATTTATAAGTATGAGGGAAAGCCTCAACCTTTGAGCTAGCTTTTGGGTTGAGAAGGCCCAAGACCACCCAACAGTTAGTTCATATGCTTTAATTTGTTTTTTATTAATTATATACTCATATGTTACAATTCATTATTTCCTTTCTTCATCATAGTCTAATTGTGTGAGTATATATATTAAATAAAAGGGAAAACGAACCAAACAATGAGAATTGAGTATTTATTGATATTATTCTCATCGTAATTTATTTTTAGTAATTCCTTCATATAGGGTAAACGCTATATACATGGTTGAATTGTTAAAGCTTTTGTCTGAAGTGAATTAATGGTCTCTCTAGATTTACCAACTAGTTTAGTTTTTATCTATACCAATCTGATTATATTTTCGTCAGGTTATTATGCTTGTAAAATTGCCAAAAAAAAACACTCATTTATAGCAAATTCAAGTGTATATTCTTCAATATATGATAGGAAATTCATAATTAGTGGTAAGATATATAATATTATGAAAGTATGGATAATAATAATAAATATGATAGTGAAGTGTGTGTAATTACGTAATTTTTCCTTCAAATATCCCTTAAAATTGAGCTGCACAAGAAAACGTATATACACACGAACTCTAAAATATAACATTAATACAATATATTAGAATATGAATTGTGATTGAATCGTTTCTGATTTATTTTCGGTATATATAGCAGTAAAAATACATGCATCTAAATGTATGTTGCACAATATATGATAGGAAACACTTAATTAGGTGTAAGATATTTTAATATTTTTAAGTATATATACTTGATAGTGAAAGGTGTCTAATTATCAGATTTTTCTATATATAAAAAAAAAAAAATCACATATAGCCACTTAAAAATAATTAATTACTCTCCATAGCTATAGTTTCATAATTACAATTTGTAGCTACATGTTATACGGAGGAGAGAGACAAGCGAGACTGGGGGAGAGAGAGGAGAGAGGCCAGAGAGAGGGGGAAAAAAGTGGGAGAAAGGTGAATTCACTACAAGAAAACTGCTAATTACATGGGATTTTTCTGGAAATTAATATGAATATTTGCAGAAAAATAAGATTTCTAACTTGATAGTGAAAGGTGTCTAATTATCAGATTTTTCTATATATAAAAAAAAAAAATCACATATAGCCACTTAAAAATAATTAATTACTCTCCATAGCTATAGTTTGATAATATACAATTTGTAGCTACATGTTATACGGAGGAGAGAGGCAAGCGAGACTGGGGGAGAGAGAGGAGAGAGGCCAGAGAGAGGGGGAAAAAAGTGGGAGAAAGGTGAATTCACTACAAGAAAACTGCTAATTACATGGGATTTTTCTGGAAATTAATATGAATATTTGCAGAAAAATAAGATTTCTACGGATTTTCATACTAATCCCCAGGAAAATGGAGGGAAATCCCCATGCAATTAACAGTTTTCTTATAGTGATTGTATCTGTATTTGGTTAGATAATTGTATATTATACATATGTATACTTGTATATATGGCAAGAGAGATTGGGAGAGGGAGGAGAGAGGCGAGCGATATCGAGAGGGCAGAGAGTGGGAGAGAGGTGGATTGTATGTGTATATAATTGTAGATTATACATATACATTTGTACATATGGCAAGCAGATTGGGAGAGGTAGGAGAGAGGCGAGCAAGAGAGGGAAGAGAGTGGGAGAGAGGTGAATTACATATGTATATAGGTTAAATAATGATATATTATACATATGTATTTGTATATCCTGGCGAATTATACATAACAAACGTGACTAATTGCCGAAGTCAGCCCACGTAATGTCAGCCCACGTAATTAATGTATAATGTTAGTCGCGAGTGGTAATTATAGCAAACTATAACTATGATAAATAATTAAATAGTATAAGTTTGCTTAGCCGCATAATTTTCCCTTAAAAATGCTAAAAAAAAAACTACCTAAAAGAAAAAAAAGGATAGGGAATAAATTAAGGGAACTATTGGAATTGATAGAGTTATTTATGGATCGTTTGGTATTTGCTGGCATTATATATATTATACTATATATATATCATATAAAAAGAGTGTATGCGCTCCGCATGGGTTACAATCTAATTATTTAAAAAACATTTAACTTCATACTGTTGTATGTGAGATCTTTTTTTATTCATATAATAAGAAAGTTGAAACTCAATTATATTTTGATAATTGAAGAGGTCATTAACATTGAGATCATCGGGTTAAGCATTGTGAAGATAATGAGATGTATTTAATTTCATGTATTCGAAAATTGTTAAGTTAGTGTTATCTCCCAATTTTTGTTATGTTTTTCAAGAAAATGCTAATAATTTCTTCTCCAAACTCTATTCTTTACCTAATATATGAAAATGTTATAACATAACCAATTTTATTTGCAAATTTTTTGGTTTAATCATAACATGAAAATATATTATAGGAAAACCCAGTTTAGTTCTTTATTAACTTTCAATCCTTATAATATTTTGATTTACTCTTTTTTGAACTACATGTGAATTCTTTCAAACATATTTTCTGCTTATGCATTATTCTAATCCAATTATATAAAAGAAGGCACTAAAGAAATTTTATTCCTCCTCAAATTCAGATCCCATATTTAGAAAATAAAGGATATTTCATGTTTATAACTTTAAAATAAAAATTACAAGTAAATGCCTTGCGACGACAATAAAATCAACCCAATAAATTAATCATTTATTAATTTGTATATATATGTTCTTCTAAGAATTTGCATCATATAGATACAGAGACACATATGTCACTCAAATGTGGTTTCTGCTAATTCACTATTCTGATGCAATGATATTAAAAGAAGGTACTAAAATGATCTTTTTTTCCTATCAAAATCATATTTTAACTCTAGAGAGTAAAAGATATTTTCATATTTAAAATTTGAAATTATTTTGAAAAGTTGGTGCTTTGCAATGACAATAAATATCAGTCATAAGTTAATCACTCATTAATTCTTACTTGCATTTTTCTCTAAGAATTTTCATCACATGCATACTTTAATATTGTTTGTATCATTTTAAAATATTAATATTAATTAGCAAGAGGTACATTATTATTACTACTTAGTAGAAGAGTCTACAAGCAGGCATCTCTTCGTCAACATGCCTGCTTGTATGACAAGGGCATTTTCATAACTTCATACTTTTTCTTTCCTTTAAACCTTTGTATGCTCATGCTTTAAGATTGTACCTTTTCTATATTGGACCTAACAACCAATCAATATTTACATAATGACTTATTTGTTCCTTCAAAAGATGATTTTCTCCTGAATTCTGAAATTTGTGGGCTCAACCATTAGCTCACTTTAAAATGTCGGCTATTTGTTCATTTAATCATTTTTATATATAGTATTTTCATGGATAATTATATATAATAGCAAATAATAATCTAAAATAAATGGAGTAGCTAGGGTTTGATTTAATTGTGCTCTATACAAACGTTTGCCAAAATTTGCCAGCGAATTATACAATTGCAGCAGCGAATTATAGCAATAAATTATACAATTTAGATCAGTAAATTATTTTATTGGTTATAGTTTAAACATTTTTATATATGTATTTTCATTGCTATTTAGTATTTTCATCGTATTAAATTTATTTCTCTTATATTTTCATTGCTATTTAGTATTTTCATCGTATTAAATTTATTTCTCTTATTCTTTTATTAGTTATAGATTTAAGAATAATATAAATAATACTATAGATCACAATAATTAACAAAATAAATATTTAAAAGTTATATAAAAAAATTGATTGACTCTTGACATTCTATAAGTACCACATAAAATTGATTAGATGATAAATATATATTTATTTGAAATTGACCTAAAAAGTGTTATATATCACAATATGACGTAAAAAATATTATATATCACAATAATTAATAATTTTAAAAAAATAAAATACATATAAAAAAATAACTTGACTGAGGAAAATCAATCAATGCCACATAACTTTGGACATAACATATATTATTTGAAAATTATGTTAAAAAGGTATTATAAATTACAATAATTGATAATTTGATATATTTAAAAGACAAAAAAATAATTATTTTTGAAATCCTCTATATAGCACATAAATTAAAACAAAGAGAATAATATATACTATCATTTTAAAATTATAAACTTTTTTTATAAATTATAATAATTAATAACTAAAAATATTTTTATAAAATTTTTGCCAAGTTCTCAAGTTTCATGATATCATATAAATTGAGATTAAAAAATTAGTAATATAACGAGACCCTGTATCTAATATTAAAAGAAGGTACTAAAAGAAATTTGATTAAATCATAAATTCATATCTCACTAAAAAATAAAGGATATTTTTATGTTCATAATTTGAAAATAATTTTCAGACTTTCTGCAGTAGAGGCCCACTTAGGATGATGATTTACTATAGCTTTTGTCTAGTAACTTAATGTTTTTTATGATAATAAATATCAACCCAATAAGCTAATCATTCATTAATAAGTATTTTTATTTTTTATTTTAATCACATACCTACTTCAATATTAGTTTTAACATCTCAAAATATTAATACTCTTTAACAAGAGATACACGTGTAAGAAACGTGTTCGAAAGTTAGTGTATATATATACACTATATATACACTACTATTATAATTTATAACACCGTGCATAATAATTTTGGAGAAAAATTCTTCATAGCTTTTTTTTCATTTTCTTGCTGACACGTTTCTTTATTATTTTATATTTTTCAATTAATTTTTAAAATACTAAAATCTTCCCTTATCTTCATCATTAATCTCAACTATTTTTTTCTTTCATTTCTTCACTTTTATTACATAGTAGTGAAACTATTCGCGCTTCGCGCGACTATATAAAGTACTTATAAGATGATAATATGAATTATATAATATTTAGATTAGTATCGAATATAGATAATATTAATATTTCTCCTTGTCTCCGATATTATAGCTTTTTTCAAAACATATAAACTATATTTATTTATTTTGTATATGTATATATTAGAAGAAAAAAAATTTCACCGTGGTAAAGTAAATGGAATAAGAGATAATATTGTTGAAATAACAATATACTGTATTAGGTTGAAAATATTTTATTGTTTTAATTTTCTCTATCTTTTGTAGGAGTACTAATGTTCTATTCAAACTTTGATTTAGTCAAAACAAAATTAATTTTTATTTTATTTTCTTATTATTACATTTATGAATAATATTTAATATTAAACGTTACAAGTAACATGGAGAGACATAAGTTATAAATAATTGAAATGTGTAATTTATTAGACATTAAATGTATTACTAATTATGTATTGATTTTATTTGTAAGATAAATAAATAAAAAATAAGCGGTGAAAATATAAAAAATGAACAGAGAAAATATAATAAATGGTGACTGCGTAAAAATTATAAATACATTTCAAAGAAAAAAGAATGGTGGTGACAGATTGTTACATACGCAAACATGACATCATGAAAATAATATTTTATTTTTCAATTACTTTTTTATGATTATGATAAAAATGGAACTCCTAATCATCATAATTTTTTTTTGTTGTTAAAATGAAATAATTATATTAATTTTTCTTCATAACAAATAGAAAGTAGAATACTAAAGGATCAAATGATTAGTATTGACAATATAATACATTTAGCTAAATTATTTATATAAATCAAAATTTTAAAAACTCTAGCAAAACTAACTAAGTTGCTAATACAATTCAAAGTGAAAAAATAATCTTTAATTATGCTTTATTTTTTTTCTTCTATCATCTTCCTTTGCAAAGAGATCCGCCATCATGTTTTGATCCATATGTCAAACTCTTCATTATATTTAACCAACTGAATAAAAACAATAATTAAAAATAATTATGTCAAAAGAAAGAACGAAATATAAACTATACGTAATATAGTTGTATATTATCTTTTCAATAGTACTAACAATACTAAATAATAATTATTTCTTGAAATCTAACAAATATTATAATCAAACTATATTATATCTGAAAACTAACTCTTAGAAAGAGCAATTGCATACGGACAACACATTGTTAAGAATTACAAAGATTTTTTAAATCATACTTACTTGATAAATATATGACAATACAAACATAAAAAAATATATATTAAGAAAGCATGTATAAGTACATAAAAATAAAAAGAAAGATTTTAGAATGAAATATATATTACCTTCATATACTTTTTTTGTTACATGTTAGTTAATTTACAAACAAGTATGATGAAGAAGAGAAATTATAATTTTGCATGTGAATCTACATGAAAATAAATATGAAGTTATATAGATAAAATAAAGGAAATGAAAAAATAAGGACTTGAGAATGATATATTTATTAATTTCATGTACTTTTTTTTGTTACATGTACACAAATCAAATATGAATTTATATAGACAAAAATAGAGAAATTAAAAAATAAAAATTTGCAATGAAATATTTCTTACCTTCATGTACTTCTTTTTTGTTACAAACCATGCTAATATAATGAAAAGAGAAAGGATAATTGTGAATGTGAATATTCGTGAAACTAATATGAATTTATAGGCAAAATAAAGGAATACCATAAGACATCATAAACTTACAAATTTAATTTGGAGGTTATGGATATAAACATTATGAGAGTTATTAATATTATTAAAATAAAAAATTAAAGAGGGGCAAATCATTAGTAGTAATTCCTAGTGAATAAATTAAAAAATGAAAATAAAAATACTTAAAATGTAAAAAAAATATATACTATGATTTCATGATTAGAAGTGAGATAAACAAATAGAAAAAAAATATAGAGAGTTTTTTTTGTAAATGTTCCTACATTAATAAAATATTTAATGTATAAGTAAAATAATATATTTTTACAATAGAATAATTAATTTAAATTAAAAAAAGTAAAAAACAAAAAAAAATTATGTTTCTCCTTTTATTATAAGTAGATAAATATAAATAAAAAAATATGAAGAGTTTTTGTTATAAATAATTCTCCATTAATAAAATATTTACTTGTAATAAATTTAAGTAATTCTTTTAAATAATAATAAAAAAAAACTAAATGCAAACGAAGGCCATAGAAAGGTGTCATATCACCTTGTCTATGGTCCTCATTTATATAGATATATTGATTTCTGTACTGTTACTGATCCAAAATTCTATACAGAGGTTGCACGACATCTTTAGTTATCTTCAAAAGCCCATTAAATATTACTACTTCATGAGGGAACTGGTCCCTCGAAAACCCATTAAATATTGGGAAAATTACGCGGATAAGCAACTTATATATTTAATTACTCATCATAGTATAGTTTGCTATAATTACACTCGCGACTAACATTATATATTAATTACGTGGGCTGACTTCGAGTTTGTATAATTAGTCATGTTTATATATGTATAATTCGCCAGGATATACAAATAATATGTATAATATATAATTTTTTAGCCTATATACATATATAATTCATCTCTCTCCCACTCTCTGCCCTCTCTCGCTCGCTCTCTCCTCCCTCTCTCAATCTCGATCTCTCTCTCCTCCTCTCCCATCTCGCTTGTCATTTATACAAATTTATATGATAATATACAGTTATATACAATTGTATACAATTATATACATATACAATTCACCTCTCTCCCACTCTCTGCCCTCTGTCTCTCTCCTCTCTCCTCCCTCTCTCATATCGCTCGCTCTCTCCTCTCTCTCCCAGTCTCGCTTGCCTCTCTCCTCCCTCTCCCAATCTCTCTTGTCATATATACAATTACATATGTATTATATACAATTATCTAACCAATATACATATACAATTCACCTTTCTCCCACTATTTTCCCCCTCTCTCTCTCCTCTCTCCTCTCTCTCTCCCAATCTCGCTCGCCTCTCTCCTCTAAATAACATGTAGCTACAAATTGTAATTATCAAACTATAGCTATGGAGAGTAATTAATTATTTTTAAGTGGCTATATGTGAAAGTTTCCCTTAAATATTAGTGCTTTTAAAGTTTTTTCTTTTTTTTGATAGTATTTGAATAAAATAAAATTTAATTTTTTTAAATACTTACTTTTAAGCTAAAAAGATAAAATAAGTTAAATATATAAACTATCTAACTTATGAATTTTAATTTATAAGCCAAAAATTATAAGTTCATCCAAACAAATTTTATGTGTTAGTTTCTTTAAACTTTGTATCTAACAGTCAATTCTTTTTCAGTAAAAATACAAGAAATAACTTTTTGAATATTATAAACCTAACATATTTTATATGAAAAAATGCAAGATAGTAGAGGCCCAATCAAAAATAGTTGTGTGAGATTCTACTCAATTTTAACCATTTGAATTTGTGGGTCCATTTCTACTCAATTTTAATCAAAAATCCTTCTCTTTCTTTTTTTTTATTTTTTTTTATTTTTATTTTTCTATCTAATAATAAAAATAGTAATTAACTTCCAAATACAATTTTAAAAAATCAATTTTAGATTAAATTCATGGTACAAATACTACATTTTATTTTATAGATTTGTCGTATAAATAAAATTAAAACACAAGAGAAAAAGGTCTTCTTTTTCTTATTTTTATTTACCAGTTTGCTTATTATTTTTGTATCAATAGTTATGAAGAAATTTATTGTTTAAGCCAAAATGATAATTATTGCATGCTATTTAGATAAATAGTTTATATTTATTAAAAAAAATTTTTGCATCTAATTAATTTATATTCTAAAGTGAATAAAACACAATTAATTTTGAGTTTTGACTTAATATAATATTATTATGTGTGTTTTGTGTTTGTTTGATACTGTTAAAAGTATTGAATAATAAGTTTATTTTTTAATATTAACACTTTTGAAGACATTTTAGTTCCAACAAATAAGTTATTTATCAATATTTTTTCTAATAAAATACATTATCTCGTTTCTACATTTTTATCTTTTTATTCTGAATTCAGCTTAAGCACCTAAAAAGTGTTTTTAAGTATGTATATCTAAAAATTATTTAAATTTAGCTGGATCAATCATCTCTAACTTTATTATTTTCATTGATATTTTGTAGTGATTAAATATTCTCATAAACTTTGTGAATAAAATATAGTCAAATAAACTAAATTAACTTCTATTAGACCGTATCAATCTCATTTATTTTCTTTGTATATAAGTGCATGCTTTAATATATCATTTATTGTCTTTGAGTTTAACTTTTTTGCAATTACCAAAAAAAAAAAATATTTTTATCATCTTTCACATTTATGTTTTCAAAGAACTGTATTTTGTGAAAAATAATGAAAAAGACAAAAATAAAGAAAAGGAAAAAAGAATAGGGTTACGCATGAGGAGAACTAAGTAGGGATGGTGAATGGGAGGTAAATGTAGAAATGAAGATAAAAGAGTATAAATAGGTCCATGCATCCGAGTGTCAAAAAATAAAGGGATAATTGTATAGAATGACAAACTAATAATATAAAATAAACATAATAGCTACCGTTTGATTTATTTGTGTTCCATAGCAAACTGTTTGCCAGTCCCACTCTCCCTCTCTCGCTCGCCACTCTCCCTCTCTCGCTCGCCACTCTCCCTCTCTCGCTCGCTTCCTTCGATCGCCTCTCTCGTTTTATACAATAGAATTGTATAAATTGTGTTTCTAATTGTATAAAGCGAGAGAAAATTGTATATACACATGCACATACATATATCTCCGTCTTATACACTTATAATTATACAATAAAAGTACTTCCCTGCCCAAGTCTCTTTTGTCTTTCTCTCTTTCTCGTTTTATACAAATTCAAATTGTATATAATTTCTCTCTTTCTCGTTTTATACAATTCGATTCAATTGTATATTCCCTGCTCAAGTCTCTTTTGCCTTTCTCCCTTTCTCGTTTTATACAAATTCAAATTGTATATAATCGTCCTATACACTTATGATTATACAATTCGTTTTATATACTTCATTTTATGCACTTCATTTATACAATTCTCTGCCCAAGTCTCTTTCTCTTTCTCGTTTTATACAATTCGCTTCAATTGTATATATATAGCGAATTATACATATATATGTTTGCTATGGAGCACAATTATGTAACTTTGCTATGACATACAAATATAAATTTTATGTTTATTATACGTGAAAATTGCTCAAAATTAAAGAAGACTCATGTAATTATTGTTGGCTGGGCTTTTAACATCTTAAATTTTTTCTATTTTAGATGGTAGTGTTGTAGTGGGATGGGGTGTGGTGTGGGGGGGAGAGAGAATTGCAAACCCATTAACTATCGTAATAATGAGAATTCCATTTTAAACGCTCATGGGATCCATTTTATTTTCATATTTCATTTTCATCTTTATCGATATTTTATTATAACGACTGGTTAATAGTATATATTCAAACAATTTTCTATTAACATATTTAATCTTAAAATTGTTATAATACTATATCTAAACACGTTATTAATAATAATAGTTTTTTTTTGTTGCTAATAATAATAAATATGATAGTAAAATATGTGTAATTATGTAGTTTTTCCTTCAAATATTCCTTAAAATTGAACTGCACAAGGAAACGTATATATACACGCACTATTAGAATATGAGTTGTGATTTTTGTTTTTAGGGTAAATGGTAGCAAAAATACATGTATTTAAATATGTCTTTTTTTGAAAAATAAAACCCTGCCAAAAAACGAAAAAAAAGAATAAGGGATAAATTAAATAGAGTGTTTTAATTTAGGGAAATTTTCGCATATAGCCACTAAAATAAGGTTAATTTGGCTTTTTATCAATAGTTTACATATTTATAGGTTATAGCTATAATTTTAATGGTTATAGGAAAATGTATTTGTATAATTTGCTATTATTTTTACACAAAATGAAAATTCAATCTTTTAAAAAGATAATATGATAATTTTGATTGGAAAAGGGTAAACAAACCCTTAATTCATGCAACAACATTTCTTTAAACTTTCATACCAAATATGACTTTCTTTCATTACGTAAATGTATAAATTGATTTCTATTTGTTATTGTATAAATTACTATTGATTGATTCAATTCATTAATGAATATAGTTATGTGGAATTGGTGATTGTATAAATTATTTATTTTCGTACATAATTCTATAAACAGATTCTTCAAAAGTGATTTGTATTTGTATATTTTGTATATGTATATGTCAGTTTTATTTTTGATGGAATCAGTGTTTGTATATGTATAATCGATTGATGATGGTAGTTTATGTGAAATTAGAGTTTGTATAAATTAGCTATTTACATTTCTAATTGTATAAAATGAGTAGTGACATGCCTTATTTATATTTGTATATGTATAATTCACATATTCTATTTTTTTGCGAAATTAGTGTTTGTATATGTATAATTAATGACGTGAAATGATTGTTTTATCAATAAGCTATTTTCATATGTAATTGTATAAAAGGAGTAATGACAATTTATTTGTACTTAAATATGTGTACCTGTATAATTCACAGCTGATTTGTAATTATATATGTGTCATAATATCTTTCAAAGCTATTATGGATGATTCTTCATCCAAAATTTGATTGTATCTAATTATAAATCAGAAAAATCACATGAAATTGAAGAAATATACAAATACTAATCAAAAGGACAAGAATGAAACCACAAAAAAGGAATAAACTGAACTGCATATTGCCCTGAAAATCAGGAAGCGTGATTTGACAAGAAAAAATTGAATTTTTTAAATTTTGAAATCAATTTGTGTTGAGGAATTTAAGGAGAAAATAAGATAAAGGATTATGAGAAAGAGAAATAATCATTTGTATATATGGAAAAGAGACAACAACACACACTTATACAAACGGAAAAGGTAAGCAACTTAATTATAACCAAAAATTAATGGCAAGTGATAATAAAAATAAACTCTAGCTATAATAACTAATTAACTAGTATAAATATGCTTAATCGTGTAATTTTTCCTTTAATTTATCTCCTCACTTTTTTTTTTAATTAATTATCTTATTTTGTATTCGTGATCCATGTTTTTAGGTAAAATGTACTACATAACGACTCCTATGATTTTCACTTTAAAGGCCACTCTCTTTTATTTCTTTTTTATACTAAATAGGTAAAAGGACAAAGAGATTCAATTCTCCATTTAACTACACTAAATATGCATGTACTCTAATAATTTTCTATTTAAAAATATAGTTTATTAATCAAACTATAAAAGTTCGGTTAAGTTCTTGGCGTCTAGGCCTTGACCCCTCTTTTTGTTTTGAATTTTTATCTTTGTTTTTATATTTTAAAATAAAAATAAATAATATTTTAACACATCTTCATTTTATATAGTTCAGAATTTTATTGTTTTTTTACAAAATGATTTACAAAATACTCCTCATCCACCTATTAAACTAAACTATCTTTATTTTATTTTTCTGGCTCAAATATATTCTTCAAATCAACATCCAAATTATTGATCATTTAGTTTTTTTTTGGTTATAGTTATAAACCACCGTCTGCTTAATTACTATTAACTAATCCCAATCGTCCCCAATTTTAATGTATTTTGTAGATATATTTTTAAGTTTGAAAAAGTGATTTTGATCAAGTGAATTTTAGATAAATTTTTAAGTTTGAAAATGTGATTTTGATCAAGTGATTTTTATCCGCTACTTTTACTCTTTTTGAAAATTAAATTCATATATGGTAGTGAAATATATCTAATTATGTAGTTTTTTGAGCCTTCTCCCTTATTTTTTTTTTTGGAAGACAAAATAATGGTAAAGATAATAAAATAAAATTTTCAAGTCACAATATTAGTATATTTGGTAGCAAATCTAAGTTTATATTCCTCACACTCTTAATTAGTAATAAGAATAAAATATGTAATATTTTGAAAGTATAGGTAGTAATCATAAATATGGTAGTGAAGTATGTGTTTTTCCTTCAAATTGTGCGGCACAAGGAAATGCATATACACACACTATAAAAGATAATATTAATACAGTATATTAGAATATGAATTGTGATTGAATCTTTTCTGATTTGTTTTTAAGTGTATATGGTAGCAAAATACATGTATCTATATGTATGTTGCTCATATACGATAGGAAATCCTTAATTAGTGATAAGATACTTTAATATTTTAAAGGTATAAAATGGTAGTAAAATATATCTAATTATGTAGTTTCTTTTTTAAAAAAAAAGCTAAAATAAAAATAAAACCCTACCTAAAAAAGAAAAAGAATAGAGAATAAATTAAATATGGGTTGTTTTGTTTTTTCCACTTACCTATTAGATTAAAAGTGCTCAATTGAAAGAAATAAGGTACCATTTTGAACTTGTTTCTCAAAGAAAAAAGAATTGTAAAATCGAAATCACTTGTGTATATATATATATTATGAAAAAAAACCTAGTAATTTTCTAGTCCTTCAAACCCCTTTGGATCAATTTGTAAGTTGTTCATCCTGATCAAATAGTCATGTCGTATATATTATTATTAATAATAACGAGTATAATATTTTTCTTGTAGGTATGGCTTTTGAATGCTTGAGACAAGTGTTTATTTCAATGTTATGCAAAGGTGATGATGATGATGAAGGTTTTAGATCGGTACGTTTGCCTGATTGTATTGTGATTGATATCTTGAATAGACTTCCAATAGAAGTCGTTATTAGATGTCAAAGTAAAAGGGATTATTTGGGAGCTTTAATCTCATCACGGGATTTTAAGACTTTACATCTCAGTAAAGCTAACGCCAGAGGACCCATGCTTCTTCTCCGTGATAGTACTACTACCAACAAAAAACTCTATGTGCTTACTAATTATATGACTAAACCCCTCAACATCCAAAATCTCTATCTCCATTCTCAGCTTATGGTGAATAATAAAAAGTACCAAGGACTTCGGCCTCCTCATATTAGATTCTCATGTCAAGGAGTTATTCTGTTTGTTAATGATGCACGTTGTGCTAAAATTTGTTATGTTTTGAACCCCACAACACAAGAGGAAGTTATTGTACAACGCACAGATCATAATTTATTATGTGCTCTTTATTATTGTCTAGTTGATCATCAATTCAAACTTCTTTCTGCCGGAGTAATTAATGGCTCTTTAGTTGTATATTTAGTATATATATTCAAGACACAGACTTGGAGGGAAATACGCGGTACTAGTGTCAACTTGTTGCCTCTATACAAGAAAGGATCTCCAGCAATTGTTAATCGAGCATTGCATTGGATCACACACTATGATTTACAAAACAAGCCTAGTTTGTTGGAATTGAAATTAAGAAAGTCAGTGAAGAGGAGAAAGAAGCTAAGAAAGCTCAAGTTTTGACTACTGGGAAGCTTCTCAATCAAATGAAATTCAGAGACAATATTGAGTCTATATCTTAGCTGGTCCAAATGCAGAATTTTCAACCAAAAGTTAATGTCTCAGCCCAACAACAAATGAAGGCCCATAATTCAATTCTGGACAGCCTTATTTGAGAGATGATTTGGACAAATAAATGTGGACAAATGGATGAACATTAGGCAACAAATATGCAGATTTCTATGTAACGGATTTGTGTATTTCTTGTACGAAATAGTACACACACAGCTGTATAATTTTGTAGTGAAGTGATAGCCAATTAGAATTCATAAACGTATAGGAGTTATTTTGTTTTCTTCTTCTGGATATTTTGTATATATACATCATTGATAAATGAATGAAAGGCAAGAAAAATTTTTCTTTTATACTCTCTGAATTTCCACATGGTATCAGAGCAAATCTGAGATCCTCTTTCTCTGTTAGCTTTTCTTCTTTTCCATTTTTCTCACTATTCTTCTTTTTCACTGTCCAACAATGGTGACAGGAACTGTAGTGACTCCTGATAACACTCAAACAACTGGAAATACCTCAAACCCTCTATCAGATCACACTCATCCTTTCTTTCTTCATGCTTCTGATTCCCCTGGAATGAACCTTGTGAACTCACCCTTCAATGGAAAGGGATATGGGGGATGAAAGAGGTCAATCTTGATAGCCCTTTCAGCAAAAAATAAGATTGGGTTCATTGATGGTACTCAAAAGGAACTAGCTCCTACTTCAGCTGATTTCAAACTATGGAGCAGGTGCAATGACATGGTGTTGTCATGGTTGCTCAACTCTCTCTCAAAGGAGATAGCTGACAGTGTCATCTACTCCAAAACAGCCAAAGATCTCTGGCAGGAACTTGAGGACAGGTTTGGGCAAAGTAATGGTGCTCAACTCTATCACCTACAAAAGGAGTTGAGTGATTTAGTGCAAGGATCAAATGATATTGCTGGGTATTTCACAAAAATCAAGAGGTTGTGGGATGAGCTTGATGCTCTAAACACTTCTGTCAACTGCACATGTGACTGCCAGTGTGGTGGAAAAACAAAAATGGGTAAGTCTCTTCAAGATGAAAGACTGATTCAGTTTCTAATGGGTTTAAATGATGTCTATGCAGCTGGGAAAAGCAATATTTTGATGCTCTCACCATTACCTTCTGTGAATCATGCTTACTCACTCTTAATGCAAGATGAGAAGCAGAGGGAAGTGTATATGAGCTCACACTATCCAGGGAACTCTGCTTCTTCTTGGCCACTAATCAGACCATTCTTGATCAAAAATCTGGATATTATGAAGCCAAACAGAAGAAAACCAATTTGGTGTGCTCAAACTGTAAGAAACCTGGGCATTCTGTGGACAAATGCTATAGGATAATAGGTTTTCCTAGTGACTTCAAGTTTACCAAAGCTAAGAGATTCCAGGGAAATGTGAAGAGTAATGATGTCTTCATGGAAGGAACACAAGAACAAAATGGAGCGCATTTTAATGGAGACGGGCAGGGGAAGCATTTCACCAAAGATCAGTGCTCACAACTCATTCAGATGCTTCAGAATGTGCAAATGAATCAGCCAGAAGAATCACCATGTGATGCAGCAGCTAATGCAGTGACATGTGCTGATAATGTTTTCAAATCACCTCATAAAATTATTCAGTTCAAACACCAAACCTGGATACTAGATTCAGGTGCCACACAACACACGTGTTTTGATTCAAAGATCTTCTTAGAACATAGAAATCTTCAGTCTCCTATCTTTGTTGATCTTCCTAATTCTTATAAGGTCAAGGTCACTCAATTTGGAAGTATCGCTTTGCATCCTGAACTCATCTTAAAGGATGTCTTGTTTGTTCCTTGTTTCGAATATAACCTCATTTCAGTCTATAAGTTGTGCAAACAATTAAATTGTTTACTCATCTTTTCTTCCTTTGGTTGTTTTCTGCAGGGCCCTTCAATGAAGAGGCCTTTGGAATTTGGTGAAGTGAGGACATGTCTATATCTCTTAAAGTCAAGCTTCCAATATCTCAAGGGTTTCGATGGAAGAGCAATTGATTTATCTGAACAAGAGAATTCTAGTTGTCTTTCTGTTTCTAGTACTTTTCCCATTCCTATAAAAAGTAGTTCTGATGTAAGGCTATGGCACCTTAGATTAGGGCATATGCCATTTCAATCAATGAAAAATGTTTGTTCAACTCTTGTTTCTCCTCTTCATTTCCATTCTGATTACAATATCTGTCATTTAGTTAGGCAAACAAAATTACCTTTCCAGTCTAGTGAGATTAGTACTAAGAAGATCTTTGAATTGATACATATTGACACTTGGGGTCCATATAAAACCCCTTCACATGATGGATACAAATATTTTTTAACTATAGTGGATGACTATAGTAGATCAACTTGGACTTATCTTTTGAAAACAAAGGGCAATGCTTTCACTATCCTAAAGTATTTTCTCGTGATGATTGAAAGACAGTTTAATATCAAGGTTAAGGTGATTAGATCCGATAATGCACTAGAATTGGGTGGAAGCAATCTATCATCTGAATTTTTTGCAGCACAAGAAATCATTCATCAAACTTCATGTACTCACACTCCACAACAAAATGGTGTTGTGGAGAGAAAGCACAGACATCTGTTAGAGGTATCTAGGGCCTTACTTCATCAGTCAAAACTGCTTATTTCTTATTGGACAGAGTGTTTGTTGACTGCAACATACTTAATAAATCGGTATCCCTCAAGAGTTCTCAAAAATAAGACACCATATGAGATATTATTCGGAAAGCCCCCTAACTACTCCTCTCTTAGAAGTTTTGGGTGTTTATGTTATGCTGCCACAATTTCACATAACAGGGAAAAGTTTGAGCCTAGATCTATTCCTTGTGTCTTCATAGGTTATCCCTATGGAAAGAAGGGATATAGGGTGCTTGACTTGAAAACTCGAAAAATCATGGTCTCCAGAAATGTCAAGTTTCATGAAAATACATATCCCTTTTCTATTGTTTCAACCTCCCAGCCTCCATCTTCAACTCATATATTCGCTAAAGATACTTCCATAATTCAGGATTCCCAACATGACGATATGAGTGCATTTCCTAACCTATCACATCAAGAGACATATCTTGCCCCACAACATGTTGATGCGGGATTCACACAAGATAATCTGGAGACTGGACTTTGCATGACAAATTAGAGACAAATACTTCAACCTCCACCGTCATCCCAAGAAGGTCGGACAGAACTCACAATAGACCTGCATACTTAGAAGAATATGTGTGCAATGTTGTTTTTCTAGCAAATTTAACTGAAACTCGTTTCAGTCAGCCCGTTGTCCCTAACAGTTATTCCTTTGCTAGCCTCTCAACCTCAAACCAACAAGTTTTAAACTCTATTTCTAATATCACAGAACCAACTTCATATGCCCAAGCATAACTACATCCCGGGTGGAAACTAGCTATGGAGACTGAAATTGCAGCACTAATTGAGAATGATACATGGGAAGTAGTAGAATTACCAAAAGTAATGAAAGCTTTACCATCCAAATGGGTGTATAAGATCAAGCACAATTCTGATGGAAGTATAGAAAGGCTAAAAGCACGATTGGTGATTAGAGGCGACATTCAAAAGGAAGGAATTGACTTTAATGAGACTTTTTCACCGGTTATCAAAATGACAACTATCAGGTGTTTGTTGACTATAGCAGTGAAAAAAGGTTGGGAAATTTCACAAATGGATGTGAATAATGCATTTTTACATGGAGAGCTTGACGAGGAGATTTTCATGAAACTTCCAAATGGAATGCAATCAATCAATCCGCAACATGTATGCAGGCTCAAAAAGTCCTTGTATGGACTTAGACAAGCTTCAAGACAATGGTACTCCAAATTGGCAGAAGCTTTGAATTCAAAAGAGTTTTCTTCATCACTGAATGATTATTCACTTTTCTTCAAAATATCAGGTTCTAATATTTGTATCGTCGCAGTGTATGTTGATGATATTATTCTCACAGGAAACAACACAGCAGAGCTACAAAATGTAAAGGACTTCTTGAATTCACAATTCAAGATTAAGGATTTGGGTGATCTACACTATTTTTTAGGACTTGAAATCGTAAGAGAACCAACTGGTATGATTGTAAGTCAAAGAAAGTTTATTCTAGAACTTTTGAATGAGTTCAATTGTGATCATTTACCTCATGTGACTTCTCCACTCGATCTGTCTTCCAAACTGGATTTCTCCACTGGTGAGTTGCTCACTGATCCAACTTCATATCGGAGGCTGCTTGGTAAGCTCAACTATCTCACTCACACTAGACCAGATCTCTCATTTGCTGTACATCATCTCAGTCAGTACATGCAGCAACCAAGAGTTCCTCACTTTGCAGCTGCATTAAGAGTATTGCGGTATCTTCGTTCAAATCCAAGCCAAGGGTTGTTCCTGTTTGCTGATCCTTCATTCAAATTACTAGCTTTCTGCGATGCAGATTGGGGGTCTTGCCCTAATTCTCGTAAATCCATTAGTGGATTCTTTATTAGTTTCGGAGGCTCACCAATCTCCTGGAAATCGAAGAAACAAGCTTCTGTTTCTCTGTCTTCCGCTGAAGCAGAGTACAGGTCCATGAGAAGAGTAGTTTCTGAAATTACTTGGCTTACTCGATTACTCACAGACCTTGGAGCCTCTCCCTCAGTTCTGATTCCCCTTCACTCTGATAGCCAGGCAGCCATTCACATTGCCCGCAATCCAGTTTTTCACGAAAGAACCAAACATGTCGAAATTGATTGCCATTTTGTTCGAAAATAATTTCTGTCGGGGTTGATATCTCTTCAATTTGTACCATCTTCCTCTCAGCTTGCAGATCTCTTCACCAAACCTTTATCAGGACCCTCTCATCATTCAATTCTCGGCAAGTTGGGGATCGCTTCACTCCCCTCCAACTTGAGGGGGGGTGTTGGAATTGAAATTAAGAAAGTCAGTGAAGAGGAGAAAGAAGCTAAGAAAGCTCAAGTTTTGACTACTGGGAAGCTTCTCAATCAAATGAAATTCAGAGACAATATTGAGTCTATATCTTAGCTGGTCCAAATGCAGAATTTTCAGCCAAAAGTTAATGTCTCAGCCCAACAACAAATGAAGGCCCATAATTCAATTCTGGACAGCCTTATTTGAGAGATGATTTGGACAAATAAATGTGGACAAATGGATGAACATTAGGCAACAAATATGCAGATTTCTATGTAACGGATTTGTGTATTTCTTGTACGAAATAGTGCACACACAGCTGTATAATTTTGTAGTGAAGTGATAGCCAATTAGAATTCATACACGTATAGGAGTTATTTTATTTTCTTCTTCTGGATATTTTCTATATATACATCATTGATAAATGAATGAAAGGCAAGAAAAAAGTTTTCCTTTTATACTCTCTGAATTTCCACATAGTTGTGACAATAATGGTATCCTCATTTTTAAAATGGATAATGAACAAATCTATGCTAAACCTCATCCTGGAAGTGTTTGCAACGTCGCCCACATTGACAAGCAACATAAATCCATGATGACTCTCTTAGTCATGGAAAACAATTTATGTTTCTGTCACTTGCTTGCCTCTCAGCCTGCACTAGCACTAGATATATGGATCTTGGACCACTATAAAAAGTGGGCATGGAACAAAACATATAACATCAATCTAACTCCTTATGGTCCAGGTAGTAACCCCGAATATCTGCATCGGATCATGAAACCTCTCTACATCCAAGGCGGTCTATTTTTATTCTACTTTAAATCTGATATATATTTATTTCTTTATGATTTACGTCATAAAACCCTCAACCATGTTCAACTCCCAAAGATGATCAAGTTACGTCCTTTTGGCTCTTATATAAAGACCCTCCTACCAATAGTAGCTTAATTTTGTTTTTAATTATTTTTCGTGATCCATGTTTTAGATAATCTTCTAGGTTATACAATACAAGTAATTTTCATTCAAGTTATCTATCTATATCTTGTTTATATTCAATAGGTAAAAGATATATTCATAAGTATTAGTTGTTGTTCCACTCTTTTTTAGAATAGACCAATAGTAAGACTACAAGAGGTGTGCCAAAAAAAAGGACTCCAGTGAAAGTTTATTTTTTACATATCATCAGAAAAATCTATAATATTCAGCACCTTTTTTTTGCTTCTTTTTAATTAAATAAATAACACACTGACCAAATCTATAATAATATTCATCACCTTCTTTTTAATTAAATTAAACCGAAAATGAGGGTATTGTTACAAAAAGACTTTTATTAGGGACAAAAAATGAATCTTGTGTCTTTTACGATATTGTTGTTTTTAGGAGAAGATTCTTCATTGGCATTGTTGGTTTCTGATTTTCCTGGATGTGAAGAAAATAGGAGGCTAACTAATTATGATGGTGTAAATAGAGTTAATTTCTTAAAACTTTTTGTACCTAACTTAAAATGTTTCATTACAATACAAAGAAAAAATAAAAACCCAAAAACGAAACTGCCCATCCCATGCAGATTTCAATCAAATCACGCTCTCAAAAACATGAACTTCGGCACATTCAGACTACAAAGAAAAAATAAAAACCCAAAAACGAAACTGCCCATCCCATGCAGATTTCAATCAAATCACGCTCTCAAAAACTTGAACTTCGGCACATTCGGACTTCTATCAGTTCACGCTCTCAAAAAAAACTCTGACCGCATCCACCAACTTAACTCTTAAACAACTTGGACCACCGCATCCAAAGCTGCTATAACACAACCACACCTAGCTGCAACGAAAATATATATTATCAAATAAGCAATTTCATAAAATAATAAAAAAAAAAACATTGATTTGAACTTTAACAAATATAATTTGTTTTCACTTACTGCAGAAAGTGTACCAAGCAACATACACTAAAATAGAGCCATAAATTCCCACGTATATAACGGTCGACCAAAATATTTGGCAGTAAAATTTTTTGAGGGTAATACTGATCTCTGATAGCACTATTTTTGTCAAACGGTCCATGACAGATTGTTGAGATTCCGTAGGATGCAGATGCATCAGATTATAATTTTCAAGGTTTCTGTTGTTTTCAACCTCGAGAGATTCTCTTGCTCCTTGAATAATGTTCAATCTCCTCACATTGAAATCATTCAACATTGGTTTGAGCCTTTCTGTCTTTATAACCATAACATGAAGAAGAGTGTTATGGCCAAAACAAACATAACCAATATTAGAGAAACAAATGTCATAACTACAGAACATGGCATTAGCGGGTTGCCGAACAAAAGACCAGAGCCAGAAAACGTAACAGTATATGTTATTCCTCCGATGAAAGACGCTGTATATTCTTCGGCTTGAGCCTCCATCTTCATTATATCAGTGCAAAGCCTCCTTTGATCGTTCTCCAAATTGATCAACGATTCGGCCGAGCAAGCCAAAGCTTTTGGTGGTGGTGGTGGTGGAGGAGGAACCTCTTCTTCAATTTGTGGAGTTGGTGGTGGATTTTGGGCAGGAGCAGCGTCTTCTTCAATTTGAGCAACTGGAATGTTTACCAACATATTGCAAGAGTCCATTTGATCAGTGTTTGAATCCATATATACTAACATATTGCAACAGTTGATAATGATATTTATAGTGGCTGAAATATTTTATTTTGTTTTAAAACTTAAAAATAAATAGATTTTTTTCAAAGTTTACAATTATTATTTTTTAAAAATAAAAGTTATCCTACTGCTAAACCCAAAATAAAGAATATTTCTACTTTATGGGAGAAGAATAAAAATGATAATATTCACACATTACTCTTTGATAAATATCTTTAAGTATGTGCAACTTATTTTATGTATATTTGGAAAAGGCCATTTGACTTGAAAAAATGATTCAACGGTCTGCTTATATTTTTAAGAATTTCATCATTTTAGTCATCTTAGGTATTCGAGATCACAGACTATCTGCATTTAGCACAAAAACAACCATATTTTAAAGGGATCCCTATTTTAAATCATTTAGCAAAGGTGGCAGCAGACTTTATACTGTACATCTGCATCTGCATTAACATAAAAAAGGCAAATCACAGACCTTTTTTTTTTTAGTAAAAAAGCTGCTTGTTTCAATGGACAAGAAGAGTATATTTGTTTGGTTGTTTACATCAAATTAATCAATATATTTTAAATATATATTTTACCAAAATGTAATGTATTTATGCCTTCTAATTTGAAATATTAGAGATTAATTAAATATATACATTGTAATTTTGTAACGATAAAATTTTAAATAAAGACGAGAAGAGACAAAATTGGGTAATGGTGTATTTGAAGGAGTGAATGGGGATATGTATTTTTGCTTTCTATGATATTCGCATCCAACCAAATCCACATCTATTTATTACCCTATCTCAAATTCTCTATACATTCAAATAATAATAAGATTAAGACGTATATACCCTTAACATTTTCAAATCATTAATCAGCTTAAGAATTACTCCAGCCGTCTCAATTTAAAGAGAAGTATTAAAAATATATATATAAAAAATATTTATTGCTTTTGACCTATAAAAAGGGGATAATAGCATGTTCAATGTTTTATATAACATCAGTATTAAATATTTATTTTCTAAATCATATTTCCAGTCATCATTCAATAGAGAATAGTTTGTTAAGATACATATAATTACTTTATTAATGAATGTGTCAAATTAAACTATGACAAATAAATGTGAAAAAGGAGAGTATTTATAAAAAAAATAATTAAAACAAAGTAGTACCATCTAATTGTTTTTTTAATTATTATTATTATAACGAAGTAGTAGCAGTACCAGTACATTATTGCTTTTGTCTTTTTCTGCAGTAGTCTGTCCAAATAAGATACTATTTTCAGGTTACAGCACAATAAAAAAAAAAGATATCACTTTATCATGTATTGGCTCAATTTCCTTCCAATTCTCTCTTTAACTGTCTGTAAGATCCACATTGGGGTTCCCATCAATGCTATCATTCCAACTTTGTTGTACAAACTACTGAAAGAAATTATTAGCATTGCTAATGAATTAAAAGTTCAAACTTCAAAGAAAGAAATATAGGTGAACTTGAAAATGAAAACGAATTTGTTAGTAACTACATTGTGAGCGACTCAATTATACTTTGCTAATTCACATTGAGATCATCGGGTTAAGCATTGTGAAGACTATGAGATGTATTTAATTTCATGTATTAAAAATTGTTAAATTCCAATTTTTTGTATGTTCTTCAAGAGAATGCTAATAATTTCTTTTCCAAACTATATTCTTTACATAATCTATGGAGTGGCTATAACATAATCAATTTTTTTTATTTGCAAATTCTTTTGTTTAATCCTAACATAAAAATATATAAAAGAAAAGACTCATTTTTAGTTCTTTTATGTTTTGATTTATTCTTTTTTGAACTACTTGTGGATTCATTTAAACATGGTTTCTACTTATGCATTATTCTAATCCAATGATATAAAAAGAAGGCACTAAAGAAACTTTTTTGGTTCCCAAATTTAGATCTCATTTTTATAAAATAAAGGATATTCTCATGTTCATAACTTAAAAATAATTTTTACAAGTAAATGCTTGCAACGAAAGAATAAAAGTTAGTGCTTTACAATGACAATAAATATCAGTCCAATAAGTTAAATCATTCATAAATTCTTACTTGTATTTTTCTCAAAGGATTTTCATCTCATACCTACTTCAATATTGTTTCTAATTATTTTAAAATATAGTATTAGCAATATATATTTATATATACATGTGTTAGTCAAACGTGGGTTCTACGTACTTATTCACTATTCTGATTTAGTGTGACATTAAAAGAAGGTTATAAAAGAAACTTATATAAACCATAAATTTATATCGAAAAGGATATTTTTACGTTCGTAATTTCAAAACTTAATATTTTTTCATGACAATATATAAACATCAGTCCAATAAGCTAATTATTCATTCATTAATTCGTATATTTATTTTTGCACGACGTATTCGAAAACACTATTATAAGACTGTACATAATAGTTTTGGAGTGAAAATTCTTCATGGCTTATTTTATCTTCATTTTTTTGCTGACACGTTTCTTTATTGTTTATATTTTTCAATTATTACCATCTAATGTGTAGGGTTGAGACGAGGCAAATTAAATAGCAACCAGTATAAGTACTATTGCTTTCTGCAGTAGTGGTCTAAATAAGATGGATGGAGAGTAGACTACTGACATTTATTTTTAGGTTACAATACAAAAAAAGATATACGAATATTAATTGGAACATTTATTTTCAGGTTAATACAAAAAAGATATACGAGCATTAATTGTTGGAGGAAAAAAAATACGGAGAAAAAATGTCATATTCTACTGTCATTTAAGTAGTGGAACGGAAAGGAAATAAATGCTATTATTTCTTTTTTTATTAATTATAGAATTGTTACAATTCTTTATTTCCTTTCTTCGCCATAGTCTAATTGTACATATATTTACTATATAAAAGGGTAAAAGAACCAAACAATAATGAGACTCGAGAGATGTATAATTTGATGGTTATATATATGGTTCCTATGTTAATTTATCAAATCATGGAAAATAAGAAAGAAAAAGCAAAGTACTATGAAAAGGAAAACATAAATTAGTGTTAAAATACTAAATAAATAAACAATATTATTAATATTATTCTCATCGTAATTAACTTTTAGAAATTCCTTCATATAGGGTAAACGCGTTTTGTCTGAAGTGAATTAATGGTCTCTCTAGATTTACCAACTAGTTTAGTTTTTATCTATACCAATCTGATTATATTTTCGTCAGGTTATTATGCTTGTAAATTGCCCAAAAAAAAAAAATCATAGAAAATTCAAGTGTATTTTCCTCAATTTACGATAGGAAATTCATAATTAATTAGTAGTAATGTACATAATATTTTGAAAATATAGGTAATAATAATAAATATGGTAGTGAAGTGTGTTTAATTACGTAGTTTTTCCTTCAAGCATACCTTAAAATTGAGCTGCACAAGGAAACGTATATACACACGCTCTCTAAAATATAACATTAATACAATATATTAGAATATGAATTGTGATTGAATCTTTTCTTATTTGTTTTTGGTATATATAATTGTAAAAATACATGCATATAAATGTATGTTTGCACAATATATATGATAAAAAAAATACTTAATTAGGTGTAAGATACTTTAATATTTTTAAAATATATATACCATGTGAAATGTGTCTAATTATATGATTTTTCTATAATAAATAAATTTAAAAAAGCTAAAAAGAAACTACCTAAAAGAAAATAAAAAGAGAATAGGGAATAAAATAAATAGTGTGTTTTAAGGGACCTATTGGAATTGGTAGAGTTATTTATGGATAGTTTGGTATATATATATATGCTAAATAAAGTGTATGCTGCGCATGAGTTACAATCTAATTATTTAAAAAAATTTAACTTCATTGCATATGAGATTTTTTTTTTAATTCATATAATAAAAAAATTCGAACTTCAAATAAAGAAATATAAGTGAATTTACAAATGGAAACAAATTTGTTAGTAATTACATTGCGAGCGACTAAATTATATTTTGCTAATTCAAGAGGTCATTCACATCGAGATCATCGGGTTAAGCATTGTGAGGATAATGAGATGTATTTATTTCATGTATTCAGAAGTTGTTAAGTTTGAATAATCTCCGATTTTTGTTTTTTAAGAGAATGCTAATAATTTCTTTTCCAAACAGTATTATTTACCTTAATTTATGGACAGGTTATAGCATAAGCAATCTTATTTGCAATTTTTTTTTTGTTTAATCATAACATAAAAATATATAAAAGAAAAAACCAGTTAGCTCTTTATTAACTTTCAATCCATATAATATTTTGATTTACTCTTTTTTGAACTACATGTGGATTCTTTCAACATGTTTTTTGCTTATGCATTATTCTAATCCAATGATATAAAAAGAAGACACTAAAGAAATTTTATTCCTTCACAAATTAAGATCTCATATTTAGAAAATAAAGGATATTCTTTTGTATATAACTTAAAAATAATTTTAAGAAGTAAATGCTTGCGACAATAATAAATATCAATCCAATAAGCTAATCATGCATTAATTAAATATTCTTCTAATGATTTTCACAACATACATGTCACTCAAATGTGGTTTTTGCTTATTCACTATTGTAATCCAATGATTATTATTAAAGACAAAGCATCTTTTTACCGACCAAATTCATATTTTATCTCTAAAAAATAAGGATAGTCTCATGTTCAGAATTTGAAACAATTTTGAGAAGTTAGTGCTTTTACAATGACAATAAATATCAGTCCAATAAGTTAATCATTCATAAAAATGACAATAAATATCAGTCCAATAAGTTAATCATTCATAAATTCTTACTTGTATTTTCCTCTAAGGATTTTCACCTCATACATACTTCCATATTATTTATATTTATTTTAAAATATATTAATATTAATTAGCAAGAGATACAAACGTGTCACTCAATCGTGATTTCTACGTATTCGCTATTCTAATTTAGTAACACTAAAAGAAGGCTATAAAAGAAACTTATTTAACCCATAAATTCATATCTCATTTCTAGAAAATAAAGAATTCATAATTTGAGAACTTAATATTACAATAATTGATCATTCATTAGTTCGTATTTTTATTTTCGATTACTTCAATATTAGTTCTAACATATCAAAACAAGAGATAAACGTGCAACAACGTATTCGAAAAACATTATAAGACCGTGGCATAATAGTTTTGGAGTGAAAATTCTTCATGGCTTTTTTTTTTCCTTCATTTTTTTGCTGACACGTTTCTTTATTATTTATATTTTTCAATTATTATCATATAATGTGTAGGGTTGAGACGAGGCAAATTAAATAGCAACCAGTACCAATACTATTGCTTTTGTTTTTTTTCTACAGTAGTAGTAGTCTAAATAAGATGGATAGAGAGTAGACTACTGATATTTATTTTTAGGTTACAATACAAAAAATATATATAGGAGCATTAATTGTTGGAGGCAAAGTACGGAGAAAAAGTGTCATATTCTACTGTCGATATAAACATTACTTAAGTAGTGGAATGGAAAGGAAATAAATGTTGTTAGTTCATATGCTGTAATTTGTTTTTTATTAATTATATGTTACAATTCCTTATTTCCTCTCTTCATCACACTCTAATTGTGTGTGTATTATATAAAAGGGAAAAAGAACCAAACAATGAGACTTGAGTATTTATTGATATTATTCTCATCGTAATTAACTTTTAGTAATTCCTTCATATAGGGTAAACGCTATATACATGGTTGAATTGCTAAAGCTTTTTGTCTGAAGTGAATTAATGGTCTCTCTAGATTTACCAACTAGTTTAGTTTTTATATATACCAATCTGATTATATTTTCATCAGGTTATTATGCTTGTAAAATTGCCCAAAAAAAAAAACCATTCATAGCAAATTCAAGTGTATAATCCTCAATTTATGATAGGAAATTCATAATTAATTAGTAGTAATGTACAGAATATTTTGAAACTATAGGTACTAATAATAAATATGATAGTGAATTGTGTGTAATTACGTAGTTTTTCCTTCAAATGTCCCTTAAAATTGAGCTGCACAAGGAAACGTATATACACACGCTCTCTAAAATATAACATTAATACAATATATTAGAATATGAATTGTGATTGAATCTTTTCTGATTTGTTTTCGGTATATATAATAGTAAAAATACATGCATCTAAATGTATGTTGCACAATATGTGATAGGAAACACTTAATTAGGTGTAAGATATTTTAATATTTTTGAAGTATATATACTTGATAATGAAAGGTGTCTAATTATATGATTTTTCTCTATATATAAAAAAGGGAAATTTTCACATATAGCCACTTAAAAATAATTAATTACTCTCCATAGCTATAGTTTGATAATTATAATTTGTAGCTACATATTATACGGAGGAGAGAGGCGAGCAAGACTGGGAGAGAGAGAGGAGAGAAGCCAGAGAGAGGGGGAAAAGAGTGGAAGAAAGGTAAATTGTATATGTATATTGGTTAAATAATTATATATTATACATATGTATATTTGTATATATGGCAAGAGAGATTGCGAGAGGGAGGAGAGAGGTGATCGAGATCGGGAGAGGGAGGAAAGAGGCGAGCCAGAGAGGGCAGAGAGTGGGAGAGAGGTGGATTGTATGTGTATATAATTGTAGATTATACATATACATTTGTATATATGACAAGGGAGATGGGAGAGATAGGAGAGAGGCGAGCAAGAGAGGGCAGAGAGTGGGAAAGAGGTGAATTATATATGTATATAAGTTAAATAAAGGTATATTATACATATGTATTTGTATATCCTGGCGAATTATACACATACAAACGTGACAAATTATACAAAGTCGAAGTTAACCCACGTAATTAATGTATAATGTTAGTCGCGAGTGATAATTATAGCAAACTATAGCTATGATGAGTAATTAAATAGTATAAGCTTGCTTAGCCGCATAATTTTACCTAAAAAAAGGGGCTAAAAAGAACTACCTAAAAGAGAGAAAAATAAGATAGTGAATAAATTAAGTAATGTTTTAAGGTAACTATTTGAATTGGTAGAGTTATTTTATGGATCGTTTGGTATTTGCTGCATAATTTTTATATATATTAAAGTGTCTGCGCTCCACATGGGTTACAATCTAATTATTTAAAAAACATTTAACTTCGTAATATTGTATGTGAGATATTTTTTTATTTATATAATAAGAAAGTTGAAACTCAATTATATTTTGATAATTCAAGAGGTCATTCACATTTAGATCATCGGGTTAAGCATTGTGAAGATAATGAAATGTATTTAATTTCATGTATTCAATAATTGTTTTGTTAGTATTATCTCTCAATTTTTCAGTTAATTTTTAAAATACTAAAATCTTGCCTTTTCTTCATCATTTAATCTCAACCATTTTTCTTTCATTTCTTCACCTTTATTACATATTTATTTACTGTTACTGATCCAAAATTCTATACAAAGGTTGCACAACATCTTTAGTTATCTTCAAAAGCCCATTAAAGATTAGTACTTCATGAGGGAACTTGTTCCTCGAAAACCCATTAAATATAGTGCTTTTAAAGTTTTTTTTTTTTAGTGTTTGAATTAAAAAAGAAAAATAATTTTTTAAATACTTTTCTTTAAGCTAAAAAGATAAAAATAAGTTAAATATATAAACTATCTAACTTATGATTTTTGATTTATAAGCCAAAAATTATAAGTTCATCCATACATATTTTATATGTGTCTGTTTCTTTTAAACTTTGTATCTAACAATCTCTAACTATTTTTGAATAACTCAATTGAAATTGAATTTATGTTTTCGTTGCTTTGTCCCACTTTTGTTGGATAATTTTTTTTTGAATTAATCAATTTTTATTCAGATCCCGTTATCGATTTTCGATTCTCCATTGATAAATCTCATTCTTCGTAAAAGTCAAGTCAATTGATCAACATTTATGGACAAATCTCCTGTAAGAATTTTTTTTTTCATTTTCAAGAGTGATGGATTAATTGTAAAAAGAAGTTCATCATCCTTCTCTCCTAAAAAATACAAAATTGCATAACAATCAAAATTATGTGCATCATTGTTAAAATTTAAAATTGTATCTGCTCATCATTGTTCTTCTTGGGAAATTCAAAATTGCTGATAAATTTGGAAAGCAATTTTGAGATACAAAAGTGAAGCAATTCATTGTTGATGTTCCTATAAAATTCGAAATCGATGATTGATCAAAGAAAGTAATTGAAATATACAATCAGAAAATCACATTTATTTTTCAAGATATGATCGATCTCGTATTGTCTCAAAGAATTCATCAAAATTAGCGATGATGCAGCATGAGAGTATATTTTTGAAATTTTATTCAAAAACAATTTTAATGTTGTGATATTGTATATTGAATAATCGGAATACAAATTAGTTTGGACACAAATTTGATGATATTATGTATTGAATAATTAGAATATAAATTTATTTTGATATAACTTTGATGATGTTATCCCTATTTTATATTGAATTATTATGATTTTATATATTGAATGATTGAAGTATAAATTTGATTGGAATACAAATTTGTTTAACAATTATAGACAACAACTTATAGAATACAATTTTTAAAATACAATTTTTGGAATACAAATCAGGTTAGAAGATAACTTTTTATTAAATCGAAAGTTACAAATAAAAGTGAATAATGAATTTAATCAACAGTTATGAAACAACTTTTTGAATACAATTTTCAAAATACAACTTTTAAAATATAAAATCAGTTTAGAATTTATTTTTTGTTAATCAAAAGCTAAAAATAAAATTACACAAGTACAAATATTTGATATACAACATACAAAATACATTTATTTTGAACAAAAATACGTTTGAAAACTGAATTTAAACAAAGCATACAAAATAATTAATTTGAATGCACATGGATACAATATGCTTAAATAAATATGATATTGCTGAAAAATATAATGAAAATATAAAAAATACAACATATATACTAATATGAATACAATTTAAATAAGAATATATATCATTTTAGCCGTCTAAAATTTCATTTAAATAAATACAATATTCTGAAAATGCAATTGACATATAAAACATTTAACTGACAATACTAATATGAACAAAAATTAAGTATGAAATTATATAAATTATATATTAACTAAAATTGAAAAAATGTAAACACCAAAATACAGAACCTACCCTAAAAAGCAACGAGATCTATTTAAAAAATCAGATTCAAAAGGAAATTTATTAAATAAATAATTCTGAAGTTGAATAAATTTGAACACAAAAATACATAAACGGTCAAATAAAATACAAATCAAAACTATTTTTTTTATATTAATCCAATAAATAAAAATTAAAAGAAAGTTATTCAATTAAATGAGAATATGATGCAAATATTTTATTTGATATTTTTCTATTTTAATAATAATAAAAAAATCTGAAAGAACACGAAGGGGAATAATATTAATGAATTAGAGAGAAAGTGGGATTAATAAGGAGAGACAATATAATGTATTTTAAGAAGATAATTATAAATAGATAATTTGCTATGTGAACAATATATGAGAGAGAACATGTGATTAATGTGAAATAAATTAGGAACTAAACTAGGATACATTATATTTTTTAAAATATTGCTATAATGACATTTTTAATAATTATTTTAAAGTATTATTATTTTTAACAATTATGTCTGAAATTTTGACTAGTTAACTCATTTTTCCTTTGTGTGTCGGGCCTGTACCATCTTAAAATATTTCTATTTTATATGGTAGTGTCGTAGAGGGGTGGGTGGGGTGTAGGGGGAGAGAGAGAATTGCAAAACCATTAACTATTGTAGTAATGAGAATTTCATTTTAAACGCTCATGGAATCCATTTTCATTTTCAATTTTATCGATATTTTATTATAACGACTGAATAATAGTATATATTCAACAATTTTCTATTTATAAATTTAATTTTAAAATTGTCATAATACTATATCTAAACACATGATTAATAATTTATACTTAAACAATTTCCTACTTACATGTTTAATCTTGAAAATTGTTAGAATACTATATCTAAACACATAATTAATAATATATACACCCTATCAAGTAACACCACCCTATCTCACACATTTTTAATGACTTACACCATAATATCTTTGTTTAATAGCAAAATATGAAAAATGTTATTTTAACTTAGTTATGAGATATTCAGTATGGAAACTTATATAAATCTCACTAGCTTATGATCTAATCAATTATATACAGTCATATACATATTAATTACACCAGATATATTCTACTGTCGATATAAACATTACTTAAGTAGTGGAATGGAAAGGAAATAAATGTTGTTAGTTCATATGCTGTAATTTGTTTTTTTATTAATTATATGTTACAATTCCTTATTTCCTCTCTTCATCACAGTCTAATTGTGTGTGTATATTATATAAAAGGGAAAAAGAACCAAACAATGAGACTTGAGTATTTATTGATATTATTCTCATCGTAATTAACTTTTAGTAATTCCTTCATATAGGGTAAACGCTATATACATGGTTGAATTGCTAAAGCTTTTTGTCTGAAGTGAATTAATGGTCTCTCTAGATTTACCAACTAGTTTAGTTTTTATATATGACTTTCTTTCCTTACGTAAATGTATAAATTGATTTATATTTGTTATTGTATAAATTATTATTGATTAATTCAATTCATTGATGATTGTAGTTACGTGGAATTGGTGATTGTATAAATTATTTATTTTCGTACATAATTCTATAAATAGATTCTTCAAAGGTGGTTTGTATTTATATATTTTGTACATGTATATGTCAGTTTCATTTTTGATGAATTAGTGTTTATATATGTATAATTGATTGATGATGGTAGTTTATGTGGAATTAGAGTTTGTGTAAATTAGCTATTTACATTTGTAATTGTACAAAATGGGTAGTGACATGCCTTATTTATATTTGTATATTTTGTATATGTATAATTCACATATTTTATTTTTTTTGCGAAATTAGTGTTTATATATGTATAATTGATAACGTGAAATTACTGTCTTTATCAATGAGCTATTTTCATCTGTAATTGTATAAAAGGAGTAGTGACAATTGATTTGTATTAAAATATGTGTATATGTATAATTCACAGCTAATTTGTACTTATATATGTGTCATAGTATCTTCCAAAGCTATTTTGAATGATTCTTCATCCATAAATTTGATTGTATATCATAATAAATCAGAAAAATCACATGAAATTGTAGACATATACAAATACTAATCAAAAGAAAAAGAATGAAACCACAAAAAAGGAAGAAACTTAACTCTATATTGCCTTGAAAATTAGGAAGCGTGATTTGACAAGGAAAAATTGAATTTTTTAAAATTTTGAAATCAATTTGTGTTGAAGAATTTAAGGAGAAAATAAGGTAAAGCATTACAAGAAAGCGAATGAATCATTTGTATATATGAAAAAGGAACAGCTGCACACGCTTATACAAACAGAAAAGGTAAGCAACTTAGAGTGTGTTTGGTATGAAGGAAAACATTTTCTGGAAAATATTTTCCAATTTTCCCATGTTTGGTTGGGACAAAAGTTTTGGAAAATATTTTCCAAATCAACTCATTTTCTTCAAAATTAAGGAAAATGACTTCCCTTCAAAAATTAAGGAAAACATTTTCCAAAACTCTCCTCCAATTTCAAATTACATTTTTTTGGGAAAAAAACATCGAGTTTAAAAAAATATTTTCAATTTCAAAATTTTATTTTTTCACCCGATCCCTGACCTCCCCCGGCCAGCCCCCCCCCCCACAACCCCAACCCCTCCCCAAAAAATTAATTTTGCTTTTTAAAAATATTTTCAACTTCAAATTATTTTTTTTAAAACTCCCCCCCCCGGGCAGCCCCTCACCCACCCCCAACCCCCAAAATAATTAATTTTGTTTTTTAAAAATACTATCGACTTAAAAATTTTATTTTTTCACTCTTACCCACTACCCCACCCACTACCCCCACCCCACCCCCACCCCCAAAAAATAATAATTTTAATTTTAAAAAATATTTTCAATTTTATAAATTATTTTTTACTCTAGTAAAAATAAAAGATGTCTCTCAAAAATATTTTTCATTCATAAATCAAACACTAAATAATTTTCGGAAAATATTTTCTACTCACCAACCAAACATGAGAAAATAAGTCCAAAATCTACTTATTTTCCAGGAAAACATTTTCTAGGAAAACATTTTCCATGGAAAACATTTTCCTTCATACCAAACACACCCTTAATTATAATCAAAATTGATGGTGAGTGGTAATAAAAATAAACTTTAGCTATAATAACTAATTAACTAGCATAAATTTACTTAATAGTATACTTTTCCCTTTAATTTATCTCCCCACTTTTTTTTTTTTAATTGTCTTATTTTCTATTCGTGATCCATGTTTTTAGGTATAATGTACTACATAACGACTCCTATGATTTTGACTTTAAAGCCAATCTCTTTTATATACTAAATAGGTGAAAGGACAAAGAGATTCAATTCCCCATTAACTACACTAAAATAAGCATGTTCTCTAATAATTTTCTTTTTAAAAATATAATTTAATAATCAAACTATAAAAGTTCGGTTAAGTTCTTTGGCGTCTAGGCCTTGACCCCTCCTTTTGTTTTGAATTATTATCTTTGTTTTTATATTTTAAAATAAAAAATAAAAAATATTTAAAGCATCTTCATTTTATGTAGTTAGAAATTTTATTGGTTACAAAATAATTTACAAAATTCTCCTCATCCACCTACTAATCTAAAATATCTTTATTTTATTTATCTGTCTCAAATATATTCTTCAAATCAATATCCTAATTATTGATCATTTCGTTTTTTTTTGTTATAATAAACCACCGTCTGCTTAATTACTATTAACTAATCTCTATCGTCCCCAATTTTTTTAAAAAAAACTTTTTTTCACTTGGAAGACAAAAACGATGGTAGAGATTAAAAAAAATATGAAATTTTGAAGTCACAATATTAGTATATTTGGTAGCAAATCTAAGTGTATATTCCTCACACTTTTCATTAGTGGTAAGATATGTAATATTTTGAAAGTATAGATAGTAATTATAAATATGACAGTGAAATATGTGATTTTCCTTCAAACATCCCTTAAAATTGAGCGGCACAAGGA
Source organism: Solanum lycopersicoides (assembly GCA_022817965.1). Lineage (NCBI taxonomy): Eukaryota > Viridiplantae > Streptophyta > Magnoliopsida > Solanales > Solanaceae > Solanum > Solanum lycopersicoides. The sequence goes on along the minus strand of CM040621.1, from coordinate 94,102,772 downwards.
AATGCATATACACACATTAATACGGTATATTAGAATACGAATTGTGATTGAATCTTTTCTGATTTGTTTTTAAGTGTGTATGGTAGCAAAAATATATGTATCTATATGTATGTTGCTCAATATACAGTAGAGAACCCTTAATTAATGGTAAGATACTTTAATATTTTTAAAGTATAAAATGGTATATATAATAGTAAAAATACATGCATCTAAATGTATGTTGCACAATATGTGACAGGAAACACTTAATTAGGTGTAAGATATTTTAATATTTTTGAAGTATATATACTTGATAGTGAAAGGTGTCTAATTATATGATTTTTCTCTATATATAAAAAAGGGAAATTTTCACATATAGCCACTTAAAAATAATTAATTACTCTCCATAGCTATAGTTTGATAATTACAATTTGTAGCTACATATTATACGGAGGAGAGAGGCGAGCAAGACTGGGAGAGAGAGAGGAGAGAGGCCAGAGAGAGGGGGAAAAGAGTGGAGAAAGGTGAATTGTATATGTATATTGGTTAAATAATTGTATATTATACATATGTATATTTGTATATATGGCAAGAGAGATTGCGAGAGGGAGGAGAGAGGCGATCGAGATCGGGAGAGGGAGGAAAGAGGCGAGCCAGAGAGGGCAGAGAGTGGGAGAGAGGTGGATTGTATGTGTATATAATTTAGATTATACATATACATTTGTATATATGACAAGGGAGATGGAAGAGATAGGAGAGAGGCGAGCAAGAGAGGGCAGAGAGTGGGAGACAGGTGAATTATATATGTATATAAGTTAAAGAAAGGTATATTATACATATGTATTTGTATATCCTGGCGAATTGTACACATGGGTCCAGGATGTTCACCCGAACACCCTCAGTAAAAAAATACACGATCTATAAGGTAAATTTTCTGTATTTCTGTAGATGTATATATTTTGAACCCCCTCAATAACAAATAAAAATAGATAGCTCAATGATAAGACTCCTGAATATTAAGTTGCACACCCCAAGTTCAAATCCCTACAACAACATTTATTTATTTTCCTTTATAGTTTCAGTTTATTTTTGTTTAAAAAAACAACTCTGTTTTTGAAGATTTTTTATTTTAAAAACGTGCCAAAAGTGTGGTTTTAAACCCAAAAAAAATCAAAGGGCCCATTTCGAAAAATTTATTTACACGTTTATATTTATATTTTCTGAACCTCCTGAACGAAAATTCTGGATCCGCTGCTGATCACTTAGATACACTCATATGCATATTAATCGATATCACACCATATATATACATATATATGTATCTAGAATTCTATACATACGAATCTTGATCGCTTTCCTCCCCAATCTTGCTCGTCTCTCCCTATTGTAGTGTATCGTTGCAAATCTAAGTGATAAGATACATAATATTTTGAAAGTATTGGTAATAACAATAATTCTTTTTTGTAATAATAATAAATATGATAGTGAAATATGTGTAATTATGTAATTTTTCCTTCAAATATCCCTTAAAATTGAGCTACACATGGAAACGTATATACACACACACTACAAAATAGAACATTAATACAGTATATTAGAATATGAGTCGTGATTGAATTTTTTCTAATTTGTTTTTAGGGTAAATGGTAGCAAAAATACATTTATTTAAATATGTCTAATTATGCTTTTCTAAAAAATAAAACCCTACCATAAAAAGAATAAAAAGAATAGGGGATGAATTAAATAGAGTGTTTTAATTTAGGGATATTTTCACATATAGATAGTCATCAATGAATTGAAGCAATCAATAATAATTTATACAATAATAAATGGGAAAACGACACTTTTAGTCCCTATGTTAAGGCTAATTTCTTATTTTAGTCCTTGTATTATTTAACTTAGCATTATTAACCTTTAATTATATCAAGTGAGCGATTTTAATCCTTCAACTAACAGACCCAAAAAAATTAACAGAGAGTTCACTGCTAAAAGGGATAATTCGGATAATTTAAAGTAATTGCTTGAGAAAACAGAAAACTTTTTTTAAAAAAATCATTCGTTGCATAATTTATCGTTCGTCGGTGTGAGAGGGAGGGTTAATGCCTATCAAGTTGGTTTTTGAAATTGTAGCTCAAATCGACGGGCTTGTTCTTCTAGATAGAGATAGGGAAGTCTTAGCTTGTTCTTCAAAGAGAGAGAATTAAAAAAGAAATACCCGAACTACCCCTTTTAGCACTGAACTCTTTGTTAATTTTTTTTTGAATCTATAAATTGAAGGACTAAAATCACTTACTTGATATAATTGAAGGTTAATAATGCTTAGTTAGATAACACGAGGACTAAAATAAGAATATAGTCTTAACACAGGGACTAAAAATGTCGTTTTCCAATAACAAATCGAAATCAATTTATACATTTACATAAGGAAAGAAAGTCATATTTGATATGAAAGTCTAAAGAGATATTGTTGCATGAATTAAGGGATTGTTTACATTTTTCCAATCAAAATTATTGTTATTATCTTTTTAAAGTTTGAATTTTCGTTTTGTATAAAAATAATAGCGAATTATACAAATACACTATCCTATAATCATTAAAACTGTAGCTATAACCTGTAAATATGTAAATTATAGTTTAAAAGCCTAATTAAGTTTATTCTAGTAAGCTATATGCTAAAATTTTCCTTTAATTTATCTCCCTGTTATTTTTTTAAATTATCTTATTTTGTATTCGTGATCCATGTTTTTAGGTAAAATGTACTACATAACGACTCCTATGATTTTGACTTTAAAGTCAATCTCTTTTATATACTAAAAAAATATGTAAAAGGACAAAGAGATTCAATTCCCCATTAAACTGCACTAAAATAATCATGTTCTCTAATAATTTTCTTTTTAAAAATATAGTTTAATAATCGAACTATAAAAGTTCGGTTAAGTTATTTGGCGTCTATATTAACTAAATAAATAATATTTAACGCATTTTCATTTTATATAGTTAGTAATTATATAATTTTACAAAATACTCTTCATCCACCTATTAATCTAAAGTATCTTTATTTCATTTTTTTGGCTTTTATATATTCTTCAAATCAACATCCTAAATTATTGATCATTTCGTTTTTTTGGTTATATTTATAAACCACCATCTGTTTACTATTAACTAATCCCAATCGTCCCCAATTTTAATGTAATTTCGTCTATGCCGGTTGAATCATGATACAACTTGATCAAATTATTACTTCTTTTGTAGATATATTTTTAAGTTTGAAAAAGTGATTTTGATCAAGAGAATTTTAGATAAATTTTTAAGTTTGAAAATGTGATTTTGACAGGCTACGTTTACTCTATTTGAAAATTAAATTCATAAATAGTAGTGAAATATGTCTAATTATGCATGTAGTTTTTTTTTTATAAGAAGATAAAATAAAAATAATTCCCTACCTAAAAAAGAGGAAAAGAAAAAGAATAGAGAATAAATTAAATAGAGTGTTTTAAGGGAACTGTTGGAATGGGTAGAGTTTATTTATGGATCGTTTGGGATTAGCTGCGTAATATTATAGTATATGTTTTGATAATTGATTAGGATTTTGAGAAATTTCCTTAAAACGTTGCATAAATTAAATATGGGTTGTTTTGGTTTTTCCACTTACCTATTAGATTAAAAGTGCTCGATTGAAAGAAATAAGAGACCATTTTGAACTTGTTTCTCAAAGAAAAAAGAATTGTAAAATCGAAATCACTTGTGTGTATATATATATATATTATGAAAAAAACCCTAGTAATTTTATAGTCCTTCAAACCCCCTTGGATCAATTTGTAAGTTGTTCATCCTGATCAAATAGTCATGTCGTATATATTATTATTAATAATAACGAGTATAATATTTTTCTTGTAGGTATGGCTTTTGAATGCTTGAGACAAGTGTTTATTTCAATGTTATGCAAAGGTGATGATGATGATGAAAGTTTTAGATCGGTACGTTTGCCTGATTGTATTGTGATTGATATCTTGAATAGACTTCCAATAGAAGTCGTTATTAGATGTCAAAGTAAAAGGGATTATTTGGGAGCTTTAATCTCATCACGGGATTTTAAGACTTTACATCTCAGTAAAGCTAATGCCAGAGGACCCATGCTTCTTCTCCGTGATAGTACTACTACCAACAAAAAACTCTATGTGCTTACTAGTTATATGACTAAACCCCTCAACATCCAAAATCTCTATCTCCATTCTCAGCTTATGGTGAATAATAAAAAGTACCAAGGACTTCGGCCTCCTCATATTAGATTCTCATGTCAAGGAGTTATTCTGTTTGTTAATGATGCACGTTGTGCTAAAATTTGTTATGTTTTGAACCCCACAACACAAGAGGAAGTTATTGTACAACGCACAGATCACAATTTATTATGTGCTCTTTATTATTGTCCAGTTGATCATCAATTCAAACTTCTTTCTGCCGGAGTAATCAATGGCTCTTTAGTTGTATATTTAGTATATATATTCAAGACACAGACTTGGAGGGAAATACGCGGTACTAGTGTCAACTTGTTGCCTCTATACAAGAAAGGATCTCCAGCAATTGTTAATCGAGCATTGCATTGGATCACACACTATGATTTACAAAACAAGCCTAGTTTGTTGGAATTGAAATTAAGAAAGTCAGTAAAGAGGAGAAAGAAGCTAAGAAAGCTCAAGTTTTGACTACTGGGAAGCTTCTCAATCAAATGAAATTCAAAGACAATATTGAGTCTATATCTTAGCTGGTCCAAATGCAGAATTTTCAACCAAAAGTTAATGTCTCAGCCCAACAACAAATGAAGGCCCATAATTCAATTCTGGACAGCCTTATTTGAGAGATGATTTGGACAAATAAATGTGGACAAATGGATGAACATTAGGCAACAAATATGCAGATTTCTATGTAACGAATTTGTGTATTTCTTGTACGAAATAGTACACACACAGCTGTATAATTTTGTAGTGAAGTGATAGCCAATTAGAATTCATAACGTATAGGAGTTATTTTGTTTTCTTCTTCTGGATATTTTGTATATATACATCATTGATAAATGAATGAAAGGCAAGAAAAAAGTTTTCCTTTTATACTCTCTGAATTTCCACATGGTATCAGAGCAAATCTGAGATCCTCTTTCTCTGTTAGCTTTTCTTCTTTTCCATTTTTCTCACTATTCTTCTTTTTCACTGTCCAACAATGGTGACAGGAACTGTAGTGACTCCTGATAACACTCAAACAACTGGAAATACCTCAAACCCTCTATCAGATCACACTCATCCTTTCTTTCTTCATGCTTCTGATTCCCCTGGAATGAACCTTGTGAACTCACCCTTCAATGGAAAGGGATATGGGGGATGAAAGAGGTCAATCTTGATAGCCCTTTCAGCAAAAAATAAGATTGGGTTCATTGATGGTACTCAAAAGGAACTAGCTCCTACTTCAGCTGATTTCAAACTATGGAGCAGGTGCAATGACATGGTGTTGTCATGGTTGATCAACTCTCTCTCAAAGGAGATAGCTGACAGTGTCATCTACTCCAAAACAGCCAAAGATCTCTGGCAGGAACTTGAGGACAGGTTTGGGCAAAGTAATGGTGCTCAACTCTATCACCTACAAAAGGAGTTGAGTGATTTAGTGCAAGGATCAAATGATATTGCTGGGTATTTCACAAAAATCAAGAGGTTGTGGGATGAGCTTGATGCTCTAAACACTTCTGTCAACTGCACATGTGACTGCCAGTGTGGTGGAAAAACAAAAATGGGTAAGTCTCTTCAAGATGAAAGACTGATTCAGTTTCTAATGGGTTTAAATGATGTCTATGCAGCTGGGAAAAGCAATATTTTGATGCTCTCACCATTACCTTCTGTGAATCATGCTTACTCACTCTTAATCCAAGATGAGAAGCAGAGGGAAGTGTATATAAGCTCACACTATCCAGGGAACTCTTCTTCCTTCTTGGCCACTAATCAGACCATTCTTGATAAAAAATCTGGATATTATGAAGCCAAACAGAAGAAAACCAATTTGGTGTGCTCAAACTGTAAGAAACCTGGGCATTCTGTGGACAAATGCTATAGGATAATAGGTTTTCCTAGTGACTTCCAGTTTACCAAAGCTAAGAGATTCCAGGGAAATGTGAAGAGTAATGATGTCTTCATGGAAGGAACACAAGAACAAAATGGAGCGCATTTTAATGGAGACGGGCAGGGGAAGCATTTCACCAAAGATCAGTGCTCACAACTCATTCAGATGCTTCAGAATGTGCAAATGAATCAGCCAGAAGAATCACCATGTGATGCAGCAGCTAATGCAGTGACATGTGCTGATAATGTTTTCAAATCACATCATAAAATTATTCAGTTCAAACACCAAACCTGGATACTAGATTCAGGTGCCACACAACACACGTGTTTTGATTCAAAGATCTTCTTAGAACTTAGAAATCTTCAGTCTCCTATCTTTGTTGATCTTCCTAATTCTTATAAGGTCAAGGTCACTCAATTTGGAAGTATCGCTTTGCATCCTGAACTCATCTTAAAGGATGTCTTGTTTGTTCCTTGTTTCGAATATAACCTCATTTCAGTCTATAAGTTGTGCAAACAATTAAATTGTTTACTCATCTTTTCTTCCTTTGGTTGTTTTCTGCAGGGCCCTTCAATGAAGAGGCCTTTGGAATTTGGTGAAGTGAGGACAGGTCTATATCTCTTAAAGTCAAGCTTCCAATATCTCAAGGGTTTCGATGGAAGAGCAATTGATTTATCTGAACAAGAGAATTCTAGTTGTCTTTCTGTTTCTAGTACTTTTCCCATTCCTATAAAAAGTAGTTCTGATGTAAGGCTATGGCACCTTAGATTAGGGCATATGCCATTTCAATCAATGAAAAATGTTTGTTCAACTCTTGTTTCTCCTCTTCATTTCCATTCTGATTGCAATATCTGTCATTTAGCTAGGCAAACAAAATTACCTTTCTAGTCTAGTGAGATTAGTACTAAGAAGATCTTTGAATTAATACATATTGACACTTGGGGTCCATATAAAACCCCTTCACATGATGGATACAAATATTTTTTAACTATAGTGGATGACTATAGTAGATCAACTTGGACTTATCTTTTGAAAACAAAGGGCAATGCTTTCACTATCCTAAAGTATTTTCTCGTGATGATTGAAAGACAGTTTAATATCAAGGTTAAGGTGATTAGATCCGATAATGCACTAGAATTGGGTGGAAGCAATCTATCATCTGAATTTTTTGCAGCACAAGGAATCATTCATCAAACTTCATGTACTCACACTCCACAACAAAATGGTGTTGTGGAGAGAAAGCACAGACATCTGTTAGAGGTATCTAGGGCCTTACTTCATCAGTCAAAACTGCCTATTTCTTATTGGACAGAGTGTTTGTTGACTGCAACATACTTAATAAATCAGTATCCCTCAAGAGTTCTCAAAAACAAGACACCATATGAGATATTATTCGGAAAGCCCCCTAACTACTCCTCTCTTAGAAGTTTTGGGTGTTTATGTTATGCTGCCACAATTTCACATAACAGGGAAAAGTTTGAGCCTAGATCTATTCCTTGTGTCTTCATAGGTTATCCCTATGGAAAGAAGGGATATAGGGTGCTTGACTTGAAAACTCGAAAAATCATGGTCTCTAGAAATGTCAAGTTTCATGAAAATACATATCCCTTTTCTATTGTTTCAACCTCCCAGCCTCCATCTTCAACTCATATATTCGCTAAAGATACTTCCATAATTCAGGATTCCCAACATGACGATATGAGTGCATTTCCTAACCTATCACATCAAGAGACATATCTTGCCCCACAACATGTTGATGCGGGATCCACACAAGATAATCTGGAGACTGGGACTTTGCATGACACATTAGAGACAAATACTTCAACCTCCACCGTCATCCCAAGAAGGTCGGACAGAACTCACAATAGACCTGCATACTTAGAAGAATATGTGTGCAATGCTGTTTTTCTAGCAAATTTAACTGAAACTAGTTTCAGTCAGCCCGTTGTCCCTAACAGTTATTCCTTTGCTAGACTCTCAACCTCAAACCAACAAGTTTTAAACTCTATTTCTAATATCACAGAACCAACTTCCTATGCCCAAGCAGAACTACATCCCGGGTGGAAACTAGCTATGGAGACTGAAATTGCAGCACTAATTGAGAATGATACATGGGAAGTAGTAGAATTACCAAAAGTAATGAAAGCTTTACCATCCAAATGGGTGTATAAGATCAAGCACAATTCTGATGGAAGTATAGAAAGGCTAAAAGCACGATTGGTGATTAGAGGCGACATTCAAAAGGAAGGAATTGACTTTAATGAGACTTTTTCACCGGTTATCAAAATGACAACTATCATGTGTTTGTTGACTATAGCAGTGAAAAAAGGTTGGGAAATTTCACAAATGGATGTGAATAATGCATTTTTAAATGGAGAGCTTGACGAGGAGATTTTCATGAAACTTCCAAATGGAATGCAATCAATCAATCCGCAGCATGTATGCAGGCTCAAAAAGTCCTTGTATGGACTTAGACAAGCTTCAAGACAATGGTACTCCAAATTGGCAGAAGCTTTGAATTCAAAAGAGTTTTCTTCATCACTGAATGATTATTCACTTTTCTTCAAAATATCAGGTTCTAATATTTGTATCGTCGCAGTGTATGTTGATGATATTATTCTCACAGGAAACAACACAGCAGAGCTACAAAATCTAAAGGACTTCTTGAATTCACAATTCAAGATTAAGGATTTGGGTGATCTACACTATTTTTTAGGACTTGAAATCGTAAGAGAACCAACTGGTATGATTGTAAGTCAAAGAAAGTTTATTCTAGAACTTTTGAATGAGTTCAATTGTGATCATTTACCTCTTGTGACTTCTCCACTCGATCCGTCTTCCAAACTGGATTTCTCCACTGGTGAGTTGCTCACTGATCCAACTTCATATCGGAGGCTACTTGGTAAGCTCAACTATCTCACTCACACTAGACCAGATCTCTCATTTGCTGTACATCATCTCAGTCAGTACATGCAGCAACCAAGAGTTCCTCACTTTGCAGTTGCATTAAGAGTATTGCGGTATCTTCGTTCAAATCCAAGCCAAGGGTTGCTCCTGTCTGCTGATCCTTCATTCAAATTACTAGCTTTCTGCAATGCAGATTGGGGGTCTTGCCCTAATTCTCGTAAATCCATTAGTGGATTCTTTATTAGTCTCGGAGGCTCACCAATCTCCTGGAAATCGAAGAAACAAGCTTCTGTTTCTCTGTCTTCCGCTGAAGCAGAGTACAGGTCCATGAGAAGAGTAGTTTCTGAAATTACTTGGCTTACTCGATTACTCACAGACCTTGGAGCCTCTCCCTCAGTTCTGATTCCCCTTCACTCTGATAGCCAGGCAGCCATTCACATTGCCCGCAATCCAGTTTTTCACGAAAGAACCAAACACGTCGAAATTGATTGCCATTTTGTTCGACAATAATTTTTGTCGGGGTTGATATCTCTTCAATTTGTACCATCTTCCTCTCAGCTTGCAGATCTCTTCACCAAACCTTTATCAGGACCCTCTCATCATTCAATTCTCGGCAAGTTGGGGATCGCTTCACTCCCCTCCAACTTGAGGGGGGGTGTTGGAATTGAAATTAAGAAAGTCAGTGAAGAGGAGAAAGAAGCTAAGAAAGCTCAAGTTTTGACTACTGGGAAGCTTCTCAATCAAATGAAATTCAGAGACAATATTGAGTCTATATCTTAGCTGGTCCAAATGCAGAATTTTCAGCCAAAAGTTAATGTCTCAGCCCAACAACAAATGAAGGCCCATAATTCAATTCTGGACAGCCTTATTTGAGAGATGATTTGGACAAATAAATGTGGACAAATGGATGAACATTAGGCAACAAATATGCAGATTTCTATGTAACGGATTTGTGTATTTCTTGTACGAAATAGTACACACACAGCTGTATAATTTTGTAGTGAAGTGATAGCCAATTAGAATTCATACACGTATAGGAGTTATTTTGTTTTCTTCTTCTGGATATTTTCTATATATACATCATTGATAAATGAATGAAAGGCAAGAAAAAAGTTTTCCTTTTATACTCTCTGAATTTCCACATAGTTGTGACAATAATGGTATCCTCATTTTTAACATGGATAATGAACAAATCTATGCTAAACCTCATCCTGGAAGTGTTTGCAACGTCGCCCACATTGACAATCAACATAAATCCATGATGACTCTCTTAGTCATGGAAAACAATTTATGTTTCTGTCACTTGCTTGCCTCTCAGCCTGCACTAGCACTAGATATATGGATCTTGGACCACTATAAAAAGTGGGCATGGAACAAAACATATAACATCAATCTAACTCCTTATGGTCCAGGTAGTAACCCCGAATATCTGCATCGGATCATGAAACCTCTCTACATCCAAGGCGGTCTATTTTTATTCTACTTTAAATCTGATAGATATTTATTTCTTTATGATTTACGTCATAAAACCCTCAACCATGTTCAACTCCCAAAGATGATCAAGTTACGTCCTTTTGGCTCTTATATAAAGACCCTCCTCCCAATAGTAGCTTAATTTTGTTTTTAATTATTTTTAATTATTTTTCATGATCCATGTTTTAGGTAATCTCCTATGTTATATAATACAAATAATTTTTAGTCAAGTTAAATTATTTTCTTCGTGATTCATGTTTTAGGTAATGTTCTATGTTCTATTCAAGTTATTTTCCTTCAAGTTAAATTATGCTCTTCGTGATTCATGTTTTAGGTAATGTTCTATGTTCTATAATAGTGATTTTCATTCAAGGTATCTATCTATATTCGATACATAAAAGATACGTAAAAGGACAAAAAGATTTAATTCCGATTTAACAATACTAAAATATGTATGTACTCTAATTTTCTTTTTTCAGAAAAGGGCCTAAAAATATATATATCATGGAAATATTGGAAATGGTACAAAACTACTCTTTATCCACTTATTGGCTCCAAATGCACTAACCGAGACCTGAGAAGGAGGTTGTAGGAGAGACACCTATAGGCTCTAAAATGCCCTTGTCATCCACTTTTGGGTTTAAAATTGACTACTTATTTTATTTGTTGCTCAACTATTGAATATAATTTAATTTATTACTAATGCAACAACAGAAAAGCTATAGTCAATGGGTATTTCTACAAAAATGCCAATAGAAGTAGATTATTTATTGAGTGTGGTTTAATTAGTAATGGGTGGATAGTAGATTGATATATAAATTATATTAATAAGTTAAATTATAACAAAAAGTTGAGTGTCATGTATTTTAAAAAGTATTTAAATAATTTAAACATACAATTGTTAAATAATTAAAGTTCAATTTTGAACTCAAATGTGATGATAAGGAACCAATATGTGGATGAAGGATTAGTTTTAGGGAAAATTACGCGCATAAGCAAATTTATACTATTTAATTACTCATCATAGCTATAGTTTGCTATAATTACCACTCACGACTAACATTGTACATTAATTACATGAGCTGACTTCGAGTTTGTATAATTAGTCATGTTTGTATATGTATAATTCGCCAAGATATACAAATAAATATGTATAATATATAATGTTTTAGCCTATATACATATACAATTCACCTCTCTCCCACTCTATGCTCTCGTTCGCTCGCCTCTCTCCTCCCTCTCTTAATCTCGCTCGCCTCTCTCCTCCCTCTCCCAATCTCGCTGCCATTTATACAAATATATATGTATAATATACAGTTATATACAATTATATACATATACAATCACCTCTCTCCCACTCTCTGACCTCTCTCGCTCGCCTCTCTCCTTCCTCTCTCGATCTCGCTCGCCTCTCTCCTCTCTCTCCCAATCTCTCTTGTCATATATAAAATTATATATGTCTAATATACAATTATCTAACCAATATACATATACAATTCACATTTCTCCCACTCTTTTCCCACTCTCTCTCTCTCTCCTCTCTCTCTCCCAGTCTCGCTCGCCTCTCGCCTCTATATAACATGTAGCTACAAATTATAATTATCAAACTATAGTTAAGAAGAGTAATTAATTATTTTTAAGTAGCTATATGTGAAAGTTTCTCATAATTTTATATCATTTATGATATTTTAAGGATATTTTAGGCCCTTTTTTTATATAAAAAATAGTTTATTAATCAACTATAAAAGATCAATTTACGCCCTTTGGCTCGACGCCTAGGCCTTGACCCTGTGCTCCGAGAGAAGTTATTTATATTTTCCTCCTTTTCTTTTGTAGTTTTCATCTATTTTAATGCATATTTATTTTAAATTATTGGTAATTATATTGTTTTTGAGTGGAAAAATCTCAAAAGACAGTAGGAATATAAATATCTCTAACATATAGAAAATGGTTCACAAATAATCTTCATTTATCTATTAATCTAAAAATATTTTTAATTTATTTTTTTGGCTCATATATATTCTTCAAATCAACACTCTAAAATATTGATCATTTCGCTTTTTCATATAATTACAAACCATCATGATGCTTAATTACATTTAACTAATCTAATTTTATCTATGCCAATTGAATCATGATACTACTCGATCAAATTGTAACTTCTTTTATAAATATACAAGTTTATATTTGCAAAAGTTATTTTGATCAATTTTAACTTTCAAATATAATGTTCTTCTAAAGTTTGTTTAAAATATCAATTTCTTTTTAAAAGATTTTTAAATATCATTTTCATTTTTTTTTATGTCCAAATTGTCTAGCATCACCCCTTTTTCAAAAAAAAGAATTAAATATCATTTTTCATTTTTTTTTGTATGTCCAAATTGTCTAGCATCACCCCTTTTTATTTTTTTAATTTCCAAAATCCTTCAAGTACTATTGTCCATTCACATGGTACAATCAAGAGCAGCATACCATTTCAGATCCATCGTGGCGCCGGGCAGTTGGTTCTAGGGTTTTATTAGGGTTTGATAAAATCCCCAATCAACAAATTGCTCTGTAATGGCCACCATCTCTTTCATTCCCAAATTTCCAATTCCCTCTGATCACTGAAATCAAACATGGAGAAAGAACCAGTTCCTTCGTCAATTACCGAAGAACCACAACCCAAAAAGCAGAAAATGTCCACCACCACTACTTCTGACGACGAAGAATACGCCGCCGGCGCCGGTGATGGTGCCGGAGATGGTTGTGCTCCGGAGAGGAAACCTAGATACAAGCGCAGGAAAGTAGCAATATTCTTTGCTTACTGTGGAGTGGGGTATCAAGGTATGCAGAAGAATCCTGGAGCAAAAACAATCGAAGGAGATTTAGAAGAAGCACTTTATCAAGCAGGTGGTGTGCCTGACCATGATAAATGTCAACCCAGAAAGTACGAGTGGGCTCGTTCTGCTCGTACTGATAAGGGCGTTAGCGCCGTCGGTCAAGTTGTTTCGGGTCGGTTTTACGTCGATCCGCTTGGTTTTGTTGATCGGCTTAACTCCATTCTCGTTCCTCAAATCCGGATCTTTGGGTTTAAACGTGTAACGAATGCGTTTAGTGCAAAGAAGTTCTGTGATAAACGTAGGTATGTGTATTTGGTTCCTGTTTTTGCTCTTGATCCATATGCACATCGTGATAGAGAAAGCGTGTTAGCTAGTTTAGGATCTGGAAAAGAGCTTGTTAAGTGTTTAAATTGTCCAGAAAGGGGTCGTAAAGTCGCTGGAGTAATGGGTAGACGTGTTTTCGATCCAATAACTAAGTCAGTTATTATTGTTGATGCACCAGTAGTTAATGCCAATGATCGGACTACTGATACAAATATGATAATTGAAAATGAAGCTTCTTTAAGTGAGAAGGTTGAAGAAAGGATTGATGAAGTAGAGAGAAGTGACGAAAATGCTAAAATGGAAGAACAGGTGGAAGAGAGTGTGTTTTGCTATGGAGAGAAAGAAAAAGAGAGATTTAACAGAATTTTGAAGTACTTTGAAGGAACTCATAATTTTCACAATTTCACAACTAGAACAAAAGCTGATGACCCTGCTGCCAAGCGATTTATCATTTCCTTTAATGCAAATACTGTAGTTAATGTTGATGGCATTGATTTTGTGAAGTGTGAGGTTATTGGTCAGAGCTTCATGCTTCATCAAATCCGTAAAATGATTGGTCTTGCTGTAGCTATCATGAGAAACTGTGCTCCTGAATCATTAATTGTAACTGCCTTCCGAAGGTATGTGTTACTCTTTTCTGTTTTTAAGTTTTGAGTAGGTAAGCATTGTTTAATCTGATACAATTTGATCATATCAGGGATGTCAACATCAATGTTCCCATGGCGCCTGAGGTTGGTTTGTATTTGGACGAATGCTTTTTCACCTCATATAACAGTAAGTGGAAGGACACTCATGAAGAAGTATCTCTGAAAGCTTATTTAGAGGAAGCAGAAGAATTCAAAATGAAGTATATCTATAGTCATATTGCATCGACAGAACAGAAGGAAGGGACAATGGCTGTATGGCTGCATTCCCTGAACCATCGTAATTACCCTGATCTGCGTGCTGTGGATATTGTTAAACCTGCTGGTGGTGGTCTGGAAGTTGTTGAAACTGCTGTTGAGGCTGGTTTAGATGCTGTCAACAATGGCGAGAGCACTGATAATGTTAATTCTGCTGTTGCTGGCCCAGAAGTTATTGAAACTGTTGTTGAGGCTTGTTTAGGTGCTGTCAACAATGGTGAGAACACCGATAATGTCAATTCTGCTGGTGCTGGTCCTGAAGGTGTTAAAACTGTTGTTGAAGCTGGTTTAGTTGCTGTCAACAATGGTGAGAGCACTGGTAATGTTAATTCTGCTGGTGATGGTTCAGAAGTTGTTAAAACTGTTGTTGAGGCTGATTTAGTTGCTCTCAACAATGGTGAGAGCAACAATGCAAAGAATGGCGAGGCAGGGCACGATGCTGATTTGATCAACTCATAGGCTATGCTCTATCAAACAACTATCTGCATCTTGTGCACCGATATCATGTAAACTTTTTACCTATGTGTTCTATCATTTATGGTGTTCTATTCTTTCGAAGGAAACTCCATGGAGCAAAGATAGAGAAAGTTCTTGATCCTATTTCTAGGACATGTAAAATTGAAGTCTTGAAACTTTATTAATTTTGTTATACTGCTTCAAATGTTATGGTGGAAGTGAAGCAATATGCTTTAGTTTTTGCTGAAGTGAACAAACTGTAATTTGACAAATTACATGACATTGATAATTTGACATGGCAAGCTGAACTTTTGAAGTAGCTATTAGCAATGGTTCAAATTTTATATAGTTGTATGTTCCTCTCTGTGTTGCTATGTGGTGGTTAATATTTCCTTATTAGTTGCTTTGTTTTCTTTCACTATTATTTACCTTTTTCATATCTATTTTGGTATGTGGTATTCGAATTGATATCTCTAAAAACAGCCTTTCGAAAAGGTAGAAGTAAGAATTGAATGAAAAATCAAAGGGTCATCACTTGATTACAAATTAGTTTTGTTTTGTAATAAATAATAATAAAATTATAGTAATAATTGTCTAATTAAGTTGACATTGAACCAAAAATATTTATATTCCTAAGCTAATATATACATTTTTATGCTTACATCATATATATTCGCTAGACTAGATAATATATACATTAAAGCTTAATACATGAATTCTCTCTCGCTTTTTGAGGGGCATACATATATCACTATTTTATATTTCAACGGTATTATCTAAAACCATGTCGGTTGACCATGACTGGTCGGAACTTCCACCGGAGCTTCTCGGCACAATCGTGAATAAGATAATTGACCTCCGTGACTACCTCCATTTCAGGGCGGTTTGTCCCAGCTGGCGTTCCTCAACGCCGGCGACTCCCAAAAACCTACCATGTCAGCTCCCATGGCTAATGCTCCCAAAAAACCAGACGAACCGGCGTGGTTTTTTCAACTTCGTTGACAACAAGGTTCACTTCCTCAATCTTCCTGAGGCTTCAAACAACCGCCGACGATGCGGCTCTTCCCATGGCTGGCTCATCATCGTCGACGAATCGCCGTCAATTTTCGTTATTAATCCACTTACAAAAGTAATTTTTAATCTTCCACCGGTTTCTCAATTTCCTAATGTGATGAATTTCAATTTTTATAGCGTCGGTCGGGAATTTACCCTCCGGTCTCCTGATGGCGAGGTTTACGCTCGTAATTTGAAAGAAATGCGTGATTCGTTTATTAGGAAGGCTATCATTTCTAGTAGTCCTTCACGTGATCCGAATTTTATTACGATGGTGATCCTTAATGAAACAGGTGAGCTTGCTTACTGCAAAAATGGAGAACATTCATGGAAATTTATTGATGATGCGCGGTTTTACGATGAGGATGTTATCTATTTTGAAGGATTGTTCTATGCTGTTCATAAATCTGGAGAAATTGCAGTTTGTGATGTTAGTGGTGACTCACCTAGTGTTTCATTTATTGAAACTCCTAAGCAAATTGGTGGTGATATGCAGTATTTGGTCAAAACAAATGATGAATTTTTACTGGTAACTAGATTTTTGGAGCTTGATATTGACGCCGCGTATCATCAGCTTGATGTGGTGTATAAGACAGTTGATTTTTGTGTCTTTAGGTTGGTTTTAGAAAGACCAAGGTGTGAGTGGGAGGAGATTAACAGTTTGGGTGAGACAATGTTGTTTTTAGGAGAAAATTCTTCGTTGGCATTGTTGGCTTCTAATTTTCCTGGATGTGAAGGAAACAGGATTTACTTTACTGATGATTATTGTGAGGCTAACTATGATGGTGTCGATGGAAATCATGATTTAGGGTATTACAATTTAGCGGATGGTAGTATTGAAGCGTTGTCCTGCTGTCCTCGCAATTCATATTCTATGCTTCGTTGGCCTCCTCCAATTTGGTTCACTCCAAATCCATGTTGACAATGTAAGTCTGCCTATCCTTTTTTGCGTATGTTAGGTTGTTTTACTTTGTGAACTGTATTTCTAGTCTAGTCACTGATGTAATATCATTGTACCAAAGACCCTATAGTGCCAATAATAAGATTGCAGTCAGGAGAGACTTTAGGGACAACACATCGATGAGCGTTAATTATTCCCCAACGAAACAATACATTTTGATTATTTCATGGCAAAGAAATTGCTTCCTTTGGCCTAGAATATTAGCTTGTGTTGATGTTGTGAATATACTAGGTGTCTGTTAATATGAAGTAATACCAGTTGCAATAGTCCTATTAGAAAAATATTAGTTTATATTATGCATAAAGAACTGAGCAGTTACCATTTTATTCAGTCGTAATTGTGGGTCCTGATACTCCTCTGTCTAAATTAAGTTAATTTACATGTCAAAGGGGCTTAGATATTGAGTTATCCAACTTCTTGGGTAACTGTTATCTGATGTTTCATCAGTCTGTTTTTCTTAGATTAGGCAACTCATGTGATTTCCAATTTTTTAACCAATAACCGGGCAAACTTAATGGAAATCGTTAGCTCTACCATGAGCATGTAATTTTGAAATCTGCATAAATGGATATGTTTCTTAAGTTCTTTTTTCTTTTACAGTTTGGATGGGGAAAAGTTGGTTTAGGAAAATAGGTAAAAGAAGGAACTTTTTAATAGACCTGTTCATACATCCTCTATTTGATCTCTGCTTACAGTATATAATACCTTTTGAATCGTGCTGTTATCTTTTTGCAGTGGACCTTGGTGGATTCCTCCATTGACGTGGTTTGTGAATATGTTTTTCTGGCCAGAGTTCAATTTGATGGATGGAACTAATTTGTATATGATACGCAAATTATCAATTAGTGGTGTGCTGTAAGTAAACATGTACCTACATTTCTTGATGCTATCTGGGTGACCGCAACATCCCTATTAATCAAATATTCATATGTTGTAAATAAACCTGTATCAACATATATATTTATGCCTGCAACGTTCCTATGTAATTGCATGATCTTGCTGCGTCTGCTTGTGTTTCTGTGAATACCTTCACTTTTATTGTGAACAACTAATTAGCTGGAACGGAACATTAGCTAGGATTCAGGGCCTGGAGGTCTACTCTTGTAATATCATACAGATGTGTAAACTAACCAGAAAGAGTATCATTCAGATGAGTAAACTAACCAGAAAGCTAAGTCCGTATAGCCTATAGGTGACTTATTTTAACTAAGCTTGTGAAATGTTTGGAATTTTGGAAAATTAAAATGATTGTATTGGAAGGGTTGTAGATTAAAAATGTTACTGCATCATAGTTACATCGAAAAGAATATTTCTCTGCAATTTAAGACAGTCACTGGAGAGAACTGATGGAATTGGAGATAGCCTAGAACTTGGGCTGTGTTTATTTGGGAGCGGCCGAGCAGGTTTCAGTGCGATGGCAATAGGTTCAATTGCAAGATCTTAAAAAGAATCCTCAACTGGAATCATACGACTTCTATAATGTCTTTGGTCATTCCATTTGGTTCTGAATTTAATCTTTATTGAAATTTTAATTATATTCTTACATATTGATATACTCTATGTGTCCAAAATTTTGGGGGTTTGAATTTTATATCAAACATGCTACATCTGCCTCTGACTGCCTTGTGCTTTAATTTTGTTCTCATGTCTACTGGAATCCAAATGATCCCAAAAGGATGCCTTTTTGTGAGATCTCTCTTAGCTAAGCCTCCAATGTTCAGTATGTGCATAATCAGTTCCTAACTTCTGCTTCTTAAAAATTTATATTGCTGGTTTTAGAGAAGAAATGAGGAAACAACACTTTGTCCATTGGAAATGATAGGAAGAGTTGTTGAGTTCGGCTACAAGCCGGTATGTTAAAGAAAAAACAATCTATTGATGCTCATTTGGTTTTTCATTTTACAGTCTAAACAAAACCTAGAATTGGGAATGCCACATATAATGACTAAGCATTTTGCAGCTTTTCTAACAGTAATACTAGTAATGCTTGAAGATAAAACATAGTAGCCTAAGAGGCCGGCAAACATTATCAGTTCAGCCCATCTAAGACCCACCTTGAAACAGTTCTTCCTCATTTTTTAACTAAGCAATACACCTCATTGAGTACATAGAAATTGCAGGTTCAACAGTAGAATCAACATAAACCCTTGGATGATCTCCCTCCATTCCATAGTCCATCATCGGACGGTAGTCATCCAGCTCCTCTTCGTGATCATACACGAACTCGGGTATTTCAATCTCCTTTCTCTTTACGTGTTCCCACAAGAACTCCAGCCTGGTCACGTAATTCATCTTCCAATACACCCTGCAATAAAAATATTGCTCTTAAAGTCAGCTAAATAAAAAAATATTGCAGTAATACTAATTGGTCCGATTTGTATAGTCTGCTAGTTTCAGAACCTTCTATTATATAGTATAGGCGTATTCCTTTAAGAATAAAAAGGGATTTCACCAATTCAGTATTTTAAGGTCTGCAAAGACTATTGTATATATTATACTACTTTTATGGCAGTAGGTGAAACTCTTCATTACTACTCTAAAAAGTTGTTCAATTAGACATGTGGACAAGATATTAGGCGTGATTAGTGCTGGAAAATGGGCGGGTCGGAATTTTATTATTCTCAATACATGAGATAGCTGATCAAGAACAGAAGGATCTTATTTATTCCACCAGAATCTTGACATTAAATCTATGTTTTTTGTAAGAAAGTGAAATGAATAGTGAGTTATGAAAAGTGAATTACCCTCCGGTGAAGATGAGCCGGCCGAAAAGAGCAAGGAAGAGTCGAGACTGTAGGCTTGGATGAAGAAAATACACAGCATTCAGATGATTTTTCACTTTTTCCGGCATAGCATCACAGATCGACCGGAGAGCAGCTATTCCGGGGAAATTCTCAGCTCTGTTAACCCCTGTATGCAGGTACACTATTGAGAACTGTCTCTGCTCTAAACTTGGATATATCTTCTCTTGTAGATACTTGTTCACTGCCTCCACACTTACAATCCTTGCTGATAAATCAACCAGTACAATTTAAAAAATC
Source organism: Solanum lycopersicoides (assembly GCA_022817965.1). NCBI lineage: Eukaryota > Viridiplantae > Streptophyta > Magnoliopsida > Solanales > Solanaceae > Solanum > Solanum lycopersicoides. Next base: position 94,082,752 of record CM040621.1, on the reverse strand, counting down.
AGAATTAGAATAACAAATAAAGATATGATGTATGTGAGAACAAAATAGAAATACTCTTAATGGTGTGATAAATGTCCATTTTTTGGTGAAAAACTTGCGGGTTTTCCCAAAATGGACAGTATCACATCGTGTTAAAGAGTATTTTTGGGTTGATTTAGCCGGACAGAAACACATATACATAAAAAAAGCAAAGAATTAACTAACCAGGGAAACGTTTGCCGATGACGCGAAGGATGGAGCATCCGCGTTTATCTTTACCTTGAATCTTGAAGATTTGGAGTTTGTGAATGAGTTTTTCTTGTTCTGACAGGGAGATGGTCATCAAAGAAGCTTGAGAATTCATGGTGTTCTTTTTTCAGACCACTTAGGCAAAAAAAAGTTGATAGAAAACAGTTTTTTGTACTACAGGTTCCTATTTTTAAAAATAGAGTATGGGGCCTATGGGGTAGTTGAGAATTGCTTTCATTCTGGTTTGGGTGGTTTCTTGCAAAATGCAAGTTTATATAGGAGCAGGTAGAAGTGATAAATGTTTTTTTCCTATTTATTTAAAAAAATAAAGTATTTTTCTTAATTATTAGTCCAAATTTACCTTTTTTTTGTCAATCTCCAAATTTAGATTTGGATTGCATTTGACTGTTGGATTACACTATTTAATTCGTTTTGACTCAATAGTTTAAGGAGTCATTTTGAGTTATAGCCCATGTGTTTGTAACCAAAGACACAATAAATTGAAATCTAAATTTACAGTTTGTCTATATTTTAAATTAATATGATATAAATACAACTATATACATAGGTGGACCCACACCTCTATGTGGGTGTGCATGTACACTCGTTAATTTCTGAAAAAATAATATATATATATATATATATATATATATATATATATATATATATATAAACGAAAGAAAATAGGATATAATTAACCGTGCACCCATGGAAAACATTTAGTAAAAACTAGATGATCCACCACGAAACCTAGGTTTGAATTCAGCTATAGTGTTTAGTCTGCTTTTTTATTTTAAGTTAATATTAGTGCACTTAAAATCTTCGAATCGATAGAACGGTGAGTTGCTTTGTTGGGAGTGGTTTGGTCTAATAATTTGTGTGCGGCGTGCATGGGTTGTCTTGTCTGTTTAAGGCTAGAGCCAAACCGATTGATGAGAGGATGGTATATTCTAAGGCATCTTCCTTTTTCTGGGTTTTTGAGGCAGCTGACAATGGCTTACTATAACTGCCACGTCTCACTCTAGATTTTGGATGATCTAACAAGAGATTACTTGGATTTTTTCATAAATAATATGGGAATAGTAGAAGCTGAAAAGATCCTCTGAATTATGTGTCTTTGCCCATTTCTTCACAGCTTTGTAAGCACTGAATTACTTTAAAGTAAAAACGTAAAAGAGTTGTATTAATTAAAAATTACAATTAAACTAAATATAGTTAAATGACAAAAAAAATCATATAATAAGTGATATGTATCTTGCATTTAGTGCTTTGGCGTAATCATTTGGCTCAAATTAATTATCAGCAACAACGTACAGGTAGTTATTCCTATTCTTAGATTGTTTGTATGTGTTTCTGGATGATTTTTTTTTAATGATCCCTGAATAGCTTTCGCACGCCTCCTACTAGGCACCAATAATAAGTATAAAGTAACTTTATTTATCAAATTTAGAACAGATGGAAAGAATCACGAAGTGATTTGAACTTGAAACTTCACGGTTTTTAATTAAGTCATAAATGTTTTTGATATATTTTTAGTTATGCCAATGAAAGACGTCTAATTAAAAATAAAAGAGAAAAGACGAAATAAGGCCCACGGGGTTTGAACGTCGTGGCCCTTTTCATAATAGATTGAGAGAGACATTATGTTTATCGATTATCTTTAGTTATTTTCATATATCATTGAATAATATTGGTAGGGACAAGGATAATGAAACGGCCATAACTAGTTGATCCTCTGACGTTTGAAGGGCCATTATTTATTTTTATTTTATTGATACTAATGGACCCCCAGGCAATAATGATAACTTAAAATTTTCCATCGATAGAACAATATTTATACTTATAAATTGTATGTCTATATAGGTTCTTTCTTAAACCATGAAATAAGCACTATAGTATCGTTTCTTATGTTTTTTCGTAGTTTTCTGGATAGTACTGTTCATTTTGAAATTCAACTAATTTAGACTTTTTACTTTTAATTAAAGAAAGACTATTTATTTATTATTTCAAGACTATATTTCGATGATGTATATTTACTTTACCAATCCATATATTTTGCGTTATTGTTGGAATGGGCCGGATGTCATGATATTTGAAGATAAACGTGGGCCATAATGTAAGAGTATAACATAATAAATTTCTTACAAAAATAAATTAAATTGATCGAGAAGATGATGTAATCATGAAGCCTTAATAATACCTAACACATATTAATATCTTATTTGTATTATATTTTGGCAATAAAACAGAGTTGACTAAATTTTTAGTCAAATGAAAACAATACATGTAACATTATTAATTAAAAATTCACTTTAGTTTTGAATTTAAAGAAACAAAATCATCCAAATGTGCACAAGAAAATGGAGTCCGGAGCTAAAATGGTAAAAAAAATTGTCCAAAATTCCAAAAGGGCATATCAATTTTTTAAAAAACCAAAACGGCAAAATCGCTCAGGATGTAGCGATTTTGTCCGTGGAAAAAAACGAAATCGCTGCTATAGCAGCGATTTCTTAAATTTGTTTTTTTTTTTAAAAAAATAAACAAATCGCTCCAAGTGGAGCGATTTTCAAAATTAAATATTATAATTCTTTTAATAAGTCGCTGCTTGTGCAGCGACATGCATTCATATTTTATTTTTTTATTTTATTTTATTTTGCTTTATTTAAAAAAAAAAAATTAAAATGAATTTTTTTTTTAATTTTTTAAAATCAAATCGTTGGCAGCGATTTTAATTATTTCTTTTTTTTAAAAAAATCAAATCGCTGCAAAGGCAGCGATTTACACTTATTTTATTTTTTTTGAAAATTTGATTAAATCGCAGCAAAAAAAATTTAGACGATTTAATTAAATTTTCAAAAAATAAATAAAAAATAAGTGTAAATCGCTGCAAAAGGCAGCGATTTACACTTAATTTTTTTTTTGAAAATTTAATTAAATCGCAGCATGCTACGATTTATTTTTTTTAAAAAAAATAATTACAATCGCTGCCAAGTTTTAAAAAATTAAAAAAAAATTTAATTGATTTTAAATATTTTTTTAAAATAAAGCAAAAAAAATATAAAAAAAATTATTGTATGTCGCTGCAAAAGCAGCGACTTATTCAAAAAATTATAATTTTTTTTTTAAATTTTGAAAATCGCTCCACTTGGAGCGATTTGTATAATTTATTTATTTTTAAAAAAAACAAATTTAAGATAGCAACGATTTCGTTTTTTTCCACGAACAAAATCGCTATATTCTGAGCGATTTTACCGTTTTGGTTTAAAAAAAATTGATATTTGCTGCGATTTACACTTATTTTTTATTTATTTTTTGAAAATTTAATTAAATCGTCTAAATTTTTTTTGCTGCGATTTAATCAAATTTTCAAAAAAAAAAAATTAAGTGTAAATCGCTACCTTTGCAACGATTTGATTTTTTTAAAAAAGAAATAATTAAAATCGCTACCAACGATTTGATTTTAAAAAATAAAAAAAAAATGAATTGATTTTAAATTATTTTTTTAATAAAGCAAAATAAAATAAAATAAAAAACAAAAAAATTAATGCATGTCGCTGCACAAGCAGCGACTTATTAAAAAGAATTATAATATTTTTTTAAAATTTTGAAAATCGCTCCACTTGGAGCGACTTGTTTGTTTTTTTTTTTAAAAAAAAAATTAAGAAATCGCTGCTATAGCAGTGGTTTCGTTTTTTTCCACGGACAAAATCGCTACATCCTGAGCGATTTTGCCGTTTTGATTTTTAAAAAAATTGATATGCCCTTTCAAAATTTTTGATAAATTTTTTTACCGTTTTAGCTCGGGACCCCAAGAAAAGGGCTAAGCACAATGAATTAAATAGAATATTAGAATAATCTGAGGCACAAAGTTTTTGGTTTAATTAGATAAGTTGGTCCACCGGCGTTGTATCTCATCTTATCTTGATATAAAAATATTGTAAGATATCAATACCTTTCTTATTTTTTAAAGCAAAAGTAAAAGTGGTTCTTCTCGATATAATTCCAACACATATATATTTTGTTTTCAAAGGTAAGAGTGTCATAGTCATGAAAATAAAAATATAGCCCAACTATGGAAAAAAGAATAATAAGTTTATGAGCTATGTGACAAGTGACACATTATTTCGATTTGATTTCTCGTATGACTAGAGATTTTAAAATTGAAATTTTGAGTTCTCGACAATTATAAGATTTAAGATTAGGTACTAAAAAGTATATATAACAACAACTACATAACTGTGGCAATTTCTATGTAATTTAACTGTCAACTTGAGAAATTTTCAACTAAAAATGAGACCAGCTCATTATGTACATAACTCCCCAAATATTGACTGATCAAAACTGCTTTACCATCTGAAATCATAGGCAATCACAATGCTTTCATTAACAAACTCACCTTTCTTCGATGGTCTCTGGTGAGAGTTTTCAGATGAGTAGACGTTTCAATCATCGATTAAGCACAAAGAGACCAGTTAGAAGGGACTCTGCTTGATGATATCTGTGGCATATTACGAACATTGACATCGAGAGGGAGCATACGATATTCAATATCTAGCTCTCTGAATATCTTAACCATTTCCTCAATTAAAAGAGCTCTCCTTGCCCATCTCTCTCCCATGTCTTGGAAATTCATTGTGTGTGAAATCCATACTGACCACTTTATCCTGTTCAAGTCTTCAACATCCCTCATTACAACTGAGGGATCTGGATACCAATGATCACTTTTGTTTTGAATATACCTGACAGTACAGAAGCCATACCATAAATTATTATAACGGAAAGAATACTACTCACTTCGTTTATTTTGACTTGGTACGGAGTTTGTTAGTAAAGAAAGACTTTTGAATCTTGTGATCTTAAATTAAAGATACGTAGAATATACCAAAATGGTCATTTAATCTTGTGGTTTTAAGTATGTCATGTGGGAAGTTGAAATTAAAGAGTTGCAAAAAGGAAAGGAACAAATGGACTAAAAAGGAAAGTAAGACAAACAAATCGAAACGAGGGTAGTAATTGGTTTCTTGTTTAAGCTGAGAGGCAAGGCAAAAGGGATATTTCCGAAAAAGAGCAAGGATAGCTGACTTGTGTATAGACAGACTACTAAGATGAGTGTATTCTTATGTTAAGTAATCATTAAAGAGCAAGTCAACCACTATAAGTCTATAACTCGAGATACGAAAAGGAAACAGCTAAAAAAATTAACAGAAGATGAGTAGTTGTATATACCTTGTTATTTTCTCTTTCATCGATGCTATTTTTTCCATAGGAGTTGAGATATGAATGCAGAATTCGATTGCATCTCCCATGTCTGGACTGCGATAGTAGTTACTTATGGGCTTTGTAGATAAGACACTGTTGGGATATGTGATCTTCAGGTTATCAAATCTCAGGAGAACCGTAGTCAATATATTCATCTCTTCTACAATCATCTGAAATACAAACATCAGAAAAGGTCCCTTTAATATACAAATCAGACTGTTATCCAATGATCTATTTAAGTGAGGAAGAATTTCTTACATGAACTCCGTCAATTTCAACACGATCGCCTACATCAAATGGGTGCATCACAAATAAGAATATGATTGCCTCGAATGTTGTCTTGGCAGTGTTTCCAAACATGAATACAACCAGAAGAACCTGAGAGCTCATAAAGACCAGGAAATGTGTAGTGGCAACTTTGAGTATAAGAAGCCAGACGACCAGTATGATAACCCCTACTAAGACGTTCAACATGTGATGTAGTTTGTTAACGGCAGTCTTTGTGTCGTTTAAAGACAAAGCAAGAGCTCTCCGTTCTCTAAATGCATTTACCTGAAAGGAATAAAGATCAAAGTTAGGAATCATCTAGAAATAGAAATCTTAAGTCTAGATCTTCAATTCAAAATCTAAATTTGAGCAATAGTGCTTTCCCGTTTCTGCCTGGTTGCTAAATTTCACTACTCTTAGTTCATTTTTGTTTTTAACGAATAGAGCTACTCAGCTAGAGGCAATTTATTGGGAAACACAACATCTCCAGAAACTGAATTCAGAAACCGTGTTTTGGTTACACTTTTGAGCAGCATTCATTTTGTTGGAATATGGAGATTAAGAGAAAAATAAGCTTCTGAAAACTCCATAAATAATTTGCAACAAACATTTATGCACCAGAAGTAGGAAAAAGAAAAAGAAGGGAAGGCATATATGGGGAAAGAGAATATCGAAGAAAATTGTGCATATACCCACCACCCAATTTTTCAACGCGCGTTTACTAATTCCTTTGGCTTCAGTTCCACCTTCAAAGAGCTGCATTGTTTTCAAAGCTTCATCTTCTCTCATAAAACGCATTATATCCTCCAGATAGATGAATCTGATGGCAAAGATAAACAACAAAATCAGTACATCAATTAGATCAGAAATTAGATACCACAGAAAGGCCATAAAAGGTAAAAGTAAGAGGTTGGGAATAAGCATGAAGTCTTGGAAAAGATAGCATTTAAAAGGGCAGCAATTTGATGAAACCACACAACAAAAGCAATTAAGCTGTGATTTACCTTGTTAAATCAGTAAACGAAATGCAAAATAAGTTACAATAAGGAGCTTAACTCATACATCTTAAGGGGTTGTTTGATTGAAGGTTAGAGTTGTGCAAGTATTAGTAATGTATGGTCTAGTTATTCATGTATTAGTTATTCCATCTTCTAACTTGCATAAAATAATATAGAGATTCTCTTATAACTTATGTATTAGTTATGCGAGAGTGTAAATTGGTAACTAAACACCATTCTTGGTGTGCTAAATTTTATGGCAACTAAAATGCTACTAAACATGAATCATGATATTAGTTATACTGCTTTCTAACCGTCAACCAAATGACCCCTAAACAGGATACTTACTTTGAGTCGGGCTTCGCCACATTAATAAAAACCTTCTTGGCAGCAATTTTTGCCTGTTTCTCACTTGTGATTTGCACTGCAGCTTCATCATCGCCATTTGACTGCTCAAGTTTCTCATCCAAAGTTGACAGCACACCTTTACGAACAATATTTATCAACCTTTTCATATTCCAAGCTGAAATGTTCTTCTGATTCAGCCTATGTAGATGATCTATAGTTATGCCTCCCTGTTCTTCTTTTTCCTTTCTTGAAGCAGCTCTCGAAAATACAGGACTCCTAGGAGTAGCAGCAGCAGTGGACTTCCGTGGAGTCCCAATCGGTCTCTTTGGAAATATACTGGCCTTGAGATCAGGAGGCAATGTAGCCCCAGCACTCTGAAGCTTCTGCACTTCAGCAATAACCCTCTCCTCCTCCTCTAGCTCCATCTTAATCTCAACCAACGGCGGTCCAGACAACGTCTCAATCACATACTGCGTAAACAAAGCTTCTTGAATCCGATCAAAGAACGCAGTAACATGAAACGAAGTAGCCAAAACCTTCACCAACAGTGTCTTCAGCAGCCAAATGAATGTTCCCAACAAGAGACACACCCAAATCCGAGACACATACCTTAATACCTTCGTATTCGTAATACTCTCAACCTTCTTATCAAAAATACATTGCCAAGCAATCAAAACAAGACTCAACCAAATGCAATTCTGCACTGAGTTCCTCAATCCATACACAAAATACAACACTCTTTTACGCAACACGAAATTCCTCTCAATAAAGAACACAGCCAATCTAATCCCCCATCCAGAAACCAATCTCCCACAAATCAACACTAAAACCATTAACTCCCATTTCCACAACGCAAGCCCAAATATACTCCTCCCCTTAAATTTTCTAATAGTAAGACTACAAACAAAAGCCGCAATTATCAAAATCAAACTCACCATCTGAAGAACAGAGAATAAATTAAACTTCATTTTCTTATACTCTTCTGGTAAATCCTCATCTGAAAAAGGGTCATCATCTTCAAATTCAGTACTTCTCCCCAAAATCCCAGATTTCATAGTGATCTTCTGTGACCTTTGATCTTGCTCAGGTGGGTCCATTAACCTCGATTTTGTTCTAGTAGCAGCTAAAAGATTCGATTTTCTCCTAAACGAAGAGCTGGTACTGAGCACAACCTCATCTTGTAAACCCGGTCCAGTACTCAAATTGGACCGCCGGCGAACGGATCCGTTACCGGCAAGTTTCTCATTGAAAGAAACCCGAACTTCCCTCGGTGTAAGGACGCCGTGGTTGGGGCTTTCTTCCACCCTAGATAACGGAGACGGCTGTGAAAATGGCGATTCCGTTACAAAATCGAAATCTTTGCTGTTATCCCTCATGCGTTTCATTGCTGCATCGTTAGAGAAATCGTAACTGGAATCTCTATATATCTTATTCAGTGTACTCTCATCTGTACTGGCATTGTTACTCAACTGGGTTTTCGAAGAAGATGAAGAAGAAGAGAGCTCTGTTTCTTTATAGGTTTTTGGGGTTTCTCTGATATTCGGTTTGACAACTACTTCTTTACCCTCAGTTCCATCCATAGCTTGAGAACCAATAGTAGAAACACTGGGTATTGAGGTTTCTTTCAATAAATTTTGACGCTCTTCTATTGGATGTGAAGGAGAGTTAGCACGATGAAGATGATGAACTGGAGACAGAGATTTGAAAGACCTCAACTTTTCCATTAAAACAGAGGAAAAAAAGAAAAAGGGTCAGTACTAAACAAAGTCTGAAACAAATGAATATTTTAATACGGCAATGGCGGTGAGATTAACGGAGCGACAGAGAGAGATTAACACAGTTGAATTTTTTTTAGTGTGTGAATAAAAAAGTGAGCTTTTTTGTAGAGACAACAGAGAAAAAGTTGGCTTAACTTTGAAAATTGGAACGAAACGGAAAGGGGAAAGGGTAATTGAGCTTGTGTTCCATTAATGGAGGAATTAGACCGGTAAATCAAGACCGTACAGTTGCGTGCGTAGGGATGCGTGAGGATGCACACTATTGAGTTTTTTATTATGTCTCGCGATCTCGAGTTTAAGTCGTAAAAATATCATATAAATCATGTAAAATATTTTGTATCTCTCAGATATAAAATTTTTAAGTTTTTATAAAATAAGATTATATATTTAAAATTATATAAAAAATATTATAAATTATAATAATTAACAACTAAAGTACTTTAAAAATAGATAAAATAACTAAGGAAAAGATGAACATATTTGGATATAAAACTCAATTAAATTTTATTTTGCATTGAAGAGGTCCTTACTTAAATTTAATACTCCTTAATAAAAATTGATGATTTTTTTAATAAGAAATCTTATAGTATTTGCGTATACAAAATCTGAAAATGGTAAAAAAGAAAAAAAAAACTGATTTATAGTTTCATACTTAAAATTAGAATTTGATATTTCTAATTAAGGATAAATAAAAATATTTATTAATTTCATGTAGAGTTTTAATTATATGGACAAAAATCCTTTTACTCGGAGACTCGTCCGTGTGGTCCTTGCTACTATAAATAAAAAAGCATGTAATATTCTTTTTTATAACATTGGTCGCACTTATTCGAACGAAATATATATTTCAACGATTGATATGTATCACAGTTTTGTCATGTTTTACTTTTTTGAGAGAGATTAAAATTACGTAAATTTTAATTAATATTTTAAAATATAAGTATTTATTTAAATTGACATGAAAAAAATTATAATTTAAAGTTTTTTTATATTTAAATTATAAAATATTTGAGTTGATTTGATCAAATTAAAAATGTGTTAGAATTTACTTTTGAAAAACAAAATATAGTAGAAACTCATCTAGGAGGATGTAAGGATTATTTGTTTTTCTTTCAGTTACTCTAAAAAGGTTTATATTTTCAATTGAATAACTTTGGTTAAATTAGTTTGTATTCTCTTTGTTATAAATGAAGCTTCAATTTTTTTTAAAAAAAAAAATTCAAGTATCCAAATTCATCAAGAAAAATGGTTTGAATTTTCAGAAATATTATTTTATAGTACTCTCAAATTAAAGTTTCATCATGGATTAAAGTAATGAGATTGTTGTCTAACGATAAAATATATGAGATAAAAGATTTAACTAAAAGTAAATTGCTCAAGTTACGAAATTATTGTCTAACGATAAAAATATATTGGATAAAAAATTTAACTAAAAGTAAAATTGCTCAAGTTGAAATAAACTTTTATTTATTTTCGTTAATCTTTTGAAAATTGATATACTAACCTCTATTATACCATCGCAATCATGTACTCTTTCCTTGGAGGGAAAAACAGCTAAACGACAGTTTGTAAGCAAAGGTAAATGTTTTTTTTTGTCAATTTTTCACCTACTTTTTTTTCGACATAATATATCATAGTGTATAGTTTATATGCATTTTAACTATTTTATCGAATATTTATTATTTTTCATAAATAATTTAGTATAAGTACACGATAATTTAGTCATCAAGGCTATAACAAATCAAAAATATATAGTGTTTAAGTCTGAAACTCATTATATTAAAACGCAAATGGTGATATCATATTATTATTAACATCTTATTTTATAAAAGATTCAAATATCCAAGGATGAAAATGGGAAAAAAGAAATCCACAGACCAAATTAACAAAAATATATTATATTAAACGGTTTTCGTAAATTTCTATTTGAACATTACTTCTTTTTTTCCCTATCTTTTTAATGTATTCATGGAAGAAAATAATCTAATTAAATTATTTATATGATGTAAAGATTTTTTCTATGAAGTTAAACTAGTTATAACATGTTATAATATAAAATGTGTTATATTTTTGAAAGCCATGATAACAACAAACGTTATATAGATGAGTTGTGTTAATATTTGGTGATGGATTCAGAATTTCGATTAAGGAATAATGTTAAATATAAAATAGTAAAATTGTGTAGGAATCATACAGTGTCAATATGAAATATTATATATATTAATATATTATCCTATAGCTACATGGTGTAATTTTTTTGAAGGAGTGTCCATCGACACGCTCAAATATATGACTTCGCTACTATTTATATGTTCAACGTATATCATCTACTTTTTCTATGTATTTTAAGAATAAACATGGAAATGTAGGATTTATTAATGTAATGCCTTGGAGTATTTCATTATTATATTCATGAATTATGATTTACTCATATCACATATTCAAATTGATCATAAATTTTTTTTAAAATAATAATACGCCTAACTGGATTAACCATTTTAAGTAATTTAAAAGGGTACTCTACTTCTTGGTGCAAAGAGACGTAGTAAATGAGATTAGTGATTAGTGGAACGGATTAAACCTATAGTCATGACTCATGTCATTGCTTAATTAACTACTCCATACTGAGATTTAATTATAATAAAACAAACGTGGTAATACGTATTAAGCAACATTAACTAACTAACAAAGTATGGCAAACGTATTGAATTATTGTGCATCAAATTTATAAAAAAAAAAAGGACTAGTGAGACCTACGTGTACATACAAACATTTGTCAACAACGTAAATATTTAGAAGTATTTTAATAATTCAAGAGATGGCATAAAATTATTGGAGAATGAAGAAATATAATATTGGGTTCACCAAGATTCAATATCTCTGATCTTACAAAACTAAATAATTATAGATCTAAAACTAAAAATATCAAAGATGACCTTCATGAAATTTTAATTATATCAATCTTTTGGATTTAGGGTAAAACATGATATTACTTTGGAAATTTGTATTTGGCAATAATTAGAGGCGGAGTCAATATTTTTAATAAAAAAATTTAAAATCTATAAAAAATAAATAGCTGAAAGGAATTCAACATCTACTATATATACATATAAGCTTATTTAATCTTGTACGTCAAATCTCCCTGATAATTTCGGCCATGTGCACTACATTTTGTCGTTTTATAAATTAATAATGTATTGGATTATTGATGTGTAACTTATCTTAAAAAAGGTGTATGGATTAAATGTGATTTTGTTTTATTTTTCTTTTAGATTTTGGTTTAGTGGGTTGGGAGGGTGTTCTTGGTTTGTGGTAAAATGATAGGTGTTAGATTTGAATGTTGAATTAAGTTCTAAACGAATTATGTTTTATTGTGATTTTTTGATTTTATGAGTAAATGCTGGCAACAATATAATTGGCTCAAAAAAAAAATCTCGTAATTTATAGAGCTTTAAATACTTTCCTAAATAAAATTTAAGACTTCCTATTCCTATGAATAGAAATTTGAGTAAATCTAATAAATGGAAGTATTAGATTTGTTCAACAAAATATCATTGGAAGATAATGAAATTTCAGCTTCACTTTAAAATATTTGAATTTTGGTATAGTTAAGGCTGCAATTTCAAAATTTGGCCTTGCCAAGAACATCTTCAATTGTATGAATTTTGATCTCATCAAGGCCACCTTTAGCCATATACGTATGAATTTTGTCAACAAGACTTATAACTTTAGCCATATATTTGATTTTTTTCAAGTACTTCATCTAGTCATACTAAATTTTAGGCAAAAATGTATGATGTTTAGCCTTCACAAGTCTTGACTTCAACTAAAAACTTTCAAAGTAATACGCGAATTTTTAACTTTGGGCTTCGATTTGGATATTTGTTCAGTTTGCCGAAGAATAATGTTCATCATCAAGCATGGGGTAATTTATAGATCTTTGGGCTTCGATTACGTAAAAATAGAGGCTTTATTTGTCCATCATGTATTATGATTGCTTAATATCATTGGACCTTAGTGTAACTACTAAAATGATATCAAGGATCTTTACACAAATTTGGGCTATATTTGGACTTTTCAGGCCCAAAAAGGTTTAGCCCATTAAATGTTTTGGGCTGTATTGTGACCCATGACTTCATTATAAAAAAACTCATATGTTAATGTATTGTGAAACTTTTTGCGACAATAACACACCTAGTATAATCCGATCAGTAGTGTAGCTACAGTCATCTCAGGTTGTTCAATTGGACACCTTTCGTCAAAAAATTACGTTGTATATATATATGTCAAATTCGACATTTAAAGGATATATATATATATATATATATATATATATATATATATATATATATAAAGTTGGACATCCTGGACAAAAGATATGCCTTTGGCGCAATGGTAATCAGTGTCTATTTGAATAAAGAAGTTTTGGTTTTGAACCTTTTTTTGTTTTATTTTGACAGCCACACACCATTATTCTTGGACATACTTGATAAAAATTTTGACTCCGCCACTGAATCCGATAAATGGAGTAAACAACTTTATCCTTTCTATATACGCTTGATAAAACTTTTTGCTCCGCCACTAAATTCGATAAATGGAATCTGAGGAGGATGGTGGATAGTGGATATATAACCTTATCCTTTCTATACTGTGAAGGTAGAATAAGTTATTTTTATAGACTCCTTAACGGAAGAGAAAGAAAGTGAAAGTACTGGATGGCTAATTCAAATTCGTGTCACTAGAAACAAATTAAGCGCCCGTCAAATTTGACATCTTGATATAAGAGTTGAAATACTTTTAAGATAAAGTTACAAATATTCAAGACATGTATTGAAATATTGTGACAGCTTGACCATTGTGATTTCTAATTTTTATCAAAGTCATGATTCATGAATATTAGCTTTGAAAAAATTAATTCCTTACTGTTAATTTCAAGACTAACAAAGGTAAATTCCATACTATTCACATTATGTTAACTGCTTACCAAATCAATTTTATTCATCTATTGAAAGCAGGCAAGACGGTGAATATAATTTTAATTTATCTAAATTTTGTATTTTTATTTATTACAGATCGATAATTTTAATTTATCTAAATTTTGTATTTTTATTTATTACGATCAATCCAAAATATCGTATCGACTAAGACCTTTCTAGCGCCAGACCAAGTGGAAGAAGATAGTCCGTTGGTTGCTTCACATTATCACATGTTGCTTCACTTTTAGAAGAAAGTAATACACAAATATACAACTACCATTAAAAAAAATAAAAGTATCGAAATCACTTCTAATAGTTGAGTCTTAAAAATATATTTATTTTTTTATTAATTAAACTTAAATACGCTTCTAATCATGTCACATGAGTGAAATAGATCCCTAATACTCGTTAAGTTTAGAAGTGTTTTCAATATTTTTTAGATTTTTTTGTTAAAAACTCCATATTTTTACGAGATCACTTACCATGTCACATAACAGATAAAGATTAAATTTAATTAAATTCAGTTAGGAGGACAACATAAGCATATTCTAGATAAACATAATGTGTTTAATTATGGCACGCCAAAATTGTTAGCTACCCCTTTAATTTAGCAAGGCGTGTTTCTTGTGAAAACCATAAATGTTTTCCTCTATAAATCCGAATTCCTTCGAGTGTTTACATCAAACAAGCAATTTAGCGAAGTGAAAGTTCATGTCAATTAATCATAATTATGTATTAAAAGTTTATATACAAATATATTATATGTTTAACTTGATATAAATATCAAATAAAGTAAATGTTCATAAAATTATAACACGTCGCTACAACAAAAATAATTGTTAACGATAATAAATATTGACATTAATAAATAATGCTAAAATCTTTATCAGCATTAGTTAATTGTCATTAAAATAAATATAGCTGAAGGTTTTAAAAATGTATAAAAAAAATATTAATTATCATTAATAATTATTTTTAATATAGTGCATAAAACTATTAATTACCTACCCCATTAATTTAGCAACAATATTTCTTGTGGAGACTAGAAATTTTTCCTTTAAAAAAATACTAATAGACACATAGTATTCTCACCTACCCCATTACCCTACAAAATGAGGCAATTTTTTTTTTAAATATATGATAAAATTCAACATCTTTTTCAGCAATAATTGTGAACAAGTTGTAATAGGGAGCTCCTTATTCACGGGTAGGTCTTAACTAATGTACCAAAATATTATCAGACAGTTCGGTCCAATTACAAAATAAGATTTGAGTATGATTATTTCATCGAAGTAATAAGGAAAAATAATCTCAAATTTAATTAGTTTGTATACAAATAATTATAAAATTAATATTGGGTTTGAGTGATAAGTAGGAAAAAATAATTAAAATAACTTTTGTGGTATTTCGTTGGCCGTATAAGAAAAGCATAATATTCATTTAGCTTGCTGCGATAGTTGATTGGTGGTATTACATAATACTCACAGTGAGTTATATAATATAATAATGGAAGTTTTGAAACATAAATATTTAAAGTTATCTTGACTCCTTTATATACATACATATATTAATGATTTCGAATAAACTGAATAATTTTATCTATCAAAACTCAAAGCTATTGATTCAAAAGAAAAAATTAAAAAAGGACCATGCTATAACCTGCTACTTTATTGGAACCAAGTTAAATGTGGACCCTTTACAAATAATTCAACATAAAAATGCCAATTCAAATTTCTAATTTTCTAATTATATTCTCGTACACTTACCTAATTTGCTTGCATGTGAAATAGTTAGGTCTGTTTAGTCATCCAAAGACATTTGTAAAATTATATTATAATTAAAAGACACACATATTTATCCCCACGTCTAACACGACATTATTTAGAGAAATTTGTTTATATTTTCTATAAAAATCCAAGTAGCAAAAAAAACAATTTTTTTTTAATAAACAAAATTAAAAGAACTTACTTGTAAAGCTTGTGATGTAATGAATTAGGACGAGTTTGACTTTTTATACGCATAATTTATATACACTTTATTTTTTTTATACGCATAATTTATATACACTTTATTTTACACAAGCAATTGATTATATGATGACATCTGTTTAAGATATTATTTTAGTGGACTGTATGTATTAATTTTTTTCCCAAACAATAATAATAATACACAAAATATAATTTTACACGTGAGATTTAAAGAGAATGATATATATATATTTATTTTCGATAAATTCTCGATTCAAATAAAGTAATATAACAAAAAATAGGAAAACAAAAAAATGCAACAATAAAGAAGATATACTAAAAATAAAAAGAAAGTCAAAACTATAGCACAAACAAATAATATAGTACCAAAGCAAAGGAAAGACCTGGTAATAGTAAAATTAAAGAATTTAAATAGGATAAAAGAACTAAACAACACTTAACTAATTATAATTAGTCTATAAACTGATCTATTATTTATCTTTGTCTAAGACCCTGTCCTCAATATATATGAACGAGTAAATGTTTTCTAGCTCTAATTTCTCTATTATTTTTTCGATTTAACTATACTCGATTCAAATATACGTATAAAAGTTTAAAAACTAATAATTCACCAACATCTAATTTGTAATACTTACTTCAAGCTAAATGGTCATGAATTAAGAACATGAAACAATTAGTGTATGGTCAAGGGTCATGATCATAAAAATAATTTGAAAATATATAAAACGATCCAAATAATTAAGTATATTGGAACTTTGTCGATTAACTACAAGAGACAAAATTTCTAGCTAGTAGCTACTAACGATAATAAAATATTTAATGTAATTTTATAAGTGAGTTTCAGAAAAATCTAATATGCATAGACTTTTATTGTTATTTTTAATGAATTAAAAAATTATTTTCAATTGACATTCGACCTAGAATACAAGGATTCGATAAGTAATGTATAGCTACCTACAAACATGAAAAATAATTATTACATTAAATATATTATTATGATTGCTTTTCACTATTATATCGTATAGCTACCTACAAACATGAAAAATAATTATTACATTAAATATATTATTATGATTGCTTCTTCACTATTATATCGTTAAATCTGTGTTGCATAGATTACCAATAAAATAAGAGATCTTTGTTGCATATAACTCGAGAATAAAGCAGTGTTACTTGACGCTAACACTTCTATTATATCTTACATAATTAACTAAGAAAGAATTTTTTTACCCGTAACAAAAGATCTCTAAGTGTAAGCTAAAAATGGAAAAATAATTAATACGTCACGCTATCGTTCGTATATTTTAACCTTAATGTGTGAACCTGAATCAATTTGATTAATAAACTTTAATTTAATTATATTAAAATTTAGATGATATATTATAAGAAAGATATCGTGCACACTATCTATTTTGGTGAAGCTATAAAATTGATGTAACAAATTAGGTCATGTAGCAATAATATGATAATGTGCAATTCTTTTATTTTATTATTTAGAAAATCAGATCTAGTATGCAATAAAATATTCTTTTTTTGTAAAAAAAACCACTAGCCAAAGTTGATTAAAGCCAAAGGAGTTGTTGACTTGTTGGTACCTTTGGTAAAGGGTTGGTGAGACTTGAAAATGTTGACTGTTGGAAACCTTGAAAAGAGGTGTATGTATTTATTTTTTTGGTTTTTATATGGTGTTTAATTTTCTCACGTTTTTATTTGATATGAATTGTAATTAAATTTAAGTTTATATTGAAAAATTCTATATTTAATATGAAATATTCTCTAAAGAGTAATTCTGTATTCAAAGAGATTCACAACGTTTATTATGGGCACGATACTTGGTCCTTCTTAAAATTAGGAGTCTACTTGGTAATTTCCAGAACATCTTTATTGTAGCTTTCTTATAGAAAATTTATTTGTTTTTATATGTATTTTGTAAAAGAAATTATATTTTAAGAAGTTGTGATTGACTAATTCATTTGATTTTTTAAAAAATTAATATGCATATTTTATTTGATCAATATTTTTTTAAAAATACTTTGTATTTAATTGAAATATATATGTGTTAAATTATCAATAAGGAATTATTTAGTCATAAATTTATGATAAGATTTTTATCTTTTAAAAAATAATTCTCTACTAATACTTTATTAAAAAAAGAGATAATTATATATAATATCAAACTAATAACCTAAAATAAATAGAGTAGCTAGGTTTTGATTTAATTGTGCTCCATAGCAACGTTTGAAAAAAATTGTCAGGCTCCCAATATCTCGCTCGCCACTCTCCTCCAATCTCTCCCTCGCTTCCTCACTTTTTATACAAATACAAGTGTATAAAAATTGTTTCGAATTGTATAAAGCAGAGGAAATTGTATAAATACATATATTTTTGTTCCCCTCTCTCTCCTCTTCAGATCTCGCTCGCCACTCTCCCAAATCTCGCTCGTCACCCTCGCCTTTCTCACTTATACAAACAGAAGCGAATTGTATAAGTTGCGTTTTTGTTTGTATAAAGCGTGAGAAAATTGTATATACACATGCAATACATATATTTTCGTCTTATACACTTATAATTATACAATAAAAATACTCCCCTGCCCAGTTTCTTTTGTCTTTCTCTCTTTCTCGTTTTATACAAATTTCAAATTGTATCTAATTTCTCTCTTTCTAGTTTTATACAATTCGATTCAATTGTATATTCCCTGCCAAGTATCTTTTGTCTTTCTCTCTTTCTCATTTTATACAAATTCAAATTGTATATAATCGTTCTATACACTTATAATCATACAATTCGTTTTATACACTTCGTTTTTATACAGTTCTCTGTCCAAGTGTCTTTCTCTTTCTCGTTTTATACACTTCGTTTTATACATTTTGCTTCAACTGTATATGTATAGCGAATTATACAGTTTCTATGTTTGCTACGGAACGCAATTATGCAAACTTTGCTATAGCATACAAATATAAATTTTTTATTTGTTATATGTGAAAATTGCCCTTAAAAAAAACTACATAAATTTGTAACTTTTTCTTGCTAAAAGTTATTCCTAGTGTTACTGAAAAATACATTTTATTTGTTGGCCCGATATATTAAATCTGATAAAAATACTTCTTAATTTTTTAAAAAAACTTAGTTAAACAGAATATATTCATTAACAACAACACCACCCATATGACAAGATTCACATTTTTCATGTGCTCGTTTCATTATTTACCTCGAGATTTGAATTTTTTTTAAAAAATAGAATAAAGTTGAAAGACACACCACCACAAATCAATAATGCATTATCTCTTTTAGATAGAAAAATATATTTTTGTGGACTTTTTATTATATAAATAAGACTTAGTATGCGTAAGATAATGTCATTATTATTTATATATATATATTAAAAAAAACTAGACATAAATATTTGATAAAAATAAACTTTTATTGTATAAATACGTTGAAATTGTAAGAGTGAACTCTTTGAGTGTGACATCATAATAACTAGAAGTCTTACCTGCAAAATTTAAGAGTTAAGTTTTCGTTGATAAGGGGTATTAAAATTTCTCTATAACTGTACTGTACGATGTAAATCAGAATTAATTGGCTATAATTCTTTATAATTTGATAAATCTACCATGAATAAAAAATAGTCTAAATTCTAAACAACATATGTTTTATATAGTATGAATACAAATTAGTTGACTATTAGTCGTAAATATACTAGAAGGTTGGACCAATAATCATCATTGTGATCAAAGAGGAGAATATAAATTAAACAGACGAATTCAATAGTATTAGTATTATGTACCACGTGAAATTATAAGCACTAGATTACAACTTTAACTATGTATAAAACACATAATAATAAACAACAACAATAATAATAATAATAAGAAGAAAATATATACATTATATACTTTAACTCAAGCAATTTGATGTTGAATGTCAGGTATTAATATGAGATAAATAGTACAACATCAATTTTAAAAATATAATTTGTTATATATTGTACAAATAATTTCTTATTAAGTTGATATAATAGGATAAATATAATCTTTTCATTTTTAATTAAGATTTCAATTTTCAATTATATATTAAAAAAACTTATTCCAACAGGAATAACTTTCTCCGGTTGATATTTACCACCAAAAGAATAATTGGAATATAGCATATAATATAACAATTTGGACTTTTGCTATGTTTTTATTTTGTGGTCCTATAATATATACTAACGAATTATTTGGAAGTTGGCTTGAAGTTGAATTACGCAACTATATATTCTCTATATACAATATAACATTATGTTTAATACTGATTAGGATGTAAATCATTCATATATAAAATTAATACGATATTTTTTTTTTATAGATGATAAACATATAAGTAATAAGAAAATTTAATGTATTTGATATAATAGGAAAAAGAAATAATCAAATATACATTTGATTTGAATTGACATACCAAAAAGTACGCACTTTATGATTTAATTAATATAAGTGGTAATTAATTAAATTTAATTTCGTTGACCACCTACCCCTTTAACAACTATTATTTTTTTTCTTAAAATAAATAATAAAAATAAATTTACACATTTTTCTCTCTATATATTATGGTTAACATTATTTGAGGTTACTCCGTCTCAAAGGGAACAGAGAAATTCATATATATTTCGGTCCCTATTTTTGTTTCCCTTTGATTCCTTCTTCTCTTTGAATGGCCGGCCAAACAGTCATTGTTTCCGGTTTGAATCCGGCGGCCATTCTTCAGTCCACAATCGGCGGAGCTCCGGTGGCAGCAGCGGCGGAGAACGGCCATACGAGAAAAGTTGTTCCTCTGTCAAAAGATGCCCTTCAGGATTTCATGGTTTCAATCATAACACAGAAATTACAGGACGATAAACAACCCTTTTATGTTCTAGATTTGGGTGAAGTTGTATCCCTTATGGAACAATGGAACTCTGCTTTACCAAATATCCGTCCGTTTTATGCTGTTAAATGTAACCCTGAACCTTCATTTCTCTCCATGTTGTCTGCTATGGGTTCCAATTTTGATTGTGCTAGCCGGGCTGAAATTGAGTATGTTTTGTCTCATGGTATCTCGCCGGACCGGATTGTTTTTGCTAACCCTTGTAAGCCGGAATCCGATATCATTTTCGCCGAGAAAATTGGGGTTAATCTCACAACTTACGATTCCGAGGATGAAGTTTACAAGATCCGTAAACATCACCCGAAATGCGAGCTTTTGCTTCGAATCAAACCCATGACCGACGGGAACGCGAGATGCCCAATGGGTCCAAAATACGGCGCATTACCGGAAGAAATCGAGCCGCTCCTCCGTACAGCTCAAGCCGCTAGACTCACCGTCTCCGGCGTGTCCTTCCATATCGGCAGCGGAGACGCCGATTCCAACGCTTATCTAGGAGCCATAGCCGCAGCGAAACAAGTTTTCGAAACAGCAGCTCAACTCGGAATGCCAAAAATGACGGTACTCGACATCGGCGGCGGATTTACCTCCGGCCACCAATTCACCGCCGCTGCTCCCGCCGTTAAATCAGCTCTGGAAACTCACTTCCATAACTCCCCGGACCTAACAATCATCGCTGAACCAGGTCGTTTCTTCGCCGAAACGGCGTTCACTTTAGCAACAACCATCATCGGCAAAAGAGTCAGAGGTGAATTAAAAGAATACTGGATCAACGATGGGTTATACGGATCGATGAACTGTGTACTTTACGACCATGCGACGGTGACGGCGACGCCGTTAGCGTGCATGTCGAATCGTAACAACCTCAACTGCGGCGGGTCGAAAACGTTTCCGTCGACTGTATTCGGGCCCACCTGTGATGCACTTGATACCGTGTTAAGGGATTACCAGTTACCGGAGCTACAGGTTAATGACTGGCTGATTTTTCCTAATATGGGTGCTTATACAAAAGCTGCTGGATCAAACTTCAATGGATTTAACACATCCGCCATTGTTACTCACCTTGCTTATGCTTATCCAAACTAATGATTAATTAGGCTTTAATTAGCAAGGTGATTGTAATGTTTTTTTCTTCTAGTTTTGTTCTTGTTCGGTAATTTATTATATAATCAGCTTGTAGTTTCTTTTTGTTTTTGTCTCATAAGATAAACAAGGATTTGCCAATTGGATTTGTTTGTACTAATATTTTTGTCGCTCCTTGAATGAGCCCTATAATAGGCAATTGAAGCTCTAGAAACGGAATGAGAAACAAAACTAAACAAATTTAATTCATGATATAAATTCAAACTTATGTTTAATTTACTTAATTACCCCAAGTTTAAATATGAAATCCTTGCTTGGAATTTCTCAAATTAGACTCATAAAATGAATAGAAAAATAAGACTATTTATACTTGGTAAGCATTTTTTCTTCATGCACCACCTCCATCAATTGCGCGGTTTGGCTATGTTTGGATTGCCCATTATATCTCAATCAGAATATGATGAAAGTATATTTTTGGATCGACATAATAAATATAAAAAAACAAAACTATTCGTATATATTAGTCTAGATTTACAATTTATGAAAGATATATCATATTCTTTGATGAAAGGAATCTTGAGACTCAATAAATGAGCAAGTTGAACTCGAAGTACATTGATTCTTTTGAACTCTTCAAAAGAACTGAAATTGTGACCTATAAATTAGTCTTACCACTTGCTATATTCACAATTAATTTAGTTTTCATGTTTCGAAAATATTTCTTGAGATTCGAACTATATTATTCAACATAATGTATATATTAAACACATACTACTTGTAATTTTCACTACATTCACTTCATTTTTTTTTTAATGATCATATCTTATGTGATCATAAAAGCATGTTTGCTAATGATAAATTAAAAAAAAGTTTGAAATCAAAAGAATGTTTGCTAATGATAAATTTAAAAAAAGATTGAAATCAAAAGATTATGATTAGAAAATAAAAATTATATTAAAACTCAATTATATTTATATTGAGCTAATAATGGGAGACAAAGAAGGTGAGATTCCCTCCTAAATTATTGGAAGAAATTACCTATCTAAATGACGACGAATCCAATGAATAAAGTAAAACCCTACTTTTAATTTATATATTCTCATAATATTGTCAACTTTACAACAACCACTAATTAAATATTCATTACTTTATTAAAAATCAAGAAAATATTCTTTCTATCTTGTTTCACCTTTACTATTTCCAAAGATAGGCAGCTCATAAAAGTATTTCTTTTTTATCTCAATCAAAGATGATATTAAAATTATTAATCTGATAATGAATTTAAATATAATTTGTAAAGATTGTTGAAAATGTGACTGGAGCGATATGAATGAGAACGTTAGGAATTAATATTATATGATTTTCTTGATATGAAAGCTCGAAAAGGCAAAAAAAAAAAAAGGAACAAAGGAAATAACATTTATTATTTCTAATATATGAAACATTACAAGTTGAAATAATAGTAAATATACTACATCTAAGTATATTAATTTAGCTTTTAGGAATTAATTTAATTCAATTTAACTATAAACTTGACAAAGTCATTTGTTGATAAATAAAAAGTATCAAATAAATGACGAGTAATGGAGCATATCCAAGAAAAAACGTAAGTACTTGTATGTTATGTTATTCTATTAGACTAAGCGATTGAAATAATTAAACGAGTTGAAAGGATTGATTCATTCAAATAATTTTTTAAAAAAACGATTGACAGTGGATAAATATTATTGTTGACACATTCTAATCATGTTAATTACGGTAGCAAAAAAAAAAAAAACATTGTAATTTTGTTTCATCATCAAATAGTACGTATTTGAAAACTATATTAATTTCTTTTCGAATCTTTGGTGAATCATAAATGGACTTGGTGACATCATATAGTAGTATGTCTTCATTCACACTAATATTTCATCAAACTATTTTATGTTTATTTTTATTACAACACATAAAGAAAAAGTAGGTACACTAATAAATGTTTGTTTATAATACATCATGGTGGTCTTTTTAAAATAAAAAATCTACTACCAATGAGAAGAATACACAAATGAGAAAAGATTAAATATAAGTATCTGGTAGGGTATGTTTGTTCTTTCTCTTTTGTTGAATAAAATAAAAAGGGGCAAGTGAATGGTCAAAGTGATATTATTTTAAAATTAAGCCTAGATGTAGGTAATGTGAAAGAATAGTTTAATTAAGATAAAATTATTAAACAATTTAAATGAGCAACTTAATTTTCAAAATCTTAAATTGCGATTTGGTTTTTGATCTCATGATTGGAGCTTAATTATATATATATTTGAAATTCAGCCACTTAAGCTAATAACTTATTTAGAAGAATAGTATATATACTGAGTTATTTTTCAAGAACAATAGCTTCGATAGTACAACTTGAATCTTGAACCTATACCATTCTAAAGGAAGGATAATAAAGAATCTTCGTTATTAATAGAATCCAAATGTTCTTTCGATAAAACAAAAAGATCATTTTTCCAATTAATTATATTCCGTCTGATACATTTTAATCGTATGTATTAACAACAAACGACACCAGGAGTGAGATTCGGAGAGGGATCGTACGTATAATATTTATGAAAATACGGTATGTATGCCATTTGTGATCAAATGTGAAATCGTATGTCTAATTTGAGCTACATTTTAAAAGGAAATGAACACATTTCACTAACAGATCCAAGCCTTCTCTATTAAAGTCCAGTTCTATGTGGGCTTGGGCCCAAAATGTGGAAATTTTCCTAAAGTAGTCAAGTTGTTTCCACATAATTATGATTAATGACATAATTAAGGAAGTTTTAACTAAGAATTGGTAGAGTTTAGCTTATTGTTCAGTGTATTGCGCCTTTAAATATCTGATCATGCACTCATGGTTTAACGAGGCTACGCAACCTTATCCTTATTTTAGGAAAGTAGAGAGTCTGTTTTCTCATTACACACTCGATCAAAACAAATATAATAGCAAAATGTTATGTCTAAAACAATAAAAAAAGAGAATCATATATCATATAAAAATTGCAAGAATGGAAAACGAACCTATATAGGAGAAAAGAAAATAGAGAAGAGAATTATAAAGTGAAAATCGACCTTTTACCAACCAAACAAATCTAAAGAGACGAGAGGCTATTTACTCTAACTATTAAACAAAATATTTATATATGAGATATATACATATATTATTTTTTTAATCACATGAATAATATGCAAAAGATTAACTCAATGATTCAAGACATTCAAATTATATCCCAAATCATAATTAAATTCAATCAACTGAGTTACTAATACGTTGTTACGGTCTTTTGTAACCACAAAAGGAATTTTGTTTAAGACAGCAAGAGTTTTTATACAGTAAAGTCGGCAAAGGCAACAGTATATATTGAGTCTCAGTTTTTTTTTCTTTGTTTCATCTTCCTTACATTACAAAGTTAATAAAAATCTGTAAAGCTTCAGTGATAGCCATGGAAACTTTGACGTCTTCTGCCACAACTACCCCTTCTCTATCCGTATTTGCTCCTAAATCCAAACGTCTCTCTTCTCGTAAATTTGTCAAGTTTTCAGTTTCACGCAAGAGTATGTAATTTACTCTTTTTTCTCATGTTTTTTCAATCATTTATTGATTCTAATGCTAATCTCTTTGTTTTTGTTTTTTCAGATGATGGAAATGAACCCGATCTTCAATCTGATGCGAATGACAGCACCAGCATCGTTCCCATCTTCAGTAATCCTACTCTCTCCAAGGTATTTTTGGTTAATCGAGCATAAAGTTGATCTTTTTCTTTGATTTAATTGTTGTGTTTCCATGAAATTATGGTGATTTTTGAGGTTTTTATTTGTGGGTCTGTTCTATCTAGAGGTATTTTTGATTCATTGACCTCAAAGTTCATTTTTTTTTTTTGATTTGATTGTTGGGTTTCCATGAAATTATGGTGATTTTGAGGTTTTCATTTGTGGGTCTACTTTATTTAGGGGTATTTTTGATTCATCAATCTCGAAGTTACTTAAATTTTATTTTCTTTGATTTAATTGTTGGGTTCTGACTAATTTTGGTTGATTTTGACTGATAGGTTTACTTATTTAAGGTGATTCTGAAACATCACATCTCGAATATACTTTGGTTTCATTGATTGAATTGTTGGGATTCCAAAAAAATATGGTGAATTTGGTGTTCTGATTGATGGGGGGTGCAAGATTAGTTTTGATTTTTCACTTCTAAGTTCGTTTCGTTCTTTGGTTTAATTGTTGAGTTTTCCAGGAAGTTGTGGTCATTTGGGATTCTAGTCGGTGGATTGTGCTGGATTTTGAGTTATCATCCTCAATATTGAGTTATTTCTTCGTTTAAATTGTTGGTTTTTAACTATATTGTGGTAAATTTGGGGTTCTGATCAGTGTATCTTTCGGGGATATTTACCAGGATGCAGCTATGGGTTTGGTCCTTAGTGCAGCTAATGTAAGAGGCTGGACTACTGGCTCGGGTATGGAGGGGCCACCTGTGCCTGCTGGTTCTGATTCTGAATCCAATACTGACCAGATTTCCACCTTCCCTTGGTCTCTCTTTACTAAATCTCCACGAAGGCGTATGCGTGTGGCCTTTACTTGCAACGTCTGTGGCCAACGAACTACTCGTGCCATCAATCCTCATGCCTATACTGATGGCACTGTTTTTGTCCAGGTACTTTACTAACAAAAACCTTACAAGTTACATTGGTTGATGAAAGAATGAATTAGTGACCCTTTCTGATGTAGCTTATTATTTTATATCTTTATTGAAAAATAGAAGACAAATTCTTCCCTCAGAAGTAAGAAAGGATCTTTCTAGAAAAAAGTAATGAGGACTTGGTAGGGAACTTTCTAGAGAAAAGTAACGAGGACTTGTTTTCTAAGGGATGCAATTTTACCCTAATCAACCAAATTTATTGAGAAATATAACTTTTTAGGGTGAGGGATCGAACGAGATTTTGAATCATTGAATTGGTCTTGTATATTTCAATATCGAGGATGAGACCAAAGATTTGCATTTGTTGATAAACTCTCCGGGGGCTGGGTAATAGTAGGGGTGGCTATTTATGATATGATGTAATTTTTGCGACAAAATGTCCATACAATATGCCTGGGACTAGCCGCTTCAATGGAATCTTTTATGATAAACTGCCAAATGTTTAGCATTCTCTGCTGCTTGGCATATAAGCTAATTTATTTGGTTTCTTGTTTTGGCAGTGTTGTGGATGCAATGTATTTCACAAGCTTGTGGATAATCTGAACCTGTTCCATGAGATGAAATGCTACGTGAGTCCCGACTTCAATCCAAATCCAGACAATGATATTGGCTTCAAGTATTTTGATATGGATGATGACAATGATGACGTCTTTCCGCTTTTTTAAGGTCTGATAGAAGGATGTGTAAAAATTAGACTGTTATACATTCCGTTGCTTCTATTAGGCAGTTTCTTTACTCACATGACTGTAAATAACAAGTATACCCTGTTTATATGACTGTTAATAATTGAATATGCATATTGATATGTCTTATCTTGGTTAGGTCTTTAATCTTGTGAGTTCCTTTATGGAATTTGTTTGGATAAGTGCCCTGTCCTTATTGATGTTTGCGTATACGTTTGTGCTGCTGGGTTCTAATATTTGTGATGAATTTATTCCATACTTTCTAATCACAATCTACTGAAGGATATCCTATCTATGCTTCGTTTGGGCCTAGGATGTCAAAATGCCAGCCACTTTTTGGCTTTTGTTTACATGTGCTTACTAACTCTGCAGGTTTCTTTTTATTTTTATACACTATGGTTGGTTTGGGTGAATAAGGTGGCCATAGGGGGGAAGTAACAGAGATGGTTACTTCAGTGCCCCTATAAGAGCCAGAAATGAGATAAACTAGCTGCATGATATCTTCAGTACCCTTCCTAAACTAGATTGTTCCTACCCCTTTCTTCCCTTTTGGCTTTATTGAACAAAGCAAAGTGTTTTTGTACCCCTGTACTATCAGGCCAGAGTTTATGTTTTTGCTGGTTCATCTTGACATTATATGCCTGTTGTGAACTTGGGAAATCAAGTAGTAGTAACTTGGTTGGAATGAAAAGAAGCTCTAGATTCAAGGGCTGTCAACCTTTTGAGCTGGAATTCTATTGTTTTTCTTTGACAAGCAAGACAGTGAGCATGACTGGCGTTGCGATGTAAGCCAGTCGGTTATATTAGGAATCTTTTGGATAAGCTACTTATCCAGAATGGAACTTTGCTTGATTTTGGTTCTTCATTGTTGCTGGCTTTTCATTTGGAGGTCAGATAGTGCTCTTCCTACTTACCACTTAGGTGACTTGGTGTGAGGTTAAATGGGAACCTAGGGGTACAAGTGAACCCAGTAGCTTCTGCACAAGCTCTCTATATGTATTACGATTTCTCTAAATATCGATAAATATTTGAATGTGGACCCAATTATTATTGTATATTAACTCAAGGACATTGTAGGAACCCATAAACTTAAAATCTTCAATTCGCCTCTCCAGTGAGGTTAATGGTCCTTTGCACTAAGCTCATCCTTACTGTTACCATAGGAGCAAGAGAAGCTGATCGATACATATTTCATCTTATGTTGAGGAGAGTAGAGAGAATATGGCATTCTCATCTGTCTCTCATTGTGTCCATAGGATTGAACAACAGTTAAATCCCATAGTTGGCAGTTGCCTCTGTCTAGTTTGTTTATTATTTGATAAGTGCACAATTGCCGCGTGGATCGACGTTCTTCTGTATATAACACTATCTTTTCAGTTTCTAAGACAGCTCCCAAAACATGAAAACATATAGCTTGGACCCCTTCAAAATAGATCATCATCTTTGGCTCATTAGCTCCTTCCAAAATGTAAGCTTTAGGATTTGTAAATGGACGGTAAAACATCATGAAACCATTTATAAGGCATTTGTTGAACTTAAACGTTCAAAACTGAATGTATTGATACAAGACATGGAGTTCACAATACTGTGGGAGTGTGGCTTTGAGAGTACATGTACCTAACTAGAAATACATGTGACTGAGGGTACATTCATCAAGTTTTCATGGTGTTTGGGGACATCATTAGTAAGTCTATAGTTGCTATCTTGCGTCATTGCCTCTAATTTCTTCCCTATTAAATGGATTGTTCAGATAACTCAGTGTTTCCATAACTACAAAAGGAACTTCCTATCATGCAGCAGATGATTCTTTTGAGCTATCGTCTCTCGTGATAAGTCTGCAGAAATCTTCTTATATGGGGGTAATTGAGTGCACCTCGACTATTTTTCTTTCCACCAGCACCAACATCAGGTAACGGCATACTGCTGTTCAGCAAGTGTTATCATATAGGAAGAAGTCACCTAGCGTTTTTTTTATATCTTCTATGACACATGTTACTAAGACATTCATATGTTGAACTTATCAAGATACTGACAAGTTGATCCTAACACTACGTTCATAAAAAAAGAAAAGATCCTTTAATTTCGTCTTCTGTTTTGTGTTTAGTACTTGGGGGTATTCATTTTCTGTTGCTCTATGTATGCTTTGTTAAGTATGAAACCTTCACTCAAGATATATTTAAAGCACAGCCCACATGTGAAGATATTTAGAATTAGAGTTGTAAAGCAGAATTAGATGGAATAGGCCTTGAGGCTTGTACCAAAAACTACTTTGGTACAATTGCAGTACAACAGAAATAAGGGTAGTACATTAGAGTACCCTACAAGAAGCATAAATATATATATGAGTTTGCATTTCCTAATGTTTATGGCTTATTCTATGTCAATGCATGGAGCATCAAATTTGTGGTAACTTTGCAGGTTAGTTCTCTCTTCATGTAAAGAACTCCATATTAAATAATGTAGTTGTCTCCGTTTAATTTATAGATCAGAAGTTTGAATCGTAGAAGCAATCATTAGTGCTTACTAGTAAAACCTATAGATCACACCCTTTTCATAGTGTTAAAAGGGTTTTTAGATTAATCGAGGGGAAAATGCAAGTATTGTACTACTCCATAATAGATAAATTTACACTTATACTGTAGATATTTTTACTTGCTAGTGTGTACAAGTAAAGTTATATTTATTTTTTGTATACGAGGGTATATTTGTTTTGAAATATCTCCTTTTTTTTGTGAGCTATGGTTAAGTTAATCGTGTCTCATTCCATACCACACAATAACCGATAATGACATCGAGTATTTTCCATTAACATAATTAAACTTCTTTTAGCTATTAATATATAATTCAAGTCGAAAACGCATCTTAAACCTATCATAAATTACATGTCTGCATCTCTCAAAGGGGAATTGTGACCTTCTATAGAGCCACATACTGGAATATCTACGTATTGAAATTTCTATGTATTCTACTAGTTTAAACTTTTTGTGATTCAATATAATTGTAGCCCTTCAATTTCCATCTTTAGATAAACATATACACGTCATAGGATATATAATCTATATCAACCAATAGCATTGTTTCACAGCAGATAACTGTCCATCCTTTCATCACAGTATACACCACTCATTTATACAAAGAATCAACCTCTTCCTTCATTACTCTATCTACAACCTCACATATTAAAACCCCATCAACTCCTACTTCCCTTTTCTTGATTCCAAATTTTCAATCACAAAAGCAGCAACAACAACAACAATCATATTAATTAACAATGGCCACTGTTACCTCTGCTGCTGTTGCTATTCCATCTTTCACTGGCCTCAAGGCTGGTGCTTCCTCATCTTCCAGAGTTGGCACCGGTGCATCCGCTAAGGTGGCAGCTGCCCCAGTTGCCAGATTGACCGTGAAGGCGTCTTTGAAAGATGTCGGTGCTGTTGTTGCTGCCACCGCTGTTAGCGCGATGCTTGCTAGCAATGCCATGGCTCTTGAAGTGTTGCTTGGTGGTGATGATGGGAGTCTAGCTTTTATTCCTGGAAACTTCAGCGTTAGTGCTGGTGAGAAAATTACATTCAAGAACAATGCAGGGTTCCCACACAACATCGTATTTGATGAAGATGAAATCCCAGCTGGTGTGGATGCTAGTAAGATTTCCATGGCTGAAGAGGATCTTTTGAATGCAGCAGGAGAGACATACAGTGTCACTTTGAGTGAGAAAGGAACTTACACTTTCTACTGTGCACCTCACCAGGGAGCTGGAATGGTTGGCAAAGTTACTGTCAACTAATTTTTCTCACCTCTCTGTTATGTAAAAGTTGATTTGAGTTCCCATCAATTTCAACATTTTCCTTTTGGTATTGCCCTTCTCTTTTTGAGGTGTAATGAAAACTCAGGATATTTAAGTTGCATATTTATCCATGTAATGTCATTTTGTGATTAATACCAGCTTTTTTGGACTGTAATGTTGCTTTTGTAAGACAAAAAATCTCGAACTTTCTCCTGATGGTAAACAACTACCAAAGTTTCAGTTGCTCAGACTCTTCAATCCGAGCAACATAGTATATCCTAACCTGTATGAACTTATCCGTATTCACAGCAATGAAACTAAAGAATAAAAATATCATTCTCATAGTAGAAAGAGATATAGAAGAGATGGAAACTAGATAACCACAAATGGCCGAAAATTTTCACTCTGCATCTGTTGAAATTACTTTAAAGTTAACTGTACATTTGGAGAGATTCTTGAGATCATCATGAACAAGATATATATTACATTATTAGTATAACAAAGAATGGTATAACATTAGTAAACATGATGAGCAACTTTGACAGCAACCAAGATGATATAGTTCTTGCTCACTGAGTTGGAATTCTGATAATTATTCTCACCAATTCTATAAGAAAATTGGTTTAATTTACAGGCATTACAAAACCGGAAGACGGGAAGAGTTATGTGGTTAAAGCATCAGGAAGATTGGTTCGAGCTCCTAGTATTTTACCACCAACATCAGGAAAATATTCATGACCAGGCAAGGAACTTACTTGCCCATCAGTACCTACTTGGACTGGATACTTGAGAAGATGACCTTGTAAAGGTTTGAAATCGTTAGCTGTAAATCTATTCCAGTTATCTTCAGCAACCTCATTTACATGCTTCACGCAGTTCAAACTTTCAGGCTTTGTGAAGATATCGTCTAACTTGCCCATGTGCTCTGCCCATAGAGACATTCTATAACCATATACCTGCAGCCAAAGGCGGATCC
This sequence comes from Solanum lycopersicoides, assembly GCA_022817965.1. Taxonomy (NCBI): domain Eukaryota; kingdom Viridiplantae; phylum Streptophyta; class Magnoliopsida; order Solanales; family Solanaceae; genus Solanum; species Solanum lycopersicoides. Next base: position 94,050,756 of record CM040621.1, on the reverse strand, counting down.
AGAATTCAAATGTGATTTCAACTTTTACGTGTTTAGAAGATAACATTTATTGCAATGTTACTGATTTTTTTCACATCAATATCTATATTCAATGTTGAAAATACTGAGTTCAGTTGAACCAATCAAATAGAAGATCTATCCGCCTCTACATGCAGCTGTAGTTGTTAATTTTAATCAGATATGTCAAGAAGATTCTTATGTAAACTGGGTAGCATGATCAAAAAAGTTTTCCTGCTTTTGATTGAGATTTGCTACTTTTGATCAAAAACAAAAATGTTCTAGTTTGCTTTATTTGGGGAAGGAGATTTACGGACCTGGCCATGTGGATGTCTTTTCTTCATAGCCCAAGTGTGATGAGGTTGATATGCACCCATAGCTATCTCTGTGTCTCTTGAACCAGCCATAGATCTTTGGTTAATATTGGCAGATCCTAAAATGACATACTCATCGTCCACTATCATCCCCTTGGCATGTACATAAATCATAAACCGTCCAAATTTCTGTGAAGCTGAAATCTGATGGCAGTTTCATGGCAAAATTAGTCTTCATCATTATGTGCACTTACAAGTCTATCCACAACAACAACAACAACACAGCCTCACCCCTAACTTGTGAAGGTAGAGAGGCTGTTTTTCGTAGATTCTCGTCTCAAGTAAGAAAAGGACACAGATATCTATAATGAAATAATGTCTTAGGATTTTCAAAAGATTCATACAGCTATATCTGTATCTTTTGTGATTTCTTTTGTAAAAACCCGCCAATATGGTGTTCTATTATATTGAACATACAAAAGAAAAAAGATCCAAATACTACTAGGCTACTATTTGTTCTTCAGAAATATTTGAGGGCAGCTCCTATAACTGGTCAAATATTGTTAAAGATATTCTCTTGCTTTATAATGTATACAGAAGAGTTGATGGGTACTCAGCCAATGTCATGAAATGGTCAAATTACAGAGAAGTAAATCTAGTTCCATTCACGAGTTAGAATAGTTTTATTTCTTTCAATCCAGAAAACTAGCATAGATACTTGTGCATACAGAGTATATAAAGTGACAAACATGTTTCTAACTTTTACTTAAAAGATTGTCTCAATGATCAGAAATTCACAATCAAGCAAGCACATACAGTTGGAGAAGTAGCCTAACTGAAGGAAAAGAGGATATCCTTGAGTATATCGAACCAGTTTAATTCCAAAAAACATCAGGTAGATTTTAAAGCATTGTTTAGAGAAAGGGTAACATAACAATTACTTAGCAGATATAATGAGGAAAAAGATTCCTACCAAATCGCCATTTGAAGCGTAGTTAGACTTTGATTCTCCATGTACTTCTTCTCGATTACCCAGACAATAGAAGTTTAGATAGTCAGAAAGATGTACATCTTGAAGTTGAGAAGATTTTAGCTCTTGAGCAATGATTCCATACATCATTTTCATAGTTTGCCTCTGCAAGAGAAACATGATAATGAGAATTAGCAGCGAAGGATATAGTCTCTTAGGAACTAAGAACAATCTTTGATCGTTTCTGGCATCAAACTACAACAAACTCAATATATTAAACGGAGTAAAACTGAAGTACAAGAACTGTAATGGAATTGTCAGTACCCTTCAGCAAAGAAGAGTCTTTATTATATTCTCTTTCGGAAATGGCAACAGAACTAAGAAAGTATTTATTACATCCAAAAGAAAAGAAAAAATTGAGAAACAAGTAAAAGAGGAGGAGGAGCACCAAACTAAAAGGAGGACCTCTACAGGTAGATATATACTCAATTATTCAATTATACACCAAACTAATTAGATTATCACGTTTGGCTCACTTATCCCCGTGTTATGGGCATGAATTACCAAATCATGCACTGGTGATCCGAAAAGTTGGACGCTGTATATCACTCTTTCAGTCAATCAAGTTAAATCACATTCTTATTTTATTGATTAGAACTCTCAAGCAGACAAATCATACATACAATGCTGACATGTAAAGAATAGTATGCTGCATAACCTGCCAATACAGAATTTCTTGCACTGAGGCAGAAGTGGGGACTCCCTCGGGCCACATTGGAATGACAATATAAACAGCAAACCGCTCTTTTGCCCGAATTTTGCTGGCTATTTTTAAAGCAAGCTCCATGGGAATTAAATTATCAGCACCTAAAGTATAAGCAAACACTGATCAGGGAACAAAAAAGATGGAGCCAAAAAGAGTTGCACACAGAACCAAAGAAACCGCTCTTCACTGGCGTAGTCTAGGTGAACAAACAGACTCATTAAGGTACGACTCCTTGAGTAGAGATGATTCATGTCTTTTCTAATATGATTCATGTTAATGGCCATTATTGGGTGAAAAAATAGTAGGCATGCTATGATGAATTTCAGCTCATAGTATGTCTTTTAACACTTAGTTTGGTTAAAACGAAGGGGAAAAGAAGGGAACCGAAGTGGATTAGCATTGTTCACTTAAAAAAAAAGGGTTATTCTCCATATTAAATGTAAATGAAAGTACAAGAAAAAGTCTCAACTAATCCTCCAGTACCTCACCAGCAGAAGTACAACTAAATCTATCCACCAATGTGTAAACAAATGGGAAGAAATCACCTATCTTTTGATAAAGAGGGGGATTTGAATCATGAGTGTAATTTAACTATTTGTCATCAAAATCACAATATTTCTATCCAAAACGGAAGGCAACACAACTTCTGAAGTAGAAGGGTACCATGGCCTACAATTTACTTTATCCTGTTATTTATTCATATGATTAAACAAGGTAAAGGATCCTTCTGATCCATGTTAATCACCTTCCACCTAACCCTCCTCTTTAACCCAACCAAACATAAAATGAGAAAAAACTCCATTAGTCAGACATTGGATTTGTATTATATCTCAAGGCAGTTATGGTTCTTACTTTCCTTTGACAATCCAAAAGCACAGGGGAAGATAAATGATGCTAAATAAGATTAGGAACAACAATCATTCCAAATAAAGATGATAAACCTGCTTCTTTGTATGAATGCCAAGCATATGATGACCCAAGGAAATATTGGTTTTCAATATAGATAAAATGTTGTGCCTGTCTAATTGCTTGAATATATGCCATCTGGATACTTCTATCAATCACCAAATTTTTTGCACAGACAAGGTTCTGCAATGAAAAATGTCAAGGACCTTTTAGAAAGTTAAAATTTTTTCAAAACGATTGTTATATAAAGATGGCATGTGATATCCAACTTTCAGTATGGACTTCAAGAAACAAGAAGCTACAAGAGTATGCACCTGTGATTCAGCCAAAAGAACATCTTTTGGGAATCCTTTCAAAGACCCTGAATCAATAGATCGAAAGACCTGTAAGCATTCAAACAACATAGTGTTAGCTGTAACTTAGTTAAACCTAATCAATGACTCAATATTTTACGTTGTGAAGAACAAAGTTAGTTACTGTGAACCTGGACATGCCAATTTTCAGGATCTTCTTCCTTGGAAACCCACAAAGATTGGTCATCATTTGGAACAGAAGAGGAAGGGCTTGTAATCCAAGAAATTCTTTCTATTTTGATCAAAGCATCGTCGTGCCAATGAGATATCTTTTTCAAACGTCTTCCAAACTCTGACCATTTTGTGGCTTTTCTCCACCGCTGCTCAAAGTTTGTGAGTACATCATATGCGGCAGGTCCTTCAATCTTGCAATGCAAGTCATGCCATGGCTGTCTAGGTGCCTTGGTTCCTGTCTATTAAAAAGACAAAATTATATCTTTGCCAGGAAAATCCCAAAACATCAGTCGGGGATAAAAAACATGACACCGGGTCAATAAATGAGGGTCGGATAGAGAGGAACAACATTAGTTCAGAGAGCAAGTGTATCATAATTTTTAGGCTTGCAAGAGAAAAAGATAACTGAAAACTAAAATGTCAACTGCTTAAGAAACAGATTTTTTGAATTGCCTATATGTAATATTTTGGCAGGTTGAGATTACTAAAAGAATGGATGCTCAAGTGTTATATATTTCCTATCACAGAGGTCTACAATAAAAAATACTCACACTAAATGTTGGATTATGAAAATCATCCTTGAAGACTGTGTCAAGATCACGGAATAATCTATGCTCAGGTGTATCATAACGGCCGTCACAGAGGTCTAGACCGCCAATGAAAGCTGAAACCTTTCGGTTATTTCCACTGGCTTGTGTGTCCACAATCACACACTTCTGATGGTGCGTATAAAGGGTTCCAACCACCTGGATATCATATAAACAGAAATGTAAGTTATCTGGTTTAAATGAAAAGGAACTTGTATAGTTTGTCAGGTCTTTGGAGGGAGCGATCTTATGCAAGATCATAGGACACAAGTATTTTCACAGAAATAATGTAAAACGCAAACACAAGCACATCTTACAAGTGATTGATATATAGGTTGAATATTTATGCCTATGCTTTTCTTCGTTACATTTTAAAGTAAATTTTTGACAAAGTTAAATTACTTTTTCCATGTAGGTGCTCTCTACTCTCTACATCTCCTATCTCAGATTAGGAATGGAATTTTTCTTATTATAGGTCTAAAATATGATAATTAAACTGGCAAAGAGCTACCCTGAACAAAGAGGCAGCAGTTTGCCACAAAGATCAAGAATTTTGAGTTTTCAGGCTTGAAAATTGTCCCTTGAACTTAAAAGCCAGAAATCATCCATAATCAGACTATCATCTACTCAAGGAAAACAAAGTATTGGTATGGTATGAAGCATGCCTGTTGCTTGAAAATGCTTAGCTTACTGCTTGCATATCGAGGTGCCAGCACACAGTTGACGGATGAGTGCTTAAAAAATTTCCGAGTTTCTTCATCATGAGTTTGCATCACTCCATCCTGCACAATTTGTTGCTTATTGAATCAGACGTACAGTATCAAAAGACTATCAACTACACGGAAGTTGCTAAAAGAATAATATATGCAATTAAGTTAACATCTTAGACAACTAATTCAAATATTACGAAAAGCAAGACATTGTAGATGCACAGGGGTAAGCCACATGAAAGGCTACAGAGCCCCACAGTCTGAGATTCAGTTATGGCCCTTGAAAGGCCCCATTCAGTTGCCATACATCATTCTTCAAAGTATATATTCTTGAGAGGCTTTTAAAAACTTTTTTTGAAACAAGCACCAGTAATTTCTAGCTATAAAATATTCTACCTTTACAATCCACTTATTCCATGAGGTAGACTACCACCTAACAAACTTCACACACAGTTTGACCGATCAAATTAAGCTGGTACTGCACACAGAAACAGGAAAGCTCAACAAAATGGTTATTGGGGTCGCTTACAGAACAGGCTATGGGGATGGACTTAAGAAGAGCTTTAAATGCGCTCAAGGGCGGTGTCCAGTAATACCATCAACTTTCAAAAGTGCATGAGGATAACAAGTGTCCTCCGTAGAACAATTCTTGTTGAAGGCATAAAGGTAGTGCCAAAAATATGGAGAAGTGTAAGCTTAGGGAAAATCAGGCCCTCCAACGGATGAAGCCAAGCACCTATAAAGTCAGTACTTCTTCATGAACTCACATTACACAAGCAGATAATAAGCAAGAAGGACCATCATCACCATAAGATCTAGCTAGTGATGCGTCAATCTTCAAAAGCCTCTAAATCTTTGACCTATATCATAGTCCATTACTCCATGAACAACTTCCAAAATAGGGAATCACGGTATTTCCCTCTTTTTCTGGTTGGTTTAAAAAGCAAGAATAAAGTTATCGGCCTGTACTTTTGCAGAGCCCTGGACCGAGCATAGTTATCAGCTGCAATGAAAGAATTCATTGTTCATCCATCTATGATAGCAAGAAAAGAACCAGCATTTTTTACTTTCCATGTTAGGAGAGAAAAGATACAACCTAGAAAAACATATCCTAAAATGAATAGGAACAAAGATTCAAAAAGGGAAAAGGGTGAGAGAGAATTCCTTCACTGTACAATCTACATGATCCCAACAAACATGTAAAGTTCCAAAAAGGAAAGCATATTAAAGTAGATTATTAAAATGTGCCTCACCAACTAGTCAAATGCTATATAATACCAAGCTGCACAATCTATTAATCAAATTGAAAATCATTCACCATAAGATTATCCATTAAGGCACAAATATCATACCGTTTGAATGAAGAACTTGCTGTGAGAAGTTTTATCATCCCAAACCAACAGCAATACCCTCACACCTTCCTCCGATTTGTACTTAAGCAACTCTCCAAGTGTCAAATCTCCGCCGCTCGGCAACGGCTTACTTGGCTCCCTAACCAGCTTCACCTTGTGAAAAATTGACCACCCTACCACGTACACCAAATGATGTGCCTCCAATATCGCATGACATATATCTTCCCAACACTTGCTATGCTCAAATATCTTATCATCATCCAATTTAATCTCCGGCAACATCCCGTCAGGCACGTGTGCGTCCTGATACAGAGTGACAGATCCTCCGTGCCTCACCGGGAAATAACTTGCTTTCAGGCCAAAATCTTCTGATACACCGCCGTTATACGCCGGATTACCATCACAATGTATGAATCTCATTTGCAGCCTAATTGCACAATCAGGCTTCGGAGGTTTCCCATAAGGTCCAATTATAGGAAACCAATCATCAATTAGCTCACCGGACTTGATCTTCTCAGCCAGCACGGTAGCAACTCCGATATAATCCGCACCGAATACATCATTATCCTTAACCAGAAACTCTACAACCGAAACCGGATGAGCAAGCGGGATTTTAAAATGCTCATTCCAAACAGGATCCTGACAATTCGATATCACGCGCGTACGCGCCACAGTAGCGCCGGTTAAGCAAACCGTAACATACGGATCACTAGTGATGATTTTCCGGTGATGACCTTTCCTTCTCCGGCGAGTAAACGGTTTCCGGCAGATATCTAAAGCTGTAAAGCATCGACTGAGACGTTCAGTTACTAAATCCATGTTAGGTAACCTTCGAGCTTCTATAATCTTCAAATCAAAGTCTCCATGAAGATATACCACATTTTCACAATTCTCATCCGCCATTGATATATATATATACACACAAATTTACACACACACAAAAAGAAAAACAATCCTTGAGGCAATGTAATATATAAAAAGTTGAAGGTGAATCGTGTAACCGCCGGCTATGGCGGAGTGGTTAACCGACGGGAAGGGGGAAAAATGAACAAAAATTGGTGTCTCCGCCGTAGCCAACGGTGGTGGAAAAAAGTAGAAAGGTGGTGGTTAGAAGAAACAGAAAATCAGCAAGTTAATACATTGTGTGAGAAATGGAGCACACGTTCGATGCGTTGGACTTTGAAGTTTACAATAAATAGTTTTACACGTGGCTATTTTCCGTGTTAAATGCTAAAGTTTGGTCAAATTGCCCCCAAAATTCTTAATTTTGTTTTGGAATGAGTAAATTTCAAAAATGTCTTGTACTAGATATTTCTTCGATCCATTTTAGTCATCGTGTTAATGTAATTGATCTAAAATAACGGATAAGATACATATCAATATTAGAAAAGATGAATACGTCAAATTCAAAATTTCTTCCATTTTAATTGTCGTATTTATGTATTGATCTAACATATTGATTAGGATGCCTATCAAAATTAAAAAAAATGAATACGTCTGATTTATAGTTTCTTGCATTTTAATTGGCGTATTTATGTAGTTGAGCTAAAATAATGCATAAGATGTTAATCAAAATAAAATAAAAAAGACAAAAACATCTAATTCAAAAGTTTCTTGCGATTTTAGATGTAGATAATTGTTATTTAAAGAATCGAAAGATATAATTAAAAAAGAAAATAATATAATCAAAAATAATTAATTATTTTTAGTTAATGTTTAAAAAGCATGATAAATAAAATGGACCATAAGGGAATAAATAAAAACCAATAGATTTCGGAAGTTTGCATTTATGCGTTTACTTTTGTTATGCTTTTTGCAAGGTCTCTATTTAGCCATGGCCATATCAAAACAAATTATAGAACACAATCAATTTTTTTGAGACAAATTAATGTTTCTTAAATTATATATCTATGTTCAATTTTGGAATGTTTTTAAGTAACATGTTATTTAGACAAATTAATGTTTCTTGAATTATTATTAGTATTAATATTTGAATAATAGTATCACATAATTAATGTTTCTTAAATTACTATATAATTCTGTCACGAATTATAATATATATATTCTTTGATTCTCTCTGGTTCCAATAAAACAGCAACAACTTTGTTTTTCTATTTTTCAATTTTTACAATTCCAAGATAAATTGTTTTTGAATGTTGTGCACAAATTAACTTATGTGGTCAATCGGCTAATTGTCATTACTTAATTTATAAATTAAGCAAGTTAATCCTCGCAAGTCACGAAACAACCAAAACAAAGATTTCAATATTTTATTTTAAATATCGTATTTGCTTATGAAAGTAAATCTTAAAATAATAATAAATTATTTACAATTACGAATTTGAATTGTGAAAACGATTATTAATTTTGAATAATTTATATCACATTCGAAGTGCACTCTTTCCCAACCATGATTGTGGGATACTTGCTTTGCCTTCTTCTTTTTTTGGTTATATTTGTTTCTTTAGACAGTAATTTCTATCGTTAACAAAGGGGTATTTATTCATAATTTTGTAACTCGTTATGGGTTGAACTCAAATCTTTTACCAAACAAAACCTCATCTCATCAACTAAAAAAAGAAGTTCACATAGTTTAAAATACAAAAGTTTAATTATCTAATTGACTAGACTATGTCCCCCTTAGAATAATTAAAAACGAATTCTTCCTTCTCTTGATCCCCACTCACCTTCCGTAGAGTCGAGTCAATGCATTTTATATATTCATATCACTTCATACGGCCCCATTTCATTGATTTCACTATTAATGGTAGAATTTTTCAAATTATAAGTTATGTCGAACAACATTCATTTTTATATCGATATTAATTAAGTCTATGGCCTAGTACACATGAATGGAATCACATTTTCAGAAAAGAACAGATACACCTACTCACCTAAAACTATACTTAATCAATTCCTATAAATAAAAATTTAGATATATCTAAAATATCGTATTTAAAGAAAAGAAATTATCGAAGATGTTAACAAACAACCAATGAAAAATAATAAAAAATAATAAAGTATTATCAAGGAGAAGGAAACATGTTCCATTCAAAGATATCCTATCACATTCATGATGATATTTTGATAAATTACAAATATTACATGAAAATAATAATGGAAATAGTGGATCATCTATACTAAAGAACCTTCAATATATCTACTTGGATTATCATACATTTCTACACATCCTTAATATCCTACTAGGAAAAGCCTCAAATAACTAAAATTTTGGCTTCAAAGTGGAATAAATTTGTAAAAAAGTACAAATTGCATGAGACTATAGACTATATACTATATACAATCAATTTACTTCAATTAATTGGCATTTGGCTATGGCTCTGCTAAATTTGATTCATTTACGCTCCAATTGGTTACATTATTATCAGGCTTTATCATAAGACTCTGAATGAAGGCTAGCATCTGCAATATAATTGAATCATATTATATAAGTAATTGCAACATAGTTTTAAAAAAAATTGAATTATAAATTATGACAAAATACTTACTGATGCAAATGCAGCACAAGCTAAACCGAATCCTGGGTAATGGAACGGGGCGTTTTGCGATAGAAATAAAGCTGGAATGAAACGATATCATCAGATTAAGTTGACCTAAGTTCAGAAAATGTAAAAAAAGAGAATTGACAGAACTAAAGAAAGAGGGCTTATTTAGCTACCTGTTAAAGGACTAAAAATTAGTGGTGAAACTACACTTGCAAATGAACATATGCCTGTGATGCATCCTTGGACTTTTCCCTAAAAGGGATAAATTAGTTGTTGTCAGAAGAGGCTCAATAAAATTAGTGGCCTAAAGCTAAACCAAACAAGCATTGTTGGATATGTACCTGCTCATTTGGCCCAATTTGCTTAGATGCAATGCTCTTTAACTGTAATTAGTATTAACCCTTTGTCAATTTTTGATGTTTATAACTAATGAACAAGAGATGGATTATATTGAAATGAACTTACACATGGCATTGCAAAAATAAACAAAATTGAGATCATAGCACTAGCATAAGGGACCTGCATGAATTTTACTTGTTAGAAACACCTCAAACTCATATAAAAGTCAATGGAGCATGAAGGAGAGAAAGCCATGTTGCTCGGATACTTCAAAAATATTGTAACACTCGCGTTAGATTCTTTATATATGAAGGATCTGACATGAGTATAAATGTATTTTTAAAGAAGCCGAACAAAATAGTAGTAGTAAAGAGGTGAGGGACCTACCCAAGAGGACCAAGCAATGCTGTAAAGCAACATCTGCAATTGAATTTTGGAGACAACATCAGTAAAACAGACTTTCTGAAAATAGCTTAAAAATACATACTCCCTCCGTTTCAATCTGTTTGTCTTACTTTCCTTTTTTGATAACTTTAAATTCTAATTTTCTACCTGACATGTTAAATACCAGACATGTTTAAGACGACTAGATTCGAAAGTCTTGTTTACTTTCTTAAATTCCATGTCAAGTTAAAACCAGACAAATAAATTGAAACGGAGGAGCTATATAATTAAGTATATATAGATAAATTGTTTTGTACATGTAGACAACTGAAGAAGAGGCCAATAGAAAGCAACTTCTCTTCTCCAAAAGCAGGAGCTAATATGGGCATGAGAAGTAGCTGCAATAGCACAAAAAGAAATCAGAATATTTTTTAAACTAATTAAAAATCAGATAAAAAAATGAATATATACAAATTAAAAATGATAATAAAATAAAATAAAATCAAGTGACCTGTGATATGGATCCTGCTATCCCAGAAATTATCAACAAATCAGCAAATTGATTTTTGTTAAAGTGAAATTGTGCCTTCAAGAAAAACTGCATAGATTTTGAAGTTCAATAATCCATATAAAAAGAACGTCAATGTTCCAAAAAGAATGACATATATCTATGTTTGGAGACTTTATTCATTTTAAAACGTCAACATATAAAATGAAACGAAAGGATACGATATCAAACTTACAAGTAAAGAAGCCTCAAGGCCAACTTGTGCAACATTGGCAAAGAATGAAACAATAGCTGCATGTAAAAATGTCGAGCTGCAAAATCCATTCAAAATGACTATAAATTTCAAATTCTGAATTCGTCTCTGATGCACTAATAAAAAAAAATAATCGAGACAAGTCTTAATCTAACCTGGTCTTTAACAAGCAGAGCATATCACTGAATGAAGGCAATGTCTTGAAAAATTGGATTCCTTTCTTTGGAGATTTTTCCAATAAACAACTAGTCTCTGATTTTTTCGAGCAAATGTTACCTTTGGTTATCGATTCAGGGAGGAACATTTTCATGTATACTAAAGCTATCACTGCCATTGCTGCAGCAACCTACACACATGTAATAATCGATTAACAACAATTAAACGATCAGTAATCAGTATATATAACTTAAATCATACTAGTTGAAAATATCGCGTACTTGGAAAGTAGAAGCAGTGGATAAGAAGCGAGCAGAGAGGCTTCCACAGACAAAAGCAGAGGAAGCAATTCCAGAGAGGACTCCAAAAACAGAGGCGCGACGACTTTCTGGAACATTATCAGCCTGAAATGAACAAAAAATCGCGTAATTTTAGTATATCAAACTAGTACTATTTGATCTAAAAAAAAAATCGGATAACAAAATTCATGTTTTAAAGTGTGAGAATTACCACATAGGCAAAAGCAAGACATTGAACACTTCCTTCACAAATCATGGCAATGAGTGTTCTTAGCACATAGTAAGCATAGAAATAGTATTTTGTCCTGCTATATGCCAGTATGGCTAGTGGCCATTTCAATAACAAGTCGTTCGTCAGTACATATAACTTAAACTCTGTACTTAATGCTCGACTTAAAAAAAATATGAAATATAATAATTAGATTAAGTTAAATTGAATAAGAAAATGTAGAGATTACCTAAAGGGAAGATGGAAAGAGTCATAGGAAGAGTAAGCATGACTTTTCTCCCATATGTGTCTGATAAATTCCCCAATACTGGCATCATCACTAATGATCCCAAACCTACTATCTGAAATGTTGTGAAAAAAACCATGCCAAAAAATATTCGTTAGAGATCTCGAGTTTGAGTCCTGAAAATATGTACTTCTTTCGTTCCAGTTTATATGAAAGTGTGGCTAAACATAGAGTTTACGAGGAAAAGAATTATTTTTGAAATTTGTAATATAAAACAAGTCACAAAATTTTATATTTACTATAAATCATCTCATTAATAATAGTAAGATAAGAAGTTTGAAGTTATATTGCTATTAAATTATATACTTTCTTTGTCCTAATTTATGCAACACTTTTATTTTATTGAGAGTCGAACAGTTTAAATTTGATTGGAAATTTGCGCAAAATTTATATATTTGTAAATGACGGAAAAAGTATTGTAGGTCACGATAATGGCAATTCAAAATAATTAAAAATATATATAAAAAAATTACGGTTAAAAATAAATTTATTTATATCTCAAAATTTGAAAAAATATCACATAAATTAAGACTGAGACGATAAAAAATAAGTCATTCTTTTTTTTTAGCTAACTAAAAAGATAAAGTTTTACAGGACAAATAATAACATGAGATGTCTGTTCATTGAGAAGTGATAAACTCTAAGGTATATCAGATCAAAAAAGTTTAAAAAGGAAGTTTCTTAAAGAACCAATGAAGAAGAAACTTCTTATACAAAAAAATAAATAGACTATATACGGTATTTAACTTTTTTCTTAAAGGAAACTTCCTATATGAACTGATCCAAAAATGTACTAATATATATTTGGACAACTTTCATATATAGCAAATATAAAATTTATATTTAAAAATACGATTTCTTCACTTTGAACTGAAGGTTTAGATTTGAATTTTTAATTAAAAAATATTAAATATTAAAGAATAATTATCTGTAAATATACCTTACACTATGTCAATCTGAATTAACAAACTCAATTAAAGTTTTAATTACCTAATGGAAAAGAAGAATCATTTCATCATCGTACTACGATTCTTTATCTAGCTATCAAATTAAAAGCATCCACTTTACCCTTTTTCTTTTACTTACTTTTTTTCATGTTCAATTAATTTTTTTCTCTTAGTGTCATACTCAGCATTCATTTTCCTTACTATATATATTAGTATATTTTATTTAGAGTTTAACTTTTTTATACCAATAGTGAAACAAATTTAATGTTGTTCGATTAGCAAAGGTATATCCAAGAAATAATCAGGAAAAATAAAGCCGATACAATCTGTTACAACATGTTAAATTATATCAATAGTATACAAATATCTTGCGTAATAGATATGTAAAAGTTCAAATATTCCTTATATTTTAGTGTTTTTTTCCCCTCAATTTTGTGGTGAAACTTACTATCAAACTTAATAGAAACTCTAAAGAGATAGCTTTGATTGTAAGATAAGCAATGAATAAATATCATTGATTATTTTATGAGATGTATATTACTTAATTATGAAAACATATTTTTATTAAAAAAGTATATGCATGATATATGTCCTACTATTATTAATTTGATATAAATATTCAATGTGAATAAATTTTACGTACTCAAATCTTAAAAGTGATTCCCTATGTATAAGTAGAAAAAGTTGATAATAACAGCCACAACTCACATGGATGATAAAAGCAAATTAGTTGCTACTTTTTTTTTCTTGAAATGGTTATACGTATTAGTATGATTGTAACTCCACAAATTAAAGTAATATTGATAAAAAGGAAAGGAAGATTAAAAAAACTTTTTCTTTTTTCCTTTAAACTAATTCAACTAATCTTAATTCATATCGAACGAGAAAACAGTTTGTATTAAGAAATTATCAATATACGAACTCAATATCTCAAATTATAGTCAAGTGTTAAAGAATTTCAACTATTTTTCCATCGTGGTAAAAGTAGTCATGATGATATTGGAACATAAGTACATAACCATATAGTTAGTTATATACAATACCATAGTTAAGTAAATTATATAATGAATTTTCTTGACTTTCTGATATGACTCTTTCAATAAAAATTCTGACTTCGTTACGGATAACAACAGTTATATCAAATACAAACAAGTTCAAAACAATATAACTCAAAACGATGGATTAGATTGTTACAGAGGATGAAAGATTACCGCTTGTTGAACTCCGGTGAGGTAAATAGCTAGTGAGCATTCATCTTGGCCTGGACAAATGGCTGATAATGTAATATCAGTCATAGGTGGAATCACCATGAATGTGGAGAAGCAACTCAAAAATACTGTCATGAATAAGTGACTCAAACCACAATATTTCTCCATTGCTTTAAAAAAAATTTTCTTTCAAAATCCCAAAAACACACACTGAATTTAAAGAAAATGAAAAGAGCAAAAAGACAATCTTATAAAAAGTAGAAAAAGAAACTAAGACAGAATTTCTTAGGAGAAAAATTGTTTCCTCTAAGTTATGTCTTTTTTTTGCTTGACAATTTGGTAAATTATATTTACTCTAGCTAGCAAAAGTATTTATACAGTTTAAAGTAAAAGGAAATGAGAAAAATAAGATATTTTATTATATTAAATAAAAGATAAAGCAAGTAAAAACAGAGGGAAAAAAAAGAAAAAGATGGTTGTAATATTTGGTTTAAGGGGGGAATATAATGGAACATTAATAATATATACAAAGAGGAGTCATATAAGTCAAAAGAGTAATGAAAGTGCGACGTTGAAATGATGCGTAGCTTGCAAGAGAAACATATGGTAAAAATTGAAAATTTCACGTGTCGGATTTGTTATTTTTATTAAAATTTACTAAGGAGGTTTGAAAATAAAAATAATATAATGTTTTCGATTTAATCTTGGACGTAAATATTAAATTTACTCAATCACTAAATCAATCTATAAATTCAGGTTGAAGAAGTATATATATATATAGAGAGAGATTAATCTTTGTGAACATCGTTATATCATGAAAAACAAATTTAACGCACAAAGCATCTCGCTTTCACATAAATTGAAACATGACCACATTTAATGAGGTTGATATAAATAGCCTATCATAATACAAAGTTGTTGCTTCAAATTATCTCCTCTCCGTCTTTATTATTATATCTTCAACAAAGATCACATGAATATTAAGAGGATTTTTTCTTTTATATTTTTGCAATAATTATAACAATTACTATTATTATTATTATCATATATTATTCCTTATATTTCTAGGCTATAATAGCATCACTTATCATTGTGGATATAATGGTTAGATGCTTTGGAACAAGTTACTCTTATTTCTTTTTCTACTTTTTCGTTAGATTTATCCATTTGTAATTTTTTCCCTTTTTAAAAAAATAAATAAATGAATGAATAAAAAGCTTTTATTCCGCTCAATGTTAAAAGTGCACCTTTATAAAGAATTATATTTCAAAATTTAACTCGAAATCTCTAATTAAAAACCGTCGAGATAACCAAAGAAAATGGTGCATCAACCACAAGCTCTTTTCTAGTGTGGCTTACGCATTAAAGCGTACAAGCGAGAGGATGAGCAACTCACACTTTAGTAGGGCCATCTTCGTCATTTTGTTTTTTGTCTTTTTTTTCTTTTTATCTTTACGTACACTAGAAGGTAATTATAATAATAGCAATTTAAACCTTTCGGTTGAGAGAGTTTAGTTAAATTTGTTCTTTTATTTATCTAATATTTTTTATTAATATGCTAATTAAAATTACTAGTTCATTTACAAGTTAAATTTCAGAAATCTTTTGATAGCTAGTTAGAATTACGCAAATCTCAAAATATGTTAACATTAATTATTTCATCTTCAATCTAACATGAGATAAATGATCAATTTCCTCATAGCTAGCTAATACCTATGTTAATTATGTGAATATTTAAATTAAGCCAAAATTCATACTAATTTAAGCATAAATAACTTATTTCTCGATAGCTAGCAAATGTTTACCAAACACTTTTCAGATTCTTAAACATGAGAATCTCCAAAATAAAAATTATAATAGTTAATTGTTATACTCTTTTTTTAAGAACTTTTATTTGTGTACTCTTTTTCTACTTTTTTTTTTTGGGTAATAAAAGATATATATTATATATAATCCTTAATTAAACTATTACATTGGGGATATTATAGTTCCCATATTTAGCTAGATTAATACAACTTAATAAGGACACTTTTTTAGTAGTAGTGTGTCCCGCTACATCTTCCGCTAGATATTGTAATACTCCACTAGAAGGATTACCAAAAACTACACAACCTTCATTAGTACTATTGGATCTTGCTTTATTTGCCAAAACATGGGCTACTTTATTGTCCTCCCTGAAGTTATGTTGAATTACCGGATTCTGCAGTTTTCTCAACATTGTGAAATTAGAGATGCAAAAACTGAATCTTGATTATTTGTAAGCAGGTTAATTACCTCTGTGAAATCGGTTTTAATAATGATTGGAAATAACTTACATTAAAATGCAATTTCAACCCCTCTGATTAATGAAAGAATTTCCACATAAGTAGCATTAACCCCCCATAGTTTCTGATTATAGCCCATTTTCCAATTACCCTTGTTATCCCGGATGACTCCTCCTATTCCCCCGATATTTATCATTTTTGAAAATGATCCATCTGTATTTAATTTGTAAAAATTTTGTGGAGGAGGTTTCCATTTTATTTGGACATTAATTATTTCCGCTGGATTAGCAGAAATTGACTTCGTTGTATACTTGAATTCTATAGTACGAGCTATAACTATAGAGGTTGACGTCGGAATTGAAGTGTTATTAAATACATTATTATTTCTACTGATCCACAAATACCAAATAGCAAAAGGATAAAGAACATTCCATTCAACTAGATGATTTTTAAATATATGATTTAGATTATAAAGATTTAACATCCAATCTGTACTATTATTAATATTCCTAATATCAGCAGTATTGATACCAAAGCGCCTCCAGAAATTTAGGGCATTAGTGGATTCAACAAAGATGTGTTTAGTGGTTTCAACAAATATCTTACAAACTTTACACTTATTTGACGGTATAATTTTAAGTTTATTAAGATAAAAATCGGAAGGAATTCTATCATGATAACATAGCCATAAAAAGAACTGGATTTTCGGAAGGGTGTTAATTTTTCATATCCAGCTAAAATCTTTGATATGCTGCTTATTATACATAGGATTTATAATCTGATAAACAGATTTCATTGTAAAATTGCCATTTTCATTTATAGACCAAATAGGAGTATCCTTATTAAGAACTTTAAGAAACGGAATAGAGTGAATCTTATCCAAGATTGATTGAGGGAAAACAAATGAACACGAATTAAGATTCCACTGATTGTTAATTCTTAACTCAGAAACTTTCTTATTAATCTCATTGATATGAATCGGACCCTCAATAAGTTCTCTAAGATTTGTTGCAGGAGGAATCCAATTGGACGACCATATATTTGGTCGGTCACCCGTTGCAAGCAACCATCTAACTCCTTTATCACAATACTTCCATCCTAACATACAATTTTTTCAGACGAAAGAAGTATTATTCCTATTACTTCTAAAATTATTACGATGGAAAAGACAAATGGCCCAGGGTAACTTAGAATTACTATACATCCTCCAAGCTAGGCTGGCCAACATAGCTTTATTTTTAGTTTCCGCGCTATTAATCCCTAATCCTCCACTAATTTTAGGGGAAGTAACCGTCTCCCAATTAATATAATGAATTCTTTTTTTTTTATTCGTAGTTCCCCATATGAAATCTCTTTGAATTTTATCAATATTTCTAAGGATTTCTTTGGGTAATAGAAAATATTGCATAGGGTAATTTGGAATAGAGTTAAGAGGCTTTAGCTAGCGTAGTTCTTCCTGCTATTGTTGGAAAATTCACTTTCCAGTCACTCATTTCTTGTTTCATTCTATTCAAAATATATAGGAACTCTCTTGGTCTAGGACAATTATTAAGTATAGGAAAATCCAGATATTTGTCAAATTGTTTGGTATGACTCAGTATTAGTAATCTGAGAGATGATGTTAATGTTACACTTTGAAGAAGTGATAATTGTTGACTTTATTTTATTTATGCTTTGTCCCGATAAAAGAAAAAATGTTTCAATACAATAAGCAATGGATTGTATTGATTTAGAGTTTGCCTTTGCCATAAGCGTAAGATCATCGGCATAGAAAATATGAGATAATAAAGGGCTTTGGGAGTTTAGTTTAATAGGAGTCCATAGACCAATATCAACTTGATAATTTATATAATTGGATAGCATTTCCATGCATAATATAAAAATATAGGGGGAGAGGGCCTTGACGAATACCTCTAGAAGGATTAAATTTTTTTGTTTTTGATCCATTAACCAGGACTGCTATAGAAGAGGTAGTAATACAAGACATGATTAGCTTAGACTTGAGAGGAAATTTAAAATAAATTAACGTTTTATAAGTAAATGAGCATTCTAACTTGTCATACGCCTTTTCAAGATCTAGTTTCATCATAAAAAATTTAGTTCGAGAGTGTTTGAAATGATTCATAACTTCTTGAATGATAATTGCATTATTTGCCGGTCTTCTCCCTTTTAGAAAACTAGTTTGAAAGGGGCTAATGATTTTTTTTTAAAATAGGGTTTCATTCTCAAAACTATTATTTTGGAGATAATTTTATAAATTGTATTACACAGTCCTATAGGTCGAAAATTTCTAAGACTATTAGCATTCTTCAAAAGATAAATATGAACTATTAACGGCATGTTAGTTATTAATTTTTTCAACTTTTATAAGTTTGATTTGTCAAATATCTTAGTTCTTTTTTTTAAAAAGAAAATTAATTATTTTGTTTTTAAAAAAAAATGACTTTTCAAATTGAACATGAAAATCTAATTTCACACATGATATTTCAGATTAATTGTATACATCACACTTTGGCGACACACCTTAGCTTCCCTCTTACTCTAATAGCCCTTATCCACACCTCATTCCAACCCTCCAATACTATAGAGTAATATTTTAAACATTACTTGTAATCACATAATTTAGCTAAGTTGAAACCTAATTACTTCCCACATAAATATACCTTTTAATTTAATTTTAGTTGATATTTATTTCTTTTAATTTTGAATATACACAAATAAACATCTAAATTTGCATAAAATTGAATAAGTAAATAAATACACCTTACGTGCATTATGTTATGCCTTGCTTAACTCTATACACGTTTAAGTGTATATCAATGCACACCACATGACGTAGCTAGAATTTTCGTTGAGGAAATTAAAAAAACATACTAAACAGTGTTGTACTAGATTTCAAGCTAAATCATTGAAAAATGTTGCTAGCTAGATTCGAATCTGCACGTCTACTGGATTCTGAACCCCATAACCGCTAAACTAAGTCATTTACTTGTGTTGTGTATTAAACATATAAACATAAACTACATATTGAACATATATACGTGATAAAATTGTTTCATTCAGGGTTTCGGGTGAACCCTCGGGTGAACCCTCTGAAGTATACATAGATCTGCAATCCTGTGCATATCTTTCAATTTTGAGTGTACACATGCATAACGCTTAAACTTGTACAATATTGGACAAGCAAACACATGCATCTTAAATAACATAATCTATGTAGAATGACAGGTAGGATATCATGTAGGACGTAAATTGTCACGTAGAAAGTCAAATAATACATGTGTATCTATTTATCCACACCAAAGCTGAAAGACATAGATATGCCAAGTAAAATAACACTTCTAAATTGATGTGTGACATGATTTTTCCTAAAAAAATTTCTAAACTTAAAACCAAATTAAAGTAAAATAAGAAATAAATAATTCTGGAATTAGGAATAGAAGGGATAGTAACAAAAAAAAAAAAACTACTACTCTAAAAGAAAACTTCTCCAGTCAACCGGATTCTCCCATTTTACTATCTTCAAACCCTAGGTTTCCTCTGTAATGGAGTCGCCACCGCCGCCTCCGCCGCCGATGAAAATTGCGAAGTGCAGAGCAGCAGCAACAACATCAATTACTGGCTTAACCATTGATAATTCAGTTCTTCCTATAGAATTAATATTTGAAATACTCATAAGACTGCCTGTAAAAACCTTGCTGAAGATGAGATCTGTTTCAAAATCCTGGATTTCTCTCATCTCAACTCCCGAATTTGTCAAAGCACATGCAAATTTTTCAGCCAATAATCGAGAATTTGCTCACCACAGGCTTCTTAGTATCAGGTCAGGTACTCACACTCACGACGACGGACATACTAGTAGATGGAAAAATTTCCGCACATATTCTCTTTATGCAATCCTGTATGGAGAATCTCCCTGTTTACCTGTTGAGCTTCATAATTTTGGTGTAAGTTATAATGTTTTGGGTTCATGTGATGGATTGTTCGTTATTTCAAAAACCTGGTATAATAATGACATTGAGGATCTGTTTCTGTTTCTATGGAATCCGTCTATTAGAAAGTTGAGTAAACTTCCTTATTCAGGAGTTGATGTGCGCAATCGTAGATTTGCTTATGGATTTGGTTATGTTGAATCTCAAAATGATTACCAGATTGTTGAAATTGTGGCAAGTAAACCTAGTTATCTCATTGCTGATATTAGTGTTTATAGTTTACGAAATAATTCGTGGAAAACCATTCAAGAGTTCCCAAGTATCTCTTTGCCTGAAAATGTTAAATTTGTTAAAGGAAAGTTTCATTGGATCACTGGTGGTGGTAGTGGTAGTAACGCGACATGGTTCAACCCGGGAGATGACAAGTTTGGCAATGTAGCATTGCCGAACCCAAGTGGTGACACTTCTAACTGGAAATTAGTGTCTTCATCTGGTAATCTATGTATGACTTGTGACTATAGAAACAAGACAGATGTGTGGATAATGAAGGAGTATGGACTTGCAGAGTCGTGGACCATTGTGGGTTCGATCCCTAAATTTGTAAATAAGGTGGTTTGGCCGATATTCATCTCTCATAATGATGAAATTCTATTGCAAGACGTTTCAGGTTTAGTTTGGTGGTATGTTTCAAGAGATGATGACAGTTTTGATCGTCCTGAGGATCAAACACGTTGTGAATGTGATCGTGGAAGTGAGCTTAATCTATACGTTGAAAGTCTTGTTTTGCCAATTTCTCCTTGAAGAGCTCTGGATCGATGAGTGAAAGGATACAAATTTGCGCTATGGTCTATTGAGGTAAGAAATGGTAACCCCATCCAATTCTCAATATGATATGTAAATAGACAACTCTTGTAGAATAATTGTGATTATCTTTCTTCCTGTTGTTGTTTTTCATGTTGATGCTATTTAAACTCTGAAAAATAAACTCTTTTGTGTCCAATTTTTCATATCCTGTCTCATTTTTTTGCCAAGAATAAATCTCTTCAAGTGTATCGAAGATGGCTATCTGGTTAGTGAATCCAGGTGGTGCTCGTATGTAATAACGAGACAATTGATACGTAAGCATGTAAAAACAGGAAAACATAAAGTGGTTGAAGTTTGGTTCAACACGAAGAGCCTACAATCTATCGGAAACAGTCTCTCTACCGCACAAGGTAGGGATAAGGTTTGTGTACACCCCTTAGAATCCACCATGTGGGATCATAGTGGGTATGTTGTTATTGGTGTTGAGGATGAGTCATACAAGTTAGAGAGTAATTAAAAGACACCAGTGTGTAGCTAGCAAGTTCACGCAAAATCATGAACAGAAAAGTTGTAATCTCACCAGGGGAACTCGAACAAGACCTCTGGTAATGATGAAGGAGTATTTACCATTCCACCACAAATCTTGTTGTTTCAGATATTAAATTATAATGTTCATTAAAACTCGGACTTATAAGAAAAATAAAAATATGAAAGCCCACAGCTGCAATTGTAAGACCGTTTTGTAGATTTTTTAGATGAGACCCTTACAGGTTTTGAAGATGGGCCAAAACAATTTTTTAGTATTAGGATGTTTTGTGGTCTCCTATTAGACTGATCTTTGGACTCTACAATTGATATTGGCCTGTTATGTTAGAACCCTTGAAATTTCATGTTCATTCTTTGGGCTTCTTATCTCCAGTCCTGTGTGGATTTCTCTTATATTTTTATCATTTGCGTCGTCTCAATTTATGTTACAGTGTTTGATTGAACAAGAAGAATGAAAGATTTTTGAAATATGTGATCTAAAACAAATCTAGACAACTAGACGTTCTCGATATAAATTATCTTATCAAGAGTAAAATTTGAAGTTTAAGTTAAATTGTTTCTAATAAAGAAATAAAACATTTTTTTCTGAAAGAGACTAGAAAAAAATATGATAAGTAATTAGGACGAATAGAAAAATCGTATGCCTAACACGTTGCTTCTCATTTCAACCTTCTTACAAAATATCAAATACTTGACATTTTAGAACTCTTAAAAAGAAAACAAATATGTCTAAGTCTTATATAATCGAACCTTTTACGGCAAGAGAAATAAGCTAGTCCACGTATAATATAAAACAAATACATCTATTATGCAAGAGTATATACATAAAACCAATAAAAATCTTCAACTAAGTCTATTATGAGAAATAAAACTCTTGAAGCAACGATAAAGATATCTTTGTGACTCTTCGGGGATAGCCTAGTGGTTTGAGCTTGGGACTTTCATGTTGGAGGCTTAAGTTCGAAATTTCTTGCCAGTAAAAGCAATGGATTTTGCCTTCTAGGTCGAGCAAGCTTGGTGCGGGTTACATCTCCCGGTTTGCGAGCTATAACATAGGAGCAGATATTATCTTCGTAACACTGATATATTATATATGTTCGAGTTATGGAATTAGCTATTGTACAACTACAACAAACTATCAACCTTTTTAGCAAATAGTCTATTTGGCAAAACTTTTGGGAGTTCAGTAGTGTTTATTTATTATTTTAAAAAAGTATTTATTTTTTAAAATAAAAAATGTGATGTTTGAGAGTTAAAAAACTGTTTTCCAGAAGCTATAAAAGTAGTTATTATTAAAAACATTTTTAAGATAAATACAAATACACTTTTTAAAAGTTTCATCAAACACTATTTATTGTTCAAAAAATATTTTTAAAATTTCTTGTCACACAAATTATTTCTTCACAATTATTTTAAAAAAAAATTTAATAAACTTTGGCCAAACAAATTACAAAGTCAATTACCTATCAAACTCTTATTTTATGATTTTTATAAGACCCAAAGAATATCACACATAAAGACAACAAATAAGCAAAAAAATCTAGATAACTTGATATTCTCTTTATATATATGTGGTTCCTATGTAACCAAAGTCTATCAAGTTGGTTTTTATAGATACTCCAATCCAATAGTGTCACAACCTCATATCAACTACATTTCCATTTCCCCCTCTCTTTTGTGGCTATTCTTGAAAAAAAATAATCTTTAATCTATGGCTACTCTCACAAATTTTTTGCTCAAACCCTCTCCAAATCTAGCTTCAATTACAAAAATTAGCCCTTCACTTTACTCCAATTTCCCTTTTGAGAAATCCAAACAATCAATTTTCAAGAACCTCAAAACAAACAAGCCCTTATTGATTACAAAGGCAACCGCAGCACCTGATGTTGAGAAAAAAGTGGCTAAAAGTGAAAGAGTACAAAAGGTTAATAGTATGGAGGAATTGGATGAAGCATTAAAAAAGGCCAAAAATCGACTAGTTGTGGTTGAATTTGCAGGCAAAGATAGTGAACGTTCGAAAAATATTTATCCTTTTATGGTGAATTTAAGTAAGACATGTAACGATGTCGATTTCTTGTTGGTGATCGGAGATGAAACGGAGAGTACTAAGGCACTCTGCCGGAGAGAAAAGATTGACAAGGTAACGTTAGAAATTTACACATATTATTACGTCTGTTTCAATTAATGTGACGTTAGTTCAAATAAGCACTTATCGATCTTGATGTTACATGCATTGAAATGGATGGAGATACACATGAAATATAACTTAGTAAAAAGATTGGTGTATATCTAATATATAATGGATTGAGTATGACTAGATCTAGCTTTCGATAAGAGGCGATTCCAATATTTAGACTTAGATCAATAGTTTCAATTTTGGAAAATCTTAGCCTGAATATATTGTAATTTTGAAATCATAACGTTAAAACTATAATATTAATTGAAATTTAAGTGATCTTTTTTTTTATGTTTCGCATTATAATACTAAATATAGTGAATCCATAGAAAATAAAACTACAACCCCTTCTTTAAGATAATCTCTTTGATAACTAGAGGTGGATCGAGCATTTGAAATTTATTGGTTCAAAACTTGAAGTTTATATGTATAATATACTTAGTAAATTTCGCGATAAATATATAGGATGGGCCAATTAGTTACTAGTTTCAATTGAACTCGTACTAGTAAAGTTAATAATACACTATGACCCTTTCATACCAATGTATAAAGTAAAAGTTTATAGTTACTATCTACTACAACTTCCAAACATATAACATGTCCAATAATAACAGGGAAAATGGTCTGTTATACCCCTCAACTTTGTCATTTAGATCTGATATACCCCTCGTTATGAAAGTAGCTCGTACTGTTATCAATTACTATCAAACTCGAGATGATTAAAAGCTAAGTGAAATATTTTAGCTAATATAAGCTCTCTCTTTTTTCGCTATAGGTACCACATTTCAACTTCTACAAAAGCATGGAGAAGATCCACGAGGAAGAAGGCATTGGTCCGGACCTACTAGCCGGTGATGTACTCTACTACGGTGACAGCCACTCCGAAGTAGTGCAGCTCCACAGCAGAGAAGACGTTGAAAAGGTAATCCAAGACCATAAAATCGATAAAAAACTAATAGTCCTCGACGTTGGATTGAAGCATTGTGGACCATGTGTGAAAGTTTATCCAACAGTGATTAAGCTATCGAAACAGATGGCTGATACAGTCGTGTTCGCGAGAATGAATGGTGATGAGAATGATAGTTGTATGCAGTTTTTGAAAGACATGGATGTTATTGAAGTGCCTACATTTTTGTTTATAAGAGATGGTGAAATTTGTGGAAGGTATGTTGGTTCTGGGAAAGGTGAACTTATTGGAGAAATTCTTAGATATCAAGGAGTTAGGGTTACTTATTAATATTGTTGAAAGTTATGTTATATACTTGATTGGGACATTTGATTTGTGTTAAATGATTATGGACTAGTTAAGTGGGGGGAAAAAACCAAGTTGACTTGGTTGAGATTTAAGTTTTGGTATGTTTTTAGTTTGTAAAACTATGTTGTAAGTGATCAAGATTCTCATGATAATTGATTTTGAATTAGAATGTTATTAGCTTTAATTTAGTTGAATCATTTAGCTTGAAATGATCTTAATTAAAGTGCGCAAAAAATCTTAAACTTTGAAAAAAATGTAAAGGATGGGAAGAGGATGAAATATTATTGAGGCAACTAGATTAGTTGAGGTCTTGTGATGTTCTAGTTGAGTTATGTGATGAGATTATTTATATTTTATCATTGAAATTTGATTCGGGATACTATCATTGTGGACTTAAGTTTATATTTGTATTACGAATATCTTCTTCAAAAAATTACATACGTTATATAAAAAAATATATCGATAAAAAATATATTTCATACATATATTAAATTTTATATATTCCGAATAAAATTTTTAGATTTATCATTAATATTATATACAATTTTAATTGTAATTTTTTATCTCTGAATTCGCCTTTGCCACTTATAAACGTTATGACAAAGGAGGCTTTGATTATTCATTATCTTAATTCTATCCAATCAAATAGTAATAAATTAAGCAATTAGGTAAGCTTCATTAATGATATATAAATTGAGTTTATTTTGTATTAAAAAAACAAATCAAAGCTAGATATAATATAATATAATTTGAGATTGAGTCATTTTTTGTTGTTGTTGTTTATATTATTTTACGTGACACTAGTTCTCTAGCTATCCAAAAGAGAAAAAGTAAAACAAAGATTAAGAAAAATGCTTAGGATTTAACTTGATAAGTTTAACAGGTCAATTAATGTACTAATTAATTAGCAATGGCAACTTGTATTGGACAACAACTCCTAGCATGTCGGCAAAGTTGATTTAGCACGTAGTTTCACACCTTTTAAGATTTCAATATACTTATGTGTTCTATATTCGTTGTTCACGTTATTAAAAATAGTTATGTCAAATTATATACTCCCTCCTCCAGAAATAATTGTCAGGTTTAGATAATACACATCCCTCAAGAAAAATTTAATATAATATGTAATTTGACTAATATAACCCTACAATCAATTATTGTCAATTAATTAGGAAGTAGCACCCACTTTCTCTTTATTAAGGGTAGAATTGAAAAAAATGAGCTAATTAGTTATTGATTGTTTAAATTGACAATTAATCTTGGACATCTATTTTTAGTATACCTGACAATTATTTTTGGATGGAGGGAGTATTAATTTATAATTTAAGATGAAACTAATTATTCTTTTTATTGGACCCTTATAATTAATGCTTTTAAAAGTGTAAGAAAGTTTCTAAAACAATAAATTAGTAAAACTATTCTTTTTACTTATAATTACGTAAAAGATATATTAAAAAAAAAATGAACAACTAATATGAAAGCGAAAGAAGAGGATAAACACTTAGTTTTGAACTATTAATTGCTTTGCTTAATGAAGTGAACAAGAAACAAGAAAGATCTCATGTTCAAATTTAACTAGGCAAAGAATATTAGGTATATCTTCCAATTTGCTCACGTTTAATTTAGTGGGATAGAATTATTTAATACCTATTTTAGTCATATAATCTAAAGAACATTGAAATTTATCAAAATTAGCGTTAAAAATTTATAAATTTGATATTTAAAATTTATTTCTGAAACGTGTAAATTGCTTGAATACAAAATATCAATAATAATTATGGTCTAATTTCACAGGTAATATACTAGAGTTACAGATCTTACCTCTATTTCACTCGGACAAAAACATTAATATTTTCAAAAGCTTTATATTTATGAAAAAAATCCCAAAAATTAAAATCAAATAAAATCAATCCTATCTTATTTAATACACTCATTACACTGATTTGTCCTGTTGTTTTGCTTAGTCAATATTTATCTATTTTTGACTCTTTACACATTTTCTCAGATATTTATCTAACCTCCTTTCTTGTACCCTTCCCCCACCCCCTATATAAATACAACCTAAACATCTCAAATTTATTCATTTAAACACTAAAAAACTAAGATATTTTTTTCTTCTTCTTCATATCAACACCAACAAAAGTTCAAAAAAAAATTGTAAAATGGAGAAGGAAAAACCAAGCAAGCCAAAGAAAAACATGATTTTGAAGTTTTTACCAAAAGCAGCAGCAGCAACAGTTATATTCCAAAATCACCCTTTTAGTCCAGGTAGAGAAAAAAGATTACATCATAATCACAAAGGATTTTCTGGTCCGATTATATCAATAATTCCAGCTGAAGCGCGAATTCGAAAATCGAATAGCGAAACAAATCAGGAAGAACCAACATCGCCAAAAGTTTCGTGCATTGGTCAGATCAAACAGAGAAAGAAACTCAATAAACCGAGGAAAAATGAATGCTCCAAATCACTGGAAAAAAATCCGAAGAAGAAATCAGGATCCAATTTTAGAAATATATTTCAAAGACGGAGAAAAATTGATGTTAATAAAGATGCAACTGATATGAGATGTGAGGTAGAAAACAGAGCACCCTGTTTGAGTCAAATGAGGAAATATGCTAGTGGTCGTGAAGGTAATTTATCGAATTTCGATTGGAAAAACGTGCAAATTACACCTGATGATCATCGGAAATATTATTCTGATGATGATAGAGATGATTATCATCGCGATGAAGATGAAGATGAAGATGAGGTAATAATTCCATTTTCAGCTCCAATTTTAATAGGAAGAGATAGTAGACCAAATTTTACTTTGGAGCCAAAAAAAGAAATTAATTTATGGAAAAGAAGAACTATGACTAAACCAAATCCTCTTCAATTGAAGAAATAAGTTTTGTTTAGTTGATTTAAGCTTATAATTAGTTTACAAATCTCATCATGTTGTAAACTATGTTACTTGAATCTTGGATATGATACGATTGTGATAATATTTTTGAAGAATTCAACTATTCAAGTAATATAATTTAATTTTACATGTTTTATTTTTATGAAATCCTGTATATATATATATATTCACGTTTAAGCTTGTTCTTTTCATTTATTTGTTGTTCTTGATTCGATTCACCTCATACTTAATTTACTTGTAAATGGTATTTTGTTCGAATTTTTCAAAAATATAAAGGCACACAAATCTTGAAAAAATAAAACGTTATCTAGAATTTGAGTAACAATGATGGAAAATGAAATATATTATTTCTAACTCTATTATATATTTATGTTACAATTAAAACTCGTTTAGCGATAGAATTTCGAGTGAACGTATACCAAAAATATTTTGTAGCAACCTTGTAGCCACGTTCTTAATTCAAAATTAGAACAAAAAAAAGTCGTCTAATATCGCTTTAGAACAACAATAAGAAGTCGTCTAATATAAACCCTACTAAATGGAGAAAAAATACACTAGAAAAAGGATTTAAAAAATCATATAGGGAGTATCGAATGGATTATGTATTGCACGATTTCAATTTAATTAAAATTTCGATATAAATTTTAAATATTGAATAAAAAAAAATGTGTTATATTAATCGGACACGTAACTTTTTTGGTACACACACGTAATTGACATATGTATTGCTCACACTTCACATCTAACAACAAATTCTTTTTGGTGGCAACTATTATTATGCAGTTTCTGGGTAGGGTCCAAATAAGCAGCCAAAATTGAATTTGAACCATAGTTTTCAAAGATATTTCACATATTCTTTAATGTTGTACTGATAATTTGTTAGAACATATTTTTGATTTTTTTTTAGTTTTGTTTGGTGTATAAATTTTTTGCACGTTTAAAAATATACATTTACATGTAATTACTAAAGTTTTATATCCTTTGTCTGTCCAAGATTGATAGCAATCCTATGTATGATTTGATTGCGCTTTGTTTTTCTCAAGAATTACCTTTACTAGACTCACATTTATTCATAAAATGAATATAACGCGGCTTTTTCGAAGGTCAAAATTTTTAAAGTACAAAGTTCTTCTAGCTATCTAGTATTCAGAATTTATTGATTCGATTAAGAAAGTCTGCTATGAAGAGTTTAGCACACCAAACAAATATAATGTCATTAGTTATATTAAATTTGAGACCGTCGATTGAAAAATATTTATCATTTTATCATATCTCAAAATGGTTAAAGTTGTGGAGTTGATATTTATATATGATTATTATTAAGGGAAAAAAAGACGTGTATTTTTTTTTATGTATATTCAAAAACAATCTAATAGCTGCAGAATATCGTAAGCATATTACGTAATGTGAACTATTAGACAAATTTAATTATATAACTCATGAATATACTCATATTATATACAAGAAAAGTATGATATATATATATATATAATAAAGAAAATAATTGAACCTTACATGTAATATAAGTAATGTAACGTGGAAGCAGCTACTACCATTTAATTGTTGCCTTCTGATTTACAATTCCATTTGGTTTTTTAATAATAAATTAGAAAGAAAAAAATAATGGTTGATTGTTTACGTTTACTTGGTTAACGATTAATAATTATAAAACCAACACTGGCATTGACATACTACAAGATTTTAAATTAAAATACGTCCGACTAGCTGTCAAAGTATTTCTTTAATTTCGTGTGCGTGATGTTCGTAGGGACAGATTTATATCTATAAATATTTGACTGTGAAAAATATTATTATTATATATTATTAAGGGAAAAAATTCAGAAAGATATTCGAACTTTGATCGAAATTGCTGTTACGATATCGAACTTTAGAAATGACATTTTACTCATCTGCACTATTTAATAGTGTATTTAAAGTTATATATGTGTACACGTGGACATCATAAATATTGCATCATTATAAATAGTAATAATATGTAATAATGTGTCCACGTGAGTACATATGTACCTTTAAAATACACTATTAAATAGTGCAGGGGATAAAAGATTTTCTATAAAATTTGATATCGTAACAATAATTTCAGCCAAAATTAAAATATTTTTCAAATATTTTCCCCTATTATTAACTTAAGATCGTTATAAGAGTGGAATGTATCATAAGTTGACAATTAAATTAAAGTGACAACTCTTTCTTTGAATTTGTATAGTTGATGTTTGGCCATGCAAATCTATTGTGTAATTTTATGAATTTATATATATACAAACAATTATAAATTATATTATTATTATTATTATTATTATTATTATTATTATTATTATTATTATTATTATTATTATTATATAGCGTTAATTTAATATTGTTAAAGAAATACATAAATTTTAATCCGTCTTTAATTTGGGGAATGGTGGGAGAAGAATAGAATCTAATTACAATTTTATGGGAAAACTTTGGGATAAGAGGAGAATATTGGATCTCGAAAAAATTAGAACAAAGTTTTTAAGGATTCTCCTATTGACCCGCTGCCATTATTATCTTTGATTATTTTTTGTAAGTAAAAAAATAAAAATAAAAATATGATTCAAAATTCATAAATTAAAAGTCCGGATTCTCATATTATCAAAATTCCAATCAATCAATTTCTTATCTAGATTTAAGATTTTCCCAAGTGGTCTCATAAGTCTAACATGCAAAAACATTGATCTCGAGGAATAAAGATATCGTTAATTAGATTAAAATGATGAATATTACACCCAATGACCTTAAAAATAGATGTTTTTTTTTACTCTCATTTACCTTATAAGAAAACCTTCAACGTCAAAAATTCAAAAGTAAAAAAATTGTTATATTTGAAGTTTTGTTCCTAGGACAAGTGAAGTTAAAAAATTCAACATCGTTCACCCCAAAATCATTCTTGTAAATCACCCCTTTGAAATTGCAAGTTAATAAGTAAATAACACGAGATCCTTTAATTAATTAGTCCGTCCGTTTCATGTTAATTAATTACTATTACTACTTACTATCAATTCATCTTCCTTTTTAATTAATATGATTAGTAAAAAATCCAATACTTGATGTATCTAAATTTTCTTAATTACTATAACCTTGAAGGTAAGTTACAAGTTCATTAAATTGCATTATTTATGCTTCATATAACTTTCACATATACCATCACCAATAAATGACTATGTCAAGTGAAAACACAAAAAACAACTCTATTGTTCTAATTTGCTTCATTTCACTAATTGTATTTTCATGGTTTTTTGAGGTTTCTAATGCCATAAATTACATAAAATTTCCATCACCTCCAAATGTTGAGACTAAAAATCAACCAAAAATTCCAGCAAATCCTTATACAAGAGGCTGCAATCCTTTAACTCGTTGTCGTGATGGTAATTTGGACCATAACCGGGGTGATGTCACCTAATTCTCAAATCTCGAGTTCTAGCTCTGTGAAAGAACCGTTACAATAAGTCAATAACGGACTTTTAATAATTAGTATTATTGAGTTTGAAATTTTTTCGTTTATCAATAACAAAACACTTTATTCTTATGTAACACCAAATTGACATGATCAGAAGTTGGTTTTTGATTTATTTACTGATGAAACTTTTTTTTTTAGAAAAATCTTAAATCGACCCTTATTTTTGGATTTAGATTCAGTATCATCTTTGTTCTTCTACATGAAGCATTAACGATCCTTCATGTTTATATACTAAATCATGGACAATATAAAACGTTAAAAATAGACGATAATTTGAAAAAGGACAAAAAATACATCAATATTGCAAATATAAGAAAATATCAGTGCCCCTTGTGAAAATTTTAAGTCTGACTATATTTTATCCATGCTAATTTTTGTTAAATTTTTTAACTAACTACAAATTGTATTTTTGAGACCAAGAAATAACAAATATTAGTCTCTATCCAAATTTCTATGGAATTCCTCGAAATTCGTACTACCTTAGGCTATTTTTACATATTAATGGAATTGAACATTTACTAGTAGTTAGTATAAATATTAACAAACTCTTAATATCCATATACATACACCAAAATAACATATCGAAGAAATGGCTTCAGGTGGAAACAAAAACATTAATGTTGTTATTGTTTTTTGCTTCATTTTACTTATCGCATTTTCAAGTTCCGCTGAGGATGTTTCTGATAGCAAAAAACATATAAAGTTTCCACCAAATCATAGTACTAGCAGTGAAAAATCACAAAATCCACCTAATCATTATCACAGAGGATGCAGTGCTATAAAACGTTGCCGCAAAGACGTAGATAGCCAACACTAAAAAGATTGATTCGCGTCATTATTATATATACGTTGAAAATGTAAGAAATATCTAAGTATCAATATAATTGATATATTGATACTATATGATATTTATGGTTTATTCGAAGAGTTATGTATCAATTCATGTATATGTTAAATAAATATGAGGAATTAATAAATCATTTGCTTCTTCGATTGTACATGAATAATTGGTTTCCCCTCGATTTCTAAGGTAACATACACATTCTTATAACCAAATTAGTCAATCGATTTCGATATTTAATTTTTTATTTTGAGAAGAAATTCAAATTCACGCTCCTTATTTTGAATGGGGCACCATATCATGATCGACTACACATATCAAACTATGAGTGTGTTTGGTATGAAGGAAAAAAATGTTTTCCAATTTTCTCATGTTTGATTGAGACAAAAGTTTTGGAAAATGTTTTCCAAATCAACTCATTTTCCTTAAAATTAAGAAAAATGACTTCCCTTAAAAATTTAAGGAAAACATTTTCCAAAACTCTCCTCCAATTTCAAATTACATTTTTTTGAGGAAAAACATCAAAAAAAAAATTAAAAAAATTCAATTTCAAAATTTTATTTTTTCTTTTTCTTAATTTTGAGGAAAATTAGTTGATTTGGAAAACATTTTCCAAAATTCTCCTCCAATTTCAATTACATTTTTTTGGGGAAAAACATAAAAAAAAAATTAAAAAAATTCAATTTCAAAATTTTATTTTTTCATCCCTGACACCCACCCATCCCAACCCCAACCCTCCCCAAAAAATTGATTTTGGCTTTTAAAAATATTTTCAACTTTAAATTTTATTTTTAAACTCCTATCCCGGCCAAACCCCCTACCCACCCACCCCCAACCTCCAAAAAATTAATTTTGTTTTTTAAAAATACTATCAACTTCAAATTTTTATTTTTCCACTCCTAACCCCTCCCCCCTGTCCCACCCACCACCACTCCAAAAAATAATAATTTTATTTTTTAAAAATATTTCAATTTCATAAATTATTTTTTACTCTAGTAAAAATAAAGATGTCTCTCAAAAATATTTTTCATTCATAAATCAAACACTAAAAATCATTTCCGGAAAATATTTTCTACGCACCAACCAAACATGAGAAAATAAGTTTAAAATCTACTTGTTTTCCAGAAAAACATTTTCTAGGAAAACTTTTTCCATGGAAAACATTTTCCTCCCTACCAAACACACCCTATATTTTCAAAATTTAATTATCGCACGAGGTGAATAATAATTTAAGCCCACAAAAGCATCTGATTTAAGCGCCAAAAATTGAACGCCCCAAGTAAATCAAATCATCTGATGGAAAAAAAAAGTAAAAACAAATCATTTTTTTTCTTTTTCTTCTTTTACTTCAAATGGATTTATAAACTACATTCAAATATAGGAAGTTATTGGCATTCTACTAAAAAAATGTACGCCAAATGTATGATATTACTTTTGATATTCTACTTATTGGTAAAAAAATTAGCATGGCTAAAGATTAGAATTTGAAAAAATATTAGGTTAGCTATGACTATTTCTTAAAGGATCACCTAAGTATTTGTAAATGATAGAAATAGGTCGAGTCGGATTGAAAATTTGTGAATGATAGAGATACGTGTAGGTCGAGTCGGATTGAGAATTTGTGAATGATAAAGATACGTGTAGGTCGAGTCGAATTGAGAATTTATGAATGATAATTATACGTGTAGGTCAAGTCGAATTGAAAATTTGTGAATAATACGCGTAAGTCGATTGAGAATTTGTGAATGATAAAAATACGTATAGATCGAGTCAGATTTAGAATTTGTGAATAATACATGTAGGTCAAATTGGATTGAGAATGTGTGAATGATATAAGTTAAAAATTCTCACAATATTTTAATTTTGTTGTTAGAATATACGCTCTTTTACTTGTACTAGCTATTTTTCCTTCAGACGTATATTTTCTTATTATTTTGGTGAAACATACATTTGTAATAAAATGAGGTTTCAATACAAAAACTAAAGCTAGCAACATCGAATCGATTAAATTTTGAATAATACAAATCTTTAAAATTTTAAATCAACCTATATTTTTTTAGTATCAAAATTTTAACGAACCACAAAACATTATGAGAAAAGGGAATAAGAAATATCTTTATCCAAATTTCAATGGAATTCCTCAAAATTCGTACTACCTTACGCTATTTTTATATATTAATAGAATTGAACATTAGTATAAATATTAACGAATTTTTAGTCTCTAATATCCAAAAAAAAAAAAAAACATAACCAAGAAATGGCTTCAACAAGTGGAAACAAAATCATTAACATTGTTTTTGTTCTTTGCTTCATTTTACTTGTCGCATTTTCAAGGTCTGCAGAGGTTTCAGGCAGCAAAAAATACATAAAATTTCCACCAAATCTTAGTTTTGGAGCTAAGAAAACAAAAACTCCAGCTAATCATCGTCACAGAGGCTGCAGTCGTTTAGATCGTTGCCGCGGCTAGCGATTCAGATGAGCCCCCTGAAAAGGTCCGATCCAACGGATTTAAATTAAGTTATATACGTTGACAATGTAAAAATTATTTACACCATCAATATAATTTGACATGTCATTTATGCAATGTACTATGCTAAACTTTATTTCAAAGCGTGTATTCAAACATCTTATCATTCTTTGACTGACATAGCAAAAAGAAGCAAAATCTTGTACAATGTACTCGAAAATTTAGAAGGGAAAACATCCCGATAGAGGTAAAGTCTATACTGCAAGATCAAATACTCTCTAATGTCTTTACCTTGATTATCCGAGATCAACAGACGCGTGATATTTCTCATTAAGTTATCATTCAGCAGAAAGTAAACGATCTTCACTTAACTTACTAAAAGGAAATAAATTCGCCACTAAGCAGTAAGTAGACAATAGTGAAGGAGTGGAGTACCAGTGCAAGATCGAAAAAAGGCTTCTCCTCCAAGCGTTGATATGTTCTACATTCCAAACGCCTTTTACACAGAACGAGTTGCAAATCCCCGATCAACCATCTTCTCCACCAATTCTTCGTGTTTCCTTAGTTGTCCTGCCTTCCTTAATTGTTTTAGAACCATGTCATAAACCGACTCACTTGGTCTCAAGCACTTCTCCTCGATCATTTCTCTAAAATATTTATAAGCATTATTCCAATGTCCCATCCCACAGTACATGGAAATCAGAATCTTGAAAGTGTTCACGTTAGGCTCTACTTCATTCTCGTCCATTTCTTTTCTGATCTTGATAACCATGTCAGTAGATTTTGATTCCGCAAACATCTTCATCAATATATTGCACGTCACTGTATTAGGCTTACACTTCAACTCCTTCATCTTGGCATACAATCGATGAGCAGCATTTACATCACGAGCCTTGGCTATGCACCTAAAAATAGGGTTAAAAGTAGAAGCATTTGGTTCACATCCTTTCTTAGCCATAACGTTTACCACCTTAAGAGCTTCATCGCGGTTCTCATCCCTACAATGAGCATCGATCAAAAAGTTATACGTGATAACATCAGGAGAGCACGATAGTCTCTTCATTTGATTATACACCTGGAGTACCTTCTCCGTTCTCCCAGCCTTCACATGGACACGCATAAGGTTATTAAACGTAATAGCATTAGGTTGACAACCAACATCAATCATCTCCGAGAAAACATCATAGGCACGAGTGGTTTGCCCCGACCTACACAATGCATCAATCACAATAGAATAAGTATACACATTAGGCTGAACCCCTGCATCCTTCATATCTCGAAAAATCTTTTCTGCTTCGGATATATTACCTGCTCGACACCAACCATGAACCAAACTAGTGTATAACACAACATCGGCCTCGAATTTATCCTTCAAGCTATCGAAAAACGATTGTGCTTCAGCTGCCCTTCTTTTCTTACACAAAATCCCTATAACTATAGAAAAAGCATTCCTATCTGGCTTACAATCATAATCTTCCATTCGATTAAACGTATGAACAGCTTCAGAAGCAAGACCAGCACGAACATAACGACGAATCAAAATCGAAAAAGTTTCAATTGGGATTTTGATATTTTTCAGTTTCATTGAATCAATCAAATGCCAAGCAACATCAAATTGACGTACCTTTCCAGCAAGATCAATCATTTCATTGTAAGGCTCAGGGTTTAAGAAAGATCCACACGAATCACGAGCTGCAGCCCAATTGAAGAAAGCTAGAGCCTGTGAAAATGGAATACCATGGCGAACCGACCCGCATTTCTCGATAACCCGGCTGACAACCGGCGGGGAAATGGACTGGTTATCGGAGATACTAGAAAAATCGAAGGAGAGAGTTGGGAAAGTGATGTTAGGGTTTAACGGAATGGAAGAGGGAGTAGCTGTAGGGTTTTTCCGGTGATGGTCTTTGATTAAAGAATGAATCTTTTCAGCTATTTGAGCTTCTTCTTCAGATAACAACTCAGTTCGGCTAATGGGTCCCCCATTTTCATCTTCACCGTCGCCGCCGCCGCAGACTGCGATCTCTGAGGTTGAAACAGAGCTGAAGAATCTAAATTTGCTCTGAGAAGAGAATGAGCTGAGGAAATAGCGGCAGAAATTCAAGCGCACCATAGATTTTGTGACGGCCATGGATTCAGCTGTGTTCAGGAATTTGCTGCTAACTACTAAGTACTAACCTATGTACCCCCACCCCAAACCCCAAACCCCACCAACACTTTTTTTTTAAACCCTAATAATTTATTTTATTTAATTAAAAATTAAAATCATTAAAGAAAAAAAAGACTAATCCAATTCTTTTTCGAATTAGGAATGGGTTTAATACTACTAAAATTAGAACAATATTTTTTTCAAAGAACAAATGTTAATTAATGACGGTAAAATGATTGGCAATTGAAGATGATATCGTACAATTCAATGAAAAAGGTTTTGTGTCAAACGTTCTTAAAATTTGTTAGTAATAATATATTTGACATTTGAGATATTGAATTAAAACTTAAACAAAAATTTTTGGTCCAAATACTTGTAATCATAAAGTGATAACATAGAATTATAAGTAGATATTTTAAACATTTATATTTTATTTATGAAAGTACTTAGTAATTTTATCATTCTATATAAATAATTTATACTATGCCTTCTTGTATTTATCCTTAGCTTAACTAAAAAATACACAAATAACTAGTTATCGTTGCTTGTTAATTGAAATCTTAATCTTATAATAATGACATATAACATACTTAATAGCATTATTAAAATTATAATTAGTAAATTATATTTCTAATTGAAATTGATATGTCAAATAACGAGAGTCGAGTAATAGAAAATAAGAAGTATTAATCTCGAAATCTTATATGAAATATGAACTGGTTGAATTTTTGACCCATTTTCAGACCCGAAATTACCTACACTATTTTCCAATTTCTCTTCCCTCCATAGTATGCTAATTGCCCAAAGTGTTCTTGCTAACAACAAACAGATTCTTTCTCTCTTTCATTAATTCCAGACAGTAATTTGCAGATTTCTATGAAACAGGTTAGATCTCAAATGTTCTCTCTAATTAGGGCTCAAAATACGTTTTTTTTTCATATTTTAATTATTTTTTTCTGCTTTGTATCTCTTTTCTGAATGATATTGTGTTTGGTTTAACTGAGATGTTGATTGCATTTTGATTATTCACTTTTTATGTTCAATCATATTGAAACTGGATTGTAGGTTGTAGCAAGTTAACTGTTAGAAAAAGTGCCAGGGAAGAATAAATTGTTGTATTATGTGTTGGTATTGCAATGGGAGCTTAGTGCATCGAGCTTCCTTTTTTATATTCTAATTCATCTTATTTTTTCTGTTAATATGTGCCAAAATTTGGTTCTTTGCTGCTAAGTTTCTTTTTTTTCTGTGGTGTTCAATAATATATTTGCTTTGAAATCTATAGTTAGCAACTTTTAAAACTTGAATTTTGATTATACTGAATGGAACGAGTATGTAGATTCTCCGGTAGTCCACTCATTTTCTGACCTGGAGCTCTTTCTCTAAACAGCAGCCAAATGAAAAATAAGTCATTTTTTTTGGTTTCGTTGAATCTCTATTCCTATAGTGCATTGCAGTAGAAAGGTGTTCTAAGTTCGATTGAAATTGCTTTTGTTAGATACATGCTAGCACGCTAGCGTATTTGTTCCATCAAGTAGTATCTTGAGTACAATTTGTTTCTTATTTTATCCCAAAAAGGGGTCTTGAGAATCAGTTGGAGTTTTTTCCATCATGTTTGATAGCATTCTTAAGAAACTCGAGATGTTCTGTAGACTGTATGGATGTTGGTACGTTTTGAAGAATCGTGTTTCTTACTTTAGATCATTTCTTTCAATTCACTTTGATCTACTGGCTTTTTCTTGTGAAATATGACAATTTGATAAAATATGCCTGCTTTGAAGTCTTATTTCTCTGCCCCTACCAGCCAAGTTACTGAGGTGAAAGATGACTGCTAATATCCAAAAAATTCGAAATCTTTCAACTGCTATGAGCCATAGTTTCGAGTCAAGATGTCTCTTGCATCACTATCGCTTTCTGCACCATGGTCCAGACACTATGGAGGAATTATTGGATAGACATGTGGTCAAAAAGGAGAAGAGCCTTGATGATGATGAGAACGAGCTCCTAAATAGACAGCGACTCACTAGCAGTCGCCGTGAGGCTCTAAGTCTCTACCGAGATGTCATCCGTGCTACCCGGTTCTTTATGTGGGCTAACTCTCAAGGCAACCTGTGGCGTGATGTACTCAGAGAAAATGTCCGAAAGGAGTTTGAGGAGGCACGATTTGAGAGAGATCCAGAAGTCATCACCAGGTTGCTTATTGGAGGCCGGGATGCTCTGCAAGCTGCTTTGGATAAACTTGCTGAGAAACAAAAGCAAGAAATCGAAAAGCAACGTGGCAATTCAAATACTCCTTGATATTCTGGTTAGTCAGATTTTTTTCCCTCAATACACACCCATCAAACAACATGTTTTTCTCAGAACATTATCTACAAGATATATTACCACATACAGGATGACATTAACTTCAGTTTCTTTTAGCATTGAGCATTATTTCATTTATTTTTTTGATAAGTTTGTTAGTGGAACTGATTGAGTGATTGGATAATCTAAAGTATTCAAGTTAGATGCCAATTGATCGTCTTTTGGGTACATACTTAAAATCTTTAATACAGATTTTACACTACATTGGATATAAATGCATAACCGGAAACTAATAAATTTGTGTCCGTTTCAAAAGGTCGATGGATGACCACATAAATCAATCAGATAAAGGAGAATGATAGCAATTTGATATGTTGTGTGCCTTCCTCTCAATGCAATATCATGAATTTGTCCGAATGATAGCAATTTGATATGTTGTGTGCCTTCCTCTCAATGCAATATCATGAATTTGTCCGAATGATAGCAATTTGTTATCTTTTTAGCTCTCTAAACTTGGTTTTCCAAGATCAACCCTTTTAGTTGAAGGTCAGGCTTAGTTCCCTTTTTACGAAGATTCTTCTCAAGTGCCTATAAAATCCCGACGCAATTTCAATGTTTAAAAAAGAAAAGAAAAAGGTTTGGAAGTTGGAACTATTGTCATTACTGTTAGACATGTTTATTTGATGAATGTATGTTTTCTTTGCAATCAAACTTGACAGTATCTACTATACATTACTAGTACTTTTCATTGCATAGTTAGCAGAGCTAAATTGTAAATGTAGGTTGACATTCGAAAAATGAAGCTTTATTTTGGAGTAAATAGCTCTCGTTAGAATTAAAAGTAGGCCAATGAGATGGAGAAGAAGAATCATGTTCACAAGCTCGCAAAGTTTGGTTATTGCTTGCAAATGAAAATTCAGTCCCCTCCTCGATAATAATAGGGTGGTGTTACTGTTTGAAGCTTATTGCTGTCAATTTAACAATCAAAGTACTAGTGGGCTCAGGGGCAGAGCCAGGTAAAGGCAAGGCTAAAATTATTCTTTATGTGTATATATAGTAGATGTTGAATACTCTTTGTTTCTTCATATTCTTGAACCCCCTTAGTGAAAATCCAGGCTCCATCACTACGTGGGCTGGGTTACTTTACAATCCTGCTGTGCTATTCAATTCACTCTCCAATCCACCTTTCTTTTCTCCATTGTTGAATGATATTCAGCTATGCTAATTGTGCAGGTGTTATGACATGTACAGTGATAGTTCAACAACCTTAACAAGTGAAGCTCTTTCGCGTGGAGATCGCAATACAAATGTAATTGTTATAATCTTTTTGTTATCTTTCAACCTTCATTATACTTGTACTTTGGAGAAACAAGAGAAACTCTCGAGAATTTTTAGACTTGTTTGGTTTATGTAGGGATTTAACCTTGTCTGTGTAATGGTCATAAGCTTAAGTGTCATATAGCAGAGGCCCTTAAACTATTCGAAAAGTTCCATGTTGTAACAAAGCCAGAGCCAGAATTGAAGCTTATGAGTTCAGGATTCTAGTTTTGTTAAGCTAACGAATTCTAAATTGGAGTAATTTGTATATATTCAAATTAACCCTTGATGACAAATCTACTAAAGCTATTGGGGTTTTTCACATCTATGCATAAGCAAAAGCATTAATTGAAATTGTTTTCACCGTCAATGTCTTTATCCTATTGTAATTATGACTTAATTTGGTGCAAAGTAATCAATCTAATTAAAAGTTAAGTATTAGATTCAGTGTGCTCTATTTTCGAAAACCATGGGCTTTTTTTATCCCTTTTTAAACAAAATACCAAAGCTCAGTCCCCAATCAGGTAATTTTGGAAAAAACAACAGAAAGGACTAATTTGTCATTTCATGTAAACCGTTATTTTTAATCTTCTTCCAGTATAATCTAAAAATACATTAAAATGTAAATTCCTTTTACAGTTCACCGTCAAATCAGACTTTCTATACGATTTTCTCAATTTCTCCGATTCATTTTTTCCGTTCGACGAACTCTCACCGGAAAAAGCAACTCCGTTGCCGGGAAATACTCTTATTTGATAAACGAATGCTGCATCAAATTTGATCAATCTAGGGTTTCGGTGAAGATTGTAGTGAAGCAATGGCGAAGGGGAGGTTGAATCGGCATCAAGGGAAGAGATCATCCACAGTGGTTTTAGTACTTTCGATGCTTCTGATGCTAACAGTTGTGCTTCTAATGCTTCTCGCTCTTGGCATTTTTAATCTTCCTGTTGGTTCTGATGATGAGTCGTCTTCGACTGTTCAGGATCAAATCAAGTTCAAGCGGTTCAACTTAGATATGTACGTATATTGTTTTGGATTTCAGATAATTGATTAATTGCACTGATTTTATATGCTTAGAGTATGTTATAACTGTTACTGCCGATCCAATGAGTTTTTGTTGGGCTGTATTTCTGAGTAAAGATTCATTTGCAGAGGGGAAGGTGACGGACTGGGGAAAAGAGGGGAACAATGGACAGAGATCTTATCGTGGGAGCCTCGTGCATTTGTTTACCACAATTTCTTGGTGAGCATGTCACTCTTAGACATTTTTGGTCTGATTTTGTTTATTTGTTCTTGTCTACGAAATTGTTAGCAAAATATCCATAGACGTGAGCTAAGGTTTAGTTGTGGTTACATTGCATTAGTTTGGTATTTGGTTAAAGATTTATATGCTCATGTAAGGGTGAGATTTTGGGAGCCTCTAGTTTTATAGTATTACTCATTTGCATTGAAGGTTCATTATTTAGCATGAGGATATCCATAGAAGTGATCTAAGGTTTAGTTATTGTTGTTACATTAAATTAGTTATGGTGTTTGGTTAGAGATTTGTATACTCGTGTGAGGTGAGATCTAGTGGACTTACTTGAACATAATTGGTGCGATCACACTAGTAGCAAGAGTGGCACTTGGTGACAATTG
Organism: Solanum lycopersicoides; assembly: GCA_022817965.1. Classification (NCBI taxonomy): domain Eukaryota; kingdom Viridiplantae; phylum Streptophyta; class Magnoliopsida; order Solanales; family Solanaceae; genus Solanum; species Solanum lycopersicoides. The sequence goes on along the minus strand of CM040621.1, from coordinate 94,008,420 downwards.
AGAGGTTGTCACTGAGAATTCCTAGTCATGAGGAAAAGAGGTCAAATGGAAAGGCAAGGCCATACACTTACTTGGCTCCATGTGGAATATAGCTCACTTCCAAACATCTATTTGGGGAACGTTGAAACACCCGTGCTAATTTTATAGAGCCACTCATTTGCATAAAAGGTTAGTTATTTAGTGTTAGAATAAACAGACAGAATAAAGCATAAGTATCCTATAGTATACCCAACCAATTTGAGGCTGGATGTGTGTTAGATCATACTAATTATAACGTGTGTTTTATTTTGTGATTCACTAAGATATTGTTAAATGGAAAAGTTTTAATGTGACAATGTGGTTTGCATTTCGACAGTCCAAGGAAGAATGTGAATACTTGATAAATCAAGCTAAGCCTCACATGGTGAAGTCATCAGTTGTTGATAGCAAAACCGGTCAGAGTAAAGATAGCAGGTTTGTATTGATAATTTCCTTACTTTCATTAACTGCCAGTTTGCCACAACAAGCATCTTTGAAGTCTTTTCGTCATCTATAATATTTTTCTTTTAGTAGTTTGGTTTAGAGACTTTATTCTTTTTGCCCTTCATTCCAAACCAATATCTGATACTATTTCAGTTTGAGGACACCTCAAAATGTCTGCCTCCATCCTATTTAATAGTACTAATTATTTTATGCAACTTCTACAAGTGTAAGAACTAAATTTGAGCGATGTTTTCCTTAACGTGTCAACTTTTCGGTTGCTACTTACTGTTTTCCACTGCTTTCAGAAAGTAGACAAATCTTACTAACATTTTAAAAATTGTCCTGGGTTAAATGGTGTCATCTAAAATAGGATGTAGGAGGGAATAGTTTTTTCCTATGTTGCTTGGACTCTTCAAAAATGAAACCGAATGTTTGTCGGATCCCTCAGAAGTAGTGAATTTTTGTAGGATACGACACCTGAGCGGCATCATCTTTTGGAGAATCCGAACAACATAGGTTTTTTCTATGGAACTGATGTTCTGATAGTTTCATATAACAGGGTTCGTACAAGTTCGGGAATGTTTCTGAGGAGGGGGCGAGATAAAATTATCAGAAATATCGAGAAGAGGATAGCAGATTATACATTCATTCCTGCAGGTATGAGGACTGTGCGATACCATACAAAAATCATAGCGTATGAACTCTTTGTTGTCATTGTCATCCACAAGTTCTTGTTGAAAAATTATATATGGGAAACATTCTCCGAATACGTGCTTTATTTGTTTTCTATAAGAAGCAATGGCTGTGTACTTAAAACCTCTTAGCAGTAATCATTAAATTTCAAAATTTTCTATTACTTCAATTTTGAAGGTTTAGATAGTTAAGCTTGACTCAAGTGAGGTTTATGGTGTTTAAATTCCATTTTATTCATGTTAGTCGCAGAACTTAAATGGGTATTGTCCTGTCTAGAGATATCTTAGGCTGTTCTTTTGCCTGGCCTTCAAAATATGATCCTACTAGTTTGGTTTTCCTCTTCACAACACAACAACGCGAGTGGGTGATTCTATCTTTGTTTGTCAGATTCACTAATGTTAAAATGAAGATTGATTCTATGCAGACGTGTATCCATCCTGTGTTAGGATCATAATAATGTTTTACTTCCCTTGTGAATTCCCTGATTAGCTTAGCTTAGCTTGTTTACAGAACATGGAGAAGGTCTACAGGTTTTACATTATGAAGTTGGACAGAAGTACGAGCCTCATTATGACTACTTTCTTGATGACTTCAACACCAAAAATGGGGGCCAACGCATAGCTACTCTTCTCATGTATCTGTAAGACTTATAATTCCTCAAATCATTACATGATAGATATGGTAGAAGTTCTAATTTTTTTCTATGTTGCATCCATAATGAATACACTGTAATTGCTTGTTTTATTTGCTTATCTGGGGCATATGCAGATCAGATGTTGAAGAAGGGGGTGAGACTGTTTTCCCAGCAGCAAAGGGAAACTTCAGTTCTAGTCCTGGGTGGAATGAGTTGTCAGAATGTGCCAAAGGGGGCCTCTCTGTCAAACCAAAGATGGGCGATGCTTTGCTTTTCTGGAGCATGCGGCCTGATGCTACTTTGGATCCGTCAAGTCTGCATGGTGCTTCTCTTTCTCCTTAATCTCCCACTATTAACACCCTTTAAACCTTATTTAATGTAATATGTTTCCCCTTCCCTTCCTTGCCTAGAAGAACTCTTATAGAAAAAGATGCAAGTTTACCTTTACCAAATTCTTAATTTGGTCAGTTTCTTCTTGTCTTGGTTAGTGGATGTCTGATTTTACTCCCCAAAAGAACTACTAGCTTTTTCTTTTAGTCTTCTAAAAGCTTTGATCTGCACAATTTAACAATTTTATTCCAGGTGGTTGCCCTGTGATTAAAGGGAACAAATGGTCATCTACCAAGTGGATGCATGTTGGTGAATACAAGAGCTAATTTTCTTTCAGAAAGGTATCTCCATTTTGGAAATTATTTTCAAATATCTAGCTTAAAACTCCTCACAATCAACTTTCTCTTGATATATGCTGATTGACGATTAGAACATGGTCTCAAGTATCGTGAGAAGTATGTTGTGCACATGAACGAGTTAATAATCAATACAACCCTAACCGTTTACCTATAGGCTTGTGATTACTTGCAAACACTTGCGATTTCTGTCAATGCCTCTATGGTAGCAATGAAATAGGCTTGTGAGACAGTTGGGGCCTCATGCTAGTGTCGCATCAAACTCCTCTCAAGTGCTACCATCTTTTAGAAAGAAAAAAACCTCATCTCTCTCTCTCTTTCAACAAATTGAATGCAATTGATTTTCTTTTACTCTGATAGCCACAGAGAAGGAAAAAGCTTTCGTCTTGCATTCAGCAAACAGATGTTAGGATTTTATATAAATCCTGGCTGAGTTAGGGCCTTAACTCGTTGTCAACTCTCTATCTCCAATTCTGCCAAAATTGCATGACCTTCTTAGAAATAATATATTTTGCTCTATATCCAAATGTATGCACTTTAGCGGTAAAATGTGAGAGAATCTGTTCTTGCCTTCACAGAAAATGCATCTTCACTTTGGTTTGACACGGTTTTCTTGCATTTCAGATATTTAGGACGAGTTACAAGGCGTAATGGATCCTAACCTTATTTTAGTTGTGGAGAATGGTGCTTGCTTGGATTGTTTAGACTTTTGGAGCAGATGTGATGCTTATTTGCCAGACTTCCATTAACATATACGCAGGCCATTTGCTAGCCGGTTTTGAAGAACTAATGAATATTTGTGGTTTCTGAATATACCGTTGTGGTAGTTTAGTTAGGTCAGAATAGTTAGCGGCCAAATGTATCAGAAACCAGAGTTCGAGTTATGTTTTCTATTGCATGGTGCTTGGTTTACTAGACTGATGAATTGTGATGTTCTTCTTCTTGGGATATAATTGTAACCTCGCGTCTCTTTATACTTCAATCTTCATGTAACGGCAAATGAAAAAGATAGAGATAACGGTACAAAAACACACAAGAAGTATAAGGAAATTCATTAGTTTCAAGGTGTGTTTTGACAAATAGTTGGTAATAGTAGGTGGAAACACAAATATTTGATAGTTCAAATAGGAAAAAGAGTGATACTTTTCAGGTGTTGCCTTCTCGACTTCTGCTGATTAAATATAGGAGAGTAATTTAACAATATAACAACAAAAGAAAAAACTCATTATAGTTATCTATTACATTATCAAAACTGTGTTCGAGATGTCAGAGTATGAGAAAATTTAGTTGATATCAAAGAGTCTGCTGCTCCTTTTACATGGACATTCAATCAAAACAATGTATCATGTTTGTGTTGAATTCATAAAACCTTCTCAGTGTTAATGGCACGTAGCTCGCTTAATATCTCAGCAAAATCAGGAGGAGGCAACCGCGTAAAATGTATATTCTCACCTGTGAATGGATGCCTAAATCCGAGGGTTAAAGCATGGAGGCAAGGTCTGTCAATTTGAGACACCAATTGTGAAAGTTTCCCATGAAACATTGGTGGTGTTTTAGGCTGAAGAAGCGAAAGGGCCATGTTCTTCGTACCTCCATACACTTCATCACCCATAAGAGGAATACCTAGGTACTTCGCATGAGCTCGTATCTGATGAGTGCGACCAGTTTCTAGCCTCCATTCAACCAATGCTGAGCCACCCCCAGCAAGTTTTTCGATTACTTTATACCTACTGACAGCATGACGGGATTTTCCACTTTTAGGTGTTCCAGGGATAGCAGCCATACGGATTCTGTTATTAGAATCACGACCAATTGGAATATCAACGCGTCCTGCGACTGAAGCTGGTACCCCACAAGTAATGCTGACATATACTCTCTTAATGATATGTTTCTTAAACTGCTCAGCTAGATCGGCAAGGGAATGCTCGTTCCATCTTCAGAGCCTGTAAGTAGGAATCACCTTCGCTACAACAAGCAATCCACTTGTTCCTTTGTCTAACCTATGCACAATTCCTGGCCGAACAGATGACTCACATATAACAGAAGAGTCATCATAATTATGACTTCGATTGGCAGAAAACATGTTCAACTCATCATCAGAAGCATCCTCCACATCAGAAAGCACTTCCTCACCCGGAAATGTAACAGTAGGAAGACTGCAGTGATGAAGAATTCCGCTTACAAGTGTTCCAGTAGCATTTCCTGGTGCAGGATGAACTACCTGTATTGAAACAAAAATCCCATTGAGCTTTTCCAAAACAGTCAAGTAATATTCAAACATCCGTGTTGTTGATTTCAATCAATTTGTATCACTACTAGAACTAAGGAAATGGTTCAAGTACATTGACATCCAGAATGGAACTATTTCGTCAAACTTCATGCATCAAAGAATGTATCTACATGGTTAATCAAACAAGACACCATAAAAAAGAACTACGGTAAGTGATTCCACTGTGGTCCAATGCTTGAATATCTCCATTTGCATGCTAAAAATACAAATTAATGTTCCATCAAAGAAAGATGCATAACAAGCCCAAACCAACTACTTCCTCCATTTCAATTTGTTAGCCTTACTTTCCTTTTTAGTCCGTTTCAAAAAGAGCGTCTCTATCTTTCTCCACCACCTCCGTGTCAAGTCAAAACCATACAAACGAATTGAAACGGAGGGAAGTAGATTATTCTAGAACTTACCATGTGAGCAGGCTTGTTAACAACAAGAACATGCTCATCTTCATACACTATATCCAATGGTATATCCTCTGGTTCAGCTCTTAAAGGCTTCAAATCAGCTATTGTACAATCAACCTTATCTCCACCTTTTACCATATGTGAGACCTGCAAGGCAAGTGTTTAATACTACAAAATTAAATGATATTTTGGTACATTCCACAGCATTTGAAAGTCTCTTTACCCTCTTAAACTTCGTACCAAGCTAAAACCAGAAATACAAGTATTATTGAAAGATTTGATAGTAATATTATTTCAATTTTTTAGTATATGTATAATTTTGAGTTGAAAGCAGTGGGACCTTATCAGTGACACGTCCATTGACGGAAACAAGGCCAGAGCGGATGCTAGACTGAACACGAGCTCTACTAACTCCGTCAATCCGGGAACTGACCCATGAATCTAGTCGGAGCTTTCCGGTTTTGCCATCAACTGCTTCTTCGAGCTTGACGCCGGAGTAATTGGACCTCCGGCCGGGAATTTCATCCGGTGAGTCGTCGGAATCTGAGTCTCCGGGGAATTTGGTAAATGCTCTGCAAATGAAGCTTGAAACCCTAGAAAGAGAAAATGGTTTCGGGTTTTGTGGAAGCAAAGAGAACGACGTAGTATTGAGTGCTAGCATCGCCAATGTTGAGGATGGAAGGGATTAGCGGTATTTTCAGAACAGGTAAAAAAGAAGATATGAAACAAAAGCAACGTCGTTTAGGCAGAGGTTTTTTTTCAGATTTTTCAGCTCGGTGTTTGGTATTAGCATTGGAGTGGACTAAATATGGATTTATATGGACTAGACCCTTGAACTCGATTCCTCTAATTAAGGGTTGAGAATCAAATTCTTTCACCATAATTCATATTGGTCGGTGAACGTTCCTTGGTTGAATGTACTCTACCTCCATCGCTTTTTGTTTCCTTCGTATAAATAAGAGTATCATTGAATCAGTTCACATGCATCTCGATTATTTTAATGAATAGTTGAAAAAACAATTATCCAGGATTCTTTTATGTTATTTTAGTTGACTTTAGGAATAAATTATCTAATACAGCTAGAACGGTTACATGATTACATCAATAAGATGAATGCATGGCGTGTGTTTGAATGCATAACAATCACATAATATTTTAACTTTATTAATCATATAATTCTGATAAGTTAGAATTGATTTGATGTAAATATTCTGTGCGAATAAGTGTTTATAAATTTTGATAAAAAAGTAATTCAATCTTGTGATATTAAATATTATTTTGTTGCTCAGACTCTTTAAAAATGACTAAATGACATGTTCGATCCTTTCAAAACCAACACAAATACTACAACATTTTTAAAGAATACGAGCAGCAACATACGATGTTAGCTTCAACATGATTTTGTTGTGTATTTTTATTTAACTTTCACTTAATTTTACATTGATAAAAGCTTAAAGCAAAGGTGCACTTCATTACATTTTTTAATCACTCAAATAAGTTTCTGGTTGTACAAAGAACTGAACACTCCTCTCCAAACTTTGAAACTGCTGTTATATTACAATTTTTACACAAGAGGAGGATCTTATTCAAGGAAAATGCTTGCAACTCTACCATATAGATGAAGAAATTGTCATTTTTTTCATCTTGGCTTCACTTCATCAACAGTTCCTCTCCTCATCATCGCGACAAACTCATCGTAGTTAATTAGCCCATCCTACATATATGAAAACAGAAATTATATGACAAAACTTTGTTGCATTGTAAAAAAGTAGAAGAATTATAAGAGAATTGGCTAACTTTGTTTGTGTCAACATCATCTAGTATTTCATCTATTGTAGCTTCATCCCCCATTCCATATTCTTCCATCGCGTGTCTTAGTTCATCTCTTGTGATAAATCTGTTAAAAGAAAACCGAAAAACAGTTGAATCAAACCAAGAATCATGTACAATTCTCACGAATAACATTTCACTATAACGGATTTTTTGATGTTATGTTGTATTATATGTTCTCAATAACAACATTTCATTATAGCAGCTTAAAAATATCCAGACAAACGATGTTATTACAGAGAGGTTCGACTGTATTTGCAGATAAAGATACATACCCGCTACTATCTTTGTCAAAAAACTGGAAAGCCTTGTACAAATTCTCTTCTCTTTCGAGTTTGTGTCGATGCATAGTAGCAGTAATGAACTCAATGTAGTCTATAGTCCCACTGTTGTCAACATCCGCCTGCAATTGCGAAAATGTAATGCAAAAAAAGTACACATTACAATAAAATTGACACAAATAAATCTAAACATTCTTACTGCATCCATCAGTTGTTTTATTTCAGATTCAGAAAGCTTTGATCCTAGCCTAGATAGCCCTGTTTTAAGTTCATCATACGTGATTGTACCGCTCCCATCAGTATCCATGTTATTAAACATCTGCTTCAGTCCCTTGATTTCATCTTCTGATAAGTTCTCCGCGATAACCTTTCAAGGAATTTGTATATATATTTCAGTATCAGAACGAAAATGTGTCACATAAACTGGGACGAAGGGAGTAAATGTTACTCTGCAGTACCTTAAGCGCGAGTTTCTTCATCTTGTTCATTGCTCTAAATTGCTTCAGCCTTGATAAAACAGCACTATTAATAGGCTTGTCTGATGCTTCACCGTCTTTCATAAGCCACGGATGTTCTGCATCATACATTATCAAAATGATTTCATTATGAATTCAACGTTTAGTGATTATACGTGAAAATTAATACATATCGAGATGTATATGCACTTACGGAGAGCTTCATCTGCAGTGATCCGTTTTTTAGGATCCATTGTTAACATTTTCCTCACAAGATCCTTTGCTGAGGTAGAGATAGAAGGCCATGGAGATGATTCAAAATCCAATTTGCCTTTAACAATTTCTTCAAATATGCCCTTTTCAGCCTCTGATGTACAAGTACAAGAAAACAGAACATTAGATGATCACAGAACATCATGCGGAAGCTAATAACTGCAAATCATGAGAGTGATAAACTAAAAGAGTAGACGTATGACATTTTAATACATTTTGTTCAGTTGATCTAAGTATAAAAAACTAATATAAAAGAAAAGGACAATATCCCCTAAATAAAAACTCTATTACAGTAAAAGACTAATTCATCAAAACTCACCTTAGTTAGTTACATGTAATTATCTTTTAGATGACCTGATAGTACACGTTCAATGTAGAGAATTAGTTAAAACTCATCATGAGTTTCTTAACATAGTTGTTTTGCAACTAAAAAGTTTACTACTCTACCTAAAACACATTATTACATTAGGAAAAAAAAGTAAGAATAGCATTACATGCTACTTTTTTGTCCCCGTCATTGAAAAATAGCTATTGTCATGATGTTTCGAGTTATATTATGAAATTTGAAACCCCACGACAAGTGACTATACATGTGAATTTTACGCGAAAGGAAGTGTACTAACCAGCCCAGAAGGGAGGAAATCCACTTAATAAAATGTACAAAATAACTCCAGCACTCCACACATCTGTCTCCTTCCCATACTTGCGCTTCAACACCTCAGGGGCAACATAATATGCACTTCCAACAATATCCCTGTAAATTTTTCCTGCAAAATAATAAATTCGCGAAAAATGTAATTCTCATTGCAAGTTTAATATCCGAAGATGATCAAAATCATTAACATTTTTATATTTATGTTCCAGTTCGATTCATCTTAATAATTTAAACATGTCTATTATATATTGTTACATTTTGTCAGTTCGATAAAACTTAAAACAATTTAACAAGATAGATAGAATAAATACTACAGTCCGGCAAAACCTCAAAGGATATGAAAAATTGAGCAACACATAGCAAGTTTTGTTAATTCCCTTGTGAACAATTTGTACCAAAGTGTACAAACCGGTCATAACTTGTGTATATGACAAGTTTTGTTTATCCAATATATAACTTTGTGAACAAAGTTATGACTTATGTCCCACACAATATTATTTACTGAACCACTTGATAGAAAGTTCCTTCTTTTACAACCAAGAAAAAATAAATAAAAGGCATCATAATATATAAAAATATATCATTTAACTTGGCTTCAGCTGATATTTATGTCATTGGATCTGTACAATCGACATTTAAACTTGTCTAAAATTAAACAAATAAATACATACAACATGACATAATACATGTAGGATGTCACGTAAGACACAAAATTGTCATGTATGACAATTGTGTATATAAGTGTTTACTTGTACACATTCAAAATTAAAAGTATTCAAAATTAAAAGTCAGTGTTGCTAACTGAAACCAAGTTAAAAATCATATTTACGTATTATGCCAAATGAAAGGATTAAATTAAGTTTTACTATCATTTTTTTTTTAAATTTCGTGTTCAATCAAATCCCGACATATGATCATTTAATCATCATGACTATATTCATTGTGTTTACAGGTTTTACACGGGAACATAAAGAAAATATGCATTGACCTGTTACTTTCAATTGACTCGGTCAACCATTCACATATATAAAGTCTTGTAAACTCAGGACCAAAGTCTTTTACGTTGTCCCATGAAATTGACACTTTTATTTTATTTTTCTCAATTGCAACAATTCATGTTTCATGATTTTTGTAAACTTTAAACCGCGTAAATGAGCAGTAAGTCATAAGTCTCCTTATATTACCGCATAAGTCTCGAGTTTTAGTTCTGATATAAAATTACTTTTGATGAAATAAAATAAAAAGGAAGGTGTTCATTTTTCGTTTTTTAGAACATGTTTAATAAGTCTTAATCAACCTTTAGAGTAGCATATAGGTCATAAGCCTAGGGTTTTAAAACAGGCTTTTTAATAAGTGTGTTATTCTAAAACCTTAAACAACAAATAAAAAAAGACCAGAGGACAATAATTTAATAAAGATTAAAGAATTTGAGTGACTAATCATGACTCATTCAGCAAAATAATCAACCTTAACTTATATGGTCACTAAACTCACTATTGCTCTAATTAACATTATCATCAATTATCCTGAATATTTAAAAGATTGTATTCAAAACTTGATTTTTCTGATTTTCAATTAATAGTATTTATTATCTCAGAAAGTCATCTTTTTATAATAAAAAAAAAAGTTGAAATAAAAAAGAGAAGTGACTTTCTAAAATAATAATAACTAAATTGAGTAATCATCTGAAAAATCAACTCTCGTATTAGCCTAATAATCAAGCTTATTGTTCAAAGTAGTTATAACATAACATCAAAGAGAATAAAATAACATGATTCATGTGGGAAGTGAATAAATAAAAACACAATAGAAACCTAACAAGGATTGTGATATATAGAGGAGGCTCAAGGATACGAACCTAATCACCTTTGTTAGGAAATATTTTATCTCGCGTATATGAACCCTAATTTAAAATCAAGGTCCAAATGGAAAAGGAAATAACTTTGAGTGAAAATATTGATGATAAAGAAGGGCAAAGAACAGTTCAGTGCACTAAGTTTCTGTTATGCACGGATCAGAGCACAAGTATCTATTGTACACAGGTTTATTCTACGTTTCTACAAGAAATTATTTTCACAGCTCGAACAATTGATTCAGTCACGTTACAATAACTTTACCAGTTACGTCAAGACTAGCAATATAAGAGTAAAATTTGCAACAAACTAACCTTCTTCAATGAAAACAGAGAGCCCAAAATCAGTAGCCTTCAATGGAGAATCATCATCTTTACTAACCATCAAGAAATTTTCAGGTTTAAGATCTCTATGCATAACTCCCATAAAATGACAAACATGAACCACATTCACTATTTGTCTTCCAATTCTTGCAGCTTCCTTTTCTGAATAATTCCCTTTTGCTGTAATCCTATCAAAAAGTTCACCACCACTACACAACTCCATAACCAAATGTAGATTATGTTTATCCTCATAAGCACCTTTAAATTCCACAATATTTGGTTGTCCACTTAAATATTGTAGTATTGTAACTTCCCTTCTAACATCATCAATATCCTTTTGTGTTACCAATTTCCTCCTTGAAATCGATTTACACGCGTATTTCAATCCACTTGATTTATCACTACAAAGATAGGTTATCCCAAATTGACCTCTTCCCAATTCTTTATCAAGATCATATAGTGTTTTTATGTCTACATATGGTTTTCCTAATATTGGACCAATTTGATTTGGCATAAAAGTCGATGTTGGTGCTGGTGCTGGTGCTGGTGCTGGTGCTGGTGTTGGTGTTGGTGTTGGTTCTGGTATCGAATTTTGTGGATATTTTTGGGGTAATACTGGAATTGGATTATATTCAGGGGATGATGAAATTGGTACATCTCTATAATGTGGACAACAACATTCTTTAGTAAAACAGAGACCCATTGATGATTTTTTTATTTTTTTTAGAAAAAGGAGATTTATTTTATTTTTTTGGTTTGAGAGAGAGATTTGTGGATTTTGATGGATATTTAAAGGGTGTTGAGTATTAATTCATATTGAGAATGTTTTTGATGGATCTTTTTGTGATTTTTGCAACAGACTGTTCTGTTTAGCTTTTAGAGGTGCTTTGCTTTAGCTTTGCCGTGTCACTTTTGGATATTTTGTTGCTCTGTTTTTGGTTTATTCTTACTTTTATAGCTAGCTTACGGTTTATACAAACTGAAATGTGAACAAGACGTGGACCAGACATTGGTTTGTCTATCGAGTAACTCTTATTCGTATTATCGTAAGTATCTCGATTAATTTTATTGAATACTTGCTATCTATAACTAACATATGTAACAAGCAACTCTATTTATGAAGGCTTGAACAGATTAAAAAAGAATCACCAACTATTATTTATCACTTGAGACTTCATAGTACATAATGTATATCATTGATCATTAGACTACACCGTTGGTTCCTGTGTCGAATGCAATATATAATTCTAATTAGGTAATTCAGGAAATTATAAAAAATGTCACGTCTAGTATTTTTGAACTACTGTGTTAAAAGTTGTATCTATATGAAAAGAAAGAAATGATTTTGGATTAGGTAATTCTGGAAATTATAAAAAATGTCACGTCTAGTATTTTTGAACTACTGTGTTAAAAGTTGTATCTATATGAAAAGAAAGAAATGATTTTGGATTATTTCAGTAGTTACTTTTAACGTGTTGAATTAGATGACAAAATTCTTTCATAAATTATAACAATCAAATTGTTAATATTGATTACTCTGAATACACTCTCTTCGTTTTAATTTATTTGATCTATTTTGACTTGATACAAAATTTTATAAAGTATAAAAAAAATTGAATTTTGTGATCTAAAATTAAAGATATGTCAAATATATCAAAATTCACTTTAATCTTGCAATCTTAAAGATGTAAAGTGAAAAACTAAAATTTTAAAATAAAATAAAAAAGTCATTTCTTTTCAAATGAACTTAAAAAAAAAAAAAAGTAAATCAAACATCACCAATCAACTTAAGTCAAACTAATTGAGCGACTAACTTCACATGGAAAATGTTTGGGAAAAATATTTTTCAGAAAATAAGTGAATTTTCTTATATTTGATATATAAATAATAAATATCGTTTTAAAAATATTTATATATAATTTCGATAAATACTATGAACCTAGAGTGAGGTGTAAGAGTATGGGGTGTGGGTTGGTGGAGATGGGGCTTCATACTTCATAACATATTTACCATAATAGCACAAAGAATGATAATGACTCATCCTGGAGTATAATAAAAACATTTTTATGTACATTTGTGATTTTCCAAAGGCTCATATCTGATGACTTCTCAAACCAACAACTAAAAGTTGTGAATTCCATAAACAAAGGCCCATTAAAAATTCACAATAACATGTCATTAAGACATGATTTATACCCACTTATACATTATGGTACCTCTTTACCTATTTATCTCTACATATAACATGTAAGAACCTAAGATCAGCCCAATATATTAGTTTTCTGGGTCGCGGCGCACGGGCTTCACACACTTGGGATGTACCTCATAGCCACACTCAAGGCATTGGTAAGCCCATCCATAGCCTTGTTCATCACAATCACAACAGATAAAAGCTCCACCTCCATGGCCTTCTGGTACTAAAGTGAGCTCGTGTCGATGGCCCGAATGGTTCTCTGTCTTAGGAAGGCCTTTTGCTATTTCATCCATTTGCTTCTCTAATATGCCTACTCTAGTCTTTGTGAATGGGTAAGCGTTCTCTTTGTATAAGTTGATGAGGCTCCTACCTGTCGAGACATGATATTAAGTAATGAAAGCTTTCAAATGAGATGTGTTAACACGTGATAATACTATATACCTTGTTTGGTCACCGTTTTACCATCAGGGCCCAATATCACTAGGCTCGGAATCCCTCGGATATCAAAATACTTTGCTAGTGCTTTGATCGTTGGATCATCAAATGGGATTGCTAGCCAGGGCATGGTATCGAAATACGTTGTGAAATCCATTTGGTTATGGTCACTTGATACGAACACTATCTCGAAATCTTCATCCTCCTTCCCCTCTAGCTGCTGCTTAATCTTTTTGTAGACTGAAATTAACCTCGGAATAAATTTTTTCGCAGGAATGCACCATTGCGCTGAGAAGTAAAGTCCAACTGTTTTCCCCTTTAAAGAAGCAACAGACACCTACAAAATGAAATGTATAAAAGTATGCACAATACAAGTGGTGAATATCTCGAGTACGCATTTAACATGTAACAAGTACGAATCAAGAGGCACTATGTTTCACAATCTATTCATGTATGAAGGACAAGCTTACTTGTTTAGGACTAGGATGCCCCAAAAGAACATCTCTTGCATCGTGTGTTAGCAAACTGCTCAAGGTCTGATTGTCACGTTTCTCCTTCTCCTGCTTTCGTAACTCGTCCAATCTTTCTTTGGTAAACGGAAAAGCTTGCACTCCATATCGATACACAAGTTCAACTCCGTCTTTAATAACTGCAGTGTCTAATTTGTCATCGTTAGGTTGTAGAATTATCAAACAAGGAATACCTTCGACATCAAATTTTTGGGTAAGGGCTCTCCTTGTTTCCAAATCAGAGAAAGGAATTGCAAGCCAAGGCATTGATGACCTATAAGTATTGAAGGCATTTAAGTCTTCATCAGATGAAACAAAGACAATTTCGAAACCGAGATTGATATTGCTGCATTCCTTAAGCTGCTGATACACATTGACTAACAGGTTTGTAAACTTCGTACATGGTGAATACCAGTTAGCTGAAAAGTAAAGGCCAACAACTTTGCCCTCAAGTTCCGAAACTTTCACCTGCGTCATTCATCAACACAACTACTATATCATAAAACTATGTGACGTACATGTAAGATTATTTCACTGGAGCAAAAGATAAGATCATCGCGTTGAGTTTAAGGATTACACGCACACACGCACACAGATTATCATGTCTGGAGAGAAATGGACCTTTTACATCAATAGAGAACGGGTAAATACATAAAAGGGGATGCTATCATATACGCCTATAGTGCGAAATTCAGGATACTAACAAATTGCTGACCATAACAATACCAATTGCAGCTAAACAATGTTTGGAGTTGTAACTTTCCAATTAGACAATTGCCATACCAAAGATATCAAATTACATTAGTCCATTTACTATTGTTACTTTGAGACACCAACATGTCCTAATTCAAATCATCCAATTGTAATTCGAGATCTACATTCGTGCTTTCTCAAGTGCTACTTAGAACAAAAAGATTATAACTTAAAGAATACATATTCACTCCCTCAAATCAATGTAACTATTAGGCTTCTTCTACCTAGTTTCCAAATATGTAAATTTTATTTCATTGAAATATATACACTTGAATTCCTAATAAGTGTACTAGGGATCGATCAGAGCCAAATCTAAGCCCTTCAGTGTCCATAGATCTCCACTAATTTGAATCGGCACCCGTTCAACACTGTCTATAACATTTATGAAACTCAAATCCGAGACCTATAGTTTAATGAAAAGAAATCATATCCATCTCAACACCAACAACAACATTATATGCAAATAAAGTTAGTTTTTTCCGCTGCAATGCTATCGTTATAGGATATAACCTATAGTTTTCGCTGTATTCAGTTAATAGTTTATTTCAACAACAAAAACGCAAATCATACCTGAGCTCCGGTGGGAGAAAGGAGAAAATCGCCATCTTTGGATGCTAAAATGGACAAATAATCATCAGAAACAAGGTGAGAATGATAATTCTTAGAAGCAAAAGAGTGATAAACAGGTACAAAACTATTATCAATTTCTTCTTCTGCTTCTTCTTCCTTCATACTAGTAATATTCTTCTTCTCCAATTCCTCCATTTTTTTTCATAAAGCTTAGTAATAATACTGAGTGTGATATTTTCACCATTGGAATTAGGTGCTTTTATGTTGTTTGGGAAAGTTTGTACGCATTTCATTTTTTTTTCTCTCTCTTACCTATCTCTTCCCTATACGTACATAGCTATGCCTAGTTTGTAACACGTAGCGTTTTTTTCTCTCTCTGTTTTTAATTTTTCGTCCTTCATCACCATCAATGTTGTGCTTTCAAAATTCTCTACTCTTTTTCTATTATTCTCTCCGTCCACTTTCATTAGTTATCTTAAATTTTTTCGATAAATAATTAGATTAATTTTTAAAATTATATAGGTTATATTAATTTAATATTTTAAATAAAAAAAATTAGATATTTAAAAATTATATAAAAATAATATAAATTGTAATTTCTTATGATAAAAAAATATTTCATAAAAATATTAGTCAAAGTTCATATAATTTAATTCTAAAAAATGATATCATGACAATTAAAAGTGAGCAACAAAAGTTATACTCAACAACAATATATTCGATATATTTTCACAAATATTAATAGAGATGGATGGGAGGGGCAGCAGGCAATGGACATCGTTCTCGCACCCGAGCCTGCAGTTAGTAGGACCACGAGGACCCTAGTCGTGATTCTAGTTTCTATTCCAATCATCATTTTGATGATAAATCTCCTCGGGTCAGCTCTAGGCTAGCAAGTAGCGAACCTGCGACCTGAGCGGCTCGGTTCGGCCGAGCCCGTGGGCAAGGTGTTTTGTCCGTAGTCACAGCACAGGGAGTCTGGCGCCCCTTTACACTCATATCTCGACTTGACAATATATATATAAGTTTCACCTTTATATTTATACGAGGTAGAAAGATTATTTAAATACTAATAATTATTTAATTAGAAATGTATGCAGGTTAACCTTTAGCTTTCCGTTTTTTATATTCAAGTTATTCTAATTTCTTATCAGAATATTTTTATATTAATAAAAGCTTTCATCGGTAATTTTTATTTGTCATATTTAAACTTGATATGTTCATTATGAAAATGATTATTGATTATTTTAATTAGGAAAAATTGTTTTGACCAGAAAACTTGAAAATTTGTTTTGACCAGAAAACTTGCTATAATTTGGCCATAATGGTGAAAAATAACATATTCACACTATAAATTATTTTTTATTAATATTTTTACTCTTTTAATTTTAATATTATTTAATTAATAAATATAAAAAAGATCAATTTATTTTAAATAAAAAAACATTATAGCTTTTTTATATTTTTGATTAAATTTTTCTGATCATTTAACATTATTTTTTTGATTAGTTACCACCTTTGTGTAAATTTACAATTTTTAAGAGTGGAATCCAATAAATCATTTAAATACTGAGAGGTGAAGTGAAGTATTGAATGTTTAAATTTTTTTTAATCAGTCCGACCAGATATGGAAAGTATGACAAGATTAGCTTACAAGTAAATTATTGATAATGCTAATCATATCTATCGTATATTGCCCAAAGAAGTAAATAATCATTACTTTCATAATTACTCACTTGATTTAATTAATTAATTAATTAATAAATAAGAGATCAATCAATCCACTAAACAATTTTTAATTATTTTCTTTGGCCACGTATATGTGAACTATAATAATTTAAACGTAGAAGAAACATAGCACTTTAAGAATTTCCTGGTGTTTACGTAATAAATTCCTCTTTTTCGGCTAAAAGATGAGGACACTTGTCTACTTTTTAGTTGTTTTCTTTTTTGATATTAAAGTTTTACTATTTTAAATTTATATCACATAAACATTATATGTGAAAAATGCTCTTTATAAGATAAGAAAAAAAATTATGGTAAAAATCTGAATTTAAAAATTCTGATCAAAAGAGAAAAAGTCATATTCGTTAATAAGAAAAATAGCTACTTACGATGTATAGCAGTTTAAAACTCAATTTAGATGTTTAACAGTTTACTGCGACACTAACTACATCAATTTAATTGTGTATCTTTTAATTTATCTTCTTTAAAATATAACAATTCGACAACATCGAACATCTCAAAAACTTTTGAATTAGTTGAAAGTTCAAGGTTCTACTATTAAAGCATCTTTCTTCTAACATATAACTACTTATATATATATATTCTTTATAAAACATTTAAACTATTTTCTTTATTTTATCTCTTTCTTTTTCTTCTTTTAAAAAAAATAAAAGATTGAGCTCTAAGGCCCTATTGTTGAAAAGCAACATCTATTTACAAGGCCTGGTCCGAAAGTGACCCGGCCCAAAACAAAGATAGAAATTCGACTCTCTTTTTTATTACATCAAACTCAATATAAACAAAATATAATACTTCTCGTATTTCTTCATTCTGTAGTTTTTATAAACAAAATATAATACTTCTCGTATTTCTCCACTCTATAGTTTTTATAAACAAAATAACTTAAAGACCATCACTATTATAGATGAGAAATTACTGGGCTTGAAGTTTACAAAATAGGCTATTATTGTAAGTCCTTTAATTGGATTTCCTTCGACAACTTAAGCCCAAGTGTTTTCGGGATAGGACCAGTCGGTATGATTTGTAAATAGCCACTTTGTGAGTATTGCTTAACAAACAACCAAATTCTAAATTATTTATTTAAAACTAAGTCACTTCTTAATACAAAAATTATTTGTCGACAATTAACCAATTTTATGGTTGCAGTTTGAAATGAACCACTATTTCAGAATTATTTAAAATTAAGTTGCTTCTGAATACGAAAATAATATCTTGGCAAATATAAGCCTAAACTAAATCGAAATAACTTGTGCTTTTTTCTTTCGAGCTTTCTTGCGTCAACATACATAATAGTTATGTATATGTATTTACGGTCTTATTTTTTTTTTCTTCACGTAACTTTAGATACTAACGTCTCTACTTTTTGAACCAAGTATAAATACTAACGTCTCTACATCGATGAGGACAAATATAGATACTAACGTCTCTACTTTTTAAATCAAATATAAATATTAACACCTCTACTTTTTAAATCAAGTATAGATACTAACATCTCTAATTTACCACTAAATAAACTTATAAAAAGACACATTTTTCGAAGTGACTTCCATGTTTGCACTCCATCAGCAATATGGAATTTTCTTATTTTTAGAACATCATCTAGGAAAGTATCTACATAAGGTGCTATTATTTTTATAGAATTAAAAAAAAAAAAAAAGGTAAATACTAACAGCGTAACGCACCCATAAAAGAATACAAGCGATAACACTACGGATATATTCAGCTTGTCGGAATTCATAAAAACTCAATAACTTTTTGCACAAGAGCAATTTGCTAAGATATTTACAAAATATTGATAACAAAACAAACATTTTTCTTGTTGATAACTTAAAATTGTTATCAAAAGAGAAAAATTTTAAATTTTAAATCGATCACTAAATAACGCTAAAAGTTAGCTTATGGTATTATTATTGCAGATAGGTGCAATATATCTAATGCATATAATACCTGAAATAAACTTTTGAAGGAATCCTAACATGTATCACAATATATATTTATCAATTAGTGACTTACTCTCTTCGTCCAATAATACTTCTTCAATATCAATCACAGAAATAAATCCACATTATTAGTTTGTATTGATATTCCTTTTTTGTATTTGCCTTCAAAACTATGGGTAAAGCTAAGCTACAAAATTAGTTCGTAAACAACAAAGACACTAAGTCGAGTTCCACATCATCTTCATTATCATTTTGTTATTATCATTATTATTATGATACGCTATTTAGAAAAAGTGACAATTATTTTAAAACGTAAGAAGGGCATATATTTTACATGTGTCATGTACATAGCAGTAAAACAGTAATACTAGTAATTAATGACTGTTCTTGGGGACTGTAATATCTTCTGTGTTCAACATTAATTACTTTTGGCATTGAATTAGAAGTTAATTAAAGTTGTTGCTCATTGCTTAACTTTTCAGTCGTGAAGAATATGCTCTAAGCATATATAAAAGTTACTCCTCTTTTATTAATTATAAAGTGTTACTTTTTTCTGACCTTGTGTTAAATAATATTCTCCCATTTCAACTCATGTAACGTTATTTAACTTCATAAAAAATTTAAAATTAAAATAAATTTTAAATATGTTTGTGAACATAAATTAAAAAAAAAAATTAACATTCTTTTCTAAATTAACTAAAAACAAGAGAATGAGTCTGATTAAATTTGAATTACACAGTGGACAAATTGCACCATAACAAAATGTAAGTGTCAAATTTAATGCTTTTGATTCCAATAAAGAAATATTTATCATTTTAATACAACTCTGATCGATAAAACATAATATTTTGTAAGTAAAAGTGAATGGACGGAACATTTTAATAGAAGGAAAATAACAAAAATAGAAAGGGAAAAGAAAATGGGAATGGGTTTGACAGATGATTATCTGGTAGGAGCAATAAATGTGAAGAAATACAAATGGAAGAAAACTAGCGAACCGATGGATATTTGGGACTTGAAATTTTCAAAAGTCACACGCAACAAATATCTATGCCCTTCACTATTCCATCTAATTTAATGTACCAAAAATGAATAATGTATAACCAACAACAAGAGTTTGATGGATGAATAAATGTCCACTTATTTCGAATTTTGAATATGTAATTATTTTTTTATATAATAAATCTTTTTTTTATGTTAATTTATATTATTTTTGTTTACTTTTAATTGTCAAAATGTTCTTTTATAGAGTCAAATTATATTAACTTTGATTAACATTTTATGACATAATTTTTATCAAGTTTATTTGTGAAAAAAAAGCAATTTATAATACTTTTCGTATGGTTTTTGAATATCTAAATTTTTTGTTCAAAACATCAAATTAATATAATCTAATTTAACTTTAAAAGTTAATCAAATTAATTTTTGAAAAACGCAACATGATAATAAACGTGGCGGTGAAAATATATATTTGAGTCTCAATACGAGAATCGGATATATGATGAGAGAAAAAGAAAGAGCATAGCTATTAGGTTCATTTACAATTTAATCTTTATTTTATATTGGTTTTTAGTTTTTGTCATTCAAAGGTAAGTATTTTTTCGTGAGATATGAGTTTATATTTTTTTATTATAATATTTCATAATTTATGTTTTATACCTTTAAAGAATTTATACCTCACTAAATATAAGTTCAATTATTGACGTCAAAAGTTAAACAAACAATTCATTTGAAGAGTAAATTATGCTCTCTTAATAAATTTGTTTTTATCACAATGTGCTACGACTTATGCTCTAGTATCACTTTAATTTCCCTAAAATTTATAGTTTCTAGAAAAACAAATTAAGGGTGTGTTTGGTATGAAGGAAAATGTTTTCCATGGAAAATGTTTTCCTAGAAAATGTTTTCTTGGAAAATAAGTAGATTTTGGACTTATTTTCTCTTGTTTGGTTGGTGAGTAGAAAATATTTTTCGAAAATGATTTTTAGTGTTTGATTTATGAATGAAAAATATTTTGAGAGACATCTTTTATTTTTACTAGAGTAAAATAATTTATGAAATTGAAAATATTTTTTAAAAATAATTTTTTTTTAGGGTGGTGGTCGGGTGGGGTGGGGTGGAGAGTAGTGGGTCGGGGCAGGGGATAGGGGGTAGGAGTGAAAAAATAAAACTTTGAAGTTGATAGTATTTTAAAAAAAAAAAATTAATTTTTTTGGGGGTTGGGGGTGGGTAAGGGATGGCCGGAGGGGGTAGGAGTTAAAAAAATATAAATTTTAAGTTGAAAATATTTTTAAAAAGAAAAATTTTTTTTTTGGGGGGGGTGGCCGGGGGGGGGTCAGGGATCGGGTGAAGAAATAAAATTTTGAAATTGAAAATATTTTTTTTAAAATTGATGGTTTTCCCCCAAAAAAAAATGTAATTTGAAATTGGAGGAAGTTTTGGAAAATGTTTTCCTTAATTTTTGAAGGAAAGTCATTTTCCTTAATTTTGAGGAAAATGAGTTGATTAGGAAAACATTTTCCAAAACTTTTGTCCCAACCAAACATAGGAAAATTGGAAAACATTTTCCAGAACACACTCTAAAGATCAATTTATTTAAACGTCAGACGATTGAATTACTATTGAATTATATGATTAAATGTAAAGTATAAGTGGGCACCAGTTGAGGGCATACAAAGGCAAATGATGTGTAGTTTAAAAGAAAGTCAGCTTTGGGAAAAAAGTGTTTAAAACCAAACCAATTGATTGTTTCACAGAAACACAAGAAAGTTAGAGCTGGCATCTACCCTACCTTCCTTTCCTCCATAAAAAGATACCTAATCAAAAACTCTAAAAAGTTGTTAGGGAATCAATTTTTAGTTTCACTTTCACTTTCACTATGCACGGGCAAAGGTCTTGTTTGGTTAAACAAATTACAAAATCAAACAAAGACGACTTCGTTTTAAGTACATAACTAGAACCTTCTTGTTAAGAATCGAGAGTATTTACTGTCGGTTACAATCTTTGACCAGTATTATAACGATGATGCAATTGGTATGTATCAGAAGATTTTCTTCTGTGCTATGTCAAAGTAATTCATATATGTTTTGATATTTTTGTAAATGTGCATTTTGAAAAGTTTTTTAAAAAAGAACAAACAAACACGGCTTAGTGACCATTAGGTTCACATGAAGCCAAATGATTTGAGACTTACAACTAAAAGCCTTTTTAAGTGATCATTTGGTTCACATGTAGGGTTATATAAAAAAAATACGAATGAATTGTTATTTTAGTAACGAATAAATTAATTATGAGTAATTATTTACTCTTCAAATTTAATATATTTTTTTATATAGATTTTCACGTGATTTGAATATTATTTAAAAGGAAAAGAACGAATCTTTATTTCTATTTTTTTTTAAATCTTAGATCCGCTCTGGCTCGCGGCTTTGTTATTCTTGTACCCCCACAATCAAAGGAACCCATCAAATTGAATAATAATACTAGTACAACTTTTGTACTAGTGATGCTTTTCTTCCCCTATTTTTTTTTTTATTTTTTTCAAACTTGTCTTCCCCATTCATAGTGGAGAAGTATTACACACTATTAGTAAATATTTTATTTTATTTTTTGTGGTTTTTATTTTCTAAAAAATATGAATATATGTGATGAAACCCAATGGCCAATATTAATCACTTGATTGCAATCAATTCAAATTTCAATTATGATATTATATGTAATGTTGGGTTCATACCAAAACACTTGCCACCTCCCCTCTATTTTAGACTCTAAATTTTCTTCTGTTTTTATTCCTCCCACCTCACATCTTAAACCTATCTTTATCATCATTTGATTACACACCCATTTCTTCCCCCCCCCCCCCCCCAAAAAAAAAAAAAAAAAAGAAGCTTCATGAAAACTCCAGAAATAATTTAACAGACTAGCAAAGGCAAATTCAAAAATTAATTCTATGAATTTTAAAGAGGAAAAAAAAAAGATTACTCAATTTTGAATGAATTGTTTTACACAAATATATATTTTTACATAATTAAAGTTATTAAATTCATTATTAAAAAATTAAAAAATAATTATCACTTTTGAAATGTTAACACTAAAATGTCACTTGTTTTTAACTATACCATTAACATTAAAGAGGAAATTATTTTTAATATTATTCAATTTTTACATAGGTATCTAATAAAAAATAACTTAACATGATCAAACTTTAGGTGAAAAAAAGCTTCTTTAGCGTGTATTTTTCCCAAAATACTTTTTTATAGTTTGCTAAAAAAACAATTTATGTTATTTCCGAAACACTTTATTCACAAGAACAAGCACTATTAACCTTCCAATAACTTCATCAAATAAACTATTTTTAAATTTTAATGGACAAAATTTATATATTAATATGTTAAATTCTCTTTTTTTTTTTTTAGTAAATTAACATTTTGAAGTATTTGAATCAGTTGATAAAATTTCTGGTTTTACCAAATGCAGCATCTCCAGAAACATCAACAATGGTGTCAATTCTGAAATGAAAAAAAAAAAACATAAACACAACAAAAGCAAAATTGAAATTCAAGAAACTGTACTTGATTCAAAATTAAGCTATTTCTCATAACAACATCCACCACCCCAGATTCAGAATTAAACGAAGATAAAAAAAAAAATCAATACGATTCAACACCAATCATATCAAACTACTCCTATAATCTATGGAATAATAGAAATAATATTAGTTATGAATTTCTTCAACATGGGTTACTTTCAGGTGGATTGAAGAACTCAGGCTCCAGTTTAGTTCTACAAACTGGACAAATCGGATTTTTCGAGAGCCAAGTATCAGCACATTCAAGGTGAAACCCATGGTTACAACCCGGAACAACTCGAGCAATTTGCTCATTCTCAATTTCATCCAAACACACCGCACAATCGTTACCCATTACCAATTCATTCCCAGTAATTTTCGGTAGTTTGTCCAATTGAGCAGCAGAAAGACCTAATTCCTGGTCCGTTTTTTGGTTATGGTAATTTTCAGCGCCGGGGACGGCAGATTGGTAAGCAGCGGCGTACC
The DNA here is from genome assembly GCA_022817965.1 of Solanum lycopersicoides. NCBI lineage: Eukaryota > Viridiplantae > Streptophyta > Magnoliopsida > Solanales > Solanaceae > Solanum > Solanum lycopersicoides. Next base: position 93,984,387 of record CM040621.1, on the reverse strand, counting down.
AGAGTAAACAGATGTAGACTAAGAAAACAGCGCTCATTCCAACACAGGGAAGAAACAGAGCGAGAAAAACAGAGACAAGCATTGTTTAATTTTGAAAAATGAACCAAAAAAAATTATTATGTTTTACGGCGGGTGGCGGAGGTGGTGGCGCCGGAGAAGAAGAGAAAGAATTAAAAAATTGAGTAATTGGCACACCATGCTGCAGAGGGAAGATTCATGGAGGAATGAAGAGGTATTTATATACAGAGAAATAAGGCCGTGTTTGGATGGAAAAGTTTAAAATGTTAAATTAATAAATGAGGTTAACACCTGGGACTGACCTGGGAATGGAAATGGGGCTGAAAGAAGTAGTGACGTGTAAGAAGAAGAGAGGTAATGGCTGTTACATTGGGAAAAACAAAGATAAATAATAATAATAATTTAAAATTTGTAAGGTACCATTTGGCAATGTAAATTACATAAACCTTACTAGTTTATGAGTTAATTACTTAGTCATATTTTAGTTTATAATATTACATATTTTATTAGATTTTAGTATTTTAATATGTCTATATACATCCAGATACATTATCTGGAATACATGAGGTGAAAGTTACATGTGTTTTTCTTGTCTCCATTCGCATCTTGCTTTTTCTTCTCTCTATTTCCATGTATCTGATAATAAACATAAGTATATTTTTTTAATATATAATAGAAAACTTTTGATTTACCGTTGAACTACTTAATATTTTGTTAATATAGGTAATATAATAGTAGATATGACCAGTAAAGTATATTAAATTATGTAATGTTTTCCTATATGTTTCTGTTCAAACATAATTTCAAAATTAAATTATAATTTCTCAATTAAAATTCAAATGTTATTTTTCTTAAATATATCTTTATTCATAAATCAAACATCTATTTATTTAATAATAGACACTAGTAATAATAGTGAAATTATTATGAAAAAAATTAGGAGAAATAAGTAATTAATAACATTCTACCAATAAAAATTATTATAACAGTACATATTTGCCTATCAAAATAACATTGATCTCACACCTTGTCATCAACTAATAAATTGATTTTACATGAAGAATGTTTTAATTTACCCATAATTTGAGTTGAAACTTATAGATACAAATCAAATCAATAAGAATAATATTATTATGGAAAAAGAAATTTCCTAAAGAATGAGTAATACTAATATTTTACATATCGCAACTTTGTGACAATAGATAAGTGACTTAAAAAAAGCGAGTTAACGTTTATTTCACGTTTTATTATCACATAATAAAGTTGAATTTACCTCTTTTATACGAATAATTTATTTATACGGTAGCTTAATTAAGTTGAAATTTATAGGTACAATCAAATTAACTCTTCAAATTAATTACGTATATCTTAATTCTTATAAAGGAAAAATAATGGAAACAACTAAGCAACACCTCAGATGGACAGTTACGTTGCATTCACATTATTAGATGGTAAAATTTATTCTACTCAAAGTTTATATGAAGCAAATTAATAAATACAAGATTTTTTCTGCATTTAACAACTAATTATGATTAGGTGATTCGTATGCGGTATGTGTGCACTGCCATCAATTTTAACTATTGAAATTAAACATTTTAGTTTGATATAAGAATCTACCTAATGCTAAAATATTTAACCAAACATGTGAAGAACGTAAAGAGGATATATTTCGATCACTGAATCAGTCAATAATGATTAATTCAAAGTCTAATACATCTCGAACTTATCATATTCATATTGATAACAGACTTCGAACGGTCGAGAAGAATCTAAATATCCGAGAGACAACTCAAACAATAGCTAGGTCGTATCTATTACATAGCTGGAACTGACGAAAGTTACTGTCCGTTCATTATATTACCCCACCCCACCCCACTTCCTATTATGTAATTAACCGAATTCATTGATTACACACGACTTATACATATTTCTATCAGTTAATTTATCGTTTAACTTATTATGCACGACTCTATTTATTAGTATTTTAATAAAAAAATTATATATATGAATATTATTTTTGAATTCTAGTTTCTTAGATCAAACGACACGTAAGAGTTTAGAGCCACATAGGTTGAGTATCAATTTCCAAATTATATTTGTTTTTTTAGTAAAATTTAAAAATTAAAAAGGAGACGCCCAAACAGAAATTTGGCTGCAAAGGACGCGTTGCTTGAAGGTCAAGGAACAGAACAAAAACTTTCCTCCGCAACACATGCCCTTCAACTTTATGGCAACGTCCTTTTTTTTATTCGATATTTGATATATTTATTTAGTTAAATACGATATTATTGAGTTAAGAATAAGAAAATAATATTGAAATTGAGGAGATGTGAAATTATAACCAAATTATAAATTTAATATTTGTATATATTAATGAATACCTTAATGCAAATATATTATTAAATAATATTTATGTAATCTATACTTCTAGCTCGGCCCAGGTATTGTATTTCTTTATAGCGCATTTCCATATTATTATTTTTCCTTGTCGTTGAAATTATTTCTTTTCTTTTTTGTGCCTTTTTGCTTAGTTGTTTGCCACAATTATTCCCCCTCACTCTTTTATTTTTTAAAAAAAAGTTATTTCTTTTATTAGTATTTACCTATATAGCTATTTCCTTTTTGTTTCCTCTAAATTTTGTTTGAAAGTACTAACGTATGTATTACAACTCAATTTATACATAAACTTGTTTATGTTGTTAGCACCAAGGGCCGTGCTAAAACAAATAAAGTTTTATTTACTTTTGAAGAAAAATTTTGAATTTCAAACTATGAAAATGAAGAATTCTAAATTAAAATTATTTTTTCTTTAAATAGGGTCTCAATACTTTGGCCAGTGATAAATATAAAATCATGGCTAATAAAAAGTGACATAAATATGGAACAATGTGAACTAATAAAAAATGTCATTTTACCTTTTATCATGTAAAAACGAATCGTCTAATGTTTTTAAAAGTTATTCGAGCTCAAACTAAAGTACTCTTATTTAATATTATTTCAAATAATTAAAACATTTCTAATTAATTTTAGTCAAATCTTTAATACACATATACGTGAATAGAAATTATTGAATTTACGTAAATTCGGTAATATAATAATATAGAGGATGTGTTTCTTTAATGTAGTTTCTGATTCTAAGTGACCTTACTATATAATTTATACTATGTTTATTCAAAAAGTATGTCCTAGGACCACTATATAACATTCGTTAAATTTAATATTTCCAAATCAAATTAATTAAACAGATTCCTTAGCTATTCACCTGAAAATAAAATATAAAAACACCCACTTGTGTGGATTTCAAAAAACTTTTGAAGAGATATTTAATATTAATAAAATATACACTGCTTTTTCTTTACGGCAAAGAGTTAGAAAAAAGAAACTATTTTTTATTTTTTCTAAACTAGGCAGGTGTGTGGAGTTTATGAGTCCAATACATTTTAGAGATTAATAATTTGAGTTGATTAAAGATTGGTCTAAGTGCTAGCTAATTACCATAAGAGTTTCTTTAAAGTGATGATTAATTTATAATTAATTAAGGGTACGAATCCATTATTTCACATAATCTACGGACTAAAACAAAAGTTATTTTCAATTTTATTTGACTTGTTGACTACTAACATACTGCCCTTCCAAACAACTACATATGATTAAATATTAATGTGATTGGATTTTTGATAAAATAATCAAAATATCTTCAAAGGTTAATTTTTAAAACAAAATATACCTTTAGCTATTATTTCTTCTGTCCACTTTTAATTGTCATGTTATACATTTAATTTGATTAATTTTAAAGTTAAATTAAATTACATTAATCGATATTTCAAACAAAAAATTTAGTTATCAAAAACTATACGAATAGTACTATAAATTTCTTTTTTTGGATATGACTATGATGGAAATATATACGCCATAAAATGTTAGTCAAAATTCTTATAGTATGACTCTAATAAAGAAAAAATATGACAATTAAAAGTGAACGGATTCAATATAAAACTATTTTTTGGTACCAAGCCAAAGATGATAAGTTTGATATATTTTGGGTACAAGATTGGCTCAAGTGGGGCTCACGATCTAAAGTACCATTAGGCAGTAATGGAGCAAAACAATTATGCTTAGAGGATTAATATATATAAACATATATATAATCACACTTAAACTCTATTCTTAATTAGAAATTTCGAATTCAAATTCTAAAAGTACAGTAAAAAATTGTTATAGGGAGTTTGTAAAAATCACAAATAGACACTTTTCAACTATGTAAATCGATAGATATCTGTTGTTACAGGGTCTCAATTATATAAACATTGAATTTCACTTGGGAAATTTGAAAGTTCATAACAATAACAAGTTTTCATAAACAAGGTCGAAAAACAACTAGTTAAAGAGTATTCCTACCACGATCCCTCCTTTAATAGATCGTATACGATATGAATTCGAATGAAGTAGCTTCACATATCTGATTAATGTTATAAAAACAAATATTTGACAAAAAAACAACATAGATTTCAATTATCTTTTCTTGTCTAGTACTAAGCTAAAGAAGATAAGGTTGATTATTTTTTTTGTGTACAAGGGGATAGCAAGTGGAGGAATGAAGTAGTGTATGATATAAGGCAAGGTAGATATGTTGGGATCAGGTGGGGTTTTTTTACTTAGTAAAGAAACAAGTTGAAGGGTCATAGTTTCCACTTAAAAAATAGATAAGTTTGAAAATTTTCCTCTTATCCTTTTTGAGGTTTTGTTGTTGTTGATAGAAAGTGTATTATTGATGTGAGATTTTATACTCTTATTTTATTTTTTGCACTATCACTTTGATATTTGATTTATATTTTACTATGCAAATGGGTTGGTAATCATCTCTAAGATTAGACGCATTATATGTTTATATATATATTTGACCCTTCTTCAATTTGTTAGGCCACTATACCTTTTCTTTTATATGGACCCTTGTGTTAGGTTAATAATCATCTAAGGTTTTGGTTGGATGACAAAAAGGATGAGAAGAAATATCACAAGTATCTTTTCAATTCTTAAATATTCGAGTTTCAGCTAATAAGAAAATTATAAATTGTATGGGGATTTTTTAGGAATTAGTATGAATATTCGCATGAAACTTATTTTTCTACAAAATTTCATATCAATTCTCAGGAAAACCTTCATGTAAATCAAAATTTTCTGATAGTGAGAAGTGAAACGTCAAGATAATATCATGAAATTTCGCTTGTAAAATTTGAAACTTTAAAATAGTGGCTAGAGTGGTTGGTGGGACTATTCCTATAAATGAATGACAGTTAAATAAAGAAATAACTCTCAAAAACACACTTAAACTATTCACTTTTTTTTAGTTTTATACCTAAACTATTGAAAGTGTGAGTTTATACCTAAACTATCACTTTTTAGTTTGAGAAACACATCATAGCGGTTTGTTAATGCAGTTTCTCTTTTATATGAAAATACTTTGACACATGGCATTCCACATAGATAAAGTATTTTATCTAGATAAAAAATAAATAATAAAAAATTAATATTAATTAAAAATTAAAGATTACTATCCAAATAAAAAATTAGTAAATTATTTTACTTATCTCACTCCCTACCTCCTCCACGTACCCCCTCCCCGCAACAACCCCATCCTTTAAAAAAAAAAATTATAAAATATTTTTAAAAATTTCATATTTCATATTCCATCCCCCCCCTCCCGATAGAAATTGATATTATTTTATTTTAAAAAATCTATCCCATCCTATTTAATTTTTTGCTCCTAAGTTTTATTTTTTTACGTTTTTCTTATTTTGTGTTAGATATGCACGTACATATATTTTTAGAAAAAAATTCTTGTAGTGTACCGAATATAACATAAACAACTAAAAAATATAAAAAGTCTTATGGCGGCAAGTAAAACTATTTTCGATATGTATATCTAAACACGGGGGGGAATTGAAAGCGGAGGGTTAAGTGGGATGGGTAGAATTATATATTTAAGTAAATAAAATAATATCTAAATTAGTATTTAAGAAGGGGGAGGAGATGAAATAAAAAATGAAATACTTTTATAAAAGAAATTCAAACAAAATAAAAAACTTTAAAAAATGGTGTGGGTAAGAAAAGTATTTTACATTTTATTTTATAAAAAAAATATTATTTTTTATAATGGTTTTTAAATTTTTAATGTAACTAATACTAATAATTTATTTATTTTTTGTCAAGGTTGAATGTTTTGTCCATGTGGAGTGTGATTGTGAAAATTCATTAAAATAAAAGAGAGAGTGTATTACACATAACATGATGATAGTGCTATAAAAGAGAGAGGTGTGTTTCTCAAACTAAAAAGTGATAATTTAGGTATGAAACTCAAACTTTCAATAGTTAAGGTATGAAACTCAAAAAAAAGATATAGTTTAGATGTGTTTTTGACACTTATCTCTTAAATAAAAGGAAGATAACGAAGATATGATTGACCATATTATGTTAATTTTTTATGTATTATTTCAATTTAGTCTGCAATTCGTACAAGATAGGTGAATTGTATCAGGCAAGCTCTGCACGACTAGCTATAACTAAAAAAACATGTAGAGGGGTTTGAATCTGAAACTTTCCATTAACAAATCACCTGTTTAATTAATTTGATTATTCTTATCGATGATTAATTAATTAATTGTTTATGAAGTTGAATCTTTAAAGAAATAATTGAATAGTCAAAAGATAATAGTTAGAGTAATAGTCACGAGTTTAAATGTTAGCTAGTTGTGTAAACATGATTTGATGATAAAACTAACAAGAAAAAAGGGGGATAAAGTTAAGTTTATTTATGAATTAGTAAATGTAAGTAATAACACAAGTACCCTGCTGATTGGGTCGTATACAAGAACCAACTATTAAAACCAAACAAAATTAAAAATAAATAATCAACAAAAGATTGTATGAAATAACAAATCATTAATTAAAAAAAATGTTAGTCATAATTTGTTTTGTTTTGTAATTCACAGCAAACATTCCATCTTTTTTTTCATCTGATTGGATATACAATTAACTCTTTTCGGTATAAAAATATATAAAATGTATTTGTGTTTGTATAAAACGAGAGAAAAGTGTATATAAAATACAACTACATATACTTATACACTTTTAAATATATAACTAAAGATTTTATTATACAAATTACAATATATAGATGAATTTATACAAAACTGAATAATTTGTGTAAAATTGAATGTATCTAGCGAATTATACAAATCAAAAGTTTCATATCAAATATACGGTATAAAATTTGTTATGGAGCGTAATCATGCAAACTATAGCTATAAATACAAATATAATTTTTATATTTGCTAAATATGAAAGTTGCTCTATAATTACCATATGACTTTTTAAGGACAGTATTTTTGATAAATGATCCTCTTTTTATTTTCTTTTATTACAGTTTTATGAACCTTTTAGACCACGGTCTATAGATTAATTTTTGAATAAATTAAAGATCTTATGACAATTATTAAATCACGGTCTAAAAACTTTGTGAGTTATATTATCTAACGATATATCAGTAGGATTGAATAATATATGAGTAAATATTAGACGTATAACATTATTCGAAAGAGTAATTTTAAAGTGTTATATTTCCACAACTTTTATAAACAGGGACAAAATCTGTTGGGAGACAAATGCATAAATCAGCCCAAAAAAAATCACTCAAAGGCATTGCTGGCCCATTAAAATGAGAGTTTGGGCCTTTGCATGAAAAGTCCTATTGGGCTTTATAGCCCATTAAAAGCCTGGTCCAATTGGGTATAATGGACAAATGTCACATAACACAACTCATTAAGATGCCCAATTTCAAAATTTCATAAATTTAATAATTTCGATACACCAAGATAGTTTCTTAAGGATGAATCGAAACAAGACGATTTCCTAAGGGCCTATGGGTTAGAAGTAGCGAATAAGACTGACTCAGATGAAGTTATTGGACCGAGTATAATATTGAAGAGTTATGTTAAATCAATTCTCAATTATTATAACTATATAAGAATGAGTTATGCGCATTATATTGTATATTTTGACTCAATCTATTCTTCTCACCTGATCTTCTGAATTTGTTTCTTGTCCCTTTTCTGATTACATATTTTATTTGTTCGATTCTACTATTTTCTTTTGTTGTTTAGACTCTAGAGTGGTAATCGTACGATATTGAGATTAGTGTAATACATAACACCATAGTACTTGTTTGGTGAAATTCTTATTAAAATCCATTTTTAATTACGGACTTCATTTATGATATTTTAAATTTAAGATTGATATAATATGAGTAAAGTCGTGGTTCAATAATTAATATCCATCTTTTTAATGAACAACATTAATTATCATATTGATTGTTTATGAGTAACAATAACTATTTACTTGATTTCAACATGTCGAAATCATCATTTTGTAATCAACGTTGCAAACTTTTACAAGATAATATGAAAAATAAATATTCTAAGATTCAAATAAAATTGAAATTTGCTACTTCCTAGTTTCAAAATATATCAATTTCAACAAATTTTTAAAATTTGACAATGATATTAGAAGGGGAAAAAAAATTCCCATGCTACTTGGAAATTGTGAAATTGATTGGATAATATCCTTTCATTTTTTTTTTCTCTCATGCATATCCTCTCCACCTTAAAAAATTATATAATTTCCTTATTTTAATACAATTACTAGAGAGTGATGTGTGTACATAATAAACTAACTTTAAGGAGCTTTCTTCATGAAAATATCCCACATATATTCAATTTATTTAATTAATCATCTATAATAGTAGTGATCTAATTATCATTTCTTCAATCTTAATTTATATGATAATAAATATTCGAAATAAGAAAATTAAAATCATATTATTTTTAATATAGAAATATATTATTTTTCAAAAACGTAACCGTTCTAGTAATTATAGATAACCTAATATTTCTATAAATCTCTTATTAAATATCCAAATTATAACAAATAAATAATCATTAAATTATTTACACATCCCATCATTCAATAATACATAAATAAGAACTCTTCCATTTTAATTTATACAACATTATCTGATGTGACATAAAGTTTAACAAAACCTTTTAACTTTATTATTTATATGGTAATCATTTATTAAGGATATGATTTTTAAAATTAAATTATTACTATTTATAAAAAGATACTAACATTTTTCTAGAACAAACTAAAACAGAAAGTGTGCTAATAATATAACGTATAGTTTATTAGTGAGAAAAATGTGATGGTATATACGTGGATAAGCTTGAACAGCAAACCGGTTGGACCGGTTATATGGAGTTAGGGCAAACGAGAAACTCGGCAATATAAATAAATCGAAAATGAGAGCCAAAACGGTTAGGGCGTAAACGAAGAAACGAAGCCGAAGAAGAGGGCTCTTCTTTCGTGGAGAAGAATAATACTAATCTTATCCTTATTCTTATACCAAGGTACAAATTATATACATATTTATTCTCAGATCTAATTGATTTTACCCTGATTTCTTTCATCTGTAAGTTTAATTTCATTAATTACTATTCTGTTTTGTTAATTGTTGAGATTTGATGAAGTTTTTTGATGTTAATTGTTGAGATTTGATGTTTATTGATGGTTTTATGATGAATAGATGGATCGGTACCAGAAAGTGGAGAAGCCAAGGGTTGAGACACCTATTGATGCGAATGAGATTCGGATTACTAGTCAGGGAAGGATGCGAAGCTATATCACTTATGCTATGACCTTGCTTCAGGTAATTTTTATGATAAAAATGTCATTCTTTTTGTTTAGAAGTATCGTCTGTATGCGCTGTTATTTTTTATTTTTTTTGGTTTATGTGTTTTGGTGTTTGTTTAGATGTGCTAAATTTGGTGAAACTGAAGTGACGATGGAAAAATGTTCTTTTTTTTTGGATTGAATTCATCACGTAGAAGAAGATTAAAATGTGTATACTTTCGTGCAAATTATGAAGTTTTTTTTTTCTGCTTTGGTTGTATCGCCTTTTGAAGAAGCATCTGTGTGCTCCGTGTTTTGTTTTTTAATGTTGTGTTATGTGCCTGTTTATCTGTTTCACTGCGGCCATTCAGTTGTATATGGTGCTGTGTTATAAAATTTATCAGTAATAGTGGAAGGAAACTGAAGTTATCATGGAAACGTAATTGTTTGATTGAAAGCATCACATAGAAGATTAGAAGTCTAATAGTTTTAATTGATTATATATTGTGAAAATAATGAAATTTGTTACTTTTTCTGCTTAGCACCTTGAATAAATTTAAGATTTTTCTTGGATGAATCCTTCATGCTCTGTTTTTTATTTTGTTACGTTATGTTATGTGCTTGTTTATCTGCTTCACTGCGGCCATGCCGTTATATATGATATGCTAAATTTGGCTTACATGGTTTATTAGTAATAGTGGATTAAAACTGAAGTGACGACGGAAAAATATTTGTTTGATGGGAAGCATCTTACAGAAGATGTAAATGTGTGTAGTTTTAATTGATTATATATCTTGCAAAGTATGGTACCGTGCATATGCCTGCATGGTGTGAATTCATGTTTTTACCACTCTATAATTGATATTATCCTGCATGGTGTCACTCTTCAGAACTTGACATCCTTGTCGTTTATGCTAATATTTTTAGGAGAAAGAATCAGAGGAGATTGTTTTCAAGGCAATGGGAAGGGCAATCAACAAGACTGTGACAATTGTGGAATTGATCAAGGTAAAAAGTGGATTTTTCTCCTATATAGTTTCTGTTGGTTCTACCTATCTGATTGCTGATGGAATTTTGCACATTGATATGGGGCTTGTGCAGAGGAGAATTGTTGGTCTTCACCAAGTAACGTCTATTACATCCACTGATATAACTGATACATGGGAACCCCTTGAAGAAGGCCTCCTACCGTAAGTGCATATTTGAAGCTTTAGGAATTAAGTTGTGTTGCTGTATGTATTGCTCTAATTATATACGTTACTGCTCTATTGGCTGCAGTCTCGAGACCACCAGGCATGTATCAATGATCACAATTACCCTCGCCAAAAAGGAGCTGGATAAGAATGCTGTGGGGTGAGTATTTTGGTCTTTACCGTGTAAATTTCCTCTCAAGCACGTGAGGAAGTTAGATTTAATTATCACTCTTGTGTGACTGTTATGTAATATTTCTAGCTTAATCTTGAATGCACGTGGAATTAGATCTTCCTAATTTGAAGTGCTTCCATCTATAATGTAGATGGAAGTTTCATTTTTTTTTACAGTTTCAAAAAATAAAATGTTAGTTTGATATATTATTATATCATATTACCAGTAGTCATAGGAAATATTAGATAGATGGTTGTAAAATTAGTTGGGCAGGAGGCGTTGTTAACTTTACAATATTGAAGAGTTCTTCACTTGTGTATTCCACATTTACTGGGCCTGAGATACATATTTCTCATGTACAAATGGTTGTCAATGTGCAAAACTGAAAATAATGTGGCCGTTGTGCATGTATTGTAATTTGGTGCGAGCAAATTGGTTTGCAAAACTTGTAGGCTCATGCTTTGCTCTCGCCTACAGGTACCAACCACCATTGCCAGCAGACCAGGTGAAAGTGTCAACAGATTTTGACTACGATGGAGGTTTGTTTCTTTATAAATTTATCAATGGATGCAAATGCTGGTAGTATATGAAACACCATGGTATTATTTGCTAATATTTGATTATTTAGAAGGATCTCCTAGAGGAGGACGAAGAGGCCGCGGTGGTAGAGGAAGGGGAAGGTCCAGAGGCTTTCCAGGTACGAATTCTTTTGGAACTTTTACATAAAGGCTCTGATGATGATGTAATATTTAGAGATATAATTCAGCTAACACCTGCTAATAGATGTTTTGATGCTTTGAGAGTTTGCTTGTTCTAAGTGCATGGGGCTCATTGAAGTTGTCCTCTATCTGTTCAATATTAAGTTGGAGCAGAAATCCGTTTCCTGTTACCTTTCTAATTATTAATTTTTTAAAAAGCAGAACTGGTATCACCTTTAAATGTAAGTTTGTTCTCTTCCTTTATGTAAAACCCAGACAGAGGAAGTATGCATTGATGTCCTGGTAAAGAGATTCATTGCTGGGATAGAGAAACTATGCGTACATGTCCTGGTAAAGGGATTCATTTTTAGGGAGATAAATCACCAAGTTCGATTCACAGCAGGGTCGAAGTTAGGTGGACTCATCCTATATGCCTTAGTCAAGGCTCATACCCCTCCTGACACTGTCCTGATTAAAGATACAATTCAGTTAACACTGCAAATATATGTTTTTGAAGTAATTTTCTGAATAAATGATGAGTGCTAAGCTTTCGGAAAGCTATTTGTCAACCCTTCTCTCAGCAATATCTAAGTGCTTGTGTGTGTGCATTTTGCTAAGAGGTAGATTTCGATCGAGTGAGGTAATATGCTCATAATTACAATTTTGTAAACTTGAACAGTTCGTTCTGAATGCTTGAATGAAATATAGGCTTCTTTGAGATATGGGGGCAGATAAATGTTGTCTTAAAGGTTCTTCATGCATACTTTCACTTTATGTTCTGAATTCCAGTTACATGTGCTTAAAAGTCACTGACATTTGAATGACATGTACAAGGAGTACTCTCTCGTTTTTCTTTACCATATTTTCAATTGACAACCGTATGTTGGGAATGATGAAAGATAATAGGGATGCTCTCTTTCCATGTTTAATTGGCTGATTTCACAGAGAGCGAGTGTAAGTGGTTATGTTCATGACATGACATGTTTGTTGTTATTTTATCCAGGAAATGGATTTATGCCGGTTGAGTATGATGATGGTGGGTATGATCGCAATCGGAGCTATGGTAGGGGTAGGGGTCGAGGTAGAGGTCGTAGCTTCCGTGGCCGTGGAAGGGGAGGGTACAATGGTCCACAGGATGCCCAGCAAGATGGTGGCTTCTACAATCAAGAAGCTCCCATGCAGGGACGAGGTAGATCTTTGCTGCCTTTCCATAGTTTGTGTTTGTTCTATGGTTTATTCTGCATATTTAGTCTAGGCGCACTGCTGCTGATACCCAACTGCCCTTGCTTTCCCTTTCAAATCCAATGACCTTTATTTGATGCAATAGTTTTCCCTTCACTAGAGTAGTGGGCATCGCATGTGGTTTGTTTCATGCTGTAAACAGTTGTGAACAATTTCTTGGAAATCCATGCTGGAATTGTTTATGCAATCCGCGTGCTGTGGAGCTCTTGGTTTGACAACTGAGAAGATGCATGTCCTCTAATAGTAGACATTTTTGTTTCTCCAACAACTGAGAAAAATTGCTAGTTATCTATGTGATTTTTCTATTCTTCACATCTGTAGCTAATATTTTTGTTTTGTTGTAGGCCGTGGCCGTGGAAGGGGAACCCGTGGTAGGGGACGTGGATTCAGATCTAATGGGCCGATCCAAGGTGGTGGTGCTTAAATGGCCAAGCTTGAAGAATACAGAGATTATGTGCTATGAGTGCCTGCTCCATGTTCTATGTTTTTCATTCGTTAGTTACTCCGTGTTAACAGTAGGTTATCTATCTGTAATCAGAGTAGACTAATTATAGATTTCAGGACCGCCCGTATGTGGTGATGTTTTCTTTTCTTTGTTTTTCATGATATCTTCTATCTTTATTCTCTGCTTGATTAGGAGGTTGGTCAAGTGTAATTTCGTTAGTGAGCAGCACATTCTTTGATTTGTCTTTGTTTGTTGAAATGTTCAGTGTTGATCTTGTTCGTAAATTGCCTTGTTTTTAGGTGGCTGAATACCCCCAATTGCATATTTTTTTACTGTTTTTAATGCTCTTTGGAAGCAAGTGAATCAAGTCTTCGGCTTCTACAGTGACGTTGAACTATCTTAGATTGGTGTATGCTTCTTATTGAGCAGTGGAATATGTACAGTGGGCGATGGTCACCTCTTTTAAAGAATTTGTGATTGTTGTTAGACTGTTAGTAAAGGGTTAGTGTTGGTTGATTGTGTGAAAATAGTTCCTGATGTAGAATTATGAACTGAAGATCTTATCGTAAATGGATTAGAGTATTGTATCATCATGATCGCCTTTCTATTAGTTAAATTATTGTCTGTGAGAATGGTTGCTACTTAAAAATAAGGATCCGCAAGCTTCAAATTCTTAATCTCTGTCTCCAACACATAACTCAGTCTAAAGTAAACGTTTTAATACTTGGATGATGTAAAAGTGACGATATAAAAAAGAGAGAATCACAACTAAATTAACTATAAAACACATGAGTTTTAAAGAAGTCATACAAGTTGGGTTTTGTTTTTGCCAATTTAACAAGTAAAGGATAATCTATATATGGAATTGTAAAATAATGGACCAGTCAATTGTGGTGTCCTCCTTTTTCTTTTTTACATCCTCTTTTTCTGCTTAATTTGTCTCGTTGACATTCTTCAATAACAGTTTCATCAACTTTAATTTATTCAACATGTTTTATAATGCAATTTGCATATTAATGTATTATTTGAATAACTGGAAACAATCATTTGATCTAAACAGATCATCAGCCTTGAACCATTCAAAGTTCTAATTACTTGTTTAAATGTCCAAATGATTAGCATTCATGATTCAACAGTGTTCTATTTGATTGGATTATAATAGTCCCCATTTATGCGCTAGTGTTTGACTGGTCACAACTTTAACAAAATTGTGATATGAAACAAGCCGTATGTATTTTAGGTTATAGATTTTGGATCATAATACCATTTGCTTTTCGGGTTCTAGATAAATTATTCAACAATAACAGATTTAGCGTAATCTCATAAGTAGAGTCTGAGTTGTTGGTGTGTACTCAACTTTATCCTATTTGAAAAGGTAGATTTTTTTATTTTATTTCTGATAGACCCTCTGAAGTAAGACATATCAAAAATCAAGTTGTAACACAAATACATTAGTGTATAAGTAATACTGATAACAATGAAGAAGAGAGATTGTTGTAACTAAAAAACATATGATGATCGAATCCAAGGAGACTATTAAAATCAAAGAATTAGATAGTAAAAAAACAACACATTATTTAATATTGACAAAGAAACTAGACAATAGTCGATTAACCTACCGACCATTCCCTGATTAACGATTGAGAAGTTTAAAGTAAAATTATTTGTAAATAATGAAGTATATAACATAGAAATGAAGCGAGTAAGAATTTAATCGTCTTTACGAATTAAATTATAAAAAAGAAGAGAAATAATTTAGTAGTTTCTTTGTTTCAAATCATCCTTAATTTTTCTTTTTAAGAGTGTTAATCGAGTTAAATATTTAAGAAGAAATAACTGATCAAGATAAATATTTTTATAATTAAAGTTATGAAATATATTTTGTAAAAGCTTTATATAAACATTTAAATTTAAAAGACGGATGGATAATATATATGGACCTGAAATATTATATTATTGGTCGTTAGACGTGATTTTCTACCAGCAGTACCTTTACTCCACGTGTCTACGTACTGTTTGACAATTTATTATCACAAACCATATGGTAGGTATTTTTTTTTTAATCTAAAAAAAAAAACAAGAACCATAAAATTATATGGTGCATATTCGAAATAGTGGACTCTATGGCCAACTATGTTTTGCATGCCCGAATAACTGTGGTGGGATAAATATGATTTCATAATTTGCTAGTATGAATTAAAAATTTCAATTTAAAATTTAGTATGAAATAAATTTTGATAGCATGTATTTTTTTTATTTATAAAATTTATAATGTGACTTTAAATTAATTGAATTGTATTATATAAATATCAGATATTAGATGAAAAACGAAAATAAAATTATGTTAGTTTGACGGTGGAGACAACAACCACATGGGTAGTTTCATGAATTTTCGATATTGGAACTCATCAAAAACATATTTTTTTAATTCTTTAATTTCTTGCAGGATAGAATTTTTCAATTTGATAAAGTCTAAAGACCAAAAATAAAGACATGTTTCTACTTTTCTCCAAACACACCGTTAATTAAGGCATAATTTGGTGTAAACTAAATGAGGAAAGTCTTTAATTAACCAACCTTATGACCAAAGAATCAAATAAATTCACAATTTTTTTATTAAATGAAAATGCTTTTACATTTGGTAGAAAAATTAATACTTATTAGTCACTTGAAACAAATAAGTAGTAATAGGCCAAAACCTCATTTCATCATTTATATCTATTTCTTTTAATCATGTTTCACTGATTCAATCCAAATATTTATTTTTCAAAAGTTTGATCAAATATACTACGATTGACAATTTCAATCAAAAACTCATGCATTATGTTTTTTATTCACGTATAATTGTTAAACTTAAAATTACGTATATGTCTTTCTAACCCTCGAATATATAATATTTCAAAGGTGTACTAACATGAATACTCACCGTCCAAGATGGGTAGATTAGCAAAAAACAATATCAAGATGAATCATATAGTATAATTGTCTTTTAACTTAATAAAATTATACTTAATATGACATCTAAAAAGGGTATTTATCAATTTAGACATAATATAAGAGAATAAATGCATAATTAATATTGTTGTTATTATGTAATTGGACCACATAGACAAGTATAGTAACTAAAGAAGGGCCTAAAAACATAAACATGTGCAATACACATGAGTTTGATGGGACATATGCACGTAATGTCAAAGCAAAGCCATGTGAGGTTGCAAAATTTATATAAATTGACAGAAAATATATTTATATTTTATTATATTATCCTAACTGAAAACATTGAATAAAATTATTTCTCCGTTTCCATTTATTTTTCTTTAATTTCACTGTCACTCGTATTTATTTGCTTTAATTATCACATTATTTTATTGTCGATACTTTTCTTTCTTATGAATATTGTGTACTGCTTCAGTTTATGTATTTCCTTTTTCAAACAGCTTTAAAATGCTTTATTTAAGTCTAGGTTTGTCGAAACAATTTTTTTATTTCTATGAAGTAAAAGTCAGATTAATTAGTGTATATTTTATCTTTTTCAGATCGCTACTTATAAAATTATACTGAATATATTATTGTGATCTTAATTTATTTGACTTGATTCAGAATCAATCTAGTTATTGATTGGTGTGAGAATTTTGATATTGAAATTTTTTAAAATAAAATTTATATATTTAAAAATTACATATAAATACTACAAGTCTTTAGAATTAACTAAGAATTTAAGATAAATAAATTAAACCGGAGTCCCGAAAAGAGATAAAATTGGAAAAAATTATAAGATAAAATTGAGATGTGATTTTGATCCACAACTGATTCTGTGATGGAAAAACCATGTGGCTAGGAGAATAAGTTTGATATATTAGAACATGGCTCATAATTTAATAAGATCATGACATTTTTCTCATTTTTATACACTAAAATTACTATTTATGAATTATTTGTTTTTTGTTTTCCATTCACCGACATATCCAAATTCCTTTTTTCCCTCAAAATATTAAAAATTTAACTCAAATATACAACACTCTTTTAATCTACCTACTCGTGAATCTTTATAAAATTATCAAATTTGTAATTAAATCGTATGATCGAAGTATAATTAATTCTTGCAGAATCAGTTTTAACTGTGTAATTTATTGATTCAACTGAACTAATAGCTTAAATTCAAATTATATATTCCACTATAAGAAACTGTTAATTATATGGGGATTTTTCTGAAATTTTTTGATTTTTTTGAAAAATAATATGAAAATTTACAGAAAAATAAGATTCCTATGGATTTTCATACTAATTCCAAGAAAATGGAGAGAAATCCCCATGTAATTAACAGTTTTCTTATAGTGTTCGTTAATCTATTCAAAATTACTTTAATAAGTAAAAAAATATTACTATAATTTAAATTTCATAAATTAAAAAATTTCGATTTCAAACCTTTAATGAGTTGCAATTTTTAAAAAATAAATAAATGTGGTGTCCTTTTTTTCTTCACAAACAAGTTGCAATGTTCACATGTGAGGTTGTTTGCATTAAATAGCCAAACTTTCCCTATATAAGTATCAGCTACTTTTCATGGCTTAACCATTATTTCTACAACACATACCATTTCTTCTTCCTCAATTTTTTCTTCTATATTTTTCTTAAGAAAATGGCCAAAATTGGCATTTTAACATTAGGTTTCATATTTGTTTTTTGTAACATTTTGGTTAGTACTGCAAATGCTTTCTCTGCTTCTGGATGGATGAGTGCTCATGCCACTTTTTATGGAGGATCTGATGCTTCTGGCACAATGGGTTAGTTTTGCAAAATTTTGCATATCACTAATTTACTCTGTTTTATACGACACTCTTTTCTTTTTAATCTGTTCTAGAAATAACTACTTATACAATTTTATCGCTAATCATAACATGCTACTCTTATAGCTATAGAGATGTCGCGTGTCATATTTAAGACCATAATTTTATGATATACTTTTAATATATCATGAAACTCTTTATATTGTCTTAAATTAATATTTTACGAAATTAGAATTTGAAGTTTTAGTCTTTTTGAGTCATTAAATTATAAATTTATGGTATATATTAAATATAAATTTGTTAAGTCAAATATGAAGTATTAGTCAAATTAGTGAATTCTGGTCTGTCTATCCCTCTGTAAAATGATAGAGTAGTGAAAAAGATATGGATCTATTTTAATAGCCCAAATTTTACTTTTACAAAAATTTTATGCTCAATTAAATACCATTGTATCGTACGAGATAAGATAGAAGGATTTTGATTATTAACCAATCATTTTAATTTTTTTTTTTGCTATGGAATAGGTGGTGCTTGTGGCTATGGAAACTTGTACTCAACAGGTTATGGTACAAACACTGCTGCATTAAGTACTGCATTGTTCAATGATGGAGCATCATGTGGTCAATGTTACAAAATTATGTGTGATTATAATCAAGATTCTAAATGGTGCATAAAAGGAACATCTATTACAATTACAGCCACTAATTTTTGTCCACCAAATTTTGCACTTCCTAGCAATAATGGTGGATGGTGCAACCCACCAAGGCCACATTTTGACATGGCTCAACCTGCTTGGGAAAAAATTGGTATCTACAGAGGTGGCATTGTTCCTGTCATGTACCAAAGGTACCCTTTTCTTAATGTCCCGTTCGTTTTAATTTATTTGTCTGATTTTAATTTGACATGAAGCTTAAGATTTAAGAACGTAAGAAAGATTTCTGAATATACTAGGCTTAAATTAAAGATATGTATAATAGATCACAATATCATATAGAAATTCAGAGTTAAGAATTGTGAAAAAAGAATAGTGATATAATTTTGTCTGATTAAAAAGGAAAGTAATAAACAAATCAAAATGAAAAGAATATGGTTTAAGGTTGTCTGATTTATCCCCAAAAAATATGATTTGTCAAATTTGTTTAAGTTTGAACAAATTGTTATATCCATGGGTCCCAAGCTGGATGGGCTAGATTATAAATGTTAACATTTGCATAAATAACCACTTTTTGCGGCTATTTAAAATTTGTCCACTAAATAGCCTAGTGGGCGAGATTTTGTCTACAAAAAGGAGAACTCGTCCAACTACTTTTAAAGGCAATTTATTTCATTTGAACTAACACTAAGAGAATTTAAAGAGTAGCCTCCAAAAAAGGCTATAAAATTAAAGAGGTATAAATACTTTCATTATTTAGCCCAACTTAGCCTGTTTGTCTTGATTCAAAAAAATCCTAGATAGATTATGCCTCAACCACTTTAACACGTTTAAATTCAGCTCAAACCACATATTTTGACACAATATTTACTTATAATAATAATATATCCAGTGAAATTAGGTTAATAGTGTAAGAGTTCTATACACTATTCATATATATACATTTCAATAGACAATACATACTATCAAATCTCTTTATAATTATCATTTGTCTCGATATGTTTGACCACTTACCATATAACATAACATAGCAATGAAATACCAATTTTAGTGAAAACATATTGATATAAACGATACTGTTTTAGAAAGGTCTGATTGTGACGTGATGTTTGTGTGTTTGCAGGATTCCTTGTGTGAAAAAAGGTGGAGTTAGATTTACAATAAATGGAAGGGACTATTTTGAGTTATTAATGATAAGCAATGTAGGAGGGGCTGGATCAGTTCAATCAGTACAAATTAAAGGGTCAAGAACCAATTGGATGGCAATGGCTAGAAATTGGGGGGCCAATTGGCAATCAAATGCATATCTTGATGGACAATCTTTGTCATTTAAGGTCACAACATCAGATGGTGTCACTAAAACATTCTTAAATGTTGCTTCATCCAATTGGCAATTTGGACAAACATATTCAAGCTCTATTAACTTCTAAATTTTTTTTAAAAAAAATCAAAAAGTTCGGAATTTGAAGTTTATGAGTTTATATATATACGTGTGATAGGCAGCGGCGTGCTTACTGTTTTACTGAAAGCAGCCCGCCCCCCTTCCTCTGTCTTCTTTTATTCGATATTCGAAATATACTGGCTCGATTATTGATAAAATAAGTTCATGAACTCTAGTCCGAAGGTGCTGGAAACATAAATATATTTGAAATTTATTGTGTGTATGTAGTGTAGTGTGAAATTTGCATTTTTATTTTTTATATATCAAAAGAATATAATAAGACTTTTTGTCCTTGATGCAAATGTTTGTAGGCGCATCAAACATATATACTTCTGATTTTTATTTTATTTTTTGCCCTTTATTGTAAGCTTGTATTGTAATAAGGTCATGTTATACATATATTGTATCAAATGTTCCTATGTTTTGCTTCAAAATTACTCTTTTCGTCTCTGTTATGAATTCTAAAATTGTTTCAAATCATATGTCCTCGTAGAAAATCAAGATGATTTTTTTCCGTCTAATTGCTTTGAAGACTATTGACAACACTTTAATTATAGTAATGTCACATCAAAACATTCAATAAAGAGTAATTATATCTTGAAACATAAATAAAAATAAAAAAAACGTATAAGAAAAAATACATTAAATAATTAGAGATGAAAATAGTAATTTGTAATTATCAATTAGATAACAATAAAATTATTACAGAAAACCCCATCCACAAATGAGCATTAATAATAGCATTCCACTTTAAAGTAAAGTGAGATCATATTATATAATTAGATATCATTTTGCTTGTTTCTATTCAACCCTATATCCAATTATTAACATTGATACAATTACATTTCTATTCAAAGTACATATGAGATATTGGACCTTTTCTTGTTTTGGTTCAACTCTATATTATATCCCCCAATAAAAAAACATTAGCCTTCCTCTTTAAAGTAAGTGAGGGATTTGTCATTTTGCTTATCCACTTTGCAACAACCACTCAAAACCTAAAATCAATATATTTTAACGGCATAATATATAAACATGACCCTTAAGTTAGTTTCAACAGAGAATTATGCCCTTCAACTTAAGTGTGCATAAGTAGACATTTAAACTTGTATAAAATTGAACAAGTAGACACACATGTCCTGCATGACATAATACTTGTAGGACGCCACGTAGAACACAAAATTGCCATGTAGGGTAGGGCGAATGTGTCTATTTGTTCAATTTTATAAAAGTTTAAGTGTCTACTTGTCAGCTGACACCAAGTTAAAGGTCATGTTTATACATTATGCCTATTTTAACCCAATGGTGTTAACTCGTTTTGTTGGACTTTAACAACATCAATATTAGTTATTAGTCTTGTACATATGATTGAGTTGGTGTAGCAGATAATATTTTGTAATGGAGGTTAGGGATTAATTCTACCAGTCAATGCTTTCTCAGTCAAGTCGGTTGCATTAAACTTACCTAGTATAATTATATTTATGTCTCATGTGTAGTTTGCAAGATAATATACACAAATGATTTACTTAATGCGCATCCAAAAGTAACGATTGTAGATTCCAAAAAAAGAAACTCAGATCAAAGGTTATCGAACTAACAATGCTCTGTTAGATATATATAATAACAAACCCAATATAATTACACTAAGAAAAAATAATAACAATTCATTATTGACTTAACTAATAGAATGATTTATTTAACATTTATGAAAAGAAGGTAATGGGTGTTTAGTAGTAAAAAAGACTTTGTATCGAATAATATAGAATTGAGATTATATATAATGGTAAAAGGAAAAATTTATCCACACTATTATTACGTCAAAGTTCAAACTAATAAATGCATAATATATATTTGCTAAGATGTTATTACTCATACTTAATTACCATTATTAGCGTATGATAATATAATTTGACATAAATATTATGCGTAAATAAATATCTTCTTTTTCTATTGTTATTTTTAAGTTGTCTCGATATTCGAACAAATGAAAAAAGATAATAATTTTATAATCACCGGCATACTTCAATTTTTTTTAGGTGTTTTTTTTTAACTTCAATTTTTTTTTCATGTACGTTTTTTGCATAACTAAATTTCATTTTTTTTTAAAAAAATGGCCGACTTGCGGCAAGTCAACTCTTTAATGGATAATAATTGAGAGAAGTAGTTATTAGTTAAATTAAGTTGATATATATTATTCAAAATACAAATTAATTAAAAGTGTTATTTAATTCACTTTATGCCATAAACATGTACACTTCCCTACTCTACATAAAAGAGTTGTTAAATTTTCTATTACAATTAAGTGTAGTGTGGTCTACATATTACATGCACATATATTTTGGTGACAAAATTTTGAAAAGTTGGTGCATTATTTAGTTGGTTTGGAAATTGAGATATCTAACATTTTAATGATAACTTCGAAAAATTTAAAGCTCGTCGCATGAGTTTGACCTATATAATTTATGTTTTTTGTATGATTTGCGAGTTAATATATTAAAATAGACTTCACTCAAGAGCATTTGAAAAATAAAAAATAAAAATTACCTTTTTGCCAAAAGATCACACGATTTTAAGTTATATATTTGTATCACATGAAGTCCTCAAAGTTTACCATAATTTTTTTTATCGTTAATCGATCAGCATGAGTCACTTATTCACTTGACTAACTCCCTTTTTTTTTTTGGCAAACAACAATAAAATGGATGATTAATTATTAGAATCATTTTTTACTTAACAAATGAACATGTCACTTGTTTAATTGGCTAGCTCCCATTTGAAAATCGAGAAACCATTATTGTTTAAAACAATAAAAAAACTCAAAGTGATTAATAAATTAAATTTGTTTCTCTCTAATTAAGTTACCAAACAAAATTAAAATTGGTAATTATTTCCCTAATTATCGAAACTGAGATTTGTTTTTTCTGGATCAAGAAAATGAACATGTCCATATATATATATATATTAAATAAAAATGTGTTAATCTTGATTCCCATGTGGGGATTAAGCAACCATTGGTTTTCCCCTTTGTGTCTTAGTTGCCAATAAAATTAAAATTAGTGATTATTAGAACTTGGATCATATTTTTTTTGCTTAAGACAAGAACTAAGTTATTTTATTTTTAAAAAAAAATGTGTTAATTAACAACTCCAATTTTAATTGTTACCAAACTTTGCTAACAAACATATGATTAGATTCCAATAACAACTTTTCATATATTTTTTAAAAAAAATTCCTCTTATATTTTCCCTTTAAATACTCATAGCATAGTTCCTTAACTCTCACACTCAATTAATTAAGCACAAACAATATACTATAAGCTTTCAATTTTTGATAATTTTGATGGCATTACAAAGATTTCTTGTTGTTTTTGTAATTATTTTTGTGTTATTTTCATGTGTAAATGCACTTAGCTCCAATTACTATGATCAAACATGTCCAGATGCAGAATCAACTATTAGACAAGTTGTAAAAAAAGCAATGTCTAATGATAAAACAGTTCCAGCTGCTCTTTTAAGGATGCACTTCCATGATTGTTTCGTCAGGGTACGTAAATTTAATTTTTATTTCTATATATAACCATAAATTTTAAATTATCATACTTTATAATCTCAATATCATTTGCTAGAATAATATCGTAAAATCAAGATGTAGAAGAATTTCATCATAGAGTAAACAATGTGTTTAATTACTTAAAGGGCTAAAGAACTCCCTTAGTCCATGAATAATAAAAGTTAATATAATGTTAATTTATTTACACATAAATTAATATATTAAGATGAGCTTAAATTGAGCGATATAATCAGATTTAAATAGTCAATGATGTGTAATTGTATAAATACGTTTTAAACTATCAGTACATTAAACGTGAAAACATGTACTTTCATTTACGATGATTATTTTATGTTGTAATATACTATATAGTTATTAATTATTAACTAACTTATGTTATTTTTTTTTTCTCTCAAATTTTTATGAAGGGTTGTGATGGCTCTGTGCTGTTGAATTCGACAAAAAACAACCAAGCAGAGAAAGATGGACCTCCAAATATTTCATTACACTCCTTTTATGTTATTGACGTTGCTAAGAAACAAATCGAAAATATGTGTCCTGGCGTCGTTTCTTGTGCTGATATTTTAGCTCTTGCTGCTAGAGATGTTGTCACTCTTGTGAGTTCTACTACAACCTTTTAAATTTTCGACGTGTGAAATTTAGTGACTAAATTAATTTGAATTTGTGTCATAGAAAACTATATTTAAAACAAAATGATGAAGAATACAATGCTACAATAATAGAACGTAACTATTAGGGGTTGTTTGATAGTGTGTATGATAATAACACCAAACAAGGTGTAGTTGTGTTGACATTATTTTTTGTTGATCGTTTGATTAGTTGTATTAATTGAATAGGGTGTTTTAGAATAGAAATAGTAACTCGACCCCACCATCGTATTATTAATGTCATGATTTACTATATTAAGAATAGTACTAAATATAGTGTATAACTAATATAACTATATATATGTTGAAAACACTATCAAACATGAGCTAATGCATTATTATTTAATTTCTCTAACACCTTCTATTAAACGATAAATTACTTTTAAAATATGTAGACAATGCACAAATGCATGTTTTATAATCAAGGTGTTCTAGTCTGTCAGTCTGTGTGCGTAGCTCGACTAGTCTACATCTTAAGAGGTATATGTCACCTCTCACCGACATACGTACTTCGTAACTTTGTCTATGAAATCTCAAACAGATAAGAAATTATCATCTTGTATTTTTACCTTTGATCGAATTTAAACCTGAATTCGAATAATTCTCAACCCTTTTCATTATTATAAATAAATTTTATGTTATTTTATTTTCTAGAGGTTATGAAGACTAATGTTGAAATTATTTATTGGGCCAATTTGTTTTAGTCTGGAGGACCTTATTGGGCCGTACCAAAAGGTAGAAAAGATGGAAGAATTTCTATAGCCAGTGAAACAAGACAATTACCTGGCCCAAATTTTAACATCTCTCAATTGCAACAAAGTTTTTCCCAGAGAGGCCTTTCTTTAGATGATTTGGTTGCACTTTCAGGTATAATTTACTACTTAATTTCACGTATAATCACTGAACTTATAATAAATTATCAAACTATTTTTGTATTATCCGTATGTATAAACATAGTTCTAACTTCTTCTTTTTTTTTCATATTCAGGAGGACACACTCTCGGATTTTCTCATTGTTCATCCTTTCGAAACAGAATCCAAAACTTCGATAGCAAAAACGACGTCGATCCATCACTAGACACATCGTTTGCAGCTAATTTAAAGAAAATATGCCCTGTTAAAAACACAACAAAAAATGCAGGGGCTACGATGGATACTACAACATTTTTATTCGATAACGCATATTATAAATTAGTATTGCAAAAGAAAGGTCTATTTTCTTCTGATTCAACTTTACTCACAAATTCAAGAACCAAAACACTTGTTTCAAATTTTGCCAATTCCCAACACGAGTTCTTTAAAGCTTTTGCTGATTCAATGATTAAGATGAGTAGTATCAGCGGTTCTGGTCAAGAAATAAGACGTGATTGTAGATTTGTTAATTGAAGCTTTATTAGAGGTCTTGAGTTCGAGTACTCAGTGTGGAGGAGATCTTTTTTTTATTAGAAAATGTTTTATTATTTTGTGAGACTTTCGAGGCAAAAATGACTTTGTAATTTCTCTTTTGATTTGGTTTGGTTTTTTATTCATTTGTGGGGGGTAATAATATATAAAATGTGTGTTTCTAAAGATTGAGAGGAGTTTGTGAAGGGATTAATTTGAGGATGGTGTGTCTTGTATCTTTATATTGATTTGGTTGTAAATATGCAAAAATAAATAAATTCTTGTTTTTTTAAAAAAAAAAATTGATTTCATAATTGGATATCCACTTATGGGAAATGAATGTACTCTTTTTGTTCCAACATACATTTATTCACTTTATAGTTTATTGTTTTTGTTTTAATTGTGGCATAGGAAGAATTGACATATGCACATAATTATTAAAATTGAAAAAGAAAAAAAATACAAATGGTGCCCAAAAAAGGTTCATTTGTATAAGTCAAATTATATATGCGTTTTAGTAGATCTTAATAACACAATCGATTGAATATTTAAAATTTGATTTTTCACCCTGTAATCCCCATATTTCTCCTTATCCTATCGCTATATTAACTAATTATAAACTACGGGCTTTAAATCAAATTCAATCATGTAGAACTAACCTAAATATCCATCTACCTAACTGATTAATTTTAAAAAAGTGAATAAATTTATAATATATGTATGATTGTATATAATAAGTGTATAATCTATGTATATCGACCAGAAAAAGCAAACAATATACGTGATTCACTCCTAAATTACTGGGCTAGAAAAACATTGAGAATGGCTTTGATGTGGTTTAGATTGGCCCATAAAAGTTGGGCTTATTGGGCCCAATAACCCTCGTCTCCTTCAACTCCTCTAAACCCCAAAGTAAAGCAACTTTCAACTATCCCTCCGTCGAGTTCAACTGGCCGGAGTTCCTTCCAATTTCCGATGACGGAGCAAAACGCCGACGAAACCAACACTGTCCAAACTTCGTATCTCGAAAACGTAAAACCGACAATAGTTGCTTGCTCTCATTCGGACACAGCCCAGAAATCAGAACCACTAATTGAAGAACTACAAGATGAAGAATTAAGGAAACTTTTGGTGCCGAAGTTAGAAAACCTCCCTATTTCTCCTCCTTCTGCTGTCGAATCCAATTTCATCACCTATTTTGCTCCTGGTAGTAAAGCCCACTTCGAATTCGATGAAATTGATGCTCTTCTTTGTTCGAATTAAGTAGTTCAGAACTCAAACTTGTTGAAATTAAGAGTTTTATTCCTTTTTAATTGTTGTTGCAGATTTTATGAAACCTGGGCATGATCAGTATGTTCATCGACATGCCAATGGGTAACAGAACTTAGTAATTAAACTCTCTGTGCTTTGTTTTTGCTGTGATTTTTAGTTGCTGCTTTCAATTTTGAAGTTTGAGTTTTTGCTGATTTTTTGAAATTGGGTTATTGAAAGATTGTGCATAATTGGGTTGGCTCCGACCCACATTGCTTTTAAGGATGAAGGCGGAGTTACTTCGGTTGATTTCAATGTGGGGAAGTCTGATCGGAGTGGAATCAAGGTCTCTGGAAAGCGAAAAAAGGTATTGATAGCTGAATTTTACTTGAATGAGACTAAAGATTGCATCTTTCTGATGAACTTAATCAACAATGAAAAGAAAATTGCAGCTTTATGGTGAAGACGTAAAGTAGCATAGTTTGTTCATGCAAGTCATTGCAATTCTATAACTTGTTAGTTCTGTTGTAGATAGATTGATCTCTACAAATGTTGTTGGATAGAAGTTGACTCTAGTTCTATGATTGGCAGAACTTGTTTAGAGTTTTAAGTATGCTAAGAATCATAAGGGATGGCTTTCTTCTGAAAATATGTCGAACATAATTCGTATTGTTTTCCCTATGAAGAAAAGCTAAAAGTTAAATTTGCTCCATTGTCTATGTTTAGTTAATAAAGGATAGCTTCGTGTGAGATAGTACTCGAATTTCTAGTGTTGCCTAATTGAGAACTTGCCAAAGGATTACTTTCTGAACATTAGCATACAATGCAAGCTATTCAGCATATGGAATTGCCTTGTCAGCAGTAAATATACGTGTGGATTATGTCACGTTAGTATATACTCTTTATCGTCAGCAAAACAAATGATTGAAATTATGAAATATGAACGAACATATGTACATTCTTCAGTCTTTTGAAACAACGTACTTTGTTGGCTACATAGAGAACACAAGTCGTCATTGCGGTGTACCACCATTTTGCCACATATGCACAAAAGTATGAACTGTGCAAGTAAAGCTAATCTTTCTTTGCTTTTGTGCTTTATGCTTCTAGTTTAATGAGATGAGGGTGTCATTTTGTTCTTATGCAGAATGCACAACATTTTGAGTCTAATACAGCATTATGTAAAGCGTGCACAAAGGATGCTTCTTATATTGTGAGGTATGAGTTTATATTCTTGCACTCCTTTCTTTGA
The DNA here is from genome assembly GCA_022817965.1 of Solanum lycopersicoides. Classification (NCBI taxonomy): domain Eukaryota; kingdom Viridiplantae; phylum Streptophyta; class Magnoliopsida; order Solanales; family Solanaceae; genus Solanum; species Solanum lycopersicoides. The sequence continues at coordinate 93,955,913 of CM040621.1, read as the reverse complement.
CATAGATTATCTTAAAATCATTAAAAGATGATCTGCTCATTTTTTGCAGGTGTTGTGTGAAAGGCTCTTTATTAGAAGTCAATGATAGGTTAATTAAGCAACCCGAATTGCTGAACTCATCGGTAGGAGTTCTTACCTTGAATCAATCTCTTCTTCATTTTGGCTTTTAGACGCTGAACTTCATTAAAATGAGCATCGTTTGTTTATGGAGTCATTATATCAATGCTGTCAGCAAATATATATATTCGTGATGATGAAGATCTTGGAACCTTCACTTGTACTACATTGAAGCTCGAAAAAAAATCTTTGGCTGATTTTTCAGAATACAACTAAATGTTTTGCATGATATGTTTTTATTTTATGATTTTTATTTTAAAAAAGAAGATATATTTTGATTCATGAGGTAGCTGCAGACTCGTATTTCTTTAATCCCTGGAAATGTTTGATGCTGAATTCACACCTTGTTTTGCTTGATGTTGATAAAAGGAGCTGAAAATAGGATATGCATGACCTCCATTATAAAAGTTCTGTTTTTTTCTTTTTCGTTTTAATATTTAAAGAGCTTCTCATAGACATGTTCCAAGTGGCATTAAGTTGTGTGTCATTTGATTGTGCCAATGATTGTGACATTGGACTTGTTTTGCATTTATAAGATATTGTTTCATTTGACATCTTCCTCCTAATATTATAATTACATTTCTGGTTGAATATGTGTTCCTCTTGTTTGCTTTCTACCACAGGCAGACAGGGAAGGATATATTGCAATTATAATGCCAAGGCCCACGGATTGGATCAAGGCCAAGACAACTTTGCTGGGCATTGAAGAATATAGAGAGTTGAGAAAGGTTACGTTGCAATTATAAACAAGCAAGGTGGCAAATCAGCTCGTTGAAGGTAGCATTTGCAGGATTGGAGTGTACGCTGTTGGAAAAGTTTGCGGATGTTCTCTCTCTGTAACAGTAAGATCTACTACTTCACTACACTTCTGTTATTGGCATACAGAAGAACAGTGTCAAACTTAATTAACGTTCTTCTTTGTACTTTTCTGGTGTATTATTTGGATGGGGTGGAGTTTTACTTGTCCACATTGCTCCATCAATCCATATTTTGTTTTTCAGAGTGATATGATAAAGTAACATATAGTCCGTAGTTACTATATGAAAATGCAACATGTCTATTATATTTGCTAATTTGCTAGAACATGAAAAATGAGAAGAATTTGTACTTGCTATGACCTCCATTAAGTTTACAAGAAAACAAAATGGAGGAAAAGAATTGTTCCATTATTAAAGACAAAAAACACGAAAAATTTACTCGTCTTTGTTGTCATTTTTCATTCAATAAATTGCACTTAAACTCATCTGCTGACCATTTCTTGTAGAACCATTCTTCTTGATCTGTTTATAGTGAGAAAACACAAGAAAACATGCTCTTCAAGCTCTTTCAACTTCTCCATGAAGCAGTCTTTGTTAATACTGTAATTCCTTATCGCCTCCTTCAACATATCTGCATTTTTCTTTCTAGCACACATATCAGCTACATATCTATTATGCTCGATTTCATCATATAGTCTCCTCACTAGCCGACTCATTGTATCAAAGTCATTTATCAATATGTACACCCCTTTTGCTGCTACATCTAGTTGTGCTATTAGTATTTCCAGTGAACTCGAACTCTTTTCCCTTCTATCCACCTTTGATCTTTTCTTGAATAGCTTATAAGAACAAGCTATTAACCCCGGGGCAGCCATAATGCCAACCATACTATGAAGAACTAGTACTAACAAAGCTATCATAATCCCAGTATACCCTATTGCAATACTAATTCCAAACACCCTCTTGCAAGATTTCAAGATTTTCATCCTCTTGTTAACTCTTCTGAACTGTAACGATAGTTTCTGAAGCAATAAATCATGTCCTTCGCGTGTGTCCAGAATCTGAACTTGGTTAACAACAGAGAAAGAGTTGTTTAACGAAGCAAATGATGCAAGTTCTCTATATACATTATAACAATGCCTTGATTCTTGCTCTATTGTCATCAATCTGATAGCTCTTCTTATCTTCCTATAATTAGCTCGCGTTTGTTGAACATTTTGAAGTAGTAATTCACAGATTCTGCATGCTTCTAAGGTAATATCGAAGTAGTTAACAATAAGGGGATGGAGTTGACAAGATTCAGGGAGTTTTAATAACGCTTCTTGACATAGATTTGTATCAAGTTGAAGAGAAGAAGACGATGATTCGTTTAATTTTCCATCTTCAAGTTGTTCTTGAACTTTATTGTATAGTTCTACATAAGACTTAGTCCTTAAGGCTTGAACATACTCTTCATTCACATTTGACTTGTTCACCAAGCTACCTGAATCGTCATTCTCTATTCTACCTGGAAAAAAATGCATCAAACATTAAAAATATGCACTCTCTAACAACTTTATTACATTATTCAGATAAGACGATCACACGATCTAACATCAATAATTCAGCATGAATGCTCCATACATCTAAAAAAAAAAGTCTATAATTAGCAAGAAAAAGAAGAATATGAAACTTACGTTGATTTTGGAGAGTAGATTTCAATTTGAGCCAGACCAATTTTTTCATTAGATGCAATTAGGAGAACTGAAAATGATTTTTTTTTTCCAGAATATAAAATTTGAAAGCAACTGATTATTATTATTATTATCTTTATATATGAGTTTGTTTCCCTGTTTGTTGTAAAAAAGCAAAATAAGTTTTAAAAACAGAAATAATTTGTGACTTTGAAGATTTATATAGCTTTTATAACACGTTTGCGTCTCCTATACGTGTAAAGCATCCTTCTAGCAAAGTAGTAACTTCTCTATTGACTAATTAAACAACCGCGTCTAAAGTATACACTATACATGCATCATGCTAAATCGAGTCCGAGCTCTACGTACAGAGAAAATTCTAATGAATCTTATAGTGTGCAGTTCAGATTTATTTGGAACTCGATAGGGGCTTCCGATATTGGATAGAAAAATAGACAAAAAAAAATATTTTATATTATTTGTCCACGTTACAAAGAATATGCGTCCTAAATTACTTGTGAAAATTGCAAATTTAGTTAAATTTTATCATTTTGTCCTTATAATTAATCTTTTTGAAAGTACAAATATTATAAATTTTCAAAAAGAAGTTCCTCTGTTATTAATCAAGGTGTGTATGAAAAAGAATTAAACTTCTTATTTATGATTTATTATCCAAGATTGTAAAAAAAGTCTTAATAATAGTCCATTAAAGTAATTTTTATTTTTCTTAGTAAGCTAAGTTTATTTAGATAAAGATATAACTGTTATTTTGGGAGAGAATATTAATCCATGTTAGATATAATGAGAGCAACCTAACATCACCACACAATTCATGTGGATTATATCACTAGCTTTGCTACGTACATTCCCCCAATAAATAAATAAATTAAAGATAAAATTTACTAACAATGAGTACCTTGTAAATGATATTTTTTTTCGTATATGTTTTTGGTATTATTGATTATGTTTAAAGGTTTAATTTCCTAATAAGGAAAAAAAAAGGTTTTTTAAATATATGAATTTACATTTATTTCTTGGAGTCCACGTTTAAGCTTCTTAAGGGATATATATGAATCATGGTGATACTCATGTTTTTCTCTTCTCTCTTTAAAACTTGGAATTAATATCACATGAATTTTGCTTATGGTTTATATTTTTTGCTTTCATTTTTTCTTTGTGAGGTGAGTAAGTGTGAGGTCAACACGTACCCAAAGTGCCTAGTCATAATTTGATAACAAACAATAATAATAATTACGTTTAAGTTACGCCTCAATCACACACAAATTGAAGTTAATGATATAAATAATCCACGTATTAAATACCAATAATCAAATAGTTCATATGTTGATTATTTATTTTTTGTGAATATTCCAAAAATTTATGAGATATTCGAGATTTATAACTGTTAGACTTATTCTAGTATTTGAAAAAGTCTATTTGATAATATTGAAATAATAAATGTTGGACGGTAAATGCTTGATTCATGTTCGATTGGAAATAAATAAATATGCAATTATATCCACAATTTAATTTTCATGCGTTATATTAGGTAGACCACATATTTTGTAACTTATTTGAGTTCTTCCCTTTCCTTTTAAATCATCTTTTTCTCATTCATTTTTCCTTTTATTGTCACGCAACAATTAAGAAGCTATTTTTTTGAGAATCTATATTTTAAAAATAATATATGCAATGGATTTTATTGTGCAATATTTTGAGGAAGATCTTCGTAATAATTAATGTAAATTAGGTAAACTGCATATTTTTATTTATATACTATATAATAAACCGGGGAATCATATATTATTAATGCTAGTAAGGAAAATAACTTAAATTGCTTACCATTTGGAGAATTCCTCTTTATTTTAATCTACTTGACTTTTTTTAAAATTATGATGGAAAATTCACTTCCTTAAATCATAAGTTAATAAATAAAATTACGAACAAATAAACAGACAATTTATTTCTTTTGCTTCGAGAAATTAGACTAGTAATTTGAAATAGTAACAAATTGCAAAATGCTTTTGTGAGAGAAATTTGAAATTAGTTCATTTGGTAATAATTCATCAACAACTATAACAAAACTTAGTATTATAAGTTATGTTCATTAGTGAAACGTTTTTTTGGGTTAAAATCAGTAAATATTACCATATCATGTTTACAATTATTGCTTTAAAACAAACAAAGGAAACAATTTGACAATAATCAATGCTAATTAATATAAATATATATACATTTTCCTTCTGCAACCAAAATTATCTAAATATTCCTTCTAAGTTAATAAATATATATATATATAGGAAGACGATTATTATATTTGTAAAATAGGTATTTCTTTTAGAGTTACGTAATTAGATATATATTAATAGGACGATGAAAATTGTACATGATAAACAAAAATAAAATTGCAAAAACTTAAACTAAAAGTTTTGTTTTATTAAACTCATGCAAATTTTTGACATTATGATCTTTGCTAGTCTCAAATCAATCATTCACAACTAATGGTTAATTTGTCTAGCTAGCTAAGATAAACATCATGGCAAAAAAAAAAGACCTAAAAGTAAGGAGTACAAAAAAATTTAGTACTCCACCAACACATGCTTTAAGTTCAAAAGCATGGTAATAATTAAAAACTAAAAAGAAAAAAAAACTAAGTTAGAAAAAAAAAACATGCAAATTATTAAAAAAAAAACTAGACAACATTTGATCTAGTCTTGCAAAGGTTGACCAATTCTTGAACAACATCATCAATCTCTTCATCACCTTTGACTCTAATTGTCTCACTCATTTTCTTTGCTTTTTCCCTTATGGATTCTCCTTCTTTCTCCAAAACAACTTTATTGATAATTTCACTAATTTGTTCTCCATCAAGTTTTCCATCTTTGTCTCTAACAACTTCCAATCCCATACCTACTTCTCCCACAAGCCTAGCATTCAATGGTTGATCAAGATGCATTGGCATAGCAATTATAGGCACACCGATTTTCATGCTTTCCAGTACAGAATTCCATCCACAATGACTCACAAATCCACCGATATTAGGGTTTCCTAATATTTTCGCTTGTGGGGCCCAATCTTCAACTACCATCCCTCTTTCACCTACTTTCTTGAAAAAATCTCGTGGCAACGCTTGTTCAAGTTTGAGTTTTTCACCTTTTGGAAACCTCACAACCCAAATGAAGTTAACCCTACTTTGTTCCAACCCATGAGCAATCTCTTCCCTGTCCTCTTGTGACAAAAAATATTCACTCCCAAATGACACAAAAATAGTTGACCCTTTTGACTTTTGATTCAACCATGTTAAAATTTGTGAATTACCATCTTCACTTGTTGGTTCTTGAACAAGTGGACCAACAGGAACAACTCTCTTCTTAGTCAAACTAGATATATAGTCACAATATTGACCATCAATTTCCTTAAAACCTTTGATCAAAACAATATTAGTAGACCTCTTGAAACACAACTTAACACTATTGTTATCCCTTTGTTGTTGCTCAATTGGCTCCATCTCTTGATTTTTAATCATACGTGTTAGCTCATAATCGCGATAATAAATAGAAGAGAATGGAAACTCTGAGTTAGGATACTTGAAAGTATGAAACATGTAGGAGAACATAATCGCGCTACTAGTAACAAAAACAACAGATGGAATGTTTTTCTCCGCGGCTACCTTAGGTGCCCATGGTTGAAGTAGATCATATAGAAGTAAGTCAGGCTCAATAGTATTGATAATTTGAGTGAAAATTGGACGAGCCTTCGCGAAGGCCTTCTTGAGAGTGGACATAAGGTGGGGTGGGAGGCCATTGGTAGTGTGGTAATGAGGAGGTAGGTCAGGAAGGGATGGAAGTCGAAGATCAACAAGATGGATTTTTTCAGTTAAGTTTTCATTAATGAGTTTTTGTTTAATAGATATGAAGTTCGCAGGTGTTGAGCATAAGAAAATAGTAAAGTTTCTCTTAACGAGCTTTTTAGCTAGCTCAAAGAAAGGAGAAATGTGTCCATGTCCTAACCAAGGAAACATAAGAACACGAATCGACTTTTGATTAATCTCCATTGAAGCATCCATTTTTTTGTTCACTAATGTTTGTTGCTGAAGGGAATATGTTTGTTATGAAGAGAGTATTACAATTTATAATGTATGATATTGTCATAATTATGTTAAATTTTTATAAAAATGGAAGATTGTTGTGGAAATGGAAAATGAAATCTTTGAACGAAAATCATAGTATATATTTATAAATATTGCAAGGTTTTATTATATGTACGTTAATTTTTTAATCTTGTGTCCTTAAATAAAACGTAAGGAGAAGAGTTATTGTGGATCTTTTTATTGCCTTATAAATCTAGTACTCATTTACCGTTGATGAAAGGATAAAAAGAATTGGATTTTATAGTTGAAGTATATTTAACAATTATTTAGACCATCTACTTATTCACCTTACTACTATTCTTCATATCTTATTTCATTTCGATCGTTTGCATGGTAGGACGCATTAGAAAAAATAATATATGCATTATTTTTGTGTAGTAGTTACAATATTTTATTTGATATTATGATATGAATAACTAATAGTACATAATTTTTTTTATGGTATTATTAATCCAATGAAATTAATGCATGCATATTAATATAGTTAAAAGACATAATTATTCCTAAAATCTTTTAACATTGTTTCTATCGTATTTGTGAAAGGAATTTTTGAAAAGAATTTTTTTCTTTTAAAAATTATATAATGCATGCTTTTTTAACACATCAAAGCATAAAAAATATATACCTAATGTTTACATCAAAATAATATGATTTAGTATTAAAGGAGATGATCATGAAAACTTCAGAATGTTCATTTTTACTCATCAAATTTGAAAAATCAACAAAGAATTTATTATTAGTTCCTAATTGACTATAGTACGTCCTCTTTCATGATATATATTTCAAAATATAATTTATTATATTAATTAAAAGGCCATATAATAAAATTATGATTTTATTTATTGATTCTTAAAAGGTATAAAAATATATCATATTATTAATTCGGTATAATATCGTGTGAATGAATTTTATAAAATGGAAGGTCTCGTGATAATAATTATTATAAAATTACGTAAGATACAAAAGTTTATAGTACAATAAAGTGGCCAATCATACTCCTAATATTTGTAAAAAAAAGTAAGCCCAAATTCATTACCAATATTAGATAAATATATCCCTTTTAAACATATTGACTTTTCCAAAAATAAGATAATGAATTAGAGAATCATTTATCAATCTTTCAAATTATGAAGAGATAAATAGATAATTTAATCCACTTACTTAAGGACTTTGAGTGTCAGTTATATAACAAAAACTTTATAACATAAATAAAAGGAGAAATAATAATGACATGAGATAATATTAAGATCAAATTTTAATCTTTAATTAAATCATAAATACGAAAAATCAACCATCTACCCTTTATATTCACATTTCAAATCAAGACATAGAAATAATATAAGATCAAATAATAGTATGGGATTATGAAAAATCATGATATTAGTAATGCAATAAGACTATTAATTTGTATTTGTTTAAGGACTTCGAGTGTTGATTATAATGTAACTTTAATATAAAGAAATAAAAGGAAAAATAATAATGACATTATATAACACATAAGATCAAATTTTAGTCTTTTATTAAATCATCCATAAGGGAAATCGACCTTCTATTCCTTATATTCCTAATTCAAATCAAACATTTTTTTATTCCTTTAATTAAAAAAATAGATAAATTATAAGTTACCCTCTATTGTTGATTTTGAGATATTTTAGTAGATACCATTTACTTGCCAATTAATGAAATGTTACTTACTATCTAATTAACAAATATCTTTTTCCTTTTATAGAGATTTTCTCCAAGATTTTCAATATATTTATGTGATTTAATAATGGTAAGAGAAGTTCAAGAGAGAGATTTACATTTTGAAAAATAGGCAATTTTTTATGAGTTAGGCAATTAGATATTCTTCAATGAAAGAAAATGGTAATTAAATATTTCATTTACATTATTGGAAGAGATTGAAGAAGAAAAAAAATCATTATAAAAATTAATATAACAAAAATTGCAATAAGTTATTTGTAGCTCTTTAATGAGAAAATAGTTGTATCATAACACACTAGCGAAAAATATTTAAGAATTAGTATGTACCTATGAAAAATAACTTGTGATTTATATATATTATATAATTTTTTTATTTTTGGTGCATTTTAGTTGATTAATATGTAATCTCAATTATTGTCAAAGTTGTATGTACTTACGAATTTAATAAGAGTTTGATATTTTTATCAAACCTTTTTTTCCTGGGGCCTAAAGCAAAAATTTTACTGCTCTCCCTTTTGGCCTTCCCGATAATAATATAGAACTTTTTTTAATTATATTTAATAAAATCGTTCATTCAATATATGATGTAAAAACAGAGGTTAAAATAGTAAAATTAGAGATTACTATTGTCATCTGCATGATAAAAATATAATTACAAATTACTGTATGATATTTATAAAGCTACTATCTATTAAAGATTATAGCCCACAAGTTTAAATATCATTTTAACACGTTAATTTTTTTAGTTTAGATTGTGTTGTGATTTGGTAAATTACTATAAATCAAAATAATAAATTTGTAATAAGTTATTTGAAGCTCTATTATGAGAAAATAATTTTCGTATACAATAATAGTACAGAGTTGTTTGGTATGAGGATGAGAAAAAAGACAAAGAGAAAATTATCTCGAAAGTTACGGATTTGAATATTCCTTGAGATTAGTTATTCCACCGTATATATAGATAAAATTTCCATTATTATAGTTTTTATCTAAAAATACATAATAAAACTATTTTACTTTTTATTTAAAATTATTATTCTTTATTTCTCGTACCAAATGACTCGGGTAGAACTTGTATGTAGCATAGACATCACGTCCCTTGGGCCTAGCTTACCAATATTTGAGTTCAATTGGGCTCTTGTCATGGATACTGTTATGATTGACCAATTTACACAAATATACACTCTTTTAGGCTAAAATTTAAATTTTGTGTCTATTTTCAAAATAATCCTTACAAAATTTATCTTTCCAGATAACAATAGACTCAAGTTTAATATTTGGTTATTTTTCTCAATTTTATAAACAAAATACTTAACTATTGTGTGACGTTTGAATAACTTAAAAAATAAATAAATCATAATTAACATTTTCTATCATATGATTTTCAATTTGTTCATTAAGCATAGTAATAATGATTATAGCAACATTGCCTAGCTAGTAGTAGAATTACTTTTGATATTTTTTGGTTAATTAATTAATTGATGATTTACGTTTCGAAAATAATCTCTCTATTAATATGAGATAGAGGTCGGATAAGGTTTATTGACTCTCGTAATTTTCTTCGAATCTTATTTGTGAAATTTTATAAGTATACAACTATTATAATTAATTAATGGTTTAGATATTAAGCAAGAATTCCTTTCACTAGCAGTACGATTATATTGGAAATTATTTATTTAAAGCCTATTAAAAGGATAGAGTGCTCCCTAGCTACATATAAATTCTTTATTGCACCATTGATGGTGACTGTTTTCCAATTTTATTTATTTATTTATTTATTTTGGTTTTCATTCGGTTTTTGGAGCTCACATTGAAATTCCGATTAAATTTGGATCGCGTATTGCAGGGTTATTCAGGGATGACGCTCCCAACAAGATTTCCTCTAAATCCATGGCTCGAACCTGAACCTTTAATTAAGAGTAAAACACTTTTACCACTGCACCACAATCTATGATAGATGTTTTCCAATTTTATTTATTGCTTGTGATACAAAGTATGCCATGTTCTATATTATGTATGAATAAAGTATACACAATTCCACAAAAATGCCAAAAAACACTTATAGAGTATTATAAAATTTAAAGCAATTATAGTCTTGTCCACTATTATTTTGGAAAACAAACCATTTCTTTTTGGAATTCAATATTATGTGTTTGATTTATTTTTTTACTACAAGGGCTTAATAGATCCTTTATCATCAAAAATTTAATTTAGCAAAATTCAATGCTTTTACCTTCGATCGTTGAGATGTTAGGATTCATACTTGTACAACTTAAAATGAATTTAGTGCTTAAGTATATTTCATAAGTGAGATGATTTTATTATAGCTTTTAAATTATTTTTAGGGTTTATACGTGCATTTATTTAGTCGATTAATAAAATCTCAAATTATTTAAAGTTATGTGCGTTTGTCAGGATGTAATTAATTCAATTTTATACGTATTTCATAAATTTGATACATTTACCATAAAATATTTGCGTTTTTATCAGAATTTATTCATACATTATCTGTACATTAAAAAATATCGATTATTGTTAATACCACGTGTACTTTTTCGACAATTGAAATAACAAAATTAAGAAAAGAAATCACATAAATGACATAAATTATTACTCGACAAAATTAAAAACTTAATTAACTACACGACCAAATACTTCAATGTGTCTATACAATTCATCAATCTAACAGTATCTCTAATCCAAATTCAGAAAGCAAGTTTAATCTGATGAAACAAATATTCATACGTTTTGTCATTTCGTTATACGTCATTCACCCTTATTAAAATTTCAATTAATTCCACATTTCCAATAGTTTTACTTTAAACCTTTATATATTTTACATTTATCGAGTCGTCGATTAATAAAACTTAATTTGTACATACTTAGGGTTTCTCAAATTTTTATTAATTGTAAGGGCATAAACACCATTACAAAGAAATCTAGAGTGTCTTTTGGTAATTTCATTATGTTATTTTATTGAAATAAATAAGAAAGAGGATAGTAAAAATAAATAAATAAAAATAAAAATAAAAATAGGACACAAAACAGAGGGAGATAGTGATCACTGAAACCCTAAAATTTACAGCTTTTCTCTCTCACCTGATGCTTTCTAAAAACCTCAATTTTCTTCTCATCACTCTTCCTTGAATTTCGTGCCTGATTTTCAATTTTTCTCTCTGCATTTTTGTTTAATCTCTTTGATTCTGTTGATCGGTTCTGTTTTTTTTTTTTTGAATTTTTTTGAATTTTTTTGTTTTGGTTTTGAATGGCCACGCCGCCGCCGGATTCTTCTGCTAGTCCACCGGCGGCCAATACGGATGGTGTCGCGGTTGTGACATCCGGCGCCGCCGCCGTCGTCGTGGGGGCTACTGTCAGCAGTCCTCAAGCTCGCCGGAGTTTGCAAGCACCATGGGCTCAAGTGGTTCGTGGTGGGGAGGTTGAAGCAGTATCAGTGTCAAGTCCTCGTTCGCCGTCACCGATGGCAGCGGCTGCCGGTGTTTCGCCGGAGAAAATTTCGTTGTCGGATGATTGCTCGACCCAGAAGATTTCGCCGGAGATTTCTACTTCCGGTGCTCTGCCGGAGAGTTCTGATAGCAGTGATGGCAATGTAGGTCGGCCGAAGAAGCCTGCTTGGAATAAACCTGTAAACGGTGTAGTTGAGGCGGTTTCTGTTATGGGCGGGGCTGTTTCCTGGCCTGCTCTCTCTGAGTCTACTCGGCCTAGCCCAAAATCAGCTACTGATTCAGCAAAACCAATTCCAGATGGATCGGTTTCTGTTTCTCAGGTTTATTTACTATCTATGTTTATTTTTGTTGTCTAAAGTTTCGATTTTGATTTAGTTTTGTGTACTTTTGATGGCTACAATGTTTACTGTATTTATATTTATTATGTTGATATGGAGGAATTAAAAGGGGTATAAATGATTAATTGGTGTGTATATATGTTTTTTTGTGAATAGGGTCCAATAATTTCTCAGTCACCTCAAAAACAGGCTAATGTTAATGCTAACACAAATTCAAATGCAAATCCCTCTACCCCTGTTAGACAAAGATCAATGAAATACAGAGGTAGCAGCAGCAGCAGTGGTGGTGGTGGTAGTGGTAGTGGTCCAGGTGCTGGAGCATTTATTAGAACTCCGCCTCCACCTCCACCTCCATTGCCTCCACCATTTCCTGTAATGCATTTCCACCTGTTCTTGAGCCTCCTGTAAGAGGTGCAAGACCTGTTGGAGGATTTCCATCTCAGCCGCATGGAGTAAATGATCATTCTTCCCATAGAAATCATGGCAGGAAAGGTAACTTTGGGGGCCGACCTCGTGGAGATGGGTCTTATCATAACAATCATGGGGGAAGACGTGATCAAGATCGGAGAGACGTTCATATGGGTCCTCCATTTGCTCCTCCTCCTCATGCAGCGTTTATGCGAGCTCCACTCCCTGGTTCTGGCCCATTTCTTCCAACCCCTATGAGAACACCTTTTGTTAATCAGATGGCATATGGTAAGTCCTCTGCTTCATTCTTTAATAATCTAGTTTGCTAAATGTTACCGATTTTATTGTTGGTTCCTTTCAGATATGACTCCCTTCTTTTACGTTCCTCCACTGAGTCCGGAGCCCTATAGTGCTGTGCCTATCATCAACCAAGCTCCACAATTACCCCAACATTTGCCTTTAGTGGATCCAAATTTGCCTTCCTCCTTGGTTAATCAGATAGAGTATTACTTCAGGTAATTTTTAAAGCTATGAATGTAATTCTTTTCATTCCCCTTTCCTGTTCTCCCCCTTTTAAATAAATTTCTTTCTTTCAATTTATATGATCTTTTGTGACATTTATCTAACGAAGTTCCTTTTTTTTGTGGTTCAGTGATGCTAATCTTGTAAAAGATGTCTTTTTGAGGGTAAAGATGGATGAGGAAGGCTGGGTTCCTATGCATCTGATTGCTAACTTTCCTCGAGTAAGTGATATCCCTATTTCTGTAGTACATATTGGTTATTGCAGAATCGGCCTATATGATAAGTTGATAACACATCATTGTCTTTCCTCTCCTATGTTGATATGCTTAGGACCATGTATGTCTTGTTTTTTTTCTTCAAATTATTGGCACACTTTTTTTTTGCTTAAAGACATGACGTGTGTGAGTGATTGACTGTATAATCATGAATTGGCTGTGATTATCCTTGTATTCTCTTTGATATTTATCTCAGCTTGCTTAGCTAAAATCATTGAATCTCACCATAAAGATGTCACAAGTTCCTGAACTCATATGCGGAGATCATTTGAGCTAGTGAATTGAATATAGTAATTGTCAGGTGCTTGGAGATAAACATATGAAACTAGGTCATGACTCACAAAATGCTTTAGTTGAAATTGAGTTTCTCTTTGAATTATTCAGAAACTAGCTTATGCAATAACTGTTGAACTTGTCTAGAATGGGTACCAAATCTATACAAATAGACTAAATTCAGGATTGGAAGTGTACGTTGTCAGGTTTATTTTGGTTTCATTCCAGCTACCTATCCAAATTTGGATATTTTCAGATCCTTTGTTCTAGCTTAATGTCTTTTATATTAGAGCTGACTTAATCTTTCCTTGAACCATCTATGAAATTTACTTCATAATACAAACTGAAAATACTAGACGCGTAATTTCTCTAACTCTTTTTAAAAACTTATAGTTCCTTTGATTGGTGACCGAACACACAAGTTTCTTTCTCTACTAAAGGAAGTGATACCTCCCCAAAGCATCTTTGCCAGTCTCACATTTGCTCTTCCACATATATGTTTGTTGTAGCTTCTGGGGTTGTTAAATGCAGACCAATTGTAGAAAGAATTTTGATTGAGCTGTAACGTTCTGCTGTATTACATTGTTTCATGTTGGTTTACTTTTGATGTTTATCGGCATAGTTTCTGTTTGCTGATGGATGTTATTGCAGTTGACAGAAATAACTTTCATTGAAGAGAAAATCTGGAGATCAGAGTTCCATTTGGGGCTTTCTTGTTTATTTTATTTAATTTGTTGGTGCACTTACAGGAAGTCAAGGATAGAAAATTGGAATTGGTTTCCATTTCCTTTTTAATCAATTTAAAATCCGTATCCAAATTTATATTTTTTGGCAGCTGTTTTCTGAATTCTATAATTTTCACTAAGAGCATTTTGATTTGTTCTGCTTGAAATCGTTGCACAAAACATTTTTTTTATCCAATGGATACAGACAAATGATTACATGCCTAAGTCAAGAATTTGGTTCAATGTCCAAGTAGATTTTAGCACTCTTTATGGGATCTTTAAATAGTGGAATTATTACAAATAAGGCTTTGGATCTCGTCAATGCTTTTAGGACTTCTGTTATTCCTATTGTCCAGATCATTTAACTGTTTTCTCTTGGTGGAATTCTATATGTTCGATTATTGATTATGGCAATACTATTAGATGTCTATGAATTTTTATTACCTTGAGATTTGCAATTGTCTTTTATAGAGGGCTTTATTATTACTATTCTACTGTAATCTGCAATCATATTATGAGTTACGTTACTTGACTATTCATTTGACTGAAACATACATATCTGCAAAATACACCCAAAAAAGCCCTACTAAATATCAGTTGGGGACCCATAAATCTATGCTATTGGATTTTAAAAATCAGTAGGATTTCATATAAACTCCTTTGACTCTTCTATAAACTTTTTCTTATAGCAAGGGCATCAACTTATGTGTAACTAAAAAAATTGCTTTTACCCTATCAAACAGTATACTTTTTCAATGAAGGGGATTCAATTTTCATCAACTTAGACTTGCCTCTGCTAAATATGCTTAATATTGAAACCATATGTGTATGCAATTTCCATACTTGTTTCCTCGTAATATCTATTGTTTGGTCTTGACGTGCTTTTACAATATAGTAGTACATTTTTGTGGATCAAGGTTTTGCTTGTGGTCTGTTTTTGCAGGTTAAGAAAATGACAGAAAAGGTCCAGTCTGATATTATCCAGTTCATTTTGTATTGTTTGAGAGCTTCAACGTTTGTAGAAGTGCAGGTAATATAGCAATTATAACTTCTCTTGCCTTGATGTATTATATTCTAATGCTTTTAAGTGGGTTTGGAAAAAAGGTGTTTGATAATATTAGATAACACTGCTCCTCTGTATTTTGAACATGGTGTGTCATCAGTTAAGAACTTTTATCTTGTACTGCATAGTCTCGCTGCTTATCCTTTTCTTCCACTATTAGATCACATGATATCAAGTACACATTGAGGTTCCTGTAGTTGTAATTTCTTTACTGAACTGCCCGTGTGAGTTCTTGTGAATCAAATATTTCTTCATCTTGTTGGAAGCTTTTTTCATGAACTCAGAGAATCCACGTCTTATGGCATCTCACATAGTTATGGCCTTCTAGGGTAAGATAAGTGAGACTCGAGGAGCCTAAAGTCCTTTGCCTCCAATATAACCGTATTTGTTTTGGGTTGTCTTGTAAGGGTGCTGCATTTCGTACAACATAAACTATTTGAAATTGATTTTTGGTTCTGCACCAACTGTTCCACTCTTGCTGTATCAGCAGATGGGTGTTCTAATCTGTTACTTGAAGTAATCTTGATGGTAGTGATGTTATTTTTTCTAGGATGATAAGGTAAGGAGACGGGATGGTTGGAGGAAATGGATTCGTACTGCTGGCCAGCTTGCAGCTGATTCAGGTTTGTCCACACCTGTTGCATCGACAGATGGTGGTCCAACAGATTCCTTGCAGAATGTCTCTGAGAATGAATCAGCTACAAATATCAGCAGTGCTACAGAAGTGACCAATGCTCAACTGGAGGTAGCTGCTGGTGGCTTATCGGACGAATCAGCTAATCAATCAAACCCGGCTCAAGAAGAAGGCAGCGCTGGCGTGGAAAAAATCTCTACCAACCATGCATGAAACAATACTGTCGATTTTGCAACGAGTGGCAACTGTCTTGCATACTGATTCGAAGGAAGGTGTATTTGGAAGGTTATACATACATCATTTGCTGCCCTTGTTGGAGGCCATACTTTTTGCAGTTTTTGAGGTGAGTGGAAGAGTTAAACTAATGTGTAAGTTATCTGGTATAGAGAGTGGAACGATAGTGGAGATTAAAAGGATATACAGTTGAGGCTTGAGACTTTCGAGTCGTTTGGCTCGTATGCTTGCATCACATATGCAGGCTGGTATTCCATTGTGATTCAATGGAGTGAATTTGGATTTTGAGCCTAAGGTTTAACTTTTTTGGGTTGAAACTTTACCTCCATTTCAGAGGAAACATTCTGAAAATGTAGATTTAGTGCTTGGCTGGTATCCAGAGTGATTGTACTCTGCTGATTTTGTTATACTTATCTAGGCATATTGATTGTTTTAAATTATTGTTTCTTTTTTGCATCTCATTAGATTATAGTTATGTTTTAGAGATTTCTTCTCTATCTACATATGATAGAGTAGATTATGGTACATGTTGAGTTACTGCCTACCCCAAGAAGGCCTTGAGACTTCTGGAACATATAATCTATACGGATTTATCATGCTTAAGTGATAGATTAAGGTGAGATGTGTATTAGTTAACTATGATTTTTCGATAGTAGTCTACTGCTCGTCCGTGCTATGCTGCCAGTGGTAGCCAAACCATGTCGACGATGACTTGTTGTTTGCTAATAGTACAATAGTGGTGGCATTGCTCATGGTGAGTTGTGAAGAAATGTACCATGTATTCATTGCTGATGTTTGCCAAACCATGTACGCGACGACTCGTTTGCTAGTAGTACGATAGTTGTGTCATTTTTCCATTGCTGGTGTTTGCCAAACCATGCCGGCAGTGACTCAGTAGCGTGATTGTGACATTGTCCATGGCTAGTGTATGCGAAGACATGTGTCATGTATTTATTGTCGGTGTTCGCGAAACCTCGTCTACAATGACTCATTGTGAGCTTGTAGACTAGTAGTGACGTTGTTCGTAGTGAAGACACATGTCATGTATTCATTGGGTCGGCGGGGAAGTTACTTTATGGTAGTCATCTTTCAGAATAAGAATAAAGGGTCTTACTTTAAGAACAAGAGATTTGTGTTGATAATGAGTTGGGAGAAATAATGATTCAACTTTCTGAAGAACCACTGGATTTGTGGACCAGTTTTTGCTTTAGGAATATTATCAAAAAGTTGGTTTATAAGCATCTAAGGACCTTCATTGGCATTTCTATGCATGATACTTTTTCTTGAAAAGAAAAATTAAATAATATTGTATAAAAAATGGTTCGAAATTCTATCCCTTTTCATAATAAGTGTATTAATATATTTTTTAATAACAATTTTATTTCATAAAAATGGAGCATATAAAACATTACCAATTAAAACATGGTAGCACTTAAGCATGAATTCAGAGGCGGAGCCAGGATTTTCAATTAAGGGGTTCAAAATATGTAGAAATAGATAGCCGGAGGGTGTTCGACATCTATTATATATACATATAAATTTATTTTAATCATGTATAAATAGTATAATTTTCCACATATACTTTAGCTTCGCCCCTGAGCATGATCGATAAATGTCAAATAAACATCCAACGAGTCGTTTGGTTATCGAAATATATGTGATAACTAATCCTATCATCCGTGGACTAATTAATATCTATTTATAGCTGTCTGACATCATGGTCAATACTAGTCTAACAGAAGATAATAAAATATGTTTTGAACTAATAAAACAACAATCCGTTGTTCGTCCAGCGGTTAGGATATCTGGCTTTCACCCAGGAGACCCGGGTTCGATTCCCGGCAACGGAATTTTTTGTTTTCTACTTTTTTAGTATTTTAATTATCACACTATTAGTCGTACTTCAATTTTTTAGCCACTTTTATGTTCATTACTCGATCAAAGATAGACCCTTAAAACAATTTCTCTACCTCATATATCGAGATAGGGGTAAGATCTACCTACCCTATAACCTCTCTAAACCTTACGTAATAAATCAAATTACACTGAATTTATTGTTGTTTACGCAGGACTAATAATGACTTAGAAAAAAAAGACTCGAATCTACGTAACAAACAATAACACTTGGTGGGGTTATCATTGTATATGTGTAACGTCATTGTCAAAAATCTAAGGAATAAGCATCTTTCTGTCTAGGATACTACTTTAAATTTATGTAATAATCATGCTGGAAAATAATGATGATTATTAGGGTTGCAATATAATGATTCACATGCAGTTAGAATTATTTGTAGCAATCAAATGAAAAAGGGATTAAAAAGTGTGAATGTCTTTAAAAAATTATATTTCCCCAAATTAATGTACTCTTTGTTGCCTAAACTTTTGGGATGTCAAATACTTGTGTCTATACTTCTTTCTCTTTAACAAATATGATGAAAAATTGGAAATGCTATTATTGCGTGAACTACTTACAACATGTTTTTTAAGACGCTTCACTAACATGTAATATACGTGTTTACGTGAATTCAGTAAATTATATCTTAAATTTACAATGTAAATATTTGTCTATAGAATTTTGAAAGTTTGATTTCAAATGAACATTTTTTTAAATGAAATTTGTACAAAACTTCAACTTTAACTTCAAATTAACATAATTTCAAATCATGTCTAAACGACCCTAGAAATATTTGACTGTAAATAAATTACTATTAGATATTAATATTATACAAAATAATAAACTTCAAATTTTGAATTGATTTAAAAACGATATAATTGCCCAAAAGGAAAAAAATTGAGGGTAGAAAATTGATGCGCAACTGCTTGAAGTGAGTGTCGCATTGAAACACTCAAATTTTGTTACTGACCATAAAACATAAGTAGTTTGTTATTTTCTCCGTTTTATTTATTTGTCAAATATTTTTAATTTAATTTTTTTTTGATATTTTTTTAATTATATATTCAATTTATTAGTATTGAGTTATTGTGATTGAAAATATAGTGGATACATATATTTAAAAGTATTAATTAATAAAGATAAAATTATAAATTTATTATATCAATCACTAGTATATTAAATTAAAATTTGACAAATAAAAAGAGATGAAGGAACTAATTATTGCTACCCATTGGCTATAACTAATTTCGATCCATATGATCCTTGCTAATTTATAATCACATTTGTATATTTTAAAAAGACAAATCAGAAACAATTTTTCCTTTTAAAAATGGTAATGTTCATTATATATGTTACGTATCTATTACCTAATCATATGTATCAGATAACTTCGCTACAAGGTTTAGATACATAAAAAAAAAAGTTCGCTAACATTCTTTATTTTAGGCATACTACATAAACATATTCGTTAACTTTAATTCAGTTGATTTATATTTGTAAGCATTTAAATTTGTTAAAAGTTAAACAAGTAGATGTAAAACACGTGTATCTACTTGTTTAACTTTATGATGTTTTCATGCACATCCAAAATTAAAGATTACTACAAATACGAGTTGAGGTCAAGCTAAAAATACCTTTATGTACTATACTTTTTTTTTTTAATACAAAAAAATCTTTAAATGATTTGAACCACAAACTCTTGTGCGATTTTCATTACATTCACTTTACAAATAATAATAATAATAAACTTCAAATCATAGATACAAACAAATAAAACTAAGTACCAATAATAATAATTTTAGAACATCACTTTGAAATTTGAATGGCTAGGACAACCTTCCAATCTAATAGGCATGTAGGTTAGTTATACTTTTTTTATACCTAAGTTGATTTTGCACTTGCACACAATATAATTAATCTAATCTAGACTAATAAACGTAACATATTATATTACTAAAATACTATAATCCAATCACTATTCGCCACGTCGACGACGATCGCCACCGCCTTCCACCACTCCACTGTGATAGTGGCGTGTTTGGATAAGCATTAAACGCACTATAGATGGTTAAAATATATAGGCTATGGCAGGTGATTGACGGGCAATTATGAAGTGCGCACACGCATGAATACACCAAATAATGATTACTATATAATAAGATTTTTGTGATCAACATTTTTTAACTTTAATTCATTTATGTCATGACATTTAATTTGGTAACAAAAATGAAAGACATTGTTCTGTTTTTTTGCTTCCTTTTATATTTACTCTCTTTGCTTAGAGAAACTAATGCAGTTTCTCAACAAAAAAACAATGGTGTTTATATTGTTTACATGGGTGCTGCTGATTCGTCGAACGATCGCACGAAAAATCAGCAAGCAGAACTTATGAGCTCTTTGATAAAAAGGTTTGTTTATATTACTATACTCTCTTTGTTTCATTTTATATGACACTTTCTTTTATATTGTTCTCGATGTAGAACTCGTTGGTTTTAGACTCTTTTTAATGATATAATGTTACAGTCATAAAAATGTCATGACACGTTTATGAGGTATGTAATGGAAGTCTTTCTTTCTTGATCGTACTACATGTCTAATCAAACAACGTCAGATAAAAAACAGAGGGAGTATTAGTCATGGCTCTGAATTTGTAACAATTTTTTTGGCTGGTTGTTACTTTTTGAGACAGTTAAATTGGTAAATGATTCTGTTTTTATTTCTATTGCAACTTATGGACCTTTTAGACTGCGGTCTAAATATCCCTTTTTGAGAAAACTGAATATCTTACGAGAAAACGTTAGGTTGATGGAATTTTCATTATAGTTCATTTTCAAAATGAGGTTTTTTTAACATGTATCTTAATTCTGTTAGGAAAAAGATGCAGTTGTACACAGTTACAGCAATGGTTCTCAGGATTCGCAGCGCGTTTATCAGAAGCTGAGGCTAAATCCATTGCTCAAAAACCTGGAGTTATATCAGTATTCCCTGATCCAATATTGCAACTCCACACAACGCGTTCGTGGGACTTTTTGCAATATCAAACTGAAGTAGAAAGCAGTTCTGGTCCAATATCTGGTTCTGATAAAGCGTCACCAAAAGGCGTTGATACTATCATTGGAATCTTGGATACAGGTGCAACATTTATAAAATGAAGTGCAAGCAAGTTATATATATTTGTATTTTGTATGATAGAATTTAATTTTGACCATTCTTTTTTTCAGGAATATGGCCTGAATCAGAGAGTTTTAGTGATAATGATATGAGTGAAGTTCCATCTAAGTGGAAAGGAACTTGTATGGAAAGTCATGATTCCATCTCTTTCAAATGCAACAAGTAACTTCTAGCTCCTTCATTACAATTCGCGTATGATCACATCTGTTTTTCACCACATCATATAGTAACTCAACGTTACATAGTACGTGTAACAGTAAAGTCACTAAACTATTTTCAGTCACGTTTAAGTAACTGAACTTTTGCCTACCTTAACAGTAAAATCATTGAACTATACACATTATATGACTAGAAACTTATAGTGTTTGCGATTTTCTGATGTTTTATTAGGAAGTTAGTTGGTGCAAGGTTCTATGATGACTCTGATGAGGAAGGTGTAAGACCTTCTGGTTCAGCTAGGGATGATAATGGACATGGAACTCATGTTGCATCTACAGCAGCTGGGAGTTTGATTTCAGGAGCATCTTATTATGGTTTGGCTTCTGGGACAGCAAAGGGTGGATCCCCGGGTTCAAGAATAGCCATGTATCGTGTCTGCACGACTGAGGGATGCCACGGATCAGCTATAATGAAAGCATTTGATGATGCAATTGCAGATGGGGTTGATGTTTTATCTCTATCACTTGGTTCATCATCTGGTCTTGAAGTCGAGTTTTCTCGTGATCCTATAGCTATTGGAGCATTCCATGCTGTTGAAAAGGGAATCCTTGTTTCCTGTTCTGCTGGAAATGATGGCCCTGGTCCGGCAACTGTTGTCAATGTTGCACCTTGGATTCTCACAGTTGCAGCTACTACGATTGACCGTGACTTCGAGACAGATATTGTCTTAGGTGGAAACAAGTTGATTAAGGTAAAAACAGATACTTTTTTCTAAACCAGATCAATCTTCTGTTCTGTTTAGCCAGAGGAAATGTCAAAACTACCTACTATAATACTTGGTATCCTTTTTGAGTTGCAGGGTGGAGGTATAAGTTTTGGTAATTTGACAAGATCTCCCGTATACCCGTTGATTAGTGGCGATTTAGCCAAATCCGGCAATAATGTTGTTTTGGAGAAAGGTGCAAGGTAATTTGAAGAATAGAGAATACTAGGACACAACTCTACTCATATAGTCAGACCTCTCTATAACAACCATGTTTCTTTGGAACCAATTTTCCATGCTATGTTATATTATATGTTTTTTCTCTATAGAAGATTTCTGATACAAGATACCGTTATAGAGAGGTTTGACTGTAGTACATACCTATAACTAACCAAAGTGTTTCAGGTATTGTTATCCGAATTCATTAGATGAAACCAAAGTTAAGGGGAAAATTGTTCTTTGTGATAATCGCGACGGATACTTTTCACTTACTGAGAAACTAACAGAAGTGAAGAAGAAAGGTGGCATTGGATTTATACTAATAGATGATAATGCAAGAACTGTGGCCCCTAAGTTCAATTCCTTTCCAGCAGCTGTTGTAACTGAAAAGGATAGCAATGAGATCCTGTCTTACATCAACTCAACAAAGTAATTAGTTGCCCATTCTGAATTTCATTTGTTGCTAATTGATGATTTTTTGCTCATAATATTCTTCAAAACTTGTGAAGGAAACCAGTTGCATCAGTTCTGCCAACTGTTACCATAGCTAACTACAAACCAGCTCCTCTTGTGGCTTACTTCTCATCAAGGGGTCCTATATACAACACACATAATCTCCTCAAAGTAAATACTATTTTTGTCTTCTTTCTTGCTAGTAGTATTAGCATTATTCTCGTAGTTTCTTGTTCTCTGATTTCGGCTATCACTTGTGTTTTTTTGTTCTCTGGTTATTGCATTAATTATTTCGTTGTTGTTACTGTTCTTTCTTCTGTCTGTTGTGTAATACTCTACATATTTGTATACCCTTTTTAGAACTGTTTGGCATGTTTCTTTAATCCGAGGGTCTATCGGAAGAAGCCTCTCTATCTCTACGAGGTAGGGGTAAGGAGTAGTATGTTGTTTATTTTCTTTGGTTATGCTCTAATGAAGATAGAAAAACAACAAAAAAATAGGCTGACTCGAATTTGATATTTGTCATTGCAGCCAGATATTACAGCACCAGGTGTTGCAATTCTCGCGGCTTGGCCTGGAAACGACACAACAGAGGCTGTCGCTGGCCAGGCGCCACCACTTTACAACATAATATCAGGGACTTCCATGTCCTGCCCTCATGTTTCTGGTATTGCCGCGTTAGTCAAGGCGCAAAATCCTTCTTGGAGTCCTTCAGCAATCAGATCAGCTATTATGACCTCAGGTAAGAAGCTTAACTCACATACTACAGTTTATTTTAGGTATATAGACTCATATCAATGTCGTGAAAACAACCTCCTGCAGAAATGTAAGGTAAGACTGTATGTAATATACAATGTGGTAAGCCTTTACTCCGGCAAAAGCAGTAGCTTAGATTACCGGACTGCCTTTTATACTGACTCATGTCAATCTTTGTTTTTACAGCTTTACAGACTAACAATTTGAAGGCTCCAATCACAACAGTCTCTGGATCCGTTGCAACACCATACGACATAGGAGCTGGAGAAGCAAACCCTTCATTGGCACTTAATCCAGGATTGGTCTACGAGACTAACACTGCAGACTACTTGCAGTACCTATGCTCAGTTGGCTACGATAAATCAAAGATAAAACTCATTTCAAATACAGTTCCTGATGATTTTTCATGTCACACCAACTCAAGTTCTGAATCCGTCTCACAAATGAACTACCCTTCCATTGCTGTTTCAAATATCAAAGAAAATGAAATCAAGAAAGTAACAAGAACTGTAACTAACGTAGGACAAGAAGACGCAACATACACAGCAAGTATAAAGGAACCAGTTGGTTTGGAAGTCCAAGTGACCCCGAATAAATTGGTGTTTACAAATAATAGCAAGAAGTTGAGCTATGAAGTGTCTTTCAAAGCTTCATCTAAACCAAAGGAAGACTTGTTTGGATCAATTACATGGACAAATGGTAAATATAAAGTCCGAAGTCCATTCGTTGTATCTACTAATTCACAAGGTGTCTGATAACACTCCCAAACAGCACATCACAGATCAAACTAGTCTAGCAAGTTTGTATGTACTGTAATAGTCCATGAACACCACTATGTTACAACTACATCGATCATATACATGCTTACTTGAAAAAAAAAGAGCGAAATAAAGATCAGATGACAGACTTGTTCACAGAGTGAGAATATAACACTACCTCCGTTTCAATTTATTTGTCTGATTTTGACTTGGCACATAGTTTAAAAGTAAACACTTACGAATCTTGTGGTTTTAAAATAAAGATACATTGGATGTACCAAAATGTGCTTTAATCTTGTAGTCTTAAACACACCATGTTGGAATGTAAATTTATCAGAAGAAGCTACTTAAATGTTGGACAAGAATTTTATGAACTAAAAGCCTGTATGCTTTCTCTGTAAGATGAAAACTATCCCAAAAGACATAATCAGAATCACTGGAACACGCGAATATGCATAACTCTGCAACTTCTATTTTCCCTGTCCCGCAGCATCCTTTGTCTGCAATCTTGAATCCTGCACAATCATATAAAGATAAGAAACGGAGATTGTGTTGATATTCAGGAGAAAGAAAGACATATTTATACCATATTTTTGAGGGTTGTTGATGACATCAAGTGGATAATTGTATATATCAACATACACTAATCTCGAATAGGCAACTTGTTTTCCAGAGAACTTAAGTCAGCTGCCAACTTGCTGTTGAACAATAGTGCAGCTTGGTTCAAATAATCAACACATTGTCTTTCTTTCCCTCCTTTCAGTGTTCTTTGCGATGGAAAACATCCGATTGGTAGTATGCCACAAATACCAATCCGACGTGCCCCTAGCTCATATAAATCCTTCAGAATCATGGGCAACATCTCATTATTTAGCCTTGTATAGTTCCATAAATTCAGAATTGAGTTGAAATGTTATATATTACCTTTACAAAACTAGAACCATAGTTGAGCAACAAATCAGCATATGATGAAATATTATAGCTGGATTTTCGAAGAGGCGTACTGAAGTATGTGTTTGCAATGTCATTGCTACCTATGACCAATATGTATAAGCTATTTTCCAAGATTTCATTCTTTCTATCTTCTCCAACTATCTCTTTGAGCTTTACTATGTACTCTTTGAACATTTCCAACTGTCCGGACAATGATATAACATTCTGCATTTACATATGAAAGTTTTCAGAAATATAAGAAAGGTAACAACTAAAAACACATAAAAAAATGAATAAAGGAAAGAAGTATACCGCGATTTCAGATGTTAGAGGATCATATCCTGCACCTCCTGAAGCAAAATTAACACCTGTGATGAGGTCTTCTGCTTGTAAAGTTGGATCAAGATATGCCGGTAAAAGCTCTTTTATTCCCAACTCTTCCACTAAAATAAAGATAATCATGGACTATTCTCTATAGTGAATTGTTGATAAGACAATTAAAATTATGGTTATATGTCAACTCCTTCTTACCAATCAAGTCTGGAGGTACTTTTCCATTAGAGAATCTTCCAGTTGGTTTTCCTCCCATGAAATCCTTCCCATAAGGAGGATAGTTAACTTTCACTAAGGTTGTGAGGCCATTATTGTTACCGGTATCAACAAAGGAGTCTCCAAAAACTATCACTGCTGGAAAAGACTTATTACGCGGTACTCTCATTTCTGCCTGGACATTGCACAGTAGAAGTGCATAACAAATGCTTGAAAACACTAGAAAAGTACATAATTTGAACAAGAAGAACTTCATCGATAAAGCTGAAACACTTCAACACACAAGCACTTGCACTTCTTGTTGATTTAATGTTTTGCTTTTTATTTGTGAGAACACCATCAACAGTCACTTAAGTCACAAGCGGATTGTAGAAAGGTTAATCAAACTGGGACTGCAAAGACTGATAATAATATCGCCTTCTTTAGATATTACGTAACATGTTAATTTGCACATGTCTCACCACATGAACATTCTTTGAATACAACAGATAACAAATAATGCAATAAATGGTTGTACCTCCCCCTTGTAGATTTTCTAGAGTAGTGGCAACTTAGTCAAATTAGAAGAAAATGATGTCTTCTCAAAGAAATAAACCATTATATCTGTTGAATATTGCATATTTAGTTAAAAGTTCCTTTCAAAGTTATGAAGGAATCCAGTTGCATCGATTCTTCTGGACTGTTTCCACAATCATGTACAAATCAGCTCCTATTGTGGCTTACGTTTCATCAATTGGTCCTGCATACAACATACATAATCTACTCAAACTGAAAAACTACCTTTTTTCTACTTTGGTTATGGTGTAAGACATAAAACACAACAAAAGTAGTCTGATTAGATTTTGTTTTGTTCTTGCAGCCAGATACTATAGCACCAGGGATAACCATTCTCGCGGCTTGGCCTGAAAATGAGGCCTGGAACCACCACTGCTCAACATACTATCAGGGACCTTCCATGTCCTGCCCTGCCTTTCTGGTTTCGCTATGATTATCAAGGCAAATAATCCTTCTTCGATCCTTTCAGGAATCAGTTCAGCTATCTTGACCAAATGTAAGAAATCTAATTCACCTTGTTGATTTTTGGGTATACTGACTCATGTCAAGCTGCAATATGGTAAGGCCATTCCCTGACTCCATGCATAGTGAGAGATTAGTGCACCGGGCTTGCCTTTAAAAGTACTGGCTCAACTCGAGGTTTGTTGCTTCACAACGAATTCTTGATCCATTAAAACACCAAATGAGTTGGAGCCGGAGAAGCAAAGCCCTTCAGTGGCAAGAAGTTGAGCTATGAGTGTCTTTAGAGGTTCATCTAAACTGAAGGAAGACTTGTTTAGATAAAAAAAACTCAATAAATGGTAAGTTCAAAATCTGAAGTCCATCTGCTGTAATCACTGACTTATACATTTTCTGATAGAACATGATAACATCTATGTTATTACCACATCATGTACTTGCTCAATCAATGAAAAAGGAAATAAATATCACGAATGACACATGTATCGATCCATGTATTATAATTCTAGTATAACTATTTGCAAAACAAATAATTAAATAGTACATAGAATTGATAATCTACTGTTCTCTTTCTCTTTGAATACACTTAAAAAGTGAAGAGACTAGAGAGTATCCACTTATGCATGTGGAATATATCAGAAGAAGCTACTTAAATGTTGGACAAGAATTTTATGAACTAAAAGCCTGTATGCTTTTTCGGTAAGATGAAAACTATCCCAAAAGACATAATCTGAATCACTGGAACACGCGAATCTGCATAACTCTGCAACTTCTATTTGCCCTGTCCCGCAGCATCCTTTGTCTGCAATCTTGAATCCTGCACAATCAATTTAAAGATAAGAAACGGAAATATTCTTGATATTTAAGAGAAAGAAAGACATATTTGTACCATATTTTTGAGGGTTGTTGATGACATCAAGTGGAAGATTGTATATATCAACATACACTAATCTCGAATTAGGCAACTTGTTTCCCAGAGAACTTAAGTCAGCTGCCAACTTGCTGTTGAATAATAGTGCAGCTTGGTTTAAATAATCAACACATTGTCTTTCTTCTCCACCTTTCAGTGTTCTTTGCGATGGCAAACATCCGATTGGTGGTATGCCAAAAACACCAATCCGACGTGCCCCTATCTCATATAAATCCTTCAGAATCATGAATAACATCTCATTATTTAGTCTTGTACATTTCCATAAATTCAGATTGAGTTGAAATGTTATATTACCTTTACAAAACTAGAACCATAGTTGAGCAAAAAATCAGCATATGATGAGATATCATAGTAGGATTTTCGAAGATGCGTACTGAAGTATGTGTTTGTAATGTCATTGCTACCTATGACCAATATGTATAAGCAATTTGCCAAGATTTCATTCTTTCTATCTTCTCCAACTATCTCTTTGAGCTTTACTATGTACTCTTTGAACATTTTCAACTGACCAGACAATGATATAACATTCTACATTTACATATGAAAGTTTTCAGAAATATAAGAAAGGTAAAAACTTATAACACATAAAAAAATGAATAAAGGAAAGAAATATACCGCGATTTCAGATGTTAGAGGATCATATCCTGCACCTCCTGAAGCAAAATTAACACCTGTGATGAGGTCTTCTGCTTGTAAAGTTGGATCAAGATATGCTGGTAAAAGATCTTTTATTCCCAATTCTTCCACTGAAATAAGATAAACATGAACTATTCTCTATAGACGATTAAAATTATGATTATATGTCAAAGTCTTCTTACCAATCAAGTCTGGAGGTACTTTTCCATTAGAGAATCTTCCAGTTGGTTTTCCTCCCATAAAATCCTTCCCATAAGGAGGATAGTTAACCTTCCCTATGGTTGTGAGGCCATTATTGTTACCGGTATCAACAATGGAGTCTCCAAAAACTATCACTGCTGGAATAGACTTATTACGCGGTACATTCATGTCTGCCTGGACACTGCACAGTAGAAGTACTGCATAACAAATGCTTGAAAACACTAGAAAAGTATGTCTTTCAAAGAAGAAGAACTTCATAGATAAAGCTGAATACATTTCTCGGAGCATGGAGGAAAAACACACACAAATACTAGTATTTAACTGTAAGAAATAAGAAGTAAATTTCTAGAGGTAACTTGAGGGCTATCATGGTTAGTAAATGCTTGCACTGCTTGTTGATTTAATGTTAGCTTTATTTGATAGGACAACATCCACATTTACTTTAGTCACAAGCTGATTGTAGAAAGGCTCATCACATGAGTGTTATTCGAATACAACAGATAACAAACATTGCATTAAATGATTGTACCTACCCCATGTCGATTTTCTAGAGCAGTGACAACTTAGCCAAATAAGAAGATAATGATGTCTTCTCAAAGAAATGAACTATTATATCTGTTGCATAATGCACATTTTGTTCAAAAGATTCTTCTTTGGTTATGGCCTAATGCATAAAACATATCAAAAAAGTAGTCTGGTTGGATTTTGAATTGTCCTTGCTGCCGGATATTATAGCACCAGAGGTAACCATTCTCGCGGCTTGGCCTAGATACGACACAAAGGAGTCCGTCTTTGGCCAGGAACCGACATTCCTCAACATATATACTCTCAGGGACCTACCATGTCCTGCCCTGCATTTTTGGTTTTGCAGCGATTGTCAAGGCGAAAAATCCTTCCTAGATCCCCCTTCAGCAATCAGTTCAGCTAAAAGAAATGTAATTCACCTTCATGACTTTGGGTATACTGACTCATATCAAGCTGAAATGTGGTACGGCCCTTATCAGACCCCATACATAGTAAGAGCTTAATGCATCGGGCTGCCCTCTGCTCATGTCGAGCTTTGCTTCTAGAGCTATATATACAACAATTTGAAGGATCCAGTCATGACAAATTCTTGATCCATTACAACACCATATGAGATTGGAGCCGGAGAAGCAAGCCCTTCACGGTGAAGAAGTTGAGCTATGAGTGTCTTTTTGAGCTTCATCTAAACTAAAGGAAGATTTGTTTGGATGAAAAAAAAACTCAACAAATGGTAAGTTCAAAATCTGAAGTCCATTCATTGTAATCACAGACTTATACAATGTCTGATAGAACATGATAACAACTATGTTATTACCACATATGTACTCGTTTAATCAATAAAAAAGGAAATAAACATAAAAAATGACACATGTATCGATCCATGTATTATAATTCTTGTATAATTATTTGCAAACCAAACAATGAGGATAGTACATAGAATGAACTAATGTTCTCCTTCTCTTTGAGTACACTTGAAAAAAAAATACATATTGTTGGACTTATGCATGTGGAATATATCAGAAGAAGCTATTTAAATGTTGGACAAGAATTTGATGAACTAAAACTCTGTATGCTTTCTCTGTAAGATGAAAACTATCCCAAAAAATATAATCTGAATCACTGGAACATGTATATGTGCATAACTCTGCAACTTCTATCTTCCCCGTCCCGCAGCATCCCTTGTCTGTAATCTTGAATCCTACACAATCATACAAACATATGAGAAATCTTGTACATTTAACTATTCAAGAAAAAAAAAACAGACGTTATTGTACCATATCGTTGAGGGTTGTCGATGACATCAAGTAGCACATTGTATGTATCTACATACACCAATCTTGAATTAGGTAACTTGTTTCCCTGAGAACTTGAGTAAGCTTCCAACTTGCTGTTGAACAATTGTGCTGCTTGGTTCAAGTTATCAACACATTGTCTTGCTTCTCCTCCTTTCAGTGTTCTTTGAGATGGCAAACATCCGATTGGTGGTATGCCAAACATACCAATACGACGTGCCCCTAGACCGTATAAATCCTTCAGAATTATGAACAACAACATATCATTATTAAGTCTTGAACATTATTGGCATAAGCTCAGATTGAGTTGAAATGTTATGTTACCTGTACAAAACTGGAAGCAAAGTTGACCAAGAGATCAGCATATGATGGAACATCATAGTAAGATTTTCGAATAGGTATACCGAAATAAGTGTTGGTAATGTCATTGGCTCCTGTGACCAACATGAATAAGCTATTTGCCAAGATTTCATTCTTTCTATCTTCTCCAACTAACTCTGTGAGCTTTACTATGTACTCTTTGAATAATATCAATTGACCATCTAATGAGATGACTTTCTGCATATACACATTAAGTTTCAGAACTACAACAAAAATGCTTGTAAAAGAACACACTGATCAATGACTAAAACAAAAATATGTACCGCGAGTTCGGATGTTAGAGGATCATATCCTGCACCTCCTGAAGCAAAATTAACTCCTGTGATAAGATCTTCCGCTTGTAAAGTTGGATCAAGATATGCTGGTAAAAGATCTTTTATTCCCAATTCTTCCACTGAAAAAAGACAGAGACACTAAGAAAAATCTTCCCTATTCAAACTATAGATAGATAGGACTTAGCAACTATGCTGCTCGGACTCTCCTGAAATGTTGTTCCACGCGTGCTAGATCCTCCAAAGATTCACTACTTTTGGAGGATCCAACATACCTCTGTCGACATTTTTTAAGAGTCCGAGCAATATAGCTGACTCTCCAAACTCGTGTCGAATCCTCCAAAAAATGCACTACTTTTGGAGGATCCAGTACGCACCAGTCAACATGTTTTAAAAGTTCGAGCAACATAGATGTAAAATATAGTCCTCTCTATTCAAACTATAGATAGATAGGACTTTACAACTATGTTGCTCAAGACTCTATAGAAATGTAATTGCACTTGTGTCGGATCCTCCAAAAAATACTCTTACTTATAGAGGATCCAACACACACCAATCGACATGTTTAAAAGTCCAAGCAAACTAGATGTACTAGTTCTCCCTATTCAAACTATAGATAGATAGGACATTACAACTATGCTGCTCTGGCTCTCCATAAATGTACACTACTTTTGGAGGATCCAACACGCACCAGTCGACATGTTTCAAGAGTCCAAGCAACATACAACTATGCTGTTCTAGAAATATTGCCACACCAGTGTCGCATCCTCCAAAAATGTACTACTTTTGAAGGATCAAACACACCCCTCGACATTTTTTAAGAGTCCGAGCAACATAGCTGTACAATTATATAAAATTATCTTACCAAGGAAATCTGAAGGGACTTTGCCATTAGAAAACCTTCCAGTTGGTATTCCTCCCATAAAATCTTTACCATAAGGAGGATAATTAACCTTAGCTATAGTTTTAAGGCCATTATTGTTACCAGTATCAACAATAGAGTCTCCAAAAACAAACACTGCTGGAATAGACTTATTAGGAGGTATACTTATTGCATAACAAACACTTATAGACAACACAAAAAAGGAACAAATCTTGTAAAAGTAGAACTTCATTGATAAAGTTGTAAACTTTTAGCTTTGGTTGAAAAAAAAAAACAAGAACTAATGCTATTTAACTTCAAAAACTCAATCATGCTGAGTAAATGCTTTATTAAATTATTACTGCAAATTAAAGATTGCATTTTTATGAATGGCTAATTAGAATTTAATGTTCCTTTGTTAGAAAGGTCAGCATCCACCAACATGCCCATTATTTTTATAAAAATGTATATTGTATCTTTTAGACAAGTTAGCCAACTGTGAATTGTGATTGCTGGAGGACAGCAAGAGCTGCTTTCAAGATCAATTTACTACTGAATCCGTTTCGGTTTATATGACACTATTTCTTTATTTGTCTGTTAAAAAAAGAATGACATTTTTCTGTAGTTGGAAATAGGGTGGAGTCAGCAAAACTAATGTTTATACATAGTTAAAAAAATTTGTTATGTATCTATAATAAATGTTTAATCTTCTTTAACTTATTTATATATTTGTTTTTTCATATTCTGAAACCCCTTTGTAAAAATCCTGAACACATTAAGAAGAAGACATCAAACCTTAAAATTCATAAATTAAAAATCCTAACTCCATATGATCTTTTGGGAAAACATCTAACTCTAAACTTCTTATAAGCTTCCATAGATACGTATCCGACAATATTTAAGATCATAGGTTTCAAATGTTTTTTGTTTTTCAAGTCAAGCTATATATGTCACATAAATTAAAACGATGAAATATGAAATGAGAGTTTCTTTCTAGAATATGAATTATAAAACATGTATCACGGACAAGAGTAATTTGCACATGGATTGAAAGATAAGAAGCATTAACTGAGTATACCTACCCTCAACTAACAACTGCAAAAAACACTAAAGATACAGCATGTGCAATTTCATTCTTATATCACTAAATGCAACTAAAGAATGGACTCTATGTAGTAGAAAGAAAATCAAGACATATATAACTACTTTTTAATGGGTCGGATAGGAGGTTTTTTTATTAAAATTTGTTGAATGAAATCTCGCTAGTTTAAGAGTTAATAACTTAAATATTAACATTTGTAATATTATAAATTTTACCAGATTTTGGTGTATGCATATACATGTATTTAAACGATACATTGGGTTAAAATTAGGTATAATTTGTTCTAGATATACTCATGTATCGAAGTGGATACAAATGCATCTGGATACATAACAGATCTCGCTCGCCAGTCTCATATGTATCTTGTATGCATATACATGCAAATCACACCACATACATATAGAGTGTATCTAGTCTGATTCACATGTACCTAAGATACATGAATATTTTGTTTGTCTCTCTCACTATTTTAGTGTATCTGATATTAAAAATACATATATGTGTATCTTTTTTAATATATGATAGAAATGTTTTAATTAGTGATAAACTAGGTAATTATTTTAGATGGATTAAGTAGAAAGGACAGTTTTAAAACTATATATATAACAACTGCACACTATAAAATTGTAAGAATTTAAGTTTTATATGTTTTGATATAGGAAATATTTATACAAAGTCAAGTTATTTTAAAGGTAACTACAAATAATTTTATTTAATAATAAGAACTTAAAATAACTAGTAAAACTGTCTAATACTAATATTAATTTATAATTTAAATAAATAGTATTCCTGTGACATATTAAATTTTAAGTAGTTCAAAATTTTGGAGGCTCCTATTTTTCCTAAAAAAGTTTAGCAAATCATTGATAGTCCATGAGTTATATGGATTGATGGTGTAATTTTTTTTTTATATACATATAATTAAGTTGATTAAAAAATAATTACAAGTAATTTCGGTTAATAATATTGATTGTAATCTAGATAAATAGTAAGTAACTAGTTATTTATAGCATATTAAATTACACTGATATATACATGTTAAATTATACTACAACAATCAAATTCCAGTAGAATAAAATGTAACATAATAATTTTCAGCCTTAAATTAATCGAATATTTATTAACTAGATAATCAAATCTTGATATATAATTCATGTTTAGTACAATAAGATTATTAGTTGGAGATTTGATCAAGAAGAACCCTATAACCTTTCTCAGTGAGATGATAACTATCCCAAAATAAATAATTTGCATCATTTTCACATATTTTTGTAATGTTGTCACATAATAAATACTCATTTCCTCCTTGGCAACACGCACTCAATGCATCTTCAAAACCTAAAATTTACAAGTAGTAGAAAAATTAGTCGATTAAAATATGATTGACCTAAAATTTATCTACGAATATAAAGTTAGAGAAGATTAGTGTTTAATATTGTACCATATTTGTCGTGGTTGTCGATAATATCAAGTAGAGGATCGTAGATATTGATATAAAGAAGCTCGATTTGAGGCAATTTTTTGTTTAATGAATGAATTTTATTTGATAATTTGGTATTTGCTATTCGAGCAGCTTGATTGTATTCGTCGACACAAATTTTAGGTGGACCTCCACTCGCAGTATTTGCGATGGCAAACACCCTATTGGTGGAAGTCCAAATATCCAAATTGTTCTTGCTCCCATATTGTACAAATCCTAAAAAATAAAAAAATAAAAAATAAAAATATATATTATTTGAAATAAACTTATAATCATAAAATCGATTCAATTGTTTGGGTTATATTTAAGATCATGCTTCAAAGGGAAAAAGACAAATATACCGAACTATCGTAAATGATATGTATATTCCATTATACTTTTGGGACATTAGTGCTCCTACCATTCAAAAACTAGAGCATATACACCCTTCATACTAACGGCATACACGTTATAATCGTATCTACCGATCGACATTTATCGACGGATAAAATTGCCACGTATCCCTATTTAGTCTTCCGTAGAGTGAAGGGCATATATGCTCTAGTTTATGGACGACAGGGGCACCAATGTCCCAAAATATGACAATATCTGCATACAATTTACGATAGTTTGAGTATATTTATCCTTTTTCCCTTAAAGAAATAAACAAATCACAATTAAACAGGTGGTGTCACTTGAGGCAAGGTATATATCTGATCTCATAACTTAGACATATACAATATTATATAATGTCGATATACAGAACTTAAACTCAATATATAATCACAACGTGAAAAAAAAAGGCAAATATAGGTATTATATATACTTACATTGATAAAATTTGAAGCTCCATCTACCATAAGATTTGTATATGAATCAACATTGTATTGTATCTTCCTTGGAAATTTGAGCATAAAATATGTATTACATAGGTCATCACTTCCAGCAACTACTATATAAAGACTCTTTTTAACAATATTCTTTGTTGCTTCTTCACCAATAAATCCATTCATCTTCCAAATATATTGTTGAAAAAGTGCTAATTGTACTGATAGTGGTAAAGCTGACTAATTTACATAAATAAAAAATAATATATATAAGAAAATATATAGATAATCATTATTCACTAAAAAAAAGTGGAATTAGTTGAGAACATGTTTAATTGTTTATCTACTAAATTTATTTATCGTTAATTCCTGTTATGTAAATAACTAGATAGAATAAAAAGTTACCGCGACAACAGGAGTTAAATGGTCAAATCCAGAAGCTCCTGAAGCAAAACTTACTCCAGTTTTTAAATCTTCAACTTTTAAATTTGAATCTAGATAAGCTGGCATTAGCTTCTTAATCCCAAAATCTTCAACTGAAATAGAATAGAACAAATATTAGTGATCATATGGTAAAACTTTTTAAAATAAGTTATACTGATATTAAATTCTGCATAAAGTAATATCGCGTTTTATAGTGTGTATACCTAACATGTCTGCTGGTGTCTTGGCATTGCTAAATCTTCCAGTTGGTTTATTACCACCCATGAAATCTTTTCCATAAGGTAAAAAATTACACTTTGCATGAGTAATTAAATTGTTATTATTTCCTTGATCCACAATTGAATCTCCAAAAGCAAAAAGAGCCGTTATATTTTTGTCCTTACGTAATTGCAACTTTGCTTCACATGAAATAAATAACATTATAAAAACAGCACACAATAAAGCCATTATTACTATTCTATGCAATAAAAAAAAAATAGAAACTTTTTCAAAGAAATTTGAGGTTTTTGAAAAATTAATTAAATATTTATATATATAGAGATAGGCTACACCAAAGAATACGTACGTCATATATTAATCGTTACGTTTGGGTTATGATGGAAGTTAAGACGTTGAGAACTTTCGTCATATTATGGGGGAACACATTTCGTAAGAGTTTAAGTTGTATGCATTGATAGTGTAAAAATTACTATATATGTTGTTGTATTTATTTTGTATCTTGTTATTTTGCGATCTAGTGCTCAGATAATTTAAAATGTGTATTGACTCTCCACGTGTCAATTTTAGTAGTAGTTCTCATAACGGAGTCACTCTTTTTCGATTTACGTATTATATTTCATGTTAATAGTTTATTCTCTATTAAAAATTAATGTTATTAAATGACTTACATGCAATTATTTTTTAAAATATCTGATTATATAAATATATCAAACGTTATAATAACGTGTAGAAAATAAACTCTATTTCGATTATATTTCATGTTAACTAATATTCTTGTGTTAACAAGAGAGAGTCGTGAAGGAAAAACGTGATAATCAATGAGAAAAGTGTGATAGAAGAATTTGGATTAATTAGTTAATTCTCCACCAAATACTCCTATATTTAACTATCTAACTACTATAATATTCCTCAATACGACTTAATTAAACAAATCCACGTAATTAAATCTCATATAAGTGTTGTTGCATATATAATAAAAACATATTCAATATAATTTTACGAGTAAATTTTAGAAAGAGTAAAGTATATATAAAGTAACATTCAATCAAGTATTCTAAACTTTGACAAACACAAATTTCCTAATAATACCAACAACAACAAAAAATACTTTCTTTTACCAAAAAAAACTAGACTTTCAGGAGCACACATTGATCTGATAACAGGAACAACCTGTAATAGTGCACACATCAATTATTTTACGGGATATCTATCACCTGTCATTATAAATATTTATCAGGTACCTTGTGTTTTAGTCTCCGCTGGGATTATTTAAACATGAGACTTCACAATTCTCAGTCCGAAATGATAAAGTTTCATAAATTAAATCAACATTTAGCCATTAAAATCCTTTGAACTTGATACAACACTGAAATATCTAGCGAAAATTAAATTATTGTCATTAATTAATAAACACTAAAGATTTTTTTTGGTATCGTGTGATGTGTAGGGAAAATGATATGTATGTAGACCTTACATGTGCACTCTATCTTTGTAAAAAAAAAAAAAAAAACTATTTCAATTTCAGATAGACGCATGAGTCAATTTCGTCCTTTATTAAGTTTTCCAAAAATGATCAATTTTGGTTTATGTCAATTTTTTAACTAACTCGAAAAAGTCAAAAATTAGTAAGTACAATGCAAAAAATAATTAGTAAGTTAATAGCTAAGTAGGTACCACTAAATACCAACCATTTGTCATGAACAATATTTTTTTACTAGATTCCAACATATACACTTAGATATACATAAATGAACTATTAATTGAACAAAAAAAAAAGTTTGGACCTTTGTTCCAAATTATACAAATTTGGTGATACATAAACTTGATCTTTATTGTGCCCATCATCTAAAAAAATCTGTTGACATATTTTTTCAAGATTTGATCAACAAGAATCCTATAACCTTTCTCAGTTGGATGATAACTATCCCAAAATAAATATTTTGTATCATCTTCACATGTTCCACTGAATTTATTACATAATATTGTCACCTCAATATTTCCTGTGCCACAACACCCTTTCTCCACTTCTTCTAATCCTACAACAAATCCACAATAACAAAATTAATAAAATAAGAACATAAGAAAATAAAGACAAAAATGAAGAAGCACAAGTTGTATAGAAATTTTGTTATCAGATCACTCTAAAGACATCTACAATTAATTTACATCAGATCATCCTAACGGTTAATATCCCTATATATTTGATAACTCAATAACTCATCCAATTTTTAACGCGCACATCTTGACCTGTTCAAATTCAACCTAACCTACTTGTTTGGCGTCCTTAATATAAATCATGAATTTATAGAAGGATTAGTATATGGTACCATATTTTTTAGGGTTGACAATGATATCAAGAAAAGGATTATATATATCTATAAACACAAGTTTTGATTGGGCCAACTTTTTTGATAGTGAATCAATGGCAATTGTGAATTTTGTGTTAGCCAATTGGGCTGCTTCATTGTATTCCTTAGCACATCCTCTATTTGGACCACCAGCTAATGTTCTTTGTGATGGCAAACATCCTATTGGAGGAATTCCAAATATTCCAATTTTTCTTGCTCCCAAGTTGTACAATTCCTTCAAAGAAAAAAAAACTTGAATCAACACAAAATTTAGTGCAAGTTAATATTTAAAATAATTAGTTATCGATTAATTATTTAATATTTAAAACTCATTGATCTGACTGATTCATGTTTGACACCTTTAAAATTCGACTATAAAAATATACTTACTTGGAGAAATTCAGTAGCTTTGGCCACCATGAGATCAGTATATGAGTCAATATTCTGCTTTAATCGAACTTCAAGAGTGAAATATGTATTTGCAAGATCATCACTTCCCACAACCACTAAAAATAGGCTATTTTTTAAAATATAGTTGGTTTCTTCTTCTCCAACTAATCCTTCTAGCTTCCCAATATACTCTTTGAATTGATTTAGTTGTGTTGATAGAGGTATAGCTAACTGATCAACAAAAACAAAAAAATAAGAGCAAATATTAGTGTTTCCTTTTTATTTTTCTTGTGTGATAAAATGGCTAGTGTTATTAAATATGGCTATATTTTAAATATGTTGACTATTTTCTTAACTTTGAGATACTTCAGATTTTATATAGCCATACAACGAAACGTACGTCATCTTTAAAATCACAAGATTTAAAATTACCGCCAAGCTAGATGTTCGAGGATCATATCCACAACCACCAGATGCAAAGCTTACTCCAGTCTTGAGATCTTCATTTCTCATATTTGAATCTAGGTAAGCTGGTATATACTCTTTTATCCCCAATTCTTCAACTGAAAATGGCCAAATTTGCAATTTTTGTGTTATTTTTATTAGTCATTTTTCAATATCATCCTGGATAAAATATTTTATAGTAAAGAATTTTATTTGCCTTATCATACGTTAAAGATTCAGTAAAGTTCAATAATTTAAATTTTACATTTGTATTTTAAAAAATTATTTGATATATATCATATTACTATCCCTCCTCAAATGGTCAAATTTACCCCTACACTCCGTATTTGCCCTCATCTCTGTTAGGAATATAAGAGGTAACTATAAGGGCAAATATGATCCTTTTTCGAAGAAAATATATACGTGTATTTAATTACGCACCTATCAAGTCCGGTGGCGTCTTGCCGTTGCAGAATCTTCCGGTTGGAATTCCACCATTGAAGTCTTTACCATAAGGTGGAAAATTACACTTTGCTATAGTTGGAATATAATTATTATTTCCTTGATCAACAATTGAATCTCCAAATGCAAATACTGCTTTTACAACAACGTTATTTGGTAATTGCACTTTCCCTTCACATGACCTTATAGTTGACATTAATACAAAATAAATAAAGTAGTTTAATATAACCATGATCTTATGCACCATTATTATATTTTGTTGCATAAATAGGAAAAAAAAAGAGAACATTTGAGGTTTTGTAAAAGCTTTGAAATGTTGGAGTTGAGTATGAGGCGGCTAGGAATATAAAGGAATTTAAGTTATATGTATCGTTTATTCAATATAAGGATAATTTTATTTTGAAAATGACATACTTTCAAAATAATTATTTAAACACTTCAACTCGTTTTTTCGTTGAATATTTTAACTTATTATAAAATAATCATCTATATATCTTTAAAATTTGTATCATGTCAATGTCGAATATCCACGTTAAAAATTTATAATTGGACATGCGTGTTCACTAGACAGACATAATAAAATTAAAAAAAGTTTTCTTTTGTAATTTAGTCACTTCATATGTATGTGAGTCTGGAGCCTAAAGGGTGAAAAATGTTAACAAAAATTTCAAAATGATATATGAAATTTCTTTTTAACCAAAACGGCAAAATCGCTCATGAATTAGCGATTTTGTCCGCCGAAAAAAGCAAAATCGCTGCGATTAAATTTAATTATTATTTAAAAAAAAAATAAGTTCACAATATATCATAGTACAACAATAATAATTACTTTGAGAATTCTATAAATATTTATAAATTATAACCAAGCATACTAAAAAAAAATAAAAAAAATTGTGATGACGTGTTAACTCTATGGGTAAATGTCCCTAAACTTTGGCACTAATCATATTTATGAATATACTACTTTAACATACTTCTTAGAAAATCCTTCAATCATTCTACAAAAATATACGAGATATACAAATTACTTCTATAAACAGAGTTTTCAATTCAAAATTACAATATTTAATTTGAAAATTCAATACCTAATATAATCATACGAAACACAAAATATTCAATTCGAAATTAATGTAGCTAAAATATTCAATTCAAAAACACAATATTTGATCCAACACTATAGTATCCAATTTAGAAATAGAATATTCAATAAAATATTCAATCCACAACCTATAGTAACTACAATAATTCAATTCAATAATGCAGTACGATATTCAATTCGGAAATATAATATTCCAAATTAGTAATTTCATTGTTGCATTAAAAGAGCAACCAAACGTGTTATAATAGCATTCTCTAATCTCTAGTGAATTTTTTTAATTTTAAAATAAAAAAAACAATAAAAGAGAGAAACTAATGATATAAACTATAGAGTATTGAAAATATACAACGCAATGTTTTTATTTTAAAAAAATGATATACAACACAATTTAATTAAAATATTAAAACATCACTATCAATTTGTCTTACGTGTGATATATTGGGTAGATTTCTCATAACATGGAGGCCTACAACAGTTGTGAGAATTAATACGAGTATACACCACAATAATTCACGATTTAACGGTGATTATTTAATGATAATTATATAATTATTTTTATGTTATATTTAGTGGTAATTGTAAAAATATAACATTTATAATTAATATCGTAAAGGTTTTAGCTATTCTGAATACAACGATATCAGTTCAATTGTTATTAAATATTTTGTAGAAAATTTATTTTGATTTGTACATTAATAATGGTAGTTTGGAGTTAGTTAGTGTGATATATATATGTATTAGGCTATATTTAGTATAGACTACTTTATTTTGATGTGTATGTAATTTTCTCTTTTAATTTAAGATGTGTATATGTCTTGTCTAAAAGGTCATTGTTTTATTTCTTATTAACATTATTGTGATAATGAAACAATAATATACATGTCACATCACATTTTGTGAAAGTTGTCTTTTTGGAAATAAGTCAATTTAAGCTTATTAATTTTAAGATAAAATGTCTTAATCGAGTTAGTTGTTTGTTCATTGTTGAACCATTTACACTCATTGAGCTTAATCAAAGAGGTTTAACATTGAAGTTTAATATGTGATTTGATGGTACGAGAGCAATAGTCCATAGTTGCCTTCTTTTTGTTTTTCAGGTTCGATTAATCCAGATTTGTATTTGAAAGTTTTATTGTGATATAAAATGCTCCCTCTAATAGCGATTTCATGCTCGTTTATTACATGTTTGTGGAGTCAAGAATGAATAAAAATACTGTGTGTAATTTCAAAACATATATTATAGTTTACAACAAATAAACTCTAACTATTAAATTTAACATAAACTCTGAAAAAGTAACATTAGTAATTAAGGACATTACAATGAACAATTGTTTAAAATTAAATTCCAACATAAACACTTAGATTATACATAAATGAATTATCAATGACATAAACTTGAATTTCAATGTCTTATTACATGAAGCAAGCTTTATAAATATTTAATTAAAAAAAAAAGCACATGAAGGATGGATTAATTGAACACTTTTTCTTTTTTGGACTTTTGACCCAAAGTTAACAAACTAAGTGAATATACATCTTGATTAATTTAGTTTTTTTTTTTTAAAAGCCAAACTCTTCATTTAGAAGAATTGGTTTACATATTTATTGAGGAGTTGATCAACAAGAATTTTGTAACCTTTTTCAGTTGGATGATAACTATCCCAAAACAAATATTTTGTATCATCTTCACATGTTCCACTAAATTTATTGCATAATACTGTCACTTCTATTTTTCCTGTGCCACAACACCCTTTATCAACTTCTTCAAATCCTACAACAAAATCATAATAACAAAAAATAAGAAATAACGATTAAATAGGAGAAGCACAAGTAGTTTCAAAAATAAAATTATCTCATGAAAATATGACATGTCGAACTCATTCGTTGGCCTATTAGGTATCCCGAATTGTTCTATGAAAAATCTGGTCAAAATATTTTGAGAAACCTATCACTATGTTCGGTTAGAACAAACTTATTTACCAATACCACCAAAATATACAAAACATATACACTGAGTACATGAATATATATTTTTTTGTATATTGTATAGTATATATGTTTATTTGTACTAAAATATACAAAATATGTATTTGTTGGGCTGTTTTGTTAACTAGACCACTCAAAAGAATTGTATTGTAATCACACCAAATATTTTTAAAAGACATTTCTTTTGTTTGATGTGTTATATAATCACAATAAGAAAGAAAGAAAAACTAGTATATTTCAAAACAAATTTATTATTTAGTATAACCCATTGTTTATCAGTCATACTGTCCCAGCACGTTTTAACCAAAATAAATTTTAGACCGATCAACAAATCACCTTGATCCGTTCAAATTCAACTCAATCTGCTTATCTGACATCCCCAGAATATATAAGTAGAGGTGTCGAACATGTGAATTAAGTTGAATTTAAGCCAATCAAAATAAATTGATTTATTAATAAATGAAGGATTAGTGTATATTACCATATTTTTTAGGGTTGACAATGAGATCAAGAAGAGGATTATAGATATCTAAGAAGACAAGCTTGGATTGGGCCAACTTTTTGGATAATGAATGAATTTCAGTAGAGAATTTTGTGTTGGCCAATTGGGCTGCTTCATTGTATTCTTCAGAACACACTCTATGAGGCCCACCAGCTAGTGTTCTTTGTGATGGCACACATCCTATTGGTGGAATTCCAAATATCCCAATTTTTCTTGCTCCTAAATTGTACAATTCCTTCAAGAAATTAAAAAAAAAAATTGAATCAACTAAAAAGTAATATGTAAATTAGAAATAAATAACTATATGTTTCCTCTTCATATATTGAGAATTTTATCACAAGACACATTCTGACACGTATTGTTTACTTTGATTAAACAGATCTCACAAATTTATATGTTACACCACTATTGAGCCTAAACATTGTGTACTATTATGAACTTAAAACTCTTTACTTTCCTCTTACTTCGATATGAAATTCATCTAAAATATCATGTGCACCGTCTAGAAACTAAACTAGCTTTCAGTCCTTTACTATGACTTTCTTATCCGCCTGCTCTCCGTTATGAACATCACATTCAAACAGACAATATGTGTCATGGACATGAATCGTGACAACTTCTGAGGGATTTCTAACTAAATTGAAAATAAAATAAAACTTTAGAAAAATAGCAAGTACAAGGTATACTAACTTGGAGAAATTCAGAAGCTTTGGCCACCATGAGATCAGTATATGAGTTAACATCCTTCTTTAATCGAACTCCAGCAGTGAAATATGTATTTGCAAGGTCATCACTACCAGCAACCACCAAAAATAGGCTATTTTTTAAAATATCATTAGCTTCTTCTTCACCAACTAGCACTTCTAGCTTGGAAAGATACTCTTTAAACTGATTTAATTGTGTTGATAGAGGTATAGCTGACTGATTTAACATAAACAAAAATTAAAAAAAGAACAAAACTTAGTTTTAGTTTTTTTTCAATTTTCTTTGTATGACAAAATGGTTAGTGTTGTAAATATGGCTATATTTTCAATATGTTCCAAGAAGTGGCTATTTTCTAAATCTTATAATCACACAAATATTACAAAATTCGAGTAAATCAAACGGAATCACATAAAATTACCACGATGGTAGCAGTAAGAGGGTCATATCCACAACCACCAGATGCAAAGCTTACTCCAGTTATGAGATCTTCAATTTTCAAATTTGGATCTAAATAAGCTGGCACAAAATCTTTTATCCCCAATTCTTCAACTGAAATGGTTAAATTTGTAATTTGTGTTATTTTTATCACAACTTGAATTTTTTAAAAATTTTTATAATATAATAAAGAATTTTCCTTGCATTAATAATTCAATTCAATTGACAAGGTGACAATTGACATCAAAGAATATATTGAGATTGTTTTGTCACAATTTGATTTTTAATTTCCACTTATGGCCACTATGTAACCAACACATCCATTTTCAAAACAAAAGTA
Source organism: Solanum lycopersicoides (assembly GCA_022817965.1). NCBI lineage: Eukaryota > Viridiplantae > Streptophyta > Magnoliopsida > Solanales > Solanaceae > Solanum > Solanum lycopersicoides. The sequence continues at coordinate 93,911,044 of CM040621.1, read as the reverse complement.
GAAGAGAAAAAAAAATATTTTATTTCTGTGAGGTATAAATGCTTAAACCTAACTACGAAATACAGTTGTAATTAACAAGTTAGTTGCATACATGTTGAATTTTGTGTATATAATAAATTGTATGGTCACGAGAAATTTCATTATAATAGACAAAAAAATTTTTAAAATAAAATAATGCATTTTTCTCCAGAAAATGGAATTTAATTAACGATATGCTTTTATGAATTAATATGTACAAAATTTGTATATTCTATATCCATGATCCCTCGATCTTTTACTATTGAGAATCGACTATAGTGTAAGAAACTTTTTTTAAATTTTACGACGAATTTACTTGATAAAAATTCAAAGGACAGCAGAATAAGGAAAAAAATTAGAAGAATTAAAACTTTTGGCTGATTCGTTCTTCTGAAAAGTATAACAATACTAACATATTTAATATAATCTCACAGAGAGATAATATTACTCATAATTTTATAAAAATAAAGAAATTATTTTTAATAGACTCTCGACTTAATAAAATATATCAATAACAACACGTAATACAATAATCGCGACGGAAAAGGAACATAATAATAACTCTACCTATCCTACACTATAAACTCCGGCTGTAAAGAAGTCACTAAAGCCATGACGCTAATTAAGAGCCATGCAAATTCCTATTAAGTTTAATAACTTTATTAATTAGTACTAATAATACTTTATCTGTCTCAATTTGTTAATCTGATTTACAAAATTTTAAAAAAAGTAAGGACAACTTTTGAAAACCTATGATCTTAAATCAAAGATATGTAAAATGTATCAAAATATCTTTTAATCTTATGATCTTAAACATATCACGTAGAAAATTGAAAATTAACAAATTGTGGAAAATGAAAAAAGACATTTTCTTAAAACATACGTCAAACAAATAAAACCAGGAGAGTAGTACATATAGTTTTATATATCTACCATATATACGTAAGACTAGTAACTCTCAATATAATAGTAAAAACAAGACGTTTACCTATCAAGTCTGGCGGCGTCTTGCCGTTGCTGAATCTTCCGGTGGGCAATCCACCGTTAAAGTCTTTACCATAAGGTGGAAAATTACACTTTACTATAGTTGATACATAATTATTACTTCCTTGATCAACTATTGAATCTCCAAATGCAAATACTGCTTTTACAACAACCTTATTTGGTAATTGCACTTTACCTTCACAATAATTTATAAATTGTAACAAAAAAGAAATGAAGAGTATAACCATGATATTATAAAACATTATATTATACTCTATTATGTTGCTCAAATTTATTAATTTAGACACTTTCTTTTTCAAGAATAACAACAAAGAGAAAGCTTTGAATGTTGGATTTTAATATGATTAAGTCGGGTACGTTTTTCCTTATTTATAGAGGCTAACAAAGTATGAAACTTCTTTCCTATTAAATTCCTCGACACATATTGATCTGATAAATCTTTTAAGAAATCTTTAATTAAGGATAGTATGAAAATAATCCAGAACTTTCTTGATTTGCTAAAAAATGAACAACTAAAATAAAACATATATATATTTTTAGTATAGGGACCAAGTAAAATAAAATAGAAGAGGATATATATATACGAAGTATACTAAAATAAATTCAAAATTTATATTTAACGGATATAATTTTTAATCTCGAAATAAGATACATTAGTTGTCATAACATAATTTATAGATACATGTTACGAAAATCTCCTTATAAGCTTTTGAAACGTGTACATTATGAAAGCTATTGTGTTAATTAATTGTGTATATAATTTAGATAATATTTTATGCATTCTGAAGATTTAGATTAAAGCTAACGGACTTAATGATAATTAAGAGATTTTAGCTTTTGGTAGAGGATATTATTATTAAATATTGCAAGAAATTAATTAATTATTATTTTACATAGTTTAGATAATATTTATGCATTGTGAAGATTTAGAGTAAAGCTAATGGACTTAATGAAAATTAAAATTATAGCTTTTGGTTGAGGATATTATTATTAAATATCGCAAGAAATTAATTAATTATTATTTTACATAGTTTAGATAATATTTTATGCATTGTGAAGATTTAGAGTAAGCTAATGGTGATTAATTGTTAATGATAAGATTTTAGCTTATTGTTGGACCCTCAAACAATTTTTTTATTTTCCCAGTCTGAAGGTCACATTCGTGATTAGACAGGTGGAAAGTCTTATATAACAAGAAAAAGTTTACTTTTGTTGGTTTTATCATAAATTGTTTACTTTTGTTTGTATTTATCATAAAAAAAATTAAAACATCTTTAAATGTCTATTGATTAGATTTTGAAATTTTGATTTTCAAATTCTTATAAACTTGCTTATAATAGTTTTTTGGACTTCTACTTATAAAATTTTTATAAAAAATTCAAGTAAAGTGTATATCCAAACAAAAGTTCAAAAACTCAAATTTTTAAATTTCATATTTCAACTTCAAAATCTATAACGAAATATAATCTTAAACTGTATCTTGAACGTCTTAAACTGATTATATATACGTAAATAAACCAATAATGCGCACATACTTGTTATGACATTAGTACATGTGTTATTGAGGAGAAATTTATCTTTCTATCAAGCAACATTTTTTTAATATAAGTTTTATATATATTGATGATATATAGATATTTATTTTATTATTGTTTTTGCATTTTAATCGACTATAGCAAGTCGTTTGCCATTTTCACTTTGAGCTCATGTCCGTCTTGAATATCTAATTTTTATTTGAATTAGAAATATGATCTTGTTATTCAGTATTTTAAGCGAAAAATTAAAATAAGATTGTTCATTCGAATAAGAAAGATTAAGGGAAAAAACAAAAAAAATATAGAGGGACCTAGAATTGTCGTGAATTGATTGTAACAACAGTGTTGTTGTTATCAACACATTTTAATTACCAATCACCATATTTTATTTACATCCATACACTAAATTCTTCTGAGTCCAGAGCCTAAAGGGTACAAAATATTAACAAAAATTCCAAAACGGTATATAAAATTTTATATTAACCAAAACGGCAAAATCGCTGCATTAGCAGCGATTTACTCCACCGGAAAAAGCAAAATCGCTGCCTGTGCAGCGATTTTGCAAAATGTCTTTTTTTTTTAAATCGCTGCCTAGGCAGCGATTTATATAAAAAAAATTTAAATTTTTATTTTTTGGTAAATCGCTGCCAAGGCAGCGATTTAAAAAAAAAAAAAAAAATTTCGTAAATCGCTGCCTAGGCAGCGATTTACCCAATTTTTTTTTTTTTAAAAATTTTTATTTAAATTTTGTTTAAATTATTATTATTTTTAAATTTTATTTTTTATTTTTTGCTTCTTTTTTTTTAAACAAAAAATTTAAATAAAAAAATAATTATTTTTTAAAATCAAATCTTTGCCAAGGCAACGATTTTTAATTAAATTTTTTATTTATTTAATAAAATCAAATCGGAAAAAAAAATTGATTTTAAATCGTTGCCTTGGCAGCAATTTGATTTTTTAATAAAAAAATTAATTAATTAAAGGCAACTATTTTATTTAAAAAAGAAAAAAAATTGTTTTAAACTTTTTTTAAAAAAAAAAAGCAAAAAAAAACAAATTTAAACAAGTCGCTGCCTCAGCAGCGACATTTAAAAAAAATTATAAAAAAAGTTTTTTTAAATGTCGCTGCTGAGGCAGCGACTTGTTTAATGTTTTTTTAAAAAAGTTTAAAACAACAATTTTTTTAAAAAAAATAAAATAGCTGCCTTTAATTAATTTATTTATTTTAAAAAAAATCAAATTGCTGCCAAGGCAACGATTTAAAATCAATTTTTTTTCCAATTTGATTTTAAAAAAATAATTATTTTTTTATTTAAACTTTTTGTTTAAAAAAAAAGAAGCAAAAAATAAAAAATAAAATTTAAAAATAATAATAATTAAAACAAAATTTAAATAAAAAATTGTTTTTAAAAAAAAAAAAAATTTGGATAAATCGCTGCCTAGGCAGAGATTTTGCTTTTTCCGGTGGAGTAAATCGCTGCTGATGCAGCGATTTTACCGTTTTGGTTAATATAAAATTTTATATACCGTTTTGGAATTTTTGTTAATATTTTGTACCATTTAGGCTCCGGACTCAAATTCTTCTCTTAGCAAAATCAATAAATAATCTTTTAATAGTAATTAATTAATATTAAGATAGAAATCCTTCCAAATTATGACATCCTACCATTTTGAATCATATATTAATAAAAATGGTAGCTAGAGTTAGTGTGACATTTACATGAAATATGCTATTAATATTAGTGTTAATCTTAATTAAGCAACTTCATCTTCATGATACTGTTGTATGGAAATTATCAAGTAATATACTATATATAATCTAAGCAATTCAAGCAAAATAAAATGAATCAATATTTCAAAAATGAGTATATGTTTTGTCTGTGTCATATGTGGACTACTTTATTTAATGTGTGTAATTTCTCTTCTTAATTTAAGACATTTATAGGTCTGCTCAAATTATAGGTCTTTATTTTTCTAATCAATATTTTAAAATTGCCTCAATAGTATAGAGATATATTGCATGCGTATTGCGATTAACATTATTATGCCAACAATGGTGTCGAATTGAAGTTTTCGGACTATAAAATCACCTTTATTAGAAAACGTTTAACTTTAAAAAAAATTCGATATGAATCTTAAATACTCGACCAAAGTGGAAAATAATAATAATAGTATTATTATAGTAAGGACAATAATGTATGTGTTACTGGCACATTTTAGTGACAGTTGTCATTAGATAAAATAGTTTAATTAAATATTATTAAGAAAAGATGTCTTAATCGAATTAGATATTTGTTGAACCATCTTCATTTATTTGGCTAGCCAAAGACGTCTAATATTCAAGTTTAAAAAGTGATTTGACAATCCAATAATGCCAACAAGTACACAACTCATTTTTCTTCAATTTCCGAACCATTTATTAGTCCTTTGGAAGAAGGGGAGAGAAGTTTCTTATGCGGGACGAAATAAATAAAGATATCTATAGTTATTTAAAATACTCAAATGGCATATTTCATAAAAGTTGTATATATAACTTCGATGTCTTTTGAATCTACCCTACTATATGAAGTAAAGAAGTCAAAATACGTGATTTTAACCCTCAAAAAACGAAAAGTACTCCTTGAGTAAACACCATAACTAATTTCCAATACTCAAAACACTTTTGATCAAATCAAGTCTGCAATTTCAGAATCTCCTTGTTGAATGACTTGTCCTCCCCCGCTCGGGGAAGTCAAGTTTTAGTAGATAAGAAAGACAAACTGGGTTTCTCAAGAACAATAGCTAAAGGACCTGATACGACAAGGGTGTAAGAAATCAAATTAATTGAAACTTGAGTTAATGGAATCAAATTCACTTATACTTTCTCCATGTAAAGAAAAAAAAAAGTGTTAGATTTCTTCCTGCTAATACAAATCAAATGAGCAAATTGCCTTGCCAGGAAACAAGGATCAAGCAACCAACCAAAGGCGCGTCACAAACGGTTCAAATATTAACAGATGCACAAAACAATGTATGAGAACACACAAAACCAGAAAAGTGTTTGCAGTCTTTCCTTCCATTGACGGAAAACATCAAAATCAGTGCGAACTAACAAGGAATGGATTCTGGCAAACCCCACATTCTATAGTCTCGGAACCTGAGCTCGGAACTTGAACCTGCAGTTCAAGTATTGTAGAAGAAGTTAATATAAAATGTGAATAGTGGTCTTAAGCTCTTCAAGGTTTCAAATAACCAAGGCAGGCTAAGATTATTAACCTGCAAATGTACTGTACAAGTAGGGCAAGCAACCTCTTTCATCCTCCCCGAACGATCTTGTCTAGAGCCTGAAACCGGAAAAACTTCATGAGCTAGCAGACAAACTATGTCAAGAATTAGCTCATTATCGAATACTAAGCATATGTATTTCAGCAGATAAACACTCACCAGATGATCCTTTTCGGTTTCTCTCCATCTCCTCCTGAGAATAACAAGCAGATTTAAACATCAACAATGTTCAGCGATGCAATAAGAACAATTAAAGCATTGTGTAAAGGAATACTACAATCACTTTCCATCAAAATGATGAATAACATTCACCAGAATGAACTACCAGATGCAAGAGTCTAAACTAGAACGGTATAACTACATAGTACACGAAAAAGCATTACCAAGGCATAGTGCCCATCATACAGATGGAATTTTTAATTGGCACAAAGTTTAAGAAAATAAAGAAGACCTTCAAATCTTGTAGTCTTAAGCTAAAGATACATAGAATGTATCAAAATGCCCTTTAATCTTGTGGTCTTAAACATGCCATGTGGAAAGTTAGAATCAAAGAGTTCCCAGAAAAGGAAAAAGACATTCTTTCATAAACTAACTAAGAAGGGAAGTAAGACGAACGAATTGAGACAGAGGGAGTATAAAACCTCTTTACGCAAAACAAGGCTGACGAAAAGTTAGTTTTGGGTTTTTCCTTTTCTTTCCTCTTTTTTTTTTTGCTTTTTTGGTTTCTAAATTATAAAGAGCACTCATATATGTGCAAAAGTGAGTTGAATATGTGGGCAGGGTCTGCTTCTGCAGCTTTCAGAAAAACATGAAGTGATGGAAAGTTCAAATAGTAAAGCACCTGAAGCTTCTTGGCAAGGTCTTCATGACTTTGCAATCCGGTTGATCTATTGACAGTTTCCTTCGCGCTGCTTAGCCGACGAGAAACCTCAGCCTGGAGAAAATCCATGAGATGTAGTTAACAAAATGAAATCATGATATATTTGGCAAAGTAGCAATCTTTAGTGCACCTATAACCATGAATTACCACATGAGAAAAAGTCAGTACTACTCAAAAAATATCAAAAGGAAGTAGGAACTAAGATTTTATGAAATTTCTTTTTTAAACCCAAAAGAGATAACTAACTCAGAACAAAATGTCAAAAACAGAACTGGGAATGAACAAAATGCAGTCATAGAAGGTGCAGATGGTAGTTCATTCATACCGTACATCGGTCACAAACTCTAACAACTGGTGCATTCTCATCAGCTGTCAGTGCAGTTCTTCCCTGAGTGCATTTGTCACAGAAAATATCTCCACAATTCCGACAGTGATGCTGAAAACAAAATCTAATTGTCATTCCTCTAGCCTTTTTTGATTTCCCTAAACTTACAAAAATAATGCAAAACATAAAGCAATGCACAACGAGAAATGCATAAACAATTTTCTGGACAAGTCAAATTTCTATTACTAAACACCAAGTATAAACAAGTTCTCTTTCCATATTTTTTTTTCTTCCCCTATTTTGGGACATGTTCTTTTTCCTTTTTCAGACAAGAGTTGGGGAGAGAGATTAAGCAACCAAATATCAGGATAACTTATATTTGCTAACGGTCAAAAGAGGAAAGAGTAGCAAAAGGGAAGGAGATATTAATTACACAGTTTCATCACAAAACAAAGGAAGAGGGGTAAGCCACTCCTCCACATCTGCAATTTCAACCTATGTTAAGTTGTCGAAAGTAGGAAATAATTTCTGAACAAGAATAAGTACTCCCTCTGTTTCAAAAAGAACGTCTCTTTCCCTTTTTGACAACTCTTTAATCCTAACATTCCACGTGGCATTTTTACGACCACATGATTAAAGGGCATTTTGGTGCACTCTACATATCTTTAGTTTAAGACCACAAGATTCAAAAGTCTCTTTTACCTTTTTTTAAACTCAGTGTCAAGTCAAAAGCAAACAAAAAATTGAAACGGATGGAGTATTTCTTTTACTTCTCTCATCTTTAGCAAACAAGCAATAACACATGACTCTCATTAGGGAACTAAATCAAAAAGTCTACTCCCCTCCCACTTTGAATGAAACATAGTGCAAGCAAGAAGAATTAATATATGTAAGGACAAGACATACCCTGCGCACAAAAGCATTGAAGGCTGATCCACAAGCTGTGCACTTGGAAACTGCTTCATCAGGAACCTGACAAAATGGTACTGAGTTAATGAAAATTAATGGTTCTACTAAAACATGGCAGACTTCCCAGCACCTCAATAACATTAAGGTGGATTATTTCTCTAAGCGGCATATGCATGCCAGCACATGACTCATTAAACCTCGATTCAGCTGGTGACAAAAATACTGGAGCAGAAATTAGCATTAATTATTATGAACTGAACGGCGCAATCCTTTTGTTTCTCTCCAATATTTATGGCAAGTAATAAACTAAGGACTAAAACCTTTTCTTTTGGCAACTTATGAACATCATTTAACAAATTTTCTTTTAGCAGTATATGAATTACAGAAACATTACAATTACCAAAAACAAACTTCAGGCAAATTTGAAGTGCAGCAGACATGAGTTCCAATCACTATATTTTTCAAGCTCCATCTATACGGATTCAACTTGAAGATGTTTTAGACTGATAAACTTGTGACTAGAGGAAAACGAATAAGAACACTTATAAAAATGAAAGAATAAGATGAAATCAAGTCCCTTCGGCAATATTGAAGAAATTAAAGAGGAAATACAGCTCTATCAGCATAACTAAGTGAAGAGACTCGAAGATCAGCCAAAAGTCTGTCCAAGTGAGTAAGTACGGAGAAAATAGAAACAAAATTAGATGAGAAAAAATATGGAGATATGCCCATGAGACAAACTCTCTATGGAAAAAGGTGATTACAACAAAGTATGGAGAATTGGATGGGTGGATGACTGAAGAAGCAAACAATCCTTATGGTGTCACTGTTTGGAGATCTATCAGAAACTGGTGGACTATTTTACGTAACCACACTACCATTAGTGTAGGTGATGTCGTGATGGTAATAAAACCATCTTCTGGAAAGATAGGTGGTTAGGTAATTGGAATCTTGCAGAGAAGTTCCCTGATCTGTTTGATTTAGTTATCCGTCAGGACAGAACAATAGCTGACATGTGGGCGCTCCAAGGCTGGGAATTAAATTTTACAAGAAACTTGAATGATTGGGAAATTCCTAGACTGATTGAGTTCTTCAAAATTCTTGAAGCTTTTCAAGGACTGAAGAATGGGCTGGACAGACTATGGTGGAATCGGGAAAACAAAAGGGCATACAAAGTAAGTTCAGGGTACAAACTTCTGAACTCGACAGTGGCACAGAACTACATATGGCCATGGAAACAAATCTGGAGAACCAAAGCACCTTTGAAGGTGGCATGTTTCTCATGGCTGCTAGCAAAAGAAGCTGTCTTGACACATGAAAACCTAAGAAAGAGGAACATTATCTTAGTCCCCACTGTTTGTTTTTGCATTGTAGAATCACTGACCAACTATGGAAGATTTACATTAATTTCAGAGGCATACAATGGACAATGCCTAGCAAGATTGTTGACACTCTATCAAGTTGGGAAGAAGCTGGGAAGGGAGCAATAAACAGGAGCTACTGGAGAACCATACCATCTTGTATATGGTGGACCATCTGGAAGGAGAGAAATGCTAGGTGTTTCGAAGACAGGAGTAGAACAGTACGGAAAATCAAAACAGATTGTATTTTTCTTTTGTGTTTTTGGTGTACAAGGAACTCCCCTATAGATGCAGATAATACTCTAGATGTGTTAGAATCATGCTAGGATTGGGAGTCCTTTGATATATTGCTATACTTTGACTGGTTGTAAAGGGGTTTAGCACTACCTAAGTGCTGAGTTATAATAATACAAATGTTACTGACTCAAAAAAAAAAAAAAAAGATGAGAAAAAACTGACAAGAAAGAATCACTCTTTTTAAAAAAAAATTGTTGAACGAGAAAGTATAGTCGTAGCTAATCATTATATCATGTAAAAATGAGGCGTGTGAAAAAAAAATAAAAAATAAAACATGTTACCCAGTGATCTTTCTCCTCATTGACGGTCTTCACTATATTAATCCAATCAGCAAGACCTTTCTTCTTCTCAGTAGGCTGTTCTGCCACCTTTGGAGATTCAGAAGACATTATTCTTCCACCCATCTCCTTGAACTGCTTGAAGGAAAAGAAAAAGTTATTTTCAAGAAGTTCACATATATTGTGTTGGTCTCTCTCTGTGTACTATTGCATACACCAGCAGAACCAGAAACTTATACAGGGGGATCTAAAAAATTTACTAGCATGCCTTATTTGGGATCTAAATGTCTGATTGAAAGCAAATGTTGAACCCCTCTACCACTAAGACCTTATGTCAAAGAAATTCAACAGTTAATATATAACAACAAAAAAATCTTTTTCCCTATTTGCACAGTATAATTTTCCAATGAAAGGGATCTGGTTAAACTCCCTTGCTTGTTACTAGTTCCTCCCCTGAATGCATATACTGTTTGATGTGAAATCCTTCTCTATCTTCAGGCAGTATATGTATGTGTTCATGTGTGTGCACACACTTGCTTTCACATAAAGTAGCTCCTGCGCGGAACATTAACAAGCCGCTGGCAAGCAGGTAGATAAGCAATTTGGATGGTGGAAAGGAAGTAGCAACAAAAGAGACAGTACCTTTTAGCCTTTTCAGTTAATATGAGAAAGGAACACAATAACTTTTGAATGAGTAGAGAAAACATTTTCTCGAGTCAAGAGTCTAGCTTGTATATTTGTATTTTTGGTGTATCAAAGAGAAACCATTTTATATTAAATGGATGACAAAGTCTTTGGGAAGCACTAACAAATGCCTAAAGACATGATGGAACTTATATAGTAATGCTACCTTGGTGTGACATCAATGGAAGACATTCGGCCTATGAAAGGAAAAAAATTCGATCTTGTGTTCACAAAACACTGACGAGAACCTTTTGAAACAACTATAGATTTTAACTCAGAGAAACTTCTAGGACGAAAGAGATGGTTTTAGGCAAAATACTAGGCTGCGGGAGAATGGCATGAAAGATGAAGATGTCATGTTACACATAAAATTAATACATGATGGAAAATAAAAAAGTGCTACTGGAGATTTATGTGCTAGAAGGATACCTACCTAAATGGACAAATTCTACAAAGCAATTATCAGACCAGCAATGGTATATCATATTGAATGTTGGACCTCCAAAGTACTACTATTACCTTCTTACAAAAACAAACCAACATATCCCCAGATAGATGAGGATCACAGAGATGTGGACGTCAAGATGGATGTGCAGTCATACAAGATTAAACAAGATAACAAATGATCACATCTGAAAAAAAGTGCAAGTAGCACACATATTAAATGAGAAAGTCTCTTGAGATGGCTTGGTCATGTCCTACATAGACCTCCAAACGCACTAGTCTGTAGGTGTGAAACCATGCTGAAAATGTTGAAAGGTGACAGGATAGATCTAAAATCACATTGAATGAAATTCTCTCTAATGACTTACGATATCTTGGAATCCATGCAGACCTAGCAAGAAATGAGACATAAATGGAAGAAAAGATAAATACATGCAACACCAGTAAGTTTATTAATTTTTTGTCATATTACCATGTTTACTTTAGGTTCAATATTTCTTAGGACTCTATTAGTCATGTTAGAGATTTATACATCAATAGAGAACTTATAGAACTTCTTATTGTTATGTAATATAATGTCGGACTAAGATGAGCTTAAATGGCTACATGCAGTGAGAGTTCATGAAACTGATCCTAACTTGCTTGGGACTAAGGAGTGGTTGTTGTAAACATCAATTACTAAATTATTGAAGATAAAACAAATTTAGATCCCAAATGCAAAAAAAAATGGAAAAACAAATTTGACCTGTACAACCGCAGCCGTGACTGTATCTAACAGGGAACTGGTTGTGTAACTGTTTGACTGCAGTCTGATACGCCTTGGTTCTATATCCACTGCACTTTTTGACCAGAAGGCAAAAGTAGATGAATCCGTCGCCTAAACAAGACAAATAGGACCAGTTCATTGATGCTCTGCAAAAGTTCAAAGAGCTGGAGAAAATCCAGATCTTGAGGGAAAGGAAAGGACAAAATCCAATGCGTATTAATGAAGTTGAGGGCATATATTATTCAGGTTCTCAATGTACCGCCAGAATCTTGAATTAGAATCCTGCTATTGAGGCTTAAATATACGACCCATGTTGGTATGAACAAAACTATCATGCAGCTTCATGCATTCTGTTTTTTGTTTTTTTTTGATAAAGTTAAATTTGTAGCTTCATGCATTCTGTTAAAATACAGTTGAAGCTGAAAACCCCCAAAATACTTCTAAAACAAGAATCTGACTGCACATTGAGCATGTAGCAATTTATGCCCTCATCCTAGCATTACCATTAAACAATGTGGCAAAGCCAACAATGTCAACCTTCAAGTTTCAGCCCATTAAAATTATATCATAAAAAGAGTAAACTCTTTCATAGTCATATCAGGAAGGTAAAATAATAAAATTGTATTATCATCATACATGGTTGGACGTGGAGAGAAAGAACAAACACTTACCTCAAGTCTATTTACCGTGTCAAGAGGATAAATTCTTAACATCCGGCTAGTGCTTGGGTCCAACATGCGGATTCCATCCAAGCCAATCTGGAATGCACCACAAGCAGGACTCAAAGTTAAAATGCTGCTATATGCTTGATCAATGAAGAGATAGAGATTCATAACACACCAAGACATGAAGCTTATTAACAGCACAACACAGGCACATACCAAAAAGGGAAGCACCCATCTTGTTGAAGCACGAAACATAACTAGAAGATTTTACCAAAAGGATATTATATAATACTGTTTATCTTAATGGCTCAAAAATACACACATCATATAAAAACTTCATTAGGCTAAGTGGACACTGCATCCTGAGGAGAAGTCTGTACCACTTACAGATCATGGCAGGGTTTTCAATAAAGATGACACAACATCGAGAATCAAGAATTGAGACACAAAAATGTTAGATCATGGTATGATCCAATGTAACGGCGCTACAATCTCAGATATAACAAAGCGCATGCTAACTTAGAAATTTCTTAGCAAGATGCTAAGTACCATAATACTTAATCATGAACTGAAATTGGTCAAGACAGAAATCATCAAAATAAACAGAGGAGCATCAGGTAAGGCATGAAACTGGAATATGCAGATGCCTTTTGAATGGGGAAGAATGTTTTCCAGGGAACATTTCCTGTAGAATATGTTTTATACGAGAAAACCACATTCAAAATCATTTCGGTTGGATACCAAATTGGTGGGAAAAGACATTGGAGTGCTATTATAAAGTTTTTGTTCGTAAAGGTTTTCAAGAACATCTAAGTGTTGATTGAAATAAGTGATATGGAGTCCGAGTTCAAGAAACTTGTAAAGGCAACTGACTTCCGCCCATAAGCTATGGAAGTTGTTTACCTTTATGGTGGAACATGTTTTTCATTTCCTTTTTGATAGGTTAAATGTAATTTCCAATTGTCCATAATCCTAAGAAATCAAACACACTAAAAAATGATTTCTTCTAGGAAAACATATCCTAGAAAAGCATATTTCTTCATACCAAAATCTCCAGAGCTGAAATTCATCAACTGCAACTCCTATTAAGTTTCCAGTTCTATACTAAGATGCTTCATGAATGTAACTAACCAAAAACTTCCGCAAAAGTAATGACAATCATCAATGACATCCAAAGTCAGTACTAAGAAACCCACCTGGCAAAGAACATCCTGGGTACTCTGTCCACCATTTTCAGCTAATAACTTCACCCTAAACTTCTGAACACCACTTTTCGCATCCTGCTGCGTATCAACCTTGGGAATTGCCTTGACGATCTTCGCAGTTGGAGCTGATGAACGGTCTTTCGGAGAATTATACCCAATTGGCCTCCCAAAATCATCAAAACTAGACGACCAAGTCGAAGACTTTGAACCAGTCCCTCGTGCCCCATAAGGCTCTACTTTACTACCCTGATAAGCAAACACTCCATCACCATAACCATCATTACCATATCCACTTTCAGCTCGTTTCCCATAAGTATCTTGCCCAAATTCACCTCTCCCCGAACCATAATTCCCATACTTATCCACAGGTTCATCAAAATACTGTCCACTTTGATCAAACTTCCCAGTATTATCATAATTCGGAGTTGAATAAACTGACGGATACGAAGAATTCGGAGTGGTACTATGATTGTAACTAGGAGCAGCCTGGGGTTGATCGTAAGGAGGATAATAAGGTTGTTGAGGCTGAGAATGAACTGGATTTTGATAAGCACCGTGGGATTCAAACGAAGGAAACGGAGAGGAGTGCTGAGGCTGTTGCAACGCCGGAACCGGAAACTGAACCTGCGCCGGTGGTGGAGGATTGTAGGACTGTAACGGAGGTGCTGGAACAGTGGAGAGTAAATCAGGATTTTGAGTATAATGATTCGGGTAAGAAGAGGGATATGATGAGTAATCTGAAGATGGTGGGTAAGTGGCGGCGAACGGCGGAGCAGAAGCGTATGACGGTGGTGAAGGGGTGGGGTTTGGGATCGGAGCCGGCGAGATATGGCCGGAGTTAGGGTAATTGTAATAGGGATTGGAGGTGGTGTAATCGCCTTGTTGCATTTTTTTGATTCGGGAAATACAGAGAGCTTTCAGTTTTTTTTTTCTCTCTTCTGATCGGTGATCTTTGTTTCGTATGATTGAAGAGAAGACAGAAAAGCAATTGTGCTTGACGGGTATTTTCTTGGGCCGGACTTTTTTTTGGGCTTTTTCCTCAAATACTAGTAAAATAAGTCTTCTAAATAGGGGTGTATAAAATTGAATTGAAAACCGAATCAAACCGTAAATTGAGTGGGGAAAAAATCCAATCAATGATTTGATTTGACTTAGTTTGATGTTGAAAAAAAAATCCCACTATATTTGGGTTGGTTTGATTTCAACTTAAAAAAACCAACTCGAGATCAAATCAACCCGACATTATATATATAATTTTAAAATTTTACTTTATATGTAAAAATACTTATTTTGATATAAATTTTAAATATCTCTTATACTTTTTCATACTTTTTATCTTTTAATATATTTATTTCATGTTTGGAAGTTAGAATTCTTAATGATCTAATAAATATTATAGTCCATACATGTTAGTAATTATAATAAAAATTAAATTAATATTAATGCAAAAAGAAAATCAATTTAACACAAAGAATGACAATAATATTTAATATTTGTTTTTTTAATTTTACATAGATTTAGACAATTAAAATATATGATCAAATTTTACTTTCTTTTAATATTTAGTCATGTAACTAATATTTACGAAACTTATTTTAGCTTGATTTAGTACTTTAAATTATGATCAATTTTTATTATTATTTTTTTATTGGATATTTTAGTGTCATTAATGATATCATATTTTTTGTTATTTTCTTGAGAAATAACTTAGATAGTTGCGTTTTGGTAGGACTAAAGAAATATTTGAAGTACAAGTAAATTATATGAATACTCTGTCGAAAAACCCGCGAAATTTCGAAAAACCAAAAAAAATCCAAAGTTGAAAAACCTGAATTTTATTAGTTCGGTTTTGTTTATAAATTCAAAAATCCAACACAAATAGTTTGATTTGATATTTGAAAAATCCGAACCAATTCGATCATGTACACCCATACTTCCAAATAAAGGGGATGACATAGATCTTGCTAAACAGGTAAATGCATAGCTACAAATTGTTAATGATACATTACATAATCATCCGGTAACTTGCGAATACATAGCTCACAACCAAAGCTTAAATCATAAATCATAGAAGAGTACACGAGTCTATCAGCACATCTCAAATATTTTGAGTAAACAAAACTATCGTAACACTCTTAATTATGACTCAAATTCAGCATCCGAGAGAGAAAATATCGAAGAAAAGGGATGAATATCAAATCCCAGCAACAAAAACATAGAAATTAATACGACCGTTAGGGGAAAAAAGTTCCCATGTTTTGTATTAGGGCAAAATCAGAAGTAAAATTAGCACATGAAAGTGTCGAGTTTACACCATTGGCGAAAAAATGGTGTAAACTGCAAGTATTGTCTCAGCACACCTCAAATAAAACTTACATCCAAAAGAATAAGTTAATGTAGAATGGTAACAAGCCCACATCCAAATTTATTTTGTATCTAACTACCAAAACTTTGTGAAAGTGCACTTCTTTATATATTAATAATTTGTCACTGGCTTGGAAGTAATATTCTTTCTCAGAACTGTAATCAACTAGTGTCAAAAACTGTTCCTGAATGTGATTTGCCCATTGACAAATAGATGTCACTTAAGCTTGAATTCTAGCAGACACGCCTACTTCACTTTCCATTCGAGAGTACCAATCACCAATACGTGTGTTCTCCACCATGTCTCTACCAGATTTCAGATAGCGAATGGGTCTCAAAACGCCATATACAGCAAGATCTGCTAAGTTTGGTTTAGAGCCACCTGTTCAGATTGAAAACGAGTCAAGGGTCAGACATATGACAAGGATTTGATGCAAAAACTATCAATTAAATCGATTTTGAGACATAGAAGTTGGAACCGACCAAGAAAATCTCGGCCCTTGAGAGCATCAACCCATGTTTCTGCAGCTTCATACAGGGCTGCACGCTCATCTGTAATATTATATTTCTTCTTCAACTTCTTTGAAACAAAATACATGGCTGCAGCTCCAGCATATTTGGCAGTTATTCTCTCCGTAAAGCTGAAATTACCTGTCCTTGGTATAAAATAAGATCAGACTTGAGCTAGAGGTAAATTAAGGAAAACATTGCTCTAAAAGACACCCAGGCTTTGACTAATATGAAGGTAGACAAAACAGAACAACACTTGCAATCACGCTATGTTGAATAGATGTCAAACGGAAGCCAACAAAAACTCTACCATTTATTAGCTGCTAGTGTGTGGACACTGAAAAAATAAATATGAGAATTCTTGGCAATCAAGTAAAGAACTCTCTAAACTATCTGTAGAAGGACTGAGAATAAATTCCACGCTTTCTCGTATCCACTACAAGTTAGGTACTGATACTTTATCAAGCCTAACTTAAAATAATACATAAGAAAAACACACAGGGAGCAAGTTAGAAAACAATGAACAAGACAAATTCAACTAAACAGAACAGCCACGACTAGTAACACACTGAGCAAGTAACATCTGCTTTTGGTCAAATTTATAGAGGACATAACCTTGGATAGAAATCATGAAACAGTAGCACATTCTATTTCGCAAGTTCTCACAGACCAAATTTAAAATGCAAAATGTAAGACGATGGATGTAATCACACTATTCAAGTTGTAACAGAAGAATAGTTACTATCGGACAACATCAAGTCTAGCAAAGAAGCAGCAAAGTATTACCTACATCAACTATACTTGTTTACCCAACTTAATTAACTGAAAACTTATAAGATGGATAAAACACCGAAAAGAGACAACATTTTTTCTGGACTAATTAAAGACTCACATACATCAAACTTTACTGCAAAAGGCAGGATTAAAGAAAGCTAGTCATTTTGATTCAAAGCCATTAGTATGAAAGAAGAAAAGCACCATATCAAATTATCTTCCCAGAATATTGACATGAGGTCACTATAATCAAACCTTACCATGACTAGTGATGTAATCGAACGATTCAAGAGCTTCTGAGGTATTTCGGTATATGTTAGGTGATAACATGTGCACCAAGTGATCATCCACCCACCTGCATTTGCAAGAATCACGATCTTTAGAAAAGACCCAAGTACCTAACAAAGAGCAAAAAGTTTCATTTGAAGAGAGGCTAATTTCCTACGTCGGTTACTGACTTGATTACTTAATTCACAAATATCATTTATCTCAAGAGGAAAACGCTACGGCAAATTCACAAAACAATTATAAATGGAAGAAGAAGTGCATACTTGCGCCATTTGCTCTCTTCATCGGCATCAAAGGTAGAATCACCAGAACGAACCTTCTCGTATAATTTATCAATAATATCTATAAACCACAGAAAAGTGCAAAAGAAAAGTATTTAGAAGTAACTATAAAAGAGACAAGTATGAATCAGATGTTCTATAATCCATTCTATCCATCTTAAATGCAGATATAATTATCTTATTTTACTAACACTCTAAATGAATAGGATTTTAATTAATATTACCAACAGTCCAGATGCATTTGTAATTAGTTGTGTAGAAAAACTAAAGCATAGCTTACTTATCATCAATACGTTTACAGCTATCATACAGTGACAATGCAATCAACAGCAATTTTACTCAAAAAATTGAAGCATCCCAGGAAATCGGAAAATATAAGCAAGTACCTGATGAGTTCACCATCTGTTCACCATCAGCCAACACAACAGGCACTTTCTTATAATCAGACCACTTGAGTTCTTTTTTGCTGATGGGATTGACCTCAATGATCTTGTATGGTAAGTCATAGTAGTCGAGGAATGCTGAAAAGAAGAAGTTCCAGAGTGAAGGACTATGGTGCATACCAGCTAATAATAATTAATAAGGGGAAAGAAAATATGAAGGGATCACAGTATTGGAATCATAGAAACCAAAAGTAGTTAGGCAACTGTAAATTCCAACCTAGAATATGAGTATACACTAAATAGTTTACTGAGATGAAGCATACTGTAGAAAGAGAGTGACTTGTTAGTGGGAATTAGAGATGCTAGAGATATTGTTTAGGAAGATTCTAGGAATCTTGTTACCATATAATTACTATCTTATTGTGTCAAGTATCGGACATAGGTGCGGATAGGATCACTTGGTCTACTTACGGGCAATCATCCGCTCATGAGCTAGTTTGGGATTGAGTTAGGGTAAGGGTTCATCTCTTTCTCATGTTATCAAAGCAGGATTATCCAATTTATTGTTTCCCATATTAAGCCCTCCGTCCTATATTGGCCATGCTCCAGATGTCCAGTCCTAGGTGTAGGCGTGTGGCGTGTTTGAGTATCCCACATTGGTGGGGATACGATCATTTGGTCTCCCATCATGAGCTAGCATTTGAGGTTGTAAGTCTATTCTTTATCATATTGTCAATGAACGATCTCCAACTATTGTCGGATACAGGGTGGATATACAGGATCAAGTATGAGAGGAATAGTTCTAAATTCAATTTCATTTGATAAAAAAAGAAGTTCTTAAGCCAAAACTATAAGTGAAAAAAGGAAGTAAAGCTCCGGTTATGCAGAGTAGTTCAAATACAAATCCTATGAGGTTCCAAAGAAATTTCCCAGTCACTTTCTCTCTTATTCATCTTGAATTTTTTGTCCGTTATTACCGCAATCCTTGCAGCTACGTGCTAATAAATCTATAGGCTCCAGGCCAAAAATAACTAGCTACCGTTATACTGTTGAGCTAAGACATTTCTAAATCATGCACATCAGCACAAATAAGTAAGTACAAAATAAACCAAACGGACAATAAAGAGATAGCTAAAAAGTGAATACCTTTAACCTTGTTACAGAAAGGACAAGCTTCATACTGATAAAGGACAAGATCTTTCGGGCGTAATTCCGGTGGCACTACTTCTTTAGCGTGGACTTCCTCAGTCAACGTGGTAGCCGCCACCGAGAAAAGCATTGTTCCAGCAACAGCATGAGCTGCGGTTCTAGCAGATAGATCCGTGAGCAAATTGTTGAATAACCAGTTAGACCTGGCAGATGATTTGTTGCTGCTCGTGCTAAACTGAGCCGCCGTAGACATCCTATGCTGCGGCACCTCCACGGCGGCTGCACCGTCCACTGCCCGGTATAAGGCGGCGATTCTACTGACTCTCCTCATTCCGGCGATCCACTTTCCTCTTTCGAAAATCTCCGGAAATTGCAAACTTTTATTCTATGGGCCTTTGTGGCGATTTGTAAACAACTCAATTTTGGGTTTAGTGAGGGTTTCAAAGTTTGCCACGTCAGCAGTTTATCTTGGGCCCCATAGCCGTCGGTTCGGGAAAATCTCGGCCCAACTAGTCATCCCATGAAAAAAAAAAGGAGGGAAAAATGAAAGGAAAAGGAGGGAACTGGTGAAAGAAGTTTTTTTTTCTTTTTCTTTATATATTTTATTAGTACTATTATTCTGTCGTAATTCAAATTCGATTAATTCAAATTCACATAATTTATTTTAAATTAGGATAAAAGAATTTCAATAGTCTAATCACAATTTAATTACTATAATTTTTTTTATATTTACTTCATTCGTTGCATATACCACGATATTTGTATACCGAATATGTGTTACACATTTTATATATTCTAATTCTCTTAATCTCAAAATTGCAAATATATATTCAAATCACTAGCTAAATAATTATCATTATTATTAATTATTTTGAATTTAAATATTTATTCCGCGAACACGTATACTAGTGATAATAATTGGAAATGGGCCTTTGGCGATACTACGCGTGTTTGCTAAGGAAAGGCATTACCATAATTATAAGGAAAACCGAAGGGCAATAAGGTAAAAATAATAACGCGTTCAAAGTCGGCCACCCATCCGCCTATAAGTATCTCATTATGTGGTGCTCATTGCTTTGTTTATTCATCACCGCCTCTTTCAATATTCTGTGAGAGACGCCGTAACCTAATTCTAGGGTTTCCAGAAATTTTTGATTTTGCGATTCAATCACAAGTAATCATTTGTATCTCGCCAAATCGATCTAAAATCTGAACCATAGTGTTGTATTTTTTGCGATTCTTTTTTGTGTTTTGGTAAAGGAAGGGAGGGAAGTCTCAGATCTGAAATCGAAAAGGGATTTGTCTGTGTATTGAGGATGTCTCGGTGCTTCCCATACCCACCACCTGGCTATTCGCTGAATAGAGCCAGCAATGAAGCCTTGATCGAATCGATTAAGGTTTGTTGAAACAAAGAGCACTTGAATTTATGTGTTTACGCTCTTGTTGCTTGATATAATCTAGCAGGGATCTGTACTCTATGTAAATCTGTTTAAGGAAAATTTGTGGTTTTCGTGGGTTGTGCATTAGTTGTCAACTTGGATTTAGGGTTTGTAGGATTTGATTTGCACTGGGATAAATTGACGTGTTTGTAAGCCGATTTGTGTGAATTTTATTAATTGTACCTGGTTAGAAATGAGGATTAATACACTTTTTGTGCTGAACTTGTGGATTTTAACAGTATTTAATGAATTCTTCGAGAATAGGTTATACGAAATCTGAGCAATTTGATATTATTCTAACCTTTGGTAAAGGAGAGGTTATAAGTTTAGGCAACTTTTAGGCTTTCAATTTGTTGTTTGAGGAAGAAATCCTAATGAGAAGTTGGAAGTGTATGCAAACATTGAGGTTATAGGCAAAAACCTGTGCTTGAGTAGTAGATTTTCTTACTTCTGTAACCCACTTTTTTTAAAAAAAGTAGTCACTGTATATCAAAGATGTTTCAGAAAAGATTTTTGGTTTAAACTAAATTCGAAGTACTCTTCGAAAGTCACATTTTGGCAGATTGCTCATACAAAAACTAGCCATTGTGCATAATTGAAAAGCCTTTTGAAAATCTGTATTTCACACTACTAGTCGCAGCTAAAACTACTAATTGAAGCTGTGTAGCCTTATGTACATGAATGTCCCTGCTGAATTTGGGTCCATATGGTGTTCTTTTGCTGCTGTCTCTTGTTTGTTTCCATGGTAGAAGGCTTAAATGAGGTTGCTGTCTGTGAAATTAGTTTTTCTTAAGATTTCCCTGTAACCTGTAGCAACTATAGAAAGTTACTATTTGGTTTAGTCCACAATGTGAATGTTCTGTTATATGGTTATTCTTTTTTATCTGTATTATTAGTGTTCGCATCACTAATCCTTTGTTTGTAGTCTTGCTTTATTTTGCTTGGTTACCACTTTATATGCAACTTCATGTAAAGACCAGGGGCCTGGTCTTTGTGGTAAGTAGAACTAGGTGACTGAGGTTGTGCATTCTGTCATAATGATAGAAGTATATATTGTGAACCCAACACATGTTTGGTGCCTACACCCATGTCTGTTTGATGTGATAAAAGTTCAGTGAATGAATCTGAGGGAACTTAATTGTTCATTATCCTTCTGGTCATGCTGTATTAGTCTTCTATCTCCCTCTATTCTGAACTTGTTATCCTGGTGCTCTAAAGCTCCAAAAGGAGAGGGAGGTAGCAAAAGCAGAAAAGAAGGACAGGAAGAGGGAAAAGAAAGAAAAGAAAAGAGAAGAGAAGAAGGCAAAAAAGGAGAAGAGTAATCTTGGATTTGATAAGGCCACTCATGAGTCCAAAGGGAAGTACTTGTTCAAATGTCTTGAAGATGAAGCTGAGCAGTTGGAGAGGAGCAATCTCACTGAGGAACATGAGCCTGCTGTGTGTTCACAGAATTCCAGCTGCTCATCCGACAGCACCCAGAACAGTAATAAAAGGAAGAGGCCTGCTTCACCTTCACCTTCACGAGGTGGCATACAGGCGCATGGTAGTTCTTTCCCTTGATATATCATACTTACTATTTTGGTCTAATGTTATGTTGTATCTGTTGCTAATCTGAAGTTTTCCTGCTCGACAATAGGTAGCATTATCAGAATTAGATTGTCTAAAAAGGGTGTGCAAGGTGAAATATCAGTATCCAAAGAGAAGCACTTGCCAAAACCTGCTCAACAAGTTGCGGAAGTTACTGTCAGGACATCTGCCGAAAGAGCCAACCCTTTGTTGAAAACTACAAACAAACGAAGTTGTCCTCCTCCTGTAGCAGTTTCAGAGCCAAGTACATCCAATTGTGGGTGGGTTGACCGTGTGGCTGTAGACAATGCAACTCCATCATGTTCCAAAGTGCACGAGAACAGCATAGAGTTTCAGTACAAGAATTTGATTGAGAACTGGCTTCCACCAAGTCTGCCAAGTGAGAATCTAGATTTGGAGGATGATCAATCATGGCTTTTCCAAAGAAAACCTAAGCAAGCTCGAGTTGAGGAAAAAAACGTAGGCGGCAGTGACATAACTTGTGGAAGCTGCTCTTCATTGTGGCAGCCACGGGCACAATACCTTCCTGATGTTGAGTTGTATGCATTGCCCTACACAGTTCCTTTTTGAATCACATAGCCGTGTGTATAGAAAATGTTTTAGCTGGATATACCGCCCAGGGAGTTTTGTAGCTCTTCTCTGGGAACTGATGTAGTTTTGAACAGGATCTAGGCGCGATGACAAAAATATTCTTTTTTATTTTTTAGCTGCCAGTTGCTATCTTCAGAAATCCATTGTTCTACATCAATGAAAATGATCAATATAGTAT
Organism: Solanum lycopersicoides; assembly: GCA_022817965.1. Taxonomy (NCBI): domain Eukaryota; kingdom Viridiplantae; phylum Streptophyta; class Magnoliopsida; order Solanales; family Solanaceae; genus Solanum; species Solanum lycopersicoides. The sequence continues at coordinate 93,887,864 of CM040621.1, read as the reverse complement.
TGGATTTTTTCTTTCTCAAATCCTCTTTATTGAACTTGGGATACTTCCGTTAATTACAGGATAGTTTCTGTGTTATATCTGCTTTCATTTCGTTCACTTCACATTTGAAACCATATCATTGATGTGAACATTTATCTTTAACTGCTTCTTCTAGCGGTTTCCTTCTTACTTCTGAGAGTCTATATCGTCAGGAGGTTTAGTATGTTTATATATAATCCAGCAACGAGGCAGCATTTTTGGGTGCCTAATATTCAAAGGTCGATTTCATTGTGAAGTAGATGACCCTGAAAAAGATGTCATCTCCTTTACAATAGTTCGTTTTGAAACGGATGGTCTTGGTTCTAGTGTAACAATTGAAAGTTTCTCTTCCGAGACTAACATGTACCTCTCAGAGTCTTCCTTGATAGATGGGGCGAAATTAGCATCAGCTGGTGTAATCGATGGTGTGTTCTGTTGGATTGATTTAGAACCACAAATCATTCTCTATGATAGTGACTATCAAGTCTGGTATCTAATCGAAAACAGATAATGAAGAACTGCATTTCAAGGATTTAGTGCAGGCTGCTGGGAATAGTTTCACAAATACTTCAATTTAGATATATGCATAAGAACATACGACAAATGTGTTCAATCTTGTCCAATATTGTTGTATCTTCTAATCAGATAAAAATAATTTAAAGTTGTACGAAACCAATATAGGTTAGGATTTGGTGTTCTAATTCAGGTCTAAATACGAATTTATATTCAAATTTTTGCATAGGAAAAGGTTTTCCTGTTTATAGTCAAAGAAGGTCACCTACTATTATAAAGAGGGATGTTACTTGAGTTTATGAATAGAATTAGAATTTTTTTTCTTCACGAGTGTCAGTATGAAACTTCTATGCAAATCGTCTGATAAAAGTGTAGTTGAGTTTTCTGAGGACATCATAATTGAAATATTACATTGTTGCCTTCAAAATCTCTTGCAAGGTTTGAATGTGTGTGTAAGCATTGGCAGAGATGTATTGCTGATCCATCTTTGGTTTATAGTTGTCGTTCTCAACGATGGAGTCCTCACCCCTACATGATAGGTTTCTTTTGTCAAAGTAGAGTTTTCATTCAAGAAAATCAAGAAAATAATTTTTTCTTTACGTCTACTAAATCATCACAAATGATTGATGGTAGTTTAGACGAGTCGGTGAATTTTCTTGGCAGGGGATTGTATATTATTGCATCCTCTAATGGTTTCCTTCTTATGGCTGAGGATTTAATATATCAGAAGGTTTACTATGTTTATAATCCAGCAACGAGGCAGCATTTTTCAGTGCCTAAAAATCAAATCATGTCCTCCATGACCCTTCCAGCTATTGGATTTCATTGTAAAGTCGATGACCCTGAAAAAGATGTTAATCTCCTTTACAATAGTTCGTTATGAAACCTGGCTTAATCTTGATCCGAGTGTAACAATTGAAAGTTTCTCTTCCGAAACTAACATGTGGTCTTCCATAGATATCACGCTAGTTGTACCTATCACAGTCATACTTTATAGATGGATGAAATTGGCATCAGCTGGGGTAATCGATGGAGTATTCTGTTGGATTGACGTACACTCACAGATCATTTTGTATGACACTGTCAATACGCGTTTCTGGGTTTTGCAATTGAATCAAGAGATGTTTGACTTGAGCTCTTGCCCGTGTCTTGGAGTATCGGGTGGGGATCTCTATTATGCATCGTGTAGCCAGGCAGACTTTACACCGTGGTACCTCGAGAGCAATATTCGTAATCAAGATGCAGGTTGGGTCAAGAAATATACTGCAAATTTAACCGATGCACTTGTAAATTATTGTCCAGGGGTTTAGAAGCCAATTACGTGATGTGTGTAGATATTCATCCTGCTAACCCACACATGGTTTATGTAAAATAAATTGTATGATACCGGAGAGTGCGAGCACTTATTGTTTACTTATGAATGGCATCAATGGCGGCGTCTTCTCTAAAAACTATCATTCAACATACAAGTGAAAGTCTAATATCTAAATCTGTATAGTTAATTTTAGCTGGATATATCCAGCCCAGGGAATTTCGTCACATTCATCCAATATTATTTTAACTTCTAATTATTAACATGAGTTGGTAGAAAAATCAAATACTACCTTAAATAAGTTTATTACATTTGAATAGGAGTTTCAACTTGGCATATTTAATAACATTGGGATTTGGTGTTTAAATTCATGTATAAATAGGATTTGTATACAAATTTTTGCAGAGGAAAAGGTTTTCCATTTATAGTCGAAGAAGGTCTCTTACAATAATAAATAGGGATGTTACTGGTTATTTTTCCTCTGCAAAACCTATATTTGAGTTGATGAATAGAATAGTCAGTATGAAACGTGTATGCAAATCGTCTGATAAAAGCGTGGTTGAGTTGTCTGAGGATATCATAATTGAAATATTACACAGTTTGCCTTCAAAATCTCTTGCAAGGTTTGAATGTGTGTGTAAGCATTGGCGGAAGTGTATTGCTGATCCATCTTTGGTTTATAGTTGTCGTTCTCAACGATGGAGTCCTCAACCTTACATGGTAGGTTTCTTTTGTCAAAGTAGAGAATTCGGTTTAGAATTTCCAAAAAATTCATATTTTCTTCTCATCATCACAAGTGATTAATGGTAGTTTGGACGAGTCGGTGAATTTTCTTGGCAGGGGATTGTATATTATTGCATCCTCTAATGGTTTCCTTCTTATGGCTGAGGATTTAAGATATCAGAAGGTTTACTATGTTTATAATCCAGCAACGAGGCAGCATTTTTCCGTCCCTGTAATTCAAACGTTGTGCATAAAAGTTGCAGCCATCGGATTTCATTGTAAAGTAGATGACCCTGAAAAAGATGTGATCTCATTTACTTTAGTTCGTTATGAAGCATGGTATGATCTTAGTTCGATTGTAACAATTCAAAGTTTCTCTTCTGAGACTAACGTGTGGATTAGCATCAATGTCACGCTAGATGAACCTCTCGATGTCTTGTTTTCATCTTCGGAGAAATTATCATCAGCTGGGGTAATCGATGGAGTATTCTGTTGGCTTGACGAAGGATCAGATATTTTTCTTTATGATAGTGTCAATAGGCATTTCTGGAGTTGGCAATTGACTGATGAGATGAATGAGTTACATGGTTTGTATCTCGGAGTATCGAGTGGGGATCTCTATTTTGCATCGTATAACGAAGCAGAGATTACTGTATGGTGCCTTGAGAGCAATATTCGTAGTCGAGATGCATTATGGATCAGGAAATATGTTGCAGATTTATGTAATGCAGTTGTAAGGTTTTGTCCAGTGGTTTTAGAAGAAGCTTTTGTGATGATGGTGGGTATTCATCCTGCTAATCCACACATCTTTTATCTGGATATAAATGGTAGAGTTATTTCATACGACATGAAAAAGAATATTGCGGAGTTTGTGTATGATATCGCACCAGAAGACAACTTATTCTTTACTTATGAGTGGCATCAATGGCCGCGTCTTCTCTAAGAACAATCGACAAGTGGAAGTCTGATATCTTATCAATTAAGACATTGTTTGATTGGATACGGAATTTAAGAAATAAGGAAGACTTTGTTACGTTTATCAAACTGTTCATATTAAAGCTTACATTTAGTTAATTTTTCTTCATAAGTATAAAGTGTTAAGTACGACTCAATAAGGGTAAAATAGGGGTCGTGTTAGTAAATAGTTTTCAAATATGACTTTTTTGGGTAACTGATTAAAAAGGAAAGAGTATCACGAGACATAATGAGAACTGTTGATTCGTCTAATCAGTTAAGACTCCAATACTAAAAATAAGTTAGAGCTGTACGAAACCAATATTGGTTAGGATTTGGTGTTATAATTCATGTATAAATAGGATTTGGTGTTTTAATTTTTCCAGTTTATAGTCAAACAAGGTCTTCAACTATTATATATAGGGCTGTTAATAGAATAATTTAGTCCAGGCTGCAGGGAATAGTTTTACAAATACTTCAATTTCTTTTAGTGGAATTATTACCTTCTTTGTGAAAACAATTGTTAGTTCAATCTTGTATTTTACGGTTATAAGTTTGTAACCTTTTTTTTTTTTTTGATGTCCTAATTTCCACAATCTATTACTCTGTTTTTTGTGTAACTTATAGTATTTGATTTTGGTCGCTTTTTTCTGAAGTTTTGTTGCTAATAAGTAGTATTATTATCAGAATTTAGATAAATATCCATTAAAAGTCACTTGTATTCGTTAAGATATTAATTTAATGTGTGAATTAAATTACTCAGTTCATATGTATTAATCGATCCAATCATATAAATAACTATGAATTAGTGATCCAATATTGTTGTACAAAATCGATGGTGTTTTAATTGTATTCAAATTTTTGGTTTTCCAGTTTAAAGTCAAAGAAGGTATCTCGTACTACTATAAATAGGGATATTACTTGAGTTTATTAATAGAATTAGAATTTTTTTAGTGTCAATATGGAACGTATTGTCTGATAAAAGCGTAGTTGAGTTGTCTGAGGATATCTTAATCGAAATATTACATAGTTTGCCTTCAAAATCTCTTGCAAGGTTTGAATGTGTGTGTAAGCTAGCATTGGCGGAAGTGTATTGATGATCTATCTATGGTTTATAGTTGTCATTCTCAACAATGGACTCCTCAACCTTACATGATGGGTTTCTTTTGTACAGGTAGAGACGAAATTCGTGAACAAAATCGATTTTTCTTCTCATCGAAGAAATCATCGCAAGTGATTGATGGTAGTTTAGATGAATCCGTTAATTTTCTTGGTAGGGGAGTGCATATTATGGCCTCCTCTAACGGTTTCCTCCTTGTCACTGAAGATTCATATAATCAAAATATTTACTTTGATACATCACATTTCGATATATATACATATAATTCACAGTATTATAATATATACTCTCATTTTAAGAAAAAAAAGTGTTTTGTCTATTTTTATTTGTCCAATATATTAAAAACAATTGTCAAACTTTACTTGTTCAATTTAGAATCTCGACTATTTTATATAAAACCCTATTCATTTTTCAATATTTAGATCGATAACTTATAATTAATAAGGTGATATAATAAAATATCCCTTTATTTACTATTTCTTAAGGGATATGCTAAGTGAAACATGGATAGAGGGAGTGTTACTTATAGTGAATTGTTCAATTTAGAATCTGACTATTTTTAAACACTATTTATTTTTTAATATTTAAATTAATAACTTATAATTAATAATATAATATATTAAAATATCTCTTTATTTACTATTTCATAATGGATATGGTAAAAGTGAAACATGAATGGAGGGAGTGTTACTTATAGTGAGGTTATTTAGATCCGTTTCAAAAAGGAAAATTCACCAAGTTAAGTGATATATACGTGGAATATATGTTATTTATATTGTATTTCGTTTTTAAGAAGACACAATAAAACTATTTTTATTAAAAATGACATCGTTATTTGAGACTTGACCCAACTACAAAATATTAATGGCTAATTAAGATCGATTTGGTCATGTAGTTAATAATCGTGTAAATTTTGTATATAGCATTTTATATAGTAATATTATCAAGTTATGGCATTAGATTTTCAATTTCATTGTGTAGCATTTAATATCTCACTCTCTAGCATTTTATTAATAATTATATTGTTAATTATAATTTATTAAAAAGAAACAACTAATTAAAAATTAAGGGGATAAAGTAATAATGGATAATTAATGTTAATAATTAACACACTGACAACACAAATCATAGAACTTTTGTTTCTTTATTAATTGCTACATTTAATGCATGTATACACATTTGTGAATATGAATAGTTACACTTTTTAGGGAGTTTAATTAAAGTTAAATATATGATTAGCACGTTTTTAGGGATATTAAACATTTTTAAATTATCATCATTGCCTTAAATATCTCTAGTTAGTTAAAATAATATTTTTTTTTGAATTAATTCCTTAAAAAACGTTGTCAACCAGCTAATAACACATAATATTTTTCAGATTTGCATTTTCAATCAAATTTGGATCAACGTTACAATTATTATTCATTCCAAAATTTCATTATTGTTTTCAGATTGCTTTCAACGTATAAGTCATTTTTTTCTAAAAATCAAGAATATTTTCATAGCTGCATATTTCACTTCTTATTTTTTAGTAACCTGATAAATTTTGGCGTACAATATATGTTTCTATTTAAATTATAATATATGTTTTTGTATTAATTTTGTATTGAAAATGTATTGTGTTTGTTTATGATTAGCACGTTTTTAGGGATATTAAACATTTTCAAATTATCATCATTGCCTTAAATATCTCTAGTTAGTTAAAATAATATTATTTTTTTGAATTAATTCCTTAAAAAACTCAACCAGATAATAACAAATATTTTTGGATTTTCAGAATACTTTCAGATTGTCATTTTCAAACATATTTGGATCAACGTTACAAGTAGTCTTCTTTCCAAAATTTCACGATTATTTTCAGATTGCTTTCAACGTATAAGTCATTTTTTCTAAAAATTCAAAAATATTTTCATAGCTGCATATTTCACTTTTTTTTTAGTAACCTGATAAATTTTGGCGTACAATATATGTTTTTATTTAAATTATAATATATGTTTTTATATTAATTTTGTATTGAAAATGTATTGTGTTTGTTTAATTGGAGTATTCTATAGGACAGTGAATGATATATTAACTGTGTATGAAGTGTGTATGAATTATATGAACTGATTATAAATTTGTGTAACGTTGAAGTCTGAATTTTTTTTTAAATAGTGTATGAAGATTATACGAAACGTGTATCATTTGTGTATGAAAGTCCATTTATTTTTTTTCAAAATTACAGTATATGTTTCTAATGAAATTAGAATGTATGTTTTGTATTAATTTTGTACAGCGGGTAGACCAAAACTTGAAAGATGGAAGGAATTTGCTGACGTGAAATTCAAAAGGACAAAAATGACTTGCAGTAGATGCCGTCAAGTTGGACACAATAGAAAGACATGTTCAAATTATCCTGTGCAAAAACAATGATTTCGTAATGTTACATTTGTTATTGTGTTGTTTTGAATGTTAGAAACACGTTTTGTTTTATTGAGTGCAGTTGTTATCATTGACATTTATAAAGTTTGATTTCGTAAAAAATTATCATATATATATCATTTGTTTCTGTTACATATGTCAAAGTTCAATATGACATTCATAATTCATACAATGTTTATACATTATAAATATACATTGAATTATACTGCCATTCATAAAATGTTCATATAGTATTCATACAATGTTCATACAGTATTCATACAATGTTCATATATGTACCATTTGTTTCTGTTACATATATCCAAGTTCAATATGAGATTCATAATTCATACAATGTTTATACATTATATATATACATTGAACTTTACTTCCATTCATAAAATGTTCATATAGTATTCATACAATGTTCATATATATATACCATTTGTTTCTGTTACATATATCAAAGTTCAATATGACATTCATAATTTATACAATATTTATACATTTTTCATACAATGTTCATATATTTTTGCATATTGCAATCGAAATTTAAACAAAAATCATACACATTTAATAAAGTGCAAATATTCATTTAAGCATACTACCATTAAATACAACAGTTAATATATTATGACATATATAGTTAAATATATTTTATATAACATACAGACATGAGTCTTACAAGATCTCTACTGCTGGATTTTTGTGACAAGTCAAAATCATCTCTTGGTTTCACACACCAAGAAGACGAAGAAGAAGAAGAAATTGATGAACTATGTGATTCATCACTCACTTCGTCTTGTTCATCATTCGACTTCTTCTCTAATTCCATCGCAGCTGTATAGCCTGAGATTTACCGGTATAGTTTGTACCTCTTGTGAATCTCCTTAGGGTATTTGGTTTAGACATTGTATTCAACAATCCAGATCCTAAATATTTATAGACAAATAAATATTAAATAATTTGACATAAACAAATATAAAACTTGAAGAAACCTGCATTATCTATACAACGTAAATTTCTCCTAAAATCAAGCAACAACATATAAAAATTAAATAATTTGACAAAAGAATCAGAGAAAAAATAAAAACTTTAAGAAATAAACCTATTTGATGATCTATACAACACGATTTTTTCCGAAAATCATGCAATATTGCGAATTTGATGGTCGAAAAATAAAAAACCTAATTTTGTGGAAGATTGATAGAGATGTAGTTGAATAAGGATTTTAAGCCTAATCTGATTTTGGGAAATAAGTTTAAAGCTTGAAAGGGTTTCTACTTGAAGATGACATTAAGCGTGCAAATATGTATGCTCCAATTTAATATGACAGAGAAATTAGGCGTGCTCTCTTTAATTAATTAATAGAGAGAGAAAAATGTGCTGCCTTTAATTGATTAATAGAGAGAGAAACGTGAAAAAAGACGTGCAAAATTAATATGGTAGAAAAATAAAGCTTGTAAATAGGGGAGAGGTTGAGTGTATTGGGGGAAGATAAAAGAGTATTGGTTGATATGGGGGTGGGTAGTTATTGAGTAACCATATAATATGAAATTAATTAAAATCAAATCCTTAATTTTTTAGATTTTGTTTTTTAAAATGTAACTATATAATATGAAGTTTAATTAATATTTAATATTTAATAATTTATTATTTATTTTAAAAACATTAAAAGGTAATTGATTAATATTTAATAATTTATTATTTATATTAAAAACTTTAAAAGATAATTGATTAATCAGTAATAATTTAAAAGGTTTTGTTGATAAAAGGTAAGTGAATAAATAAAATTAATTATTTAAACATAATAATTATTAGTTAAATAATAAAATAATTTTTTTTATTAATATATTATTAGTTAATATGCTATAACTTGATAATAATATGCTATAAATAGTTTATTTTTAAATATATATTTTTTAATTAATATATTATTAATTGATATGCTATAAGATGATAATAATATGCTATAAGTAGTTTATTTTTAAAAAGTATAATTACAACTTGATATTTATCCTCTTAAATATGTGTGGATGTTAATTTTACTTAATTATCTCAATTTGGACTCCAATAAGTATTGGGAAACTTTCACATATAGCCACTTAAAAATAATTAATTATTCTCCATAGCTATAGTTGATAATTATAATTTGTAGCTACATGTTATATGGAGGAGAGAGGCGAGCGAGACTGGAAAAGAGAGGAGAGAGGCGAGAGAGAGAGGGAAAAGAGTGAAAGAAAGGTAAATTGTATATGTATATTAATTAGATAATTGTATATTATACATATGTAATTGTATATATGGCAAGAGAGATTGAGAGAGGGAGGAGAGAGGCAAACGAGACTGGGAGAGAGAGGAGAGAGGCGAGCGATATCGAGAGAGGGAGGAGAGAGGCGAGCGAGAGAGGGCAGAGAGTGGGAGAGAGGTGAATTGTATATGTATATAGGCTAAAAAATTGTATATTATACATATTTATTTGTATATCCTGGCGAATTATACATATACAAACGTGACTAATTTTACAAAATCGAAGTCAGCTCACGTAATTAATGTATAATGTTAGTCGCGAGTGGTAATTATAGCAAACTATAGCTATGATGAGTAATTAAATAGTATAAATTTGCTTATTTGCGTAATTTTCCCATAAATATTCTTCCCCTACCATAATTTACCCTTCAATCTAGGGACAAGTCATCAGCTGAATAATTTTTGTTAATTTGATGAAGCAGACCTGATGCGGAAGTTTTAATGGATAGTAGATGTCAAATCGATTTAGTTAATTCATATTTTATTTTTTGTCTGCGAGGCTCGATATGACTAGCCTATATTTTATTTTTTACCACGAGGCTCTATATTGTATCCAACCTATACATTTTTTTAAAAATTACTTAAATAAATAATTTATTTATTTAATTTTGTAAAATTTTCTATCATTAAAAAAAATTACAAAAATTTACATTTTCTGTTATCCTCGAATGCATTACTCTTACGTGATATATCAGAATGTGATATATTAAAATATGTATATCTTGTATCAATAAAAATAATATATTAAGAAGCAATAATCTATCGAAACGTCAAATGATATTTTGATCGGAATTTTTAATGTTATGGAATGATTAGATAAACACAACTTGCCAAATAAAGTAAATAGATTAAAAAATTGGCGGTATAAAATAGAGCAAACACAATTATTTAAGGAGCCGACCTTTTCTTCATTATTAATTTATAGTTATTGGATTCATCACCTTTTGAAACCCATAAAAGTATAATAGAACCGACCATTTACTTGCTTGCCTAGTTTTGTTTAATTGACTGTCACATGACCATATATCTTTGTGCTTCCTCCTTTATTTTAAGCTTATTATAAGATAAAATTGTAAATGTGATCATGATTATAAATATAACTAAGATACTAATATTTTAAGATTTTTAATAATAATAATAATATAATCTTATAAGGTAAGTCTTGGAAAAAATATTATACATAATTGTTATTATGGAATAAATAAACAAAATTCGATACTATCAATATAACAATGCATTGGTACAACATGCTAAAAAGAAAAGGCATAATATATAAACACAAGTCTTAACTTACATCAACGAATAACTATGTCCTCCAACTTTAAATGTGCACAAGTAGACACTTAAGCTATTATAAAATTGAACAAGTAGACACAAGTATCATACATGGCATAATACACGTAGGATGCCACTTAGGATACAAAACTGTCATGTAGGGCGCCATATATTCATTTGCTCAATTTTATACAAATTTAGCTGCACACCCAAAATTAAAGATTATAATTATCAATTAACACTAAGTTAAGAGTCATATTTATGTATTATGTCTTAAAGAAAATAACAATATCCTTTGAAGATTACCTAGGGGCTAGGAGAATAAACAAAAGATCAAGATGAAGAAATACGGGAGGAAAAGAAAGAAAGATGATAATAATAATAATAATAATAATTTGATTAAAAGGATTATAATAAGGTTTTCCATGTATTGATATGTTATATTCACATTATCTCCATCTATGCTCGCAGTTTTAAAAATATTATCGCATTTATGATAAATATTTTTAAAATACATTATTTTTAAATATTTCTCATACATTTATTAAGAGTTCAAATTAGGGGTGTACAAAATCGAATCGAAAATCGAACTAAATCGCAAATCGAGTTAAATCAAAAAAATTCGACTAGTGGTTTGGTTTGACTTGGTTTGGTATTGAAAAAAAAACCCGACTATATTTGGGTTGGGTTGGTTTTAACTTTAAAAAACCAACCCGAGACCAAACCAACCCGACATTATATATGTAAATTTTAATTTTATTTTATATATAAAAATATTTACTTTGATATCATTTTAAAATATTTCTTATACTATTTCATAGTTTTTATATTTTAATATATTATTTCAAGTTTAAATCTTAGAATTCGGAATGGTCCAATAAAGATTATAGTTCATAGATGTTGATAATTATGATAAAATTTAAATCAAAATCAAATTAATATTAATGCAAAAAGGAAATCATTTCAACACTAATGGCAATAATATTGAATATTTGTTCTTTAATTTTACATTGGTTAACCAATTAAAATACATAATCTAATTTAGTATGTAACTAATACTTATTAAACTTATTTTAGCATGATTAAATACTTTTAAATTATAATTATTTTCATTATGACTTTACAATATTTATTTTATATGATGATTTCATTATTATTTTTTATTGAATATTTTTGTGTCATCAATACTCATCTCATATTTTATGTTTTTTTTAAGAAATGCATTAGATAACTTTAGTTGGATTAAAGAAAAATTTGGAGTACAAGTTAATAATATGTTTGTATGCAAGATTTACCGAAAAAATCTACAAATCTGAAAAAATCCGAAGTTTATTAGTTTGGTTTGATTTATAATTTAAAAATTTGACACAATGGTTTGGTTTGATATTTGAAAAACCCGAACCAACCCGAGGTTGAAAAATTCGAAAAAATCCGAACTTTATTGGTTTGGTTTGGTTTATAATTTTAAATTTTTTACACGAATAGTTTAATTTGATATTTGAAAAACCCTAACCAATCCGTTCATATACACCCCTAGTTCAAACATTATAAATTGCGATAAAGATCCGATCAAGTATACTTAGGTCAAGTAATGTTCAATGACCTTATAGATTCATGCCATGTGTACTGTATAATAATTTGTGGTTGAGATCCATTTGAATTATACACACATTAATTATAATAATAAAAATAAAAAAGTTATCAACTTTTTTATTTTTTAAAACTATCAAATAAAACAATTATGTGTACCCAAGCTAATATTTTCAAGAAAAAAAAATTAAGATTGACGGGAATATACAAACTTTCTAACTTTTTACCCGACAAACTTGTTCATGAGTAATTTCACACATGTTTTCTCCAAATTCTGATGTAATCTCCAAGAATAGATCAAATTTAAAAAACATAATTGAGTTCTAAATAATAATTTAACTAAAGAACATGATAATATATTTTTTTTAAGAAAATACTCCATCCGTTTCACAAAGAATGACCTAGTTTGACTTGACACAGAGTTTAAGAGTATAAAAAATACTTTTGCATCTTATGGTCCTAAATTAAAGTTAGGTTAAATGTACAAAATTGCCCTTTGATTTTGTAGCCTTAAACATGCTACGTGGAAAGTTGTTACAAAAAAAAAAAAAAGATCATTCTTTTTGAAACACACTAAAAAGGAAAGGAGGTTATTCTTTTTTAGACGGAGGAAATACATACTTGGAGCTTTTCAAATAATTATAAAAATATATTTATTCAGATTTTTCAAAAATGTTGAATTCTTTAAAATTAGTATAACATAAAAAATCCAATACAAGTACGAGGTTTGGCAGGTAAAAAAATTGGGAAGTCCACATATTTTCGTCAGTCTTATTTTTTTCTTGAAAATATTAATTAGGGTACACTTAATTGTTTTATTTGATAGTATTAAAAATAAAAATAATTAACGCTTTTGTTGGTTTTATTATTAAAATGAATATATAATTTAAATGAATCTCAACCATAAATTATTATACAATACACATAACATGAATCTATAAGGCTATTAAACATTACTTGACATAATTATACTTGACCGGATCTTTATTCTATGAATTGTCATTACGGTACTTACGAGTTATGTGTATTGTGAGAAATTGGACTTTAAGAAAAATAGTAAATAAAAAGGGAACGATATTAATTTGGGACGACTTTAATTTGAACAGTAAACTATGAACATAAAATTAATGGGTACCATAAATCAAATGGTCGGTGCCCAAATTATAAAGTAGTTAGAACAACTATCATCTCATGTCATAACCCTACTTTCTCATAATTATAAAAAACTTAAGTTCCCAAAAAAATGATATGCTTTTTAGTTAAAGCAACAAGCAGCTAAAAATGTAGCAAAAAAAAAAAAGGTCTACATTTAATTAGTGATAAGAGGTAGCATGTGAAATTTTATAAGAATTGAACAATGTTTTCTAATAACTTCATACTTATTAAATGGAAAAAAAATTATCGGCAGAAAATTTAGTCAGAATTATTACTTTTCTATGTTATCCTTTTAATTTAATACCTTTTAACTAAAGCATGAAAAAAAAAACAGTTTATTTTGAAATAAAAAAATATAATAATTTTTTAAATTTTCTCGTCAAATTTTCTGACCACTTATTAAATTCACAATTTCAATAAACAAATTTATATAAATATAAGGTCTAAATAAAAATTATTGAATATATCTATATCAGTATTTAATATTATAGCATCATGCTCTAAAGATACTTATGGTCAAAGTTGTTTCATGATCCCTCATGATATATATAAATAATTAATTATAAAGTAGGTGCTGATGTTTAAAGATATTGTATATAATATACTGTGATATTTTCTTTTATTTTATTCTTAGGAAGGTAACCTTGGATCACCAATATCATCATGATTCATGAACGCAAAACATTAATAGTTTATTTATATATGAAAAGGACAATACAATAGTGATTAGGGAGGAAATAAGCTATTTTAAATAAAATACCTAAAGCATGAAGTTGTAAAGAGTTAGATATATGGTGTCCGAATTTAAAATTTAGAATTTTAAAATTTGATTTTTCTATAAATAATTAGAAGTTATTTATTAATGAATAAAATATTAGGGTTTGAAAAATGAATCTTTGGTGATTAAGAGAAAAGATATGGAGGGAACAGGGGGCGGTGGTTTACTCAGTCACTACGTCAACATAATATATAGAAAATTGCACCGACCTAAACATTTTTTTATAATTAACAATCTACACACATATATTTAATTTCCACAAAAAATTAAAGGATAAAACATTTTAGAAACTGCAAAAAGATACGATGATACATACATTAATATAAATAGATATTCCCTATAAGCTAAGGTTGACCAATAACATGACGAAATAATAATAAAAGGCGGATTTAGAATTTAAACTCTAATATCATATATATGAGTTTATAGTACGTAGTGGCAAAGCCAGAATTTTTTTGAAGAGGGTCCAAAAATTAAATAACAAAAACTCTTTTTAAAAAGGGAAAAAATTGTTGCAAGTAAGATTTGAACACGTGGACACTGACTATAACAACCTATTATATCAAAGGTATCCAAAATATGTTATCTGATCACATCGTCTATCATTTTACTTGTATATGCCGTATTTTTTTCGAACAAAGTGGACACCCTGATATACATTTGAAACATGACGAAATAATAATAAAAGGCGGATTTAGAATTTAAACTCTAATATCATATATATGAGTTTATAGTACGTAGTGGCAAAGCCAGAATTTTTTTGAAGAGGGTCCAAAAATTAAATAACAAAAACTCTTTTTAAAAAGGGAAAAAATTGTTGCAAGTAAGATTTGAACACGTGGACACTGACTATAACAACCTATTATATCAAAGGTATCCAAAATATGTTATCTGATCATATCGTCTATTATTTTACTTGTATATGCCGTATTTTTTTTGAACAAAGTGGACACCCTGACATACATTTGACTACGCCACTGTTAGTACGTTAAAAGTTTAATATTAGCTAATCAAATTGTTATTTATACTGAACACCTAATAAAAAACGTTTAGATATTTGAGAAGTAGTGATTGGTCGTATTTTATTTTTGGCTGGTGTAGGTGGTGGGCAAGAAATCCTACTTTCGGTTCTCATTTTTTGTTTTGATGGCAACGTACTGTTGTCACACTCCAACGTCATATTCCTATGGAAGATATTTAAAGTAATCGTAAAATCAGAATTTATATTAAGATTTAAATTAATTTAAAATATTAAAATGTGAATATATGACTAATATGAGCATGTGGATGTAGTAATTAAAATCTAATTATACGCATTCATATACATATATGCTATCAACAGAAGTATTTTTAATTGAATATTAATATTAATACCGAACTTCGAATGAAAAAGAAGCTTAGTTTGGCTTCCGTAGGAGATGGGCAAGAAACACTACTTTCGGTTCTCATATTTATTATATGACGCATTCTCTTCTTAATATGCTTAAGGTCTCTATCTTGTTTTCACAAATATAACAATTATAAATAGGTCCTTATAATATCATAATGTAAGCTTAATTATCAAAATGTTAGATAATTGCATTAAATTTAAAATACTTTACCTTATATAAAGAGTGATCTAAAAATACAAAATAATTGAATTATTGACTATTTATAAAAGAGTGTAGCATACGAGGTGAGTGTCGAATCTTCATATCGATGGATTAAAAAATTTTGAATTTTTTCCTAGATAATTTTATGAGATTCAGTTAGATTTAATATCGATTCTTTTAACAACATATCAGAATCAGACTCTTCCCTATACTTTAATATTAAATTTTCTTTCATATAATTATATTAAATTATTTATACTTTAGATATCATCGGACAATACTCCTCCTGTATGGGAACTCAGAAAGTATTTCATGATTAGATGGGGAAAAAATATATAGAATATTCATATTTCTAAAATTTTAATTATTATTAATTGGAAAAAAAAAGGAAATTCTATTGGCTAGCACATTTTCCCTGCACGTGAGGTCATGAAGAAAGAGTTCAATAAAAGGACCACTCAAAACTTGTTTATGGATGAACATGGTTTGTGATAGAGTAGTAAGTATTTTTTTATTCTTAACTAAGAGGTCTCAGGTTCGAGCTTCCTTGAATACAAAATCATCTTTTTAAAAAGTGTATTACATTTAATGTAGGATTAAATTCGTATTTTAGTCGGACTCCAATGTGAATCGGACATTTGTTTGGGAAACCAAAAGAAAAAGAAAACTTGTTATGGACAGTATTAAACGATGTCGTTGTCAGAATGGGCCCAATTTTAAGGAACCCAATGACAAGATCGACGGTCACAATTGGGCCCAATCCAACGGTCTTCATCTAATCGGCGGTTGCCGCCCAACATTATACCAACTATAACGTTTTCTTTATTTATTAGTATTATTTTTTAATTAAAATTATTTGTCTTTTTAATAAAATCTAAAAAGTAGAGACATGGGACTCCTATTCTACAAAGCAAGTCCACATTTTAGGATGAAAAATTTATTTTCCTTAATTTCATACTAAGAGTTGTATACTATATATTATTATTATTATAATCTCAAAATAAATTATTTCTATCTATTATTTGTATACTTCATAGTTCATTTTATATGACATGTGAGTCAGAATTTAAAGTTTATTTATGATTCAAATTCACTATTAAAATCATAACTCATCATAATCAAAGATTCACAATTACATATTTATCTTTTATAAATATATGATCTAAGTAAAAATTAGTTGGCTCCGCCCCTACTTTTAATTGAAAACACAACTTTTAGTAAACTATTTATACTTATTATTATTGTTATTTTATATGTGTGCGTCATTATTTTTAGTATATATTAAAGAAAAGTATCACGTAAATTAGAATAGAGAAGTATATTCCGACAAATCCAGTGTTTAAATAATTAATATCTTTTATTGGTACTTAAGAAAAGGAAAATAAAATAAAATAAAATATTCCTTGTTGGTTTTCTTTTCTCCCTTATTTAAAGCCCCCTTGTGTGTTAGGGAAGAACGTTACCTTTCTCCATTTTGGGTTTTCTATAGATTCCTTTAATTTCTCTTTGCAATTAAGATTTTATATACTATATCATATATTTATATATATGTTCTTCTCTTAGCATATATTAGTTTTATGTAAATTCTTGTCAAATCTTTATTATTTTTGGCTAAGTATTGTTGATCCTTGTTTATTTGAGATCAATCAATCCTTGCCACCTTATTTTTCCATTAATTTTTGTTATACACTAAAGTTTTTATTTTTCTTCTTCTTCTTTCAATGGAATCAACTCCATCAATTAGCAAAAACTATGGTAGAGGATTGAAGAAAAGTATTAATAGGACATTTTCATCAACCCCTTGTGAAAATCTTGCACCAATTAATTATCAAAATGGTATATTACAAACTCCTATTATATATCAATCATTTCCTCCATTTTTAGTTCATCAAAAACAACCCCCTCTTCTTCCTCTTCCAATTTCCAAATCTAATGTTCATCAACACTACAATAATTATGTCAATACTTTGTCCCAAAATAGGGCATTTTCTCTCCCTCCTACCAATAGAAAATTCAACAAGTCAAAAAAATCAAGTCCTAAGCCAAAATCATCAAAAGTTGTTCCTTTGGGTGGGCTCGATAAAATTGAAACGATACAGAAAAAATCTTCTATGGTATCATCTACTAACCCTTTGGGTCCGGATCCGAAGGATCTACCCAAAGATGTTACTATGGTTTTTCCTATGTCATCATCAGCAGCAGGTGGAAAAGAGCATTCATTCGTTGCACTAAGTTCCAACTATGTGCAGAATCCGATAAAATGTGATGCTAATAAAAACCATTTAAGCATATTGCATATGACAACTGAAAAGATACAATCTGCATGTGGTGTACTAAGCTCTCGCTTTGCGCAGAATTCAATAAAGAATGATGCTAATAGTTCTATGGTGTTTAATGCTACTATTTCTCCTCCACCAAGCAGCTTGCCTTTGCCCACTTTTTCATTGAGGCCAAAGCAGCTTAGTTGCAACGCCGAGGCGGCTACCGGAGTTGATACCGGAGCTACTGACAATCTCCGGCGACTACTTAGACTTAGATGAAGTGTTAAATGTTAAATTGTGTATTAATTAGATAAATGTTTTTAAAGAAAAAAATTAATCTTAAATAAAAGGCATCACCTTCTACATGTTTTTTTTTTTTACCTTGGTAGATGGTGATGACCAATGAATTCGAAAATATGCTAGGTAATTTATTTGAATTTTCTTGTTTCTTTATCATAAAAAATGTAAAAAAAAATCAAAGCTTTAATTTGTCATCTCTACCTTTTGTTTTATGTTGAAGGTATGAGAGTGTGTAATACACGTTTAGAGCAATTGGCTTTTTTTCTATTTCATTAAAGTATTAATATATTTTTATTGTTGTGTAACTTTGTTTATTGTTTATTCTTCACAAATATCATTTTTCTATTACCAATAATTAGGATGAATTTTAATATATTGAACAGCCACGGAGATGAGAGATGAGAGATGAGAGATGAGAGATGAGAGATGAGATCTATTGTTTTCTTTCAACTTGAATTGAAGTAAATAATATGTTTTAAATCTCATATTAATCAAGCTTTTTTATTTTTTTTAAAAATAATATAAAACTGAAAAAAGTTCGTAAAAAACTACAAAATCATTTTTTAGTTAGAGGTAGAAAATTGAGGATGGTGTAAATTGGAGCTAATTAAAATCAATGATCACCTCAAAAATGAATTTGTTCTTATAATTTATAAAATTATACTTAAGCATATCTATATTGTTATATAGACTATTAAAATATATTGTTAGAATTGTATTTAATTTTTTAAGAGAAAATGATATTGACCGCAGTGGATGGTGCTGGCCTAAATCTTGACCCATTAGGACATTACTCCAACCCAATTAATTAACATTATAAATAAATATTAGTCACCTACAAAATCTTATCAAAGTAAAAGTGAGCTAATTTTGAGAAAAATAATTATTTTCATAATAACATATTTAACCAAAAGTTATGTAAACATTCAAGGAATAAAACAGGATTTAATTTTATAATGACTTTCATGCCTCATAACAAATTTACTAATTTAATAATAAGCAATATCGTAAAAATGAGAAGAAATTGGAAGGAATCAATCATTAAAGGCTTTGGTTGAACTAATCAAACAATAAAAATTAATAAAAAATTATAAAACTAATAAAGTCTATGCACATTAAGAAAAGTTTAAAATGTTTTATTTTTTAAAAATTTATTAATATTTTATATATTGTATCATGTACGTACGTTTTGAAATTTTTAACTCATTAGATTTTCTAAACTTTCTATATAATAATAATAAAAAATTTAACCCAATAAAGTTTACTTAACTTTAGAGACTCTGATTGGGCTTTTACCTTGGAATTGGGTTGAGCCTAGCCTAACCTTCATAATAGTTTTGATATACCAACGAAATATTTTGAGTAGAAAATAAAAATCAACTATTTGCTTCTAAATAGCTTATAACATTGATTAATATTTGTCTAGAAAAGAATTTACTAGTGAAGATCCTTTTACTTAGATACTCAATAAAAAAGATTTTGAGATATATTTCAAACTAAAAATCGGTGGTGGACAAAGCTTCTTGATGATAAAAATATTGATGTAAAGATCAATTATTTGTTTCTTCTGACACTCCTTGTTTTGTGCTATATTCAAATTACGGGTTGAATTCATTTTTGGAGATATTACCACATTCAGATGCATACATATGTTGTAGAAGTGTTGAAAATCAACCTAGGTATCGATGATCAAGATTCTTTGTCACATAAACCAAAGGTATATATGATTTTAAAACTAATATTTCGAATCAGAATATGATAATATTTTTTTTTGTAGGATGAGAAAGTGCAGCGGATAGTTACAATATTGTATGGTATAGTTTTGATATAGTGTGGGTTATTGATCACAAATTTATATCAAAATAGATGATATTTTAACATATCCTATCAAGTTTGGTTATTTTTCATTTAATTTAGTTTTAGCTATTGGTACATTAACGTTCACAAAAAAATTGATTACTATTGTTAAGACATAAAAATCAACTATTTGCTTCTAAATAGCTTATAACCTTGATTAATATTTGTCGAGAAAAAAATCTAATAGTCAAGATCCTTTTATTTAGATACTCAAGAAAAAAGATTTGATATGTATTTTTTCCACAAAAGAAATACAAAGACGAACTAATAACTCTTAACGAATATTTGTAATGAATGAAATTTAGTCAGGACAAAATTTATTAGATGATAGTAAATAAAAAAATAATTAGAGAAATCTCTCATTTTTTCTAAGTGATAGTCTTCTTAAATGATTTAGAGACATATGTTTGTTGCAACATCTATTGGCCTACAAGGCAAGACATTAGGCAAGACATTCCATGATATATGTCGAGATGTATTCAAATTTTATAAAGAGATATCGAGAAGTCATTTGAAAAACATGATCGGTGGTGGACAAAGCTTCTTGATAATAAAAATGTTGATGTAAAGATCAATTACTTTCTTTCTGATACTCCTTATGTTGTGCTAAAATTCAAATTACGAGTTGAATTCATTTTTGGGGATATTAGCACAATCCGATGCATGCATATGTTCTAGAAGTATTGAAAATCAACCTAGACATCGATGATCAAGTTTCTTTGTCACATGAACCAAAGGTATATATAATTTCAAAACTAATATTTCGAATCAGAATATGATAATATCTTATTTTTGGTTTATAGCATGAGAAAGTGCGCAGATAGTTATAGTCTTTTATGGTATAGATTTGATAGAGAGTGTGTTGTTGATCAACGAGACTTTGACCTTCCATACATTTAGATGTGCTACAATGTGTGAAAAAAGAAGAACCGAGATTGAAGGCCAATGAATTGAGAATTTTCTTGAAAAAATATTCTAATTACCTTGGTGTCGTTCGAGCACAACACTTTAGATGATAGTAAATTGTAGGTTGACGTGTATAAACATTGTGATTAGTTTTGTTTTGATATTTTTATCTAGGTTATCATAGATTAACATGGATATATTTAGAAGACTTAGATATATTTAGAAGGTTGGAGAAGCGAAAATAATTTATTAATAAGCAAAATTAAAAAAAAAATGAGAAGAAATTGTCATTAAGGACTTTGGTTGGACTATTCGTAAAAAAAAATCTTATAACTTTAAAAAACTAATTATGTCCATGCACATTAAGAAAAGTTTAAAACATTTTATCTTTTTCAAAAATTTCTTTTAATATTTTACATATCATATCATGTATATACATTTCTAACATTTTCAAATCATTAGATAATTTAAACTCTACATATAATAATAAAAAAAAAAAACCTCAATATTGTTCAACCTTATGGGCTCAGATAGGGCCTAACAATATATTTTGATTGTTACTGTCAGTAAAACATAAAAATAACTATTTGCTTCTTAATAGCGGATAATCTTACAAATATTTGTTGAGAATGAAATTGTCAAAACAAGATATTTATATCATAGTGAACAAAAAAATAATTGGAGAAGCAAAGATAGTCTAGCTTTATCAAATATAAAAATTCTTACCTCTTAAATCGGGGAAAGTTGGCAAATTCATTCCTATTTACTTCAGACTTAATGATCCCAAACATTATCACATCGCCAATTTATTTCACATTTATAAAGACCTTTCTTTTGCACATAATTCTTTTTAACCAAGGTTTAATCATCCGGCCAAAGCCTTTAAAAAGATGACCGAAAATGAGGAGATAGCTACTTAAATTCATTAGCTAACATTTAATTTAAGTATATATTAAATACCTTTCTGGTTGCAATCTATAAATTCATTTGAATCCTATTCAATTACTTTGTGAATGACCTTGAGATATTTTCGGATAAGCTTGTCGTCATCCTTACTTGCCCATTCGAATAAGTTTGTCGTCATTATTACTTATCCATAAAGAAATCTTAAGATATTTTCAGATAAACTCGCTGTTATCCATACTTGTCCATAAACAAATCTTGACTCTTCTTTAATATTTTTTTCTTAAGACTTTATAAAACTAATCATATCTACGCATATTAAGAAAAGTTTCAAAATGTTTTATCTTTTTCAAAAATTTATTTTAATATTTTATATATCATAGTTTAATCAATGAGTATTAACCTTAATTAGGGATCTGATTGGGCCTTAACCTTGGGATTTAATTAATCATAGTTTGTCCTTCTTAATAATTTAATATCCTTTAATATCTATATGATTTGACGGAAATTTAATGAAAATATATTCTAGTCAAATCAAGATTATTTTGTATCATAGCGAACAAAAATAAACAATTGGAAAAGTATCCCTTCATGACTTCATTTTTTGAGAGATTAACATATTTAGAGTCATACATGTGTGCTAGAAGAGTGCTAAAAATTATCCAACGCATCGATGATTAACAATCTTTGTCAAAACTCTAATTTTGAATAAGAATATAATAATATCATGTTTTTGTTTTATAGGATTAGAATGTGTAGCGGAGAGCTATTACATTGTATGGTATAGCTTTGATCGAAATTGGATTGTTGGTCACAGAGGTCGGAGACTTTGACTTTTCATCCGTTTAGATTTGTTCAAAGCAGTCTAAACAACATCTGAGTAAAAGGTGTGGAGAAGGAAGAATTTGAGATTGAAGGCCAAGTAATTGAGAATTTTCTTGAAAAAGTATTTCCATTAACTTGGAGTCGTTCAAGCACATCACCTAAGATGGTAATAAATTGTAGATTGATGTGGGTAAACATTTTGATTAGTTTTGAACATTTGTACTGTTCTACTTTAATATTTCTTGTTTTTAGTGTTAGAACTTGTAGTGTTTCGTATGAAAAAAGAATATTGTCCTGGTTTTCATGTGTAGTAAGTTGGATTTGTTTTGATATATAACCTTATGTTATGAAACCTACACCTATTCACTTTTTTGATATTTGTCTCTAGGTTTAATATTACCATAGATTAACATGGATATTTTTAGAACCTGGAGAAACGGAAATGATTTATTTGGAGCTTAATATGATGTATGAAGCTACCCTATGTGGTCTTATACAAAAGTATGAATCTCATTCATAATCCATTAATTTCTCACACAACACAAAAATAAACACTATGGCTAAAAAATTGGTATAAGCATAATTGTTATCATGTTTTTCTCTACACTATGGCTAAAGAAGTTGATATAAACATAATTTATTTTGATTTTTTATATATCATATCGTGTATGTACACACTTCAAAAATTTCAAATCGTTAGATTGTCCTAACCTCTCTATATAATAATAAATAATAAAAATTACCATATAAAACTTCTTGGAGGATTTGAATGGGCCTTAATTTTGGGATCGCATTAGACCTATCTTAATAGATTTAATATAGAAATCCGTTTAATATATTCACAAAAAATTTCGGCAATGCTGATAGAGGATGACACTAGGATGGGTTATGGCCGCACAAGACATGACATGATAAGATTTTGACTCGCCCTACCCTGCCGTATTTAGTATTTCTCAAATAAGTGCATTGCCTTATCCCACCCCGTCCCACCCCTGTATATGCTTTTTTTAAAATCTTTTCTTTTGCAGTAGTCTAAATATACACCATTTTTTCTTCAATATTCTTTTCTTGCGAGCTGTTTTGTTAGCAACATGAAAGCTCAAAATAATAGTAACAACGTAGCGGAAAGATGGAGAATTCTTGGATGATGTGATATCGTATTATTTTAATATAACTTTAGTATGTATTATTCAATTCACTTTGATAATTGTCTCTAGGTCTAGAAAGAAGTGTGTGGTTCTGGAATTTTCACTTGATGCTTTGACGGCTGACTTTAAACTTTAGAGGAGTATCCATGCACAAATTGGTGAATTGGTGACTGAAATATGTTTAAACTACTATTCTGATACCCCTTTTTAGTATAATTTGGTCCTTAGTGTCTTATTGTTGTGCTAGATTTGCTACTTTCACTTTTCTTTTGAAGCGATTCTCCTTTAATCGTGTTTATGCTTCTTTTCTAGATTTTGAGTATGTTTCTTAAGTTATTAGATTCCTCTAATGCTGTTTCTAAGTGCAATAGTACTTTGCAACTTATTGTCTTCTTGGTTCAAATTACATTCCTTTCACAATTATATATTACATCAAGCTTAAAGGGTTGTGTATGTATTTATAAAGAATAACATAGTTTTGAGTCGTCATCTTTTTCTTTGATAGTATATTGTAGGCAAGTCTATATTGTATGTATCTTTCAGTGGGGTTATGTGTGCGTATCCAGTGTGACTTTACGCGTAGATACAATATGTGGAGCGCATACATACCATCTTTGAGAGAGAATAAATAGCTCTGGATCATCGTCTCATTCGATTTTATGTTGTATCATGTAAGTATATTCAATGACAGATGATTGTATGTCGTATGTATGCATAATCATCGTAGCCTAGTTTAAATATTGTACCAATGAACTAAGTTTTACTTCATAGTATTAGGCAATGCTGGTATCAAGTCTACAATCTTATAGTATTAGATATATACATATTATAATCTTTTTACAAAGACTATTCAATATTTCAATTGATCACTCAACGTTGGGTATAACTGGAAAAATTGTCTCAGTGTAAGAATATTTAAGGAAAAATTACGCGGCTAAGCAAACTTATACTATTTAATTACTCATTATAGCTATTATTTGTTATAATTATCACTCGCGACTAACATTATACATTAATTACGTGGGCTGACTTCGAGTTTGTATAATTAGTCATGCTTGTATATGTATAATTAACCAGGATATACAAATACATATGTATAATATACAATTTTTTAACCTATATACATATACAATTCACCACTCTCCCACTCTCTTCCCTCTCTCTCTCGCCTCTCTCCTCCCTCTCCCAATCTCGCTTGCCATTTATACAAATGTATATGTATAATATACAGTTATATACAATTATATATATATACAATTCACCTATCTCCCACTCTCTTCCCTCTCTCGCTCGCCTCTCTCCTTCCTCTCTCTCTTGCCTCTCTCCTCCCTCTCTCGGTCTCGCTCGCCTCTCTCCTCTCTCCCAGTCTCACTCTCCTCTCTCCTCCCTCTCCCGATCTCTCTTGTCATATATACAAATACATATGTATAATATACAATTATCTAACCAATATACATATACAATTCACCTTTCTTCCACTCTTTTTCCCCTCTCTCGCCTCTCTCCTCTCTCTCCCAGTCTCGCTCGCTTCTCTCTCCATATAACATGTAGCTACAAATTGTAATTATCAAACTATAGCTATAAAAATTAATTAATTATTTTTAAGTGGCTATATGTGAAAGTTTCTCAATATTCAATGTAGTCTCAAATTGAGATAATTAACTACTTGACCAAATTGATCTTAACCATTTTATGTAATTGGCTCAACCACACAACACAAATTTAGTAAACGATCTCATGAATAAGTACATATTCTAATGGGCAACTTTCACATATAGCAAACATAAAATTCATATTTGTATGCTATAGCAAAGTTTGCATAATTGCGCTCCATAGCAAACTTATATATGTATATTTCGCTATACATATACAATTGAAGCGAATTACATAAAATGAGAAAGAGAGAAATTATATACAATTTGAATTGTATAAAACGAGAAAGCGAGATAGGCAGAATTGAAATGTATAAAATGAGAAAGAGAGAAATTATATACAATTTGAATTTGTATAAAACGAGAAAGAGAGAAAGGCAAAAAGAGACTTGTGCATGGAATATACAATTAATCGAATTGTATAAAACGAGAAAGAGAGAAACTATATACAATTTGAATTTGTATAAAACGAGAAAGCAAAAGAGACTTGTGCAGGGAAATATTTATATTATGTAATTATAAGTGTATAGGACGAAGATATATGTATTTGCATGCGTTTATACATTTCTCTCGTTTTATACAATTAGAAACACAATTTATACAATTCTATTGTATAAAGCGAGAGAGGGACTGACAAACAGTTTGCTATGGAATACAAATAAATCAAAGAGTGACTACTATATTTATTTTATATTATTAATTTGTCGTTCTATACAATTATCGCTATTAAAATAGACTTTTGCACTTTTTGCCCATGGGCTACATGGCTACTAAAAATTTGCTTGATTGCATATTATAACTCATTTGAAAACCGTTTTCTTCTGATATTTTTTTCAAAATTGAAAATTTTTCGAGGGTTAGTTGCGAGTAAATTAAAACTTGATGAATAATAATTTATTTTATCAAGTATTTATTTAATATTTAATTAAATAATTTAAAATCATTTAACTATCATCACTTAAAAAATAAATATTAAAATAAAGTAGAGTAGGTAGAATTGTAAAAAGCCAAAATTATGTGTACGCGTACTATGTAAGGTCACCAAATCATCCTCCTTCGAAAAACTAGAAGGATGATAAATATTTTATTTCTACATTTTTTTGTTGACATTTTATTCTAAATAATTTATTAAATAATTATTTAATTCACTACTTGTTTATATTTTTTAGATCAAACAGTAACGTGTCTTCTAACGAACATTGTAACAACATAACTTAACAAAACTATACTTGCCAATAGATAAGTCATGAGCTAGCTCTATATTATATCCAATTAAAATAATTATTATAAAGTAAATTTATATTCTTTAAACTCTAAGAAATGGAACATCACCCAATTTGGATTTGCAAAATGGAAGAAGTATTTTATCTTATTTTATTCTTAGATTCTAATACCTAAATGTAAAATGGGATAATTATATATAATAGCAAACTAATAACCTATAATAAATGGAGTAGCTAGGGTTTGATTTAATTGTGCTCCATAGCAAACGTTTGCAAAAAATTGTCAGGCGCCTCTCTCCCAAATATCGCTCGCCACTCTCCTCCAATCTCTCGCTCGCTTCCTCACTTTTATACAAACACAAGTGTATAAAAATTGTTTCTAATTGTATAAAGCAGAGGAAATTGTATAAATACATATATTTTTGTTCCTCTCTCTCCCCTCTTCCAGATCTCGTTCGCCACTCTCCCAGATCTCGCTCGCCACCCTCGCCTTTCTCACTTATACAAACAGAAGCGAAATGTATAATTGCGTTTCTGTTTGTATAAAGCGTGAGAAAATTGTATATACACATGCAAGTACATATATTTTTCGTCCTATACACTTATAATTATACAATAAAAATACTCCCCTGCCCAATTTCTTTTGTCTTTTTCTCTTTCTCGTTTTATACAAATTTCAAATTATATCTAATTTCTCTCTTTCTCGTTTTATACAATTCGATTCAATTGTATATTCCCTGCCAAGTCTCTTTTGTCTTTCTCTCTTTCTCATTTTATACAAATTCAAATTGTATATAATCGTTCTATACACTTATAATCATACAATTCGTTTTATACACTTCGTTTTTATACAATTCTCTGCCCAAGTGACTTTCTCTTTCTCATTTTATACACTTCGTTTTATACAATTCGCTTCAACTGTATATGTATAACGAATTATACAGTTTCTATGTTTGCTATGAAGCGCAATTATACAAACTTTGCTATAGCATACAAATATAAATTTTTTATTTGCTATATGTGAAAGTTGCCCATGTAAAATTACCACTAAAGACTTTTGCACAAAGAATAAGAATTTATTCTACCTTAGCTTTCATAGTGGATTAAATTGGGTTTGGTCTGCGCTCAACATGGGCCGGGCGGCCCAACTGTAAGTAAAATACGATGTCGGGTCGGCTAAAATTTGTTGTGAGTTTATGGCTTTTCGTTTCGGAGGCTGGGTTGGTTTCAGCATAATAACTGTATGATTTTTCCTTAGTTTTTTTTGTGTGTAGAAGACAAATGGCTGGTAGGGCTTTGCTTGGAACACAATTAAGGTATGTTTGAATTTCTACTTTCTTCTTCTTCTTCTCCAGGTATGTAACTTTTGATTCTGTATCAGGGGATACTGCCAGAAAATCTCTCCCACAAAAACCTCTCGTAGAGATCATGATGGTAAAATTATCAACCTACTTTTCTATTTCTCGCTTCAAATTTATCTCTCCCATTTTATTTCTCTGGTCTTTAACAGTTAGAGCTTGTATTGGGGGTGGACTCGTAGCTGCGTGCTTCTACTTGTACTGGTGCGTACCTCAATTTTGGAATTAAAAACAACTAAATTCAATTATCACAATTTTCTGTATTCCATCAAACGAAATTGTACCACAAACTATAGAAACTATCATAGACGGAGCTCCAATCTCTGTTAGTTAGAAAAGAGAAGAGAGCACACGAATAATACCACCAATTCAATCAATGGTTTCTTCTATCTCCTGGTAGTTGCTTTTAACCGCTGATGTGGATGTTGCCGAGGTGACGGCAATCATAATTCATAGTGTTTGCGCTCTCACCGGCTAATAGTCTTTTAACTACTAATTGAATTAATAAGTCTCAATTATGACAATATCTCTCTCACAGCAACATCCCTTGTCCTAAAGGATTGAGCAACAAAATCAGGAAACTGTGCTTGTATGATCTCGTTATCCTCCCATTCGCATCTTCAGGAGGCTGAATGAGCACCTTCACCTTGGCCATATAGTAATGATTCACCATTTGTCTCTCCAGGACAATAACTGGTTTCACCAAGAATTGACCATCTTCACCAGCAGGTAGAATAGTTTGAGTACCCTTTTATCGCCTATCTTCTTCTTTTTCAAATGGGACACATGTAATACATGATGCACTCTAGAAGAGAGTGGCAATACCAACGTGTATGCCTTAGTGTTCACTTCGGCTAAGACTGTATAGGGACCATAGTATTTCAAATTCTTCCTCAAAGCAAGAGAGGTTTGTCTGTATGGCTGAAGTTTAAGATCGACCTTGTCATCCACCTGGAACACTCTTTATCTGATCTCCTTTTATCTGCATACAACTTCATCCTTTCTTGAGCCTTGTGGAGGTTGTCCTTCAAAAGCGGTAACATATGTTGTCTTTGTATACCATCTTCAGCAGTAGGAATAATAGTCTCAAGCAGGGGTCCGACAAATAGTTGTGGTGGTGAATAACCATAAAGAGACTCAAATGTAGTACTCTGCAAACCAGTATGGAAATTGGTTTTATATCCATTCGGCAGAAGGAAGCACTCTCTCCGATGAGTAGGCATGTTAGAGGTCATGCATCTCAAGTAGTTCTCAATGCACCTATTCACTCTCTCAGTCTGGCCATCAATTTGAGGGTAATAGGCAGTGCTAAAGTGTATTTGAGTACCCAATAATTTGAACGACTGCCAAAAATTGCTAAGATTTTTTTTGTCTCTATCAGATACAATTGACTTAGGAGTGCCATGTAAGCAATGCATCTTCTTCCAAAAACTTGTGAGCTACAATGTCTGCATTAAAAGGATGGGAGAGGGCAACAAAATGAGCATACTTTAACTGCCTGTCCACTACTACTAGCATCACATCTTTGGACATGGATTTTGGCAATCCTTCGGTAAATTCCATGCTTATGTGACTCCAATTTTAATTAGAGATTGGTAGAGGTTGCAGTAACCCTAGGTAGGCTACATTCTCATCCCTGTTCTTGTGGCATACATCACAACTCTCAACTGGAATGGTGGTCATAACAGTTTTGAGAGCAACAAAGGCTGCATTAGCTTCTTCATGCCACTTAAAGGAATCCTTCTTCAATAAGTTTGCCAAGGGTCTGCATATGGTACCATATCTTGCTACATATTTTCTATAGTGATCTGTTAGCCCCAAGTATCCTCTAAGAGTAGTAAACAGAACAGTGAGTTGATGAATATGATCCTCAAGAGACAAACTGTATGCTAGAAGGTTTAAACAGTTTGACCCCATACTTGATTTCTTCCTTCAGTGCTCCTACAAAAGCTGGACAAGAAATGTGATTCATTCAGAATTGGATTTCTTACCAACATCCATAGTACCGGTCTGAGAAAGTTAATTGAATTCTTACACCACATCCCCTAGCGGTTGTACACTGAATCTGCTGCATAGTTCCTTCTTAAATTCAGGCATCCTACAACTCCCGTACTCAGTATCAGCAAATGACACCAAACCTCTGATACACCATTCAAATAGAGAGCTGTTGTTTTTTCTACCTTTTGTTGCTCAAGAATTTAATATAAATTGAAATAGCCCACATTTTCGAATCCGTACCTTAGGCTCCTGAGTCTTGACCATCAAAGCTGAGTAATTCCCAAATGGGAGGGGGGTATTAGAACCATTTGTAGCCTGTTATTTCTGTTTCCCTTACCAAGGAAATGAAGTAATCCATCTCGATGTGGCTGCTCTCCATTCCTTTGATTTGGTGCATAACTCAACCTTGGATAAATTTTGTTTCAAAATCCCAAAAATTGTAAAAATCTAGGCTAAGAAGAAACTATGTACACTCAGATGTATATAAAACGGGGTAAGTGATACTCAAAATTGGAAGGAGTTTGTTGCAAATAATAGGGATAGGCGATTCTCAAACTTGAAGATCTTTTTTTCCATTTACCATCATCTTTCCTGGTAGTTTGTTTTCCAGACATTTCTCGAATAAAACTTATTTTTAAATTTATTTTGCAGGTTACGCAACGAAGCTTTAAAAATTAAAGAGTAAGTTATGTTTTTTTTCTTTTTTTTGAGAATGTAATACATATTATTCAGTGGTCAACACATATTGAATGTTGATATAGAGGGATGGCACTAGGGTGGGTTAGGGCGGCGCAAGGCATGACCTGCTAAGATTCCGACCCGCCCTACCCTGCCGTATTTAGCATTTCTCAAATAATTGCCCTACACCACACCACACCACACCGTCTATGCTTTTTCTTATTTTTTTCTTTTGCAGTAGTCTAAATAAAATTTTCAGAAGTTTCAAAAAAGAATGTCCCATTTTTAAGTTCCCCAGTAGCTGCAAATTTTCAATATCAACATTTTATAATTTGTCCATCATACCCATATTCTTAATTCTTGTCTCCAACTTATAAAATAAGAGAACTAATTAGGAGAAGTTGTAGCACATGAGTGCTAGTTAATTATATAATAAGTATATATAATGCAATGCCATATACACCATTTTTTCTTCAATAATCTTTCCTGTGAGCTGTTTTGTTAGCAACATCATTAAAGCCCAGAATAGTAATAGCGTAGCAGAAAAATGGAGGATTCTTAGTGGGAAGAACAACGGCAGTAGATAATCTTTTTAAATCTAATTCTAGTGCTGACTAAACCTCAAAAGGTTTTGTGTTGGATGATGCGCTATGATATTGTATTGTTTCAATTCACTTTGATATTTGTCTCTAGGTCTAGGAATAAGCGTTTTAAAGCTTCCCTTATGCCGGAAAGGACAACATGGAGGAATAAATGATGATGGCCTAGTAATGTTGACATTTGTTATTTCCTAGTTGTACTTATGCACGCTTAGTTTTCTGATGTTATTTTTTAGTTGTCTTTTTTATGCTTATGTAACTCTCTTGGGATCGTTGTCATTTCTTGTGCCATCATATCAAATTCATCATTGTGGTTCTGTGATCTTCATTTGATGCTTTGACATCTGACCTTAAATTTTGGAGGAGTATCATTGGACGAATTGGTGACTGCAATATGTTTAAAATACTGTTCTGATTTCCTTTTTTAGTATAATTTGGTCCTTAGTGCCTTATTGTTGTGTTAGGTTTGCTACTTGCACTTTTCTATTGAGGCGATCATTGTATGTACTTTCAGTAGGGTTATGTATGTGTATCCAATGCAGCTTTATCCGTTGATACAATATGTGGAGTGCATACCATCTTTGAGAGAGAGAGAGAATAAATAGTTGGATCATTGTCTTATTCGAGTTTATGTTGAATCATGCATGTATATTCAATGACGGATGATTGTAGGTTGTACGTATGCATAATCATCCTACAATATTTGCTTATCCAGCGCGATTGTGTGTATTAAAAAACATAATACAAGTTCAACCATATCATCAACAAACAAGAGTGACACATCACTAAAATATAGGCAAACAAAAGAATGTATATATTCCAGTGTGTGCATACATACACCATAAATCCATTTCTGATACATACATTACATGATGTATATAACGAAAAATACAGGTGCATATTGTATGTAGGTAAAGTGTATGTTTGTATGCACTAATCACCTGCAAATCATTAAAGTATGGATAAATATCATCTTTTTGAATCACATTCCAATTTCCATCCAACACATTTTCTACAAACATACTTATTGCCATGCTTATTCAAACAAAAAAATTTAAAAAAGGGATACCACTGATGACCACAAGACTTAAAACATATCATGATGACAACGAAACTCAGTTCCTTCCAAATTCCAATAAACTTTGTAAGTAGAACATCAACTTAACATCTTCATAGATAGAAATAAGTAGACATTACAGTTGGATCTTAACCAAAAGGCTGATAAATATACACATACTACTAAAAACAAATCAATAACGAGTGTCCCAATTCCATCGCTGATCAAGCTCACGCTCCCTGATGAGACAAATAGCAGAGTGAATTAAAATTCTTGAAACTAGAGTAATTTCATCAAAGTTTAATATGCTCTGAAGCTGAGGACTAGGCAAAAATATCTATTTGTAAAAGATCATAGCATCTTTTCAAATGCATTTCTTGAGCACATCAAAAAAATAATTGCAAAGATACCTTGGTCAATAACAAGCTGCAAAACATAAGTCAATATGCAACAAAGAACTCCAGGCACTATAACATATTTAACATAGAGAATGAAACCAACAACTCCTCGCACTACAAGATTCTCTACAAGTTTATCTAAACCATTTGGTCATGAATGTTTTTTTCTTTTTTTCCGGAGTTGAATATAGCAAACTATACTAGGCCATAAATATCAGAATTTGAAAACACACAAAAATGTTGTTTTCACTTCAAATCACAAACTACTTTTTCAAGATTCACAATTTTCATGACCAAACGCAACCTGACAATTTCACCAGTTCTCTCCTCCAGTTTGAAAGATACAACTCTTTCTTGTTCTTTCAACACAAATCTCACTCTATTTGCAAAGGAAATTTAGGACCTACTGAACCCTTGAGAAAGTCTCCATCAAATAATCCTCCTAAAAGTTGTCATTCTAAATTTTCATTGTCCATCAATTCAATAGACACATGTTCAGCAAAGAACCCTATGGCTATGAATGTGGATTTAAGACAGAAAAGAATGTCTTTGATGTTCCTTCTGACAGTAATCTAAGGTGTTTTTGTCTCTGTTTCATTTTTCTGAAGAAAAAGAAGAAGGATCCTGACGAGGTCTTGAAAAATATGGGATTCAAAGTGAATCAGTTCTGAAACTCCACAGTAAATTAATGAACCCATGCATCTATGTGGTTACGGGATCCTCTCATCTGAGCACGAAATTCTGTCATGAATGGGAGCGCTAGTAACACTATCCTGGGTTATGCAAAGAAGATGCCCTTCCATTGAACTCACAGCTTTGTGAGTCTTCAGGTGATCAAGACTATCTATAGTTCCTTGTTATACTAGGATGAAGGTAACAGTTGCTAATGGGCAGATCATGTACACATTATTGTCCAAATTTTCTGTGGCAAATGACAATAGAGTGTTCCAAGTGATTTGTTTTTGACAAATAGAGTGTTTTCTCTAGTTAAAACTAAGTATCAGACCACACAATCTATCTGGAAGTAAGGTTTATCGCCTTGTTTAGTCACCAGGAAGAGCACACTCTTGACTACTACACCAGACTGAGTGCAGAAAATACGTTTACGAAAATGTTAATGGAGTAAACAACACAATAGTAAAGTAGTGCAAAATAAATCAAACTTACTGTTCCCGGATTTGATTCAGTTTCGTGTGAACCCTGCGTGACCAAGCCAAGAAACAAAATCACTGAATATATTGATCTTTCTTTATACCCTAATAATTTTTTTCGAAAAATACATACGTGAAATAGATGATATTACAAGCCGTTAAGGCCCCAGCAGCAAACCATTTACCTGCAAGGGATCAGAGTTTGAGTTATTATTAATGAATTAATACAAAAAAAAAAAGAGAAATTAAAAAAATTAGAGGGCGATTGAATTACAGGTACGACGAAACGAGCGATCGAGTTCAGCAGTGGATGAATCTTTCTGGCAGTATCCCCTGCAGAATCAAAAATCAAAAAAATCAAAAAAAAAACTTCGAAAGATGAAATTTAGCAAGACGCTTACATACCTGATTTGTGTTCCCAGCAAAGCCCTACCAGCCCTAACAAAAAGAAGAAGAAAAAAAACTTGAGGATACATAAATCAAAAGTTATAAAATCAAGATATTAGCTGCAACCAACTCACCTTCCGAATAGAAAAGCCATTAGCGGACAACTATACACAATCAATCTTGTTGAAATTAAAGAAGCAAACCCTAGGCAACAGGCCTGATGATGAGCAAACAAAACATATGATATGAGAGCGTAATCAAAATAATGCTAATATTAGCCTACTGGACATGATTAATTACGAAAATTTCACCTTTTATTTAATTATTATCATTATTTTTTATAAGTTTTATAAATTTTCATAATTTCTCGTAAAATATATATCGCGCATCAGATTAATATATCTAACTCATTAAATTCGTGTATCAGGTATAAAATGCAATGAATATATCATATATAAAGTGTAATTTATTTTATTTAACAATTAATGTGTGTCGCGCATTAGATTATTATAATAATGATTATATTATTATATTGGTTTTGAGAGATTTTTGCAATTATAAATTTTTAAGAGAGAGATTGTAATTTTACTATAAAAGTTATGTGATTTTCGTAATTTGTCTTTAAGAATATTATAAGGGCTTGGCTAATTTTGAAGGTGGCCCAACGAAAATGTTACATTGTCTAATAAATTTGTTAGGCCCAATTGATATGTGCGATCCTAATGATTTGTCACTTGAGTTGTTGACAAGGGAGGCAATGGATAGAATATTGGGAATTTGCCTAAGCACTTTATTATCATTTGAAATTGCTACTACCAAGTGAAATTTCGCCAAATGGATCTATACTTAGATCTTATCATTATCTAGTAGAGATAGAAAAATTATTTCAGAATGATCTTCGGCTCAAGTATATCAAATTCAAGTAAAAGAAGAGGACAATCAAGAAAGACCAACAATAAATATGAAGAACAGTGTAGTAGCTACAAGAAAGTAACAATACCAACAAGGTTATGTACATGCATACCATCTTTTAAAGAGAGAATAAATAGCTCTGGATCATCGTCTTAATCGACTTTATGTTATATCATGTATGTATGTTCAATGATGCGAATATAATAATAATATGTAGTTTAAATATTTTACCAATGAAGTAAATTTTACTTCTTATAGTGTTAGGCACCACATTCATATAAAATATTATACATAGACTATGGTATTTGATATATACATATCATAATCTTTTATGTAGATTATTAAATTGATCACTCAACGTTGGGTATAACTATGAAAATTATTATAGGGTAAGAATATTCATTGTAATCCCAAATTGAGATAATTAACTGTGGCCAAATCGATCTTAGCCATTTTATTTAGTAAACAATCTCATAAGTACATATGCTAATTGGCTTTTGCACTTCTAGCCCATGGGCTACAAAAAGTATTTTCGAGGGTTATTTGTGAGTAATTCAAAACTTGATGGAAATTATTTATTTTTATCAAGTATTTAGTCAATACTTAATTAAATCATTTAAAATAATTTAACTAACATCACTTAAAAAAGTAAATATTAAACTTGTACACTTTTACGAATTTTCGTAACTATCCTAAATAAAAATATAATAAAGTAGAGTTGGTAGTATTTTAAAGAGTCAGTAACAATAAAAATAGGCTGTGCACCTAATTTAATACAGTAAATATAAAATAGATAGACGTGACAGTTTGGTGTCATGACAGGATATTATTTTGATTTTAGTGCAGGATAGAGTGAATAACGAAATTTTTTTATTTTTAATTAGAAGTTTTTAATAATTTTTTAACTGTATGACCTATAAAAGAAATTTAATTAAATTATTTATTCGATCTATTTTGATTTAATATGATTAAAAAAAAAAATTTAGCCATTAGATTGAGACATTGAAGTTGATAAAGTTTGATTCGAACTTATTGTTTTTACAGACAAAACGAATTTATAGCCATTGCCCATTGGTTCATGAAGTGAATATGTTGCATATGAACCAGATGCCACGACCCATTTGATTCCTTTTCCCAGCAATTATTACATGAAGTCAGAGTCATCGATGCTAGAAATTTTATTAATAGTGTTCAAATATAATTTTCGATCTAATTTTTTTCGCGTGATTGTATTAATTATTATTGACTATATCGTTCCGTCCTAAATTGCAAATCGAAGTGAAATTTGTTGCAAGGGAAGAATATTTGTTCAAGTCTCAAATTGAGATAATTAACTTATATGACCAAATCGATTTTAGCTATTATAGGTAGTTGGCTCAACAATGCCACACAACACAAATTTAGCAAATAATCTTTGGAATAAGTGCATGTGTTATTGGCTTTTGCACAACTAGCTCATTGGGTACATGGCTAGTCAAACTATTCTTGATGTTGCATGATAGCTCCTTTGAAAACCATTGTCTTTTTTTTTTTTTTTTTTTAATAATTGAGAAATTTTAGATGGGTGGTTGTGCGTGATTTAAAATTCGATTAATAATGAAATTGTTTTTTAATTCATTTTCATTACTCAAATATTAATTTTTTGTGTGTGATGACAATGTTGAACGTGTAATGTTAATCAAAACTCTTAACCACATTTAAGTTGTAAGAGTGTTACACGTAGATCCTCTTCAAACATATTTTTTTGATTACTTACCAATAACAACATAAATATCATACCAGTATAATCTCAAAAATAGGGTGTAAAAAGAGTAGAGATTACCATTCCATGTAATATAACTGGTCTGGTCTGATCGTCTTTTTAATACTTACTTATAAGTCTTTCGATACACATACACTAAATATGAACCTCTATTTCATCAATCCCAATTTTTATATGATTTATACCATCCTCGTTAATCTACAAATCCATTGTCAAGAGACTATATTGAGTTGTAAGATACTCATTAGACACAACCAAATTGATTAATAACAATTTAAGAAATCAAATCAATAATAAGTTGTTTGATGATCATTTGGTGCTCTATATAAAAAATATTATTTAATACTATTACTTTTTTTTTTTTTTTGAAAAAGTTATTTAGAATACATTACAAAAAGGTACATAGAAATGTACGTGAATTATGATTTATTTATATTTTGCTCATTTTTAAATATATAGTATTCGCTTCCTCTCACTTTCTTTTTTCCCTTATATATATTCGTTTTTCCCTACATTTATTGTTGACTTTTTATATTCTTTATATTATAATTGCAATATAAATTATTAGTTAAGTCCCTACTTGTTTGTATTTGTTAGGTCAAACAGTAACGTGTCTTCTAATGAACATTCTACGAACATAAATTAACAAAACTAAACTTGCCAATAGATAGATCATTAGCTAGGTCTATAAAATATCCAATTAAAATAATTATTATAAAGTAAATTTATATTCTTTAAACTCTAAGAAATGGAACATCACCCAATTTGGATTTGCAAAATGGAAAAAGTATTTATTTTATTCTTAGATTCTAATACCTAAATGTAAAATTACCCACTAAAGACTTTTGCATAAAGAATCTATTCTACCTTAGCTTTCATAGTGGATTAAATCGTTCAAAGGATAAAAAATAAAATATGGAATATATTCTACTTTTTTTGGACACAATTTCTGCCGCATATAAATTCTCTTTAATATATAATAGTAATTATTTGATATTTTTATTTTTTCTTCTTTTTATAGTATTATATAAGTATAAAGTATTAAAATAGTAACACAAAGTTACTTTATTCTGTATAGCATATATATTTACAAAGAAAAAAAATTTATTGGTTGCCCATTAATACTGCCTCGTGCAACAAGGACGACCTAGAATTAACCTTCTTTTTAAAAATAAATATAATATTATAAGTGAGAGTGTCATCCAGCAAGTAAAATTCTTTTCAACATTTGGATTGGGATTTGGTATTTCTAGAAAACAATGTTGTCAAAATTAATTTAATGGAAAAGTTAATCCATAAGTTTGGATAACCTTTGGTTGAGAAAGAATATTAAGATTGATATGGTGCGAGAGATAAAGAGATAATTAATTTTAAAATAAGTTCATTTCATATTTGATATAGGTAAAATTATAAAATAATTTATCTCACGATTTTATTAGTTTTATTATAATAAAGGATGAAATAACAATTCTGAAATAACTTAGTACGAAATGAATTGCTAAAGTTAGTTTTAGCGTGAACTACAATTAGCTTTGTTTTTAGTTTCCGCCTAATATTCTATATTTGTATTATTTTTTAAAAAAGATATAAGAGTGCAATCACTAAAATATATTTGTACGATGCAAGGTCTCAAACTTTGAATTTCATAATTTAAAAACGAGAATAAGAAAAAAGTTGTACTTTAAATTTAACTTTTAAGAAAGAAAGGCGAGAAAAAGTGCGTCCAAACCTTTTAATTTTTAATTTTTTTTAGATGATTCTCAATTCGTCAATCACAATTAGATACGATAACATTTAATCAATTTGAGTCAACTAAAAATTTCCAATATATCTTTCAAAACATAAAATTTATTAAATTTAAAGATGACATATTAAATTGTTTGTTTTATTTATTACTTTATTTTTTAAAATTTGTTTGTCTTATTTTTCTTATTAATTTATTTAAAAGAAAATATCTCATTTTTTTAGTAATTCTTTAATTTTAACTTTTCACACGATATGTTTAAAATTACTAATTTAAATAATAGTTTAATACATTTAATATATATTTGTTTAAGAGTAAAAGATAACAAAAATCTTATCTACTTTCTTAAATTAAGTATCAAACTAAAACAAGACAAGATCAAGTCAATTTGAAACAATAAAACTGAACCAACGAAATCGTATATTATTGGCGTTCTAATAAAAAGAAAAACGTATTATTTGATATTCATATTAAAACACGATCCACTAAATTCTGACTCATTCACTGAATCGCTATATATATATATATATATATATATATATATATATATATATATATATATATATATATATATTATACTGAGAATCCAAAAACAATTAAAATGACCATGCTAAAATTTCAGAAAATGGTGGGGCAGTTATGAAAAAGATGTTGAGATTGGTTGGATAGGAAGAAGAGAACAAAAAGAGTGGACTTTTTAAGCAATGCCAAAATCACAATGTGTCTCTTACCCAAAGGACACATACAGACTTTGTAAATGGGCCCCACAACCACCCATTTAACCCCCACCCCCACCCTCCAACCAAAGTAAAAAATGAAAAAAAATTACGAAATAATTATAAGATCGATAATGTTATATGATAATAAATATTGGAGTGTTTAAACTATAACAACACTCCAATATTCATTATGGGAGGTTTGAAAGCAAAAATTAGTTTAATAGGGTAGAAATACACACAAGAAAGATGTGAAAGAAATTCGAATCTTAAAATAATCACGAGGTAAAATTATATATTAGATAAGATTGAAAATAACTATCATGGTAATAATCAATCTTTGATCAATAGTTACACCAATCATTGTAGCTATAAAATCGATGATAATAAGTGAAATAACAAAACAGTTTCTTCAAATCATATAAAAATCTACACTAACACAATAAATAGATATTTTTAAAAATAACATAAACAACGAATACCACACCTTAAATATATGAGTTATGAATATTTCTTTTTTATTTTATTCTTGTAAATAGAAAAAAATTTAAAATGGAGATTTTTGATGATTAAGTAACAAATTAAGGAAATTAGAGTGCAAATCACAAATTACTCAAATTTATTATTGGAAGTGCTCATTTTAATAAATTTAGAGTACCAAAGTGACAAAGAGATATACATAATAAACTATTTTGAAATAATCCAAAAATAAAGATATTATTTTTGTTATTTTCTAGTATAAATTTTAGCTGACAGATTCAGAAGCGTCAATCATCAAAAGAAGTTAAGAGAAGCCGTCAGTAATTTACTCTGTTTCTTATCTAACCATTGCTTCTTAAAGTCTGCTGCTACAATCATTTTACTTGCATCTATACATATCACATGACTTTTTTTTACCAATCAATATAAAATTTAAACACAAATTATTGAGTTCGATTTAAATCTGATCAAGCAATTAAATACTGTAAATTATAAATAATAGTTTAACCTCAAACTAAGATTTTTAGCATGATTTTTATTAATAGTTTCACAAAGCCATGTACTCTCTCAATGTCTCAGTCTATCTAACAATGTTTGACTTTTTAAATTACGATAAGCAAAATCTTTTAAATTTATAATCTCACCCTCATTTTGGTGTCTATAAATCATTTGATTAGTAAAGAGTTTATGGCTAGTTTTTGAAAAATATTATAAAAATGACCATCTTTAATTAAATAAAAAGAAAATTGTGTATTTTTTTTTATTATCTAATATCTATGTTAATAATTGATTAATTTGTATTTGCATTAAAAAATGTTAGAGGTAAATTATTCTCTAACAAAAATGCTCTGTACCAAAATATCCCTAACTTTAGACCTCCGATTAAGAACGAACACAATAAAAAAAGAGTGTTACCAGTAGGAATTACCACTCCATGAGCTATCTTCACTTTGTTTCCACTGCTACAGCATACACATATATTCAAAGCCAAAAAGTTAAATTTTGATTCTCCTTCCACTTTGGCCAAATGCAACAGTACTAAATTCTCAACACTTCAAATAGCCTATAAACCTATCTTAAATTTTGTACAAACCAGACTAAACTAACAGTGTCAACAATGTCACTACCCAAAAAAATATCCCTTTTCCTCCAAATTTTCATCTTTTTTGTTTTCACCATTAATGCAATCTCTGATCTTGAAACCCTTTTGAAGCTCAAAGAATCCATGGTTGCTCCTGGAACTTCTGCACTTCTTGATTGGAACAACAACACAAATTACCCTTTTCCCCATTGTTCTTTTTCTGGTGTTACATGTAACAATAACTCTCATGTTATGTCTATTAACATCACTAATGTTCCTCTATTTGGTACTATTCCACCTGAAATTGGTCTTTTACAAAATCTTGAAAATCTTACTATTTTTGGTGATAATCTTACTGGTACACTCCCTTTAGAAATGTCACAACTTTCTTCTATTAAACATGTTAATCTTTCTTACAACAATTTTTCTGGTCCTTTTCCAAGAGAAATCCTGTTGGGGTTAATAAAGCTTGAATCTTTTGACATTTATAACAACAATTTCACTGGTGAACTTCCTACTGAGGTTGTAAAGTTGAAAAATTTGAGAACTTTACATCTTGGTGGAAACTATTTTCATGGTGAAATACCAGAAGTTTATTCTCATATTGTAAGTTTAAAGTGGTTGGGTTTAGAGGGAAATTCACTTAGTGGGAAAATACCAAAGAGTTTGGCTTTGTTACCAAATCTTGAAGAACTTAGATTGGGTTATTATAATAGTTATGAAGGGGGTATTCCATCTGAGTTTGGTAATATTAGTACACTTAAACTTCTTGATCTTGGAAATTGTAATCTTGATGGTGAAGTTCCTCCAAGTCTTGGAAATTTGAAGAAGTTGCATTCTTTGTTTCTACAAGTGAACAGACTTACAGGTATTTCATGAACTCACTATTTGTTTATTTATACAATCAAATCTCTCTGTAATAACGTCTATTTGTCCGAAAATAGTAGTTGTCATGGTTAAATATTGTTACAAGGAAAGATGTTAGACTGAACATCAAATTGTGTTAAACTACTCAATAGTAATAGTTGTATAAGTGAATGGAGTGAGAATAGCATAAAAAGTCTCTTTGAGAAAAACTGTGTTAATAGTGAATGATGTTAAGAGTATGAGTGTTAATGTTAATACAGAGGTTTTTGTATAACATAGGTGTATATGTGCGAAATATTATGTATATAAAGTTTTGGAGTCATATATCTGATTAATTTTAGAATCTTGAGTTCGTTAAACCTAAATCTTGGATTCGTTTATGCTTTACAGGTCGCATACCTTCTGAACTATCTGGTTTAGAGAGTTTGATGTCGTTTGATTTGTCGTTTAACCAACTGACCGGAGAAATACCAGAGAGTTTTGTGAAGTTGCAGAAATTGACATTGATTAACTTGTTTAGAAACAACTTGCATGGGCCAATTCCCTCTTTTATTGGTGACCTTCCGAATCTTGAAGTGTTGCAGATTTGGGGAAACAATTTTACTCTTGAATTGCCCGAAAATCTTGGGCGAAACGGGAGGCTTTTGTTTCTGGATATTTCTATTAATCATTTTACTGGAAGGATACCACCTGATTTGTGTAAAGGAGGGAAGTTAAAGACACTGATTCTAATGGAGAATTACTTCTTTGGTCCAATTCCTGAACAACTTGGTGAGTGCAAATCGCTTGCTCGAATTCGCGTTAGGAAGAATTACTTAAATGGTACTATTCCAGCTGGGTTTTTCAAGTTACCTGCATTGGATATGCTTGAACTTGACAACAACTATTTCACTGGTGAGCTACCAACGGAGATAAACGCGAACAATCTCACTAAACTTGTACTTTCCAACAACTGGATCACGGGAAACATTCCTCCATCATTAGGGAACTTGAAGAATCTAGTCACTCTGTCACTTGATGTGAACAGATTATCTGGTGAAATTCCTCAAGAAATTGCGAGTTTGAATAAACTCGTGACCATCAACTTGAGTGGCAACAATTTAACAGGTGAGATCCCGAGTTCAATTGCGCTTTGTTCAGAGCTAACATTGGTTGACTTGAGCAGAAACCAACTTGTTGGTGAAGTGCCAAAAGAAATCACCAAGTTAAATAGCTTGAACGCGCTGAACTTGTCAAGAAACCAACTGAGTGGCGCCATTCCTGGAGAAGTCGGAGTGATGAATGGCTTGACAGTTTTGGATCTTTCTTACAATGATCTCTCTGGAAGGAGACCGACCAACGGACAACTTAAGTTCTTCAATGACACTTATTTTGTAGGAAATCCAAAACTCTGTTCGCCTCATGCTACTTTTTGCCCGTCAGCTTCCAATTCACCACAAAACGCGCTTAAAATCCATACCGGGAAGTTCACAACTACCCAATTGGTGATTACAATAATCATCTTAGTCACTGTTGCATTGCTGTTGGCAGTTACCGTGCTGTTCATCAAGAAGGAGAAATTCAAGAATTCAAGACTTTGGAAGTTAACAGCATTCCAGAAACTTGATTTCAGAGCTGAGGATGTTTTGGAGTGTTTAAAAGAGGAGAACATAATTGGGAAAGGTGGAGCTGGTGTTGTGTACCGAGGGTCTATGTCAAATGGCATCGACGTTGCAATAAAGAAACTTGTAGGACGAGGAACCGGACACCATGATCACGGATTCTCAGCTGAAATCCAAACACTAGGAAGGATCAGGCACAGAAACATCGTACGATTACTGGGATATGTCTCAAACAAAGACACAAACTTGTTATTGTACGAATACATGTCAAATGGGAGCTTAGGTGAAATGTTACATGGTGCCAAAGGGGCACATTTGAAATGGGAGACAAGGTACCGTATTGCTGTGGAAGCTGCAAAAGGATTGTGTTATTTGCACCATGATTGTTCACCTTCGATTATTCACAGAGATGTCAAGTCCAATAATATTCTGCTGGATTCTGATTACGAAGCTCATGTTGCTGATTTCGGCCTAGCCAAATTCTTGCAGGATGCTGGTGCATCAGAGTGCATGTCCTCTATTGCTGGCTCATATGGTTACATTGCTCCAGGTAAACTAATACGATTACAATATTTATCATATTTATACAATTATGAATTTCCGTATTAGTTTTGTTTTATTGCTGGCTCATATGGTCATCATATTTATACAATTAGATCGCATATAATGTAGTTACAGG
This sequence comes from Solanum lycopersicoides, assembly GCA_022817965.1. Taxonomy (NCBI): domain Eukaryota; kingdom Viridiplantae; phylum Streptophyta; class Magnoliopsida; order Solanales; family Solanaceae; genus Solanum; species Solanum lycopersicoides. The sequence continues at coordinate 93,843,581 of CM040621.1, read as the reverse complement.
TAAAATTTAATGATAAAAATGTGATACTAATAACTTGCTACAATAGATTAAATTATGATGATACTATAAAGTTTGTACGTTATTGTGCATATAACCTTAAGCTATGTTGCTCAAACTCTTGAAAAATGTAAATAGGGTACATGTCGGATCCTCCAAAAGTAATGCATTTTTGGAGGACTCGACATGGGTGCAACATCATTTTTTGAAGAATCCGAGCAAAATAGACCCTCAAGTCCTTTTATTATACCTGTGTTATTGGTCAATATTTTCCTATTTCATGAAAGATACACTTCACTAACTTTTACTACCAATTAGCAAGACCTATGAACTTTTAGAATTTACTGAACTTGGGTTAAAAATAGTATGATTTTAAAAGCTATGCTCCAGGACAAAATCTATTTAAAACTTTTGTCCAACACATTAAATTGTGCAATTAATGTGTTTCTGAGGTGCATTTTTGTTTGGATATGAAACAGAGTATGCATACACATTGAAAGTTGACCAAAAGAGTGATGTATACAGTTTTGGAGTTGTACTGTTGGAACTTATCACAGGTCACAGCCAGTAGGTGAATTCGGAGACGGTGTAGATATAGTCAGATGGGTAAATAAAACAATGTCCGAATTATCTCAACCGTCTGATGCAGCCTCGGTTTTAGCAGTCATTGACTCGAGGCTACATAGTTACCCTCTTGCAAGTGTCATCAATTTGTTCAAGATTGCTATGATGTGTGTTGAAGAAGAGAGTTGTGCTAGGCCTAGTATGAGGGAAGTTGTTCACATGCTTACAAATCCTCCTCAGTCTACTAACACTACTCCTACTCTCCTTGCCCTTTAAAATTGCGAGAATATCAAGTGTCTGGTTGAAAACTCGTGGAGTTTGAAGCCGGGGACACGAGTCATGAGTCTATTCGGGTATGGGAAACAAAAAAATTGTGCAATTGGTGATATGTATTGCTTGTTTTTATATTTTTGAAGTTGTTGTATAAAAGGGCATTGAAAACATGAAAAAAAAGGAAAAAAAACTCCTTTAATTACGTTATTATGGGTATTGAGTATGACTATGTGGCCTTAGAAAATAAATTTCAAATACTTGCATTTAATACATGGCCTATGTAATGTTTTCAGAGTTTGAGAAGTTAAAATTTGTTTTATTATGTGAATCTTATTATACAAGAGTTTTCAAGAAGAAAATCTAGTCGCAGAATCAGTCATGAATTCAACAATAACTAACATATCAAGTATAATCAAGAATGAAGATAAAAATTAAAATTATAATATGATAACCGGTAAATTTACAATATTGAAGTTAATTACTAGACAAAGTTAATAATCAAGAAACTGATCAATTGATTGTCCTATGGACCTTGAAAGTCAATTACACATGCTCTCAACATATCGTTTATGTGTCTGAATGAGGTGGGCAAACATATTTAGATAAGATAAATACTTACTCATATCATGTATTATCTAATATAACCATTTTTTGGAATGTCGTGCAAACTGTGTATGTTGTTGATAGTTGTTAGAGAAGACGAGGCCATTGATGCGACTCGTAAGCAAATAATAAGTAGTCTTCGTCTCCGATTTCATACAAAATTTCCATAGTATTCTTTTCCAAGTCATATGAAAAATTGTTGGGTTATCCACATCGGAAGTGGAAGGGGCTGGTGGTCAATTTATAGTGTGAGGGAAAGCCTCAACCTTTGAGCTAGCTTTTGGGTTGAGAAGGCCCAAGACCACCAACATTGGTACAGAGCCCAGGTTGTCACAAGTCTCAGCCCACCGGGAGAACTGGGTTGTCGCTAGATTGTGGGTTATCCCACATCGGAAGTGGAAGGGGCTGGTGGTCAATTTATAAGTGTGAGGGAAAGCCTCAACCTTTGAGCTAGCTTTTGGGTTGAGAAGGCCCAAGACCACCCAACAAAAATGGTGCTATTTATTTCCAGATAAAGGATGTGTGGATTAGCAGGATGAATATCCACACACATCACCGCGAATTTTAACCCCGTTAGAGGAATCTTATCGAAATTTTAACCCCGTTAGAGGAATCTTATCGAATGCATCAATCATATTTACATCATATTTCCTGACCCATACTGCATCTGGACTACTAATATTACTCTCAAGGTACCACATAGTAATCAGTCCATCGCGATACCACGTTGTGTTACAGAGAACTCCACCTGATATTCCAATACTAATCCAAAGGTTTTCATCATCCATTTGTAAGCCCAGAAACGCGTATTGACAGTGTCATACAAAATTATCTGTAAGTGCATGTCAATCCTGTTGGGTGGTCTTGGGCCTTCTCAACCCAAAAGCTAGCTCAAAGGTTGAGGCTTTCCTCACACTTATAAATTGACCACCAGCCCCTTCCACTTCCGATGTGGGATAACCCAACAATCTCCCCCTTCACACATCGGGCCTTGGCTGGAGAGAGCGACAACCCAGTTTCTCCCGGTGGGCTGAGACTTGTTGACAACCTGGGCTCTGATACCAATGTTGGGTGGTCTTGGGCCTTCTCAACCAAAAGCTAGCTCAAAGGTAGACTTTCCTCACACTTATAAATTGACCACCAAGCCCCTTCCACTTCCGATGTGGGATAACCCAAATCCAACAGAATACTCCATCGATTACCCCAGCTGATGCTAATTTCTCAAACTTGAAAGACAAACTCTGAGAGGTACATCTAGCGTGAGATACAAGGTAGTCCAGACATTAGTCTCGGAAGAGAAACTTTCAATTGTTACACTTGAACGAAGATCACACCATGCTTCATAACGAACTATAGTAAATGAGATTACATCTTTTTCAGGGTCATCTACTTTACAATGAAATCCAATGGCTGCAACTTTAATGCACGAAATTTGAACTTGAGGGACGGAAAAATGCTGCCTTGTTGCAGGATTATAAACATAGTAAACCCTCTGATATCTTAAATTCTCAGCCATAAGAATGAAACCATTAGAGGATGCAATAATATACAATCTCCTGCCAAGAAAACTGAGTGATTCGTCTAAACTACCATCAGATTTTTTCCGCGACAAGTCTGAAAAACGAATTTCTGGAATTTCAGGGCCGATGACTCTACTTTGACAAAAGAAACCTATCATTGTAGGGTGAGGACTCCATCGTTGAGAACGACAACTATAAACTAAAGATGGATCAGCAATACACTTCCGCCAATGCTTACACACACATTCAAACCTTGCAAGAGATTTTGAAGGCAAACTGTGTAATATTTCGATTAAGATATCCTCAGGCAACTCATTATCAGGCGATTTGCGTAGATATTTCATAGCGAAAATAGTGTGATCTCAGACCTCTGAAAACAAGCAAGCAAAATACTGAATTATGAAACAAGTTTTTTCACTGGGAGGAAATCATATCTCTCAATTCAATATAGAATAATCACAACGGTCAAATTTGCATAAACAACCAAATTCCGAAATAGGATTTTAGTAAGATGAATCAAAAATATGAAGAAGTAATGACTCGAAGAACCAAAGAGATTCAACCTCTATAATATAAACATAAAATATATTTAGTACCTGAAGCAGAATCCTTTGTACAGCATTAATGAAAAAATAGCAAATAGCTAATGAATTTATAGAGGTTGGGTATGGAGAAAATTCAGTTGGGAGTTTCACCCTCTAGGCCTTTCACCACGTGATTCAGGCTTTAATGCGGGCTCTTGACACCAGATAAAATAAAAATAATAATTTATAGAGCTAGTTTTATGTTTAATGTTTATGTTCATCAACTAACCAAAGGAAGGATGGGAATATTTTTCTTGTCCTTTGATTCGTGAACAAGTTATATTAACATTAGGATTATAATAAGATAGAGATTATATCATGAGACATAAATAATGATGAGATTTTTTCAAAAAAATAAATAAATTATTATATAAACCAAATTCGATTGGGAAATCATTTTTTTAAAAATAAATACTAAATGACTTAAGAACGGGTGACAAACACAAACTACTTGTTTAATATAACTTGTTGCTAACCAATATAAAGCATCAATCACTTAACTTGAATTATATTTAACCAATACAAGTGAATTTTAGTAGTATATCCCCAGTTCGAGTGTGTGATCAGACAACTAAAAACCAGACAATGACAGAGCGGCATACCGAAAAAAAGAGAGCAAGAAATAGGAAACTCGAGGAGAGGAACGAAGAACGATACTTCACGAGAGCTTCTTCGTAGACGTTCGACTTGCATATGTTAAACATATAGCTAGCGTTCCTTTGTAGATCCCCGGATCTCACCCTAACCCAATAATTTTCTTTATATTGGGAGACTCATGCCCACGTGCTGCAAGGTCGAGTTTTACTTGCTCAACAAACTCGATTTCCAGCTAAAACATTAACTATACACAGAGCTGTAATGTGATTCAAAACAGAACTGTTAAGGGCAATGCATACAAATCAACATCAGTCTTTTTGATGGTCAAATAATGTTACATAAATTAAAACGGAAGAAATATTATTTAACAATTCCATAAGAAAGAGTATGAATTCTTGTTAAATTAAGTAACAAATCCTTGAAATGGTGCAAAACTATCAGACTTCCACTTTTTGGAATATCCTGCAAAGCTATGTTTGTTGATAGTTGTTAGAGTAGACGAGGCCATTGATACCACTCGTAAGTAAAGAATAAGTAGTTTCCATCTCCGATTTCATACAAATTTTCCATAATATTCTTTTCCAAGTCATATGAAACAATGGTGCCATCTATTTTCAGATAAACAATGTGTGGATTAGCAGGATGTATATCCACATACATCACCGCGGCTTCTAAACCCAATGGAAGATAATTTCTTAATGCATCGATTAAATTTGCATCATATTTCTTGACCCATACTGCATCTGTACTACGAATATTGCTCTCAAGGCACCACATAGTAATCTTTCCCTCGTACAACGATGAATAACAGAGAACTCCACCGGATACTCCAAGATTCCAAGATTCCAAGGCATTCACTTGCAAAGCCCAGAAGCGCCTATTGACACTATCATAAAAAATGATCTGTGCTTCGTGGTCAATCCAACAGAATACTCCATCGATTACCCCAACTGATGCTAATTTCCTCGAACTTGAAAGACAGACTCTGAGAGGTACATCTAGCGTGAGATACATGGTAGTCCACACATTAGTCTCAGAAGAGAAACTTTCAATTGTTACACTTGAACGAAGATCAAACCATCTATCATAACGAACTATAGTAAATGAGATCACATCTTTTTCAGGGTCATCTACTTTACAATGAATTCCGATGGCTGCAACTTTTATACACGACATTTGAGTTAAAGGGACGGAAAAATGCTGCCTCGTTGCAGGATTATAAACATAGTAAGCCTTCTGATATCTTAAATATTCAGCCATAAGAATGAAACCATTAGAGGATGCAATAATATACAATCCCTTGCCAAGAAAACTGAGTGACTCGTCTAAACTACCATCAGATTTTTTCCTCAACAAGTCTGAAAAACGAATTTCTGGAATTTCAGGGCCGATAACTCTACTTTGACAAAAGAAACCTATCATGGTAGGGTGAGGACTCCATCGTTGAGAACGACAACTATAAACCAAAGATGGATCATCAATACACTTCCGCCAATGCTTACACACACATTCAAACCTTGCAAGAGATTTTGAAGGCAAACGATGTAATATTTCGATTATGATATCCTCAGACAACTCATTATCAGAAGATTCACATAGATGTTTCATAGCGACAATCGTGTGATCTCAAACCTCTGAAAAACAAGCACTTCAATTGTTAAGCAAAATTATGATTTATGAAAGAGGAAATCATCTCTCAGTTCAATACAGAATAATCACAAAGGTCAAATTTACATAAACAACCAAATTCCCTAATAATCAATAGCGGAAACAGGATTTTCACTAAGATTAATTTAATTTATAAAGAAGTAATGACTCGAAGAAACCAAGGAGATTCAATGTCTACAATATAAACATAAAATATACTTTGCTTAAAAGTAATAAATTGGACTTTTATCAAATAATGAAATCTAATGTTAGTAGTGACCATATAATTTATAGTATGCTAAATCAATACATTAAATAAAAGTAGTACCTGAGCTAGAAGCTTTTTGTACAGCATTAATGAATAAATAGCAAAGACGTAATGAATTTATAGAGGTTGAGTATGGAGAAAATTCGGTTTTGGGCCTTATTCATGGCTTCAATGCGGGCTCTTGATACCAGTTGATGAAATCAAAATAAGAATTTATAGAGCTAGATTTATGTTTAATATGTTTGTGTCCATCAACTAACCAAAGGAAGGACGAAAATATTTTTCTTTCAAGTCCTTTGATTTGAACAAGTTATATTTATATTAGGATTAGAATTACATGGAGATTATATCACGAGAATTAAATAATGATGAGATTTTTTTAAAAAGAAAAATAAATTAATATAACAACCAAATCTGGAAATCGTTTTTTTCTTTTTTAATTTTAAGAACGGGGGACAAACAAAAAGTAGTTGTTTAACATAACTTGTTGCTAACCAATTCACAGCATCAATCACTTAACTTTAATTGAAGTGAATTGTAGTAGTATATGTATATCCAGCTAAAACATTAACTATACACAGAGTTGTAATGTGATTTCATTACGGAAAATGCATACAAATCATCATTTTCATATTTTTTGTTAAGTAACATGAGCTGGGAGACCAGGCAGAAGCACTCTTAACTGGGGAATGATTTCTTCACCATCCGATCTGAGTCCCGATCGGTGACAGCGGCTGATTACTTTTTCTTATCGAGGGTTTTTACTTTCCTTTGTTCCCTGCTCTGTAGAACAGTTTATCCCTGACTATCGTAATACAAATTGCTGATTTAAATCATGTTGACAAGTGTTTAATCATAAATATAAAAAGTGTTCCTTTACTTCATAGATTTCGGCATTTGGTCAAATATTGTCACATAAATTTAACAATTCCATAAGAAAGAATAAATCCTTGAAATGCTGCAAAACTATCAGACTTCCACTTTTTGGAATATCCTGCAAAACTATGTTGTTGATAGTTGTTAGAGAAGACGAGGCCATTGATGCCACCGTAAGTAAAGAATAAGTAGTTTCCATCTCCGATTTCATACAAATTTTCCATAATATTCTTTTCCAAATATGAAACAAAGGTGTCATTTATTTCCAGATAAAGGATGTGTGGATTAGCAGGATGAATATCCACACACATCACCGCGGCTTCTAAACCTGATGGAAGATAATTTCTTAATGCCTCGACAAAATTTACATCATATTTCCTGACCCATACTGCATTTGGACTACGAATATTTGCTCTCAAGGCACCATATAGTAATTTTTCCCTCATACAACGATGCATAACAGAGAACTCCACTGGATACTCCAAGATTCAAAGGTTCCAAGGCATTCACTCGCAAATACCAGCAGTGCCTATTGACACTATCATAAAGAACAATATCTGATCCTTCGTCAATCCAACAGAATACTCCATCGATTACCCCAGCTGATGATAATTTCTTATAACATGAAAGACAGACTTTGAGAGGTACATTACATCTAGCGTGAGATAGATGTTAGTCCACACATTAGTCTCAGAAGAGAAGCTTTCAATTGAACGAAGATCACACCATGCTTCATAACGAACTATAGTAAATGAGATCACGTCTTTTTCACGGTCATCTACTTTACAATGAAATCCAATGACTGCAACTTTTATGCACGACGTTTGAATTGGAGGGACGGAAAAATGCTGCCTCGTTGCAGGATTATAAACATAGTAAACCCTCTGATATCTTAAATCCTCAGCCATAAGAAGGAAACCATTAGAGGATGCAATAATATACAATTCCAAATAGTAAAGAGGAACGAGTAAATAGTAGAGATGTAATGTATTCAACTATTCATGAATTTATGGAGGTGTGGTTGGGAGGGTCACACCCGAGAGAAAATCTTGTTGGTAGCACCATATTCGAATGGGCCTAATAGTGCGTGAGTCAAATTTAATCCCTTCAATATCAATTCCGAACACCACCTAATGTCCATTAATTAACCAAATAAAGGACGATAATATTTTTCTTTTCAAGTCGTGAACAACGCAAGGATCCCGAACAAGTTATAGTAACACTAGGATTATAAATATGTGGAGATTATATCACGAGAATCAAATGATGACGATATTTAACAAAATAAATTTTGAATTAAAATACAGTTTAAATTTAGTTTTTTATTTAAGGGGTGACAACACAGTACATGTTTAAGTGCTAATAAAACAGTCTATTTAAAAAATAAAATATTCACAAGAAAATACAATAATTCAAAAATTATTATTTTTAAATGAAAAACGACAAAAGGTAATTGGAGAAAATTAGAATTCATTTTGGTGAAGATATTAGCAACAATATCGTAAATATTTGTCAAAATCGAATACATGTACAGATACATGGAGTAGTCTTAAACATAACAAATACTAATGAGATAAAATACACTCTCTGCAAAATTGAAACTAAAAACTGGGGACCTACTCATAAAATAAAGCTACAAGCTCAATATCAGCAACACTCTAAGAAGCTACTTGTCTTGGTACAAGTCAGGGCGAATTCTTCAGACTAAATTGTGTCTTCCACAGGGGAATCTGATAAGTGAGATCTCGAGTAAGGGTTTACATAATCCATCCTTTGTTACGATGGGGTAGTCAAGTTTGATGAGTATACCTTGTTTCAGTAACTTGATTTCCAGATGATTGTCATGGTTTTTTGCAAGTGTTTACCTCCTCTTGTACCTGCACATTCAAATGATGTAAGAATATTATCCCAATACAGAAAAATGATAAGAAAGGTAGAGTCTACATCACCATTGCCTTCAGACGTAGATTAAACTACTTTTTGAAAGCTAATAGAGGACTGGTTTATCTTCTAATAAACAATGATATGGGAGAAGTTCTTAAATTTTGAGTCGTACCGTGACTTGCTCTTGAATGAGGACTTCTTCTTTCCACCGGCATGAAGTGGTTTTCTTTGTTTTCTCTCACTCACATCATTTTGAAAAAGATCCTGCATTTCTTCTGTCCTTGATTCAGATGCTCTGCTTTTCGGTTTTGGTTTATTTCCGGCCTTCCTAACAATCTTGCCAGCATCAACTGCCTTGTTCACAGCCTTGACTGCTTTTGCACGACGATAAGCAAGATCAACTAAGGAAATTCCAGATTTCTCTTTCTTTGATTTGTCTTTGCCCTGTTGTTATTGTTGCTGTTAGAATCAGTTGAACCAAATAAAAGGATGCAATATACAGAATGGAAAAGTATCATATATAGATTGCTATAGACGATGATGACCAGACAGTCTGTTATTTCAGATAACAGGATATATGCAACAAGGTTGAAAATAAGTGAAGAGGAGATGCTTACATCATCTAAGTCATCTTCATCTTCTAATTGCTCTCGAGCAGCCTCCAACTTCCTTCTTTTCTTCCTCGGCAGATTTTTCTATAATAATCAGCTCAACAATGAGAAGGATGAATAGAAAATCAAGCATAATTTCTGCATTCAAATTACAAAAAGCACACAGGATGACTAGCACCTCTCGTTCTCGCTTCCTCTTTTCCTTCATCTTCAGGTCTTCTGCTTGTTCGGCACTCATTACCTTACTCTGAGAACCATTTTCTTTGGCTGCTGCATTCTCCTGGAATGGCATTTGCATGTTAGCTAATATCATAATCAATCATTACAGCACAAGTTTTATTCAAAATATTATTATTCCAAAATATTTTAATTCAAGAGTTGTTCTTTGACAAAACCAAAAAGAGACTACAAGTCACAAGACTAACAAAACGAACAAGCATCATAAGTAACAGAACAGGATTTCATGCCATTATATAAAACACAATGCAGACCAGATGAACAACAAAATGAAAAATCACCTTTGCTGCCTTTTGAACTAGCTTTTTCTCCTTTTCTGTGACAAACCATGTTCTTTTAGGACGTGAATAAATCTCATCCCTGTGAGCAATCATATTCTCTGCCTGCAAAGTCAAAACACCACATCATCGGTCATACTAAGCCGTGCAGCATTTATTTAATGAATTTCATCTTTTAGAGGGAGGGTGTCTTCAGGCTTCTACAACATGAAGCAATTGTTCATCGTTGGGTTGCCCCAACTTTACTGTGATAAATTACCTTATTTGCTTCCATTTCAGCTTTTCTTAGTGCCATCTCTTCCCTGAAGTAACAAAAATTTGAGTTGGTTAATAAATAAATTTCAGGTATCTTATATAGTAAGTACAAAGTTAGTGATGAAATAACACCTCTCTTCTTGCATAACTGCAGACACTTGATCCTCAAGTTGTTCAATCACTTGTGCCCACTTAGTTATAGATTGTTCTGCTACAATTCGACTCTTTAGCCTTGAACCAGCTCGTTTAACCTGTAACATTATTTTTTGGAGGACGGGGAATAAGCACATCTTTCTATCAAGCAGCCAATAGAAAAATTTGGAGTTTGTGCATCTAGTTGGTTCTTCTACCAGATTTTGCATAGACAGAAAAATGATTTTTATTTTTATACCCCGACTGATGACCAAAACAATTGAGATTAAGTGAATGGTCAATAAGAACATACTCTTAAAAGAAAATCAAACACTTACTACGTTGCTTTAACCAGAGATTAAAAGAAAAGGATAATAGAACAAGCACAACGAAATCATCTAACCAACCAATGGTTCCAAAAACACAATTTCTTATTGATAGGTAAAATGGTGCCAAAGATGCAGTTTTATCTAACTGATCTGAAATACATTTCCATAGAAAAAAAAATACAGATGGTTATGCAGGAACTGTATAGTCAGAGATACAGCTATTTTAACTTTAATTTTGAAAAAGTACTTCGTCTTTTATCAAATAAAGGAGTACCTAATTAACATGCATGAGATTAAGTAAAAGATCAACATGGATTTATCTCCCAAAAAAAGCAAAATCGAAAGAACGCATTGCTGCTTTAAACAGAACTAAGCAGATATGACATACTAAACACACCAAGAATCTAATTGGTCAATGATTTTGAACATACAATTCCACACCAGTCAGAATGAAATGCCTCGTAGACTAGGACACAAGTGATTGAACAGGCACAGCTAAAAGATGTTTGAACAGAGTAGACGGATACTCACAATGGCTTTTAGAAGAGACCTATCATTATCTGTGACAAATGTAACGGCATAACCTTCTCTACCAGCTCTAGCTGTCCGACCCACTCGATGAACGTAACTGCAAGGGAAAAGGAAATCAGGACTGCATACTTGCACAAACTATCAGAATACATTTGTAGAAGTATAAACAAAAGAAGAAATAGAATATAAGCAGTAAAAACAAAAAAAAGAAATCATGGAGCAAGCAAAAGATAAGGCAACTAAAAAAAATTGTAAGCACAGCCATTAAGTGTCAGTAAAGACGGCATTTGCAAGAAGAGTTGCAACTTTACCTAGTAAGATCACGTGGGCACGCAAAATTTATAACAGTTTGAACACCAATAATGTCAAGTCCCTGAAAAAGGAAACAAAAAGAGTCTAGTAAAATAAGAGAAGACAATTATAGTTCTGCTCCGACAATCACAGCAAAAATACAGATGTCAGCAGGACACAAATAGGGAGCACTGCATAGTACATACTTTATACAACTTCATGCTTAGAATAATCATACAAAACCAATTGGATAGAATCATCTTACACGAGCTGCAACATCGGTTGCAATCAAAAAATCCACTTCCTGTCTTCTGAAAAGTTCCAAAGCCTACAAACATAAAAATTAGTAAGGAACTTCTCCACAGAATTATTCTTATGATTCCAGAAAACAAACTTGATGGAACATACATCTAGACGCTGGGCTTGCGTAAGATTTCCATGTAGCTCAGCAGCTTTGAAACCAAGTAAACCAAATATAATTTTCAACCGATGAGCTGCTTGCTTTGTACCACTGCCAAGATAACCACAGAATTTAGCCTTCTGCACCAAAAGATTAGGCAAGTGGAAATCTAGAAGATATAATCAAAGAAGAGAAATTATGTTGCAGTGTCCTACATTTATGAAGAGTCATACCCTGAAAGATAATGTATGTTACAGGGGATGAAATGGACTACACGATATACTATACCACAGTAGAAGATGCTATTTTAGATACAGCTAACTGAAAACCTGAAAACAATCACTTTGGAAGTGAAGGTCTTGGTGCACAGTGCAAGGAGAACAGCTTCATGATTTCCTTCACGCATGCGCCGTATTCTAACTACCCTGTAGACAATGTTTCATCAGCTTTCATACTTAACTTAACAATTGAGATTACATTTAAGAAAAAACGGAAACAAATATTAATTGTAAAGTGGAACTTGCTGATGCCTTACTCTTCAGTCAATGTTGCAGGCCGTTTTGTAGATGGATCAGCTGACAGGCGCAAAGGTTTATTCAGTGAGAGATTGATGAGCTCATCAACTTCCTCAGTCATTGTCGCAGAAAACAACATGGTCTGTCTCCGCTTCGAACACAATCTAACCTGTATATAGCCCGGGACATATTATTTACAAGCCCCCACCAAAACAAAAACAATTATTGGCAGAAGTGGAAGGAACTTCTGCACATTCTTTTCTTTATAGATTAAAACTCAATAAACAGTCATTGAGGTAATATTCTATACCTTGAAGGTTTTTATAGTAAATGAAACTACTAAAAAAGTTCCTTGCAGAATAGAAGGTATAGCTTAGCATTAGAGTGGAAGTTTATTGAAATTTGAAAAAAGTACAATTATGTTATTTATTAAGATAGTTATGATTTCATATGCATACACAACAAAAACTTGTCACATTGACATAGCCATCTTTGTTCTATAGAAAAGGAAACCACAATGTTGAAGACTTACCAGCTCACGAATTTCAGCACTGAAACCCAGCTCCAGTAGACGATCGGCCTCATCAAGAATCAATACTGCAAGATCATCCAAATCAACTGACATGGAGTTCCGTAGATGATCTATCATGCGTCCTGGAGTGGCCACGACAATATCAGGCATTGTTCTCAAGGCTGCCTCTTGCACCTGAAATAGAGTATTCCCATAATTGTTGGAAGCAGTAGCTGAGAAACAACTCAACCTTTAAGCTTTCCCTAGGAAGGATCAGAAAGAGCTAAGCATACCTTGGTTGACAGACCACCAACAACCAAACAACATCTGATATCTGGCATAAATTGGGCAAGTTTACCTATCATACTATGAACCCTGGATAGCACAATTAAGACATAACGCAGTCAATACCTATTAGGGTTTGAGAAGAATCAATTGACATACAATACAAAAGAAAAGGTAGTAGCTTGTATATAAATTAGGGGCAAAGATAGAATATAATTTTCATTCAAGGGGCAAACAATTCCATCTCTAAATTTGTACTAATAAAATTACAAGTTTGGACATAGAAAGCTTATATAAACATTGAAGAATCAATGTTCACTGTATTCCTGGATGGAATTTCATTATGTCAGAAAATGTATCTTCAATTTGGAATCCAAATAAGTTATTTTATCAGTTCAGACGTCAGATGCAAAATGTTAATAGTTTCAGTTGCACAAAAAAGGGGACCTACTTTGGCACACAGGTAGACTGGTAGTGGAAACACCAGAATATATAATGAATGGGAACAGATCAAGGTTGAGAAAAAGCAGCATTCATGACTCTCGCACAAATTTATTAAAAAAGAATAGGAAACTTACTGAACAGCCAACTCTCTTGTTGGAGTAAGAATAAGAACCCTAATTGCAGGCCTATTTTTTGGACGGTACAACAGTCTCTCGAGTGTCGGTAAGGCAAAGGCAGCTGTCTGAAGAGACAAAAGGATGATAAAATGAGCATACATCATAACATAACCAACGAAGACAACTAGCTAAATATAAGTAGATAGGATCAAACATGAAAAAATTGTACCTTTCCAGATCCTGTTATAGCACTACCGCATATATCTCGACCGGTTAAAGCCAGTGGAATGCAAGCCGCCTACATAGAAGTACTACACATTAATACAAGAGTAGAGATGCAGACAATGTTCATGGTAATAAATTACATTCAAAGTCTGCCAAAGAAAGACACCTGAATTGGAGTAGGCTTACTGTAACCCAATGCTTCACAAGCCCGAAGCAACGGCCGTGAGATATGGAGTTCAATAAACGAATTCGCATGAAATGTAACTCCTTCTGATGATGCAAAAAATGGCTTCTTTTCAACATGCGTATCTACGTCATCATCACCATCTTCATCATCGGGTCTGTACTCTTCCTGAAATTATCCAAGTTATTAACCAACTAAGCTTCAAATATTGCCAATAACAAATTAAAGTTCAACAATAAAAATTCCAACTTTTCGAACAAATTAAAGCTCTCCAATACTGATGTTAGTTTAGAGCAACAGTAAGCAGTTTTACCTGGCGGTGAGGTTCTGAATCGTCGGAATCGGAATCGGAATCGGAATCGGAATCTTCCTCGATTGGTTTAGCTATAGGAGCAGAGAGTTGTTGACGAGCTTTTGATATTTTGAAATCAATTGAAGTTGTTCTACGGTGGCTGTGTTCATCAGCAACGGATTCAGAGTAAGAAGAGAAGTCCCATGGAGATTGCGGCTTCTTATTCTTTCGAGGTTTGGAGTCGGCATCTTCATTATCTTCATCTACTTCATGTTCTTCTTCTTCACTGTCATCATTCTCCTCATATTCAACTTCTTCATCGCTGGGTTGTTCGAACGAGAAATCGGTAGCCATTGATACCGGGGTGACTGCTGATTGTTGATTTTGTGAGGGTTTAAGAATTTGTGCTTTGAGTTGCAGGGTTTAAGAATTTTGACCCGAATTCGTATAACCTAGACATCAATAGTTTATTATATTCATTAACGTCGAAACTCCCCCTTATAGTTTGTTGAATCATGGAATAGCCTCTCTAACTTCTAAAAAATATACATTATAAATATATTGTAAAATGAAGTATCATTTTGGCTAATTTTGCCTCTCTAAGCATTTTTGGTTGTTGACAAACATCAAAATAAGTGTTCTCTACGAAAATCTTTTGATGCTTATCGACATACTAGGTTGAATAACTTAAATTTGAATTTTTTCATTTTTTTTAAAGATCAAACTCAGTAGATGCAAATTTATTAAACTATTCAAAAATGTTAATGTTATATTTTATTAAGTGTAATTGTTTCTCTTATATCTTCGTTATTGTCGAAAATTAGTTTGCATACTCATATTTCATTCACGTAAGAGTGCAAGTAAATTACTAATGAGAGTTATTCATGGAAAAACTACCTTAATAGACATACATCTAGCATCACTGCCATATATACTAATTTAATCTCTAATTTTAAATAATTACGTATTACCATTTTCAATATTTTATTCCATATATTTTAAAAGATACAATCAAATAAACGCATCCCTTAAAAATAGAATTCATTAATACCAAATTTGGATTAATATATATTGAGATTAGGGTGTCAAATGAGCGGGTTGGGTTGAAATTGAAAATATTAAAATGAGTTAAATAGAAATCAGGTTGGGTCTTGACCCATCAAAGTTTACTTTGGGCTCAAATGGGCTAAAAACGGGTTTGGTCTTGACTCGCCTAATCTCAATAACTTAACATATTGATATTTAACTTTTATAATCCCAATTTGAATTTTCGCTTAAGAATTTTTTGTTAAAAAAGTAACAAATGGATAGATAAATGTTAAATAGATAATAATTCATATATTCAATATAGAAATATATCTTAATAGAAAATTTTAAAACGGTTTAAAATTGAAAATTGGATTGTGCTCCATTGAGAATTATCTTCAAATGGTTAAGCTTGAATGAGATGAGATTGAGCCCAATTCAAATTATGTTGCCCCCAACCCTTAAAATTCTGGACGGATTGAACGGGTTACCTATGTTAGGGTTCATTTTTAACATCCCTAATTAAGATCAATCACTGATCATAGAATAATCATATCAAATACATCTAAACATTGAAGTATATATCAAATACATAGTCAAAACATTAGATATATAAAAGAATAGTTTAGATACACATATGAACAGACATGATATTGATACACAAAAATTCAAACTTTTAAATATTTATTTTAGGAGCCATAGATACTCCAAAGATGTTATATGCGCAATTTCCTCGTCATTATTTAAATATATATACTAAATTATATATATTTGATTAGTTAATATGTATTCCAGATACATGTATAAGTTATATTTCTTATTTAGATACAATTAATTATATGTATTTGAGATATATATATCTATACTACATTAAATACGTGTATTTAAAGTGCGAATTATGATAAACTTGTAATATTGCATATCCACAGAGAAAAAAAAAATTAACTATGAAACTAGTAAAATTTATGTTGTTACCCAAAATTTAATAAATCCATTGCCACTATTATATACATATGGATCAAACAAACTTATATGTATTCCTATAATTACAAAAAAAAAGAAAGTAATTAATAGATTTAAACAATCCTTTTATTAAAAGAAAAAAATTAGATTTAAACAAGTGAAATATCTCACTTTATTACTCTTAAATATATTGATTCTTGATTTTATTTTTAATGAAATAGTTCACAATGAAAATAGGTCCACATTTGTCATTCAATTCAACAAGGCTACAATCTTATTCTATTTTTTATTTTTGGAACTCTAAGATGATTTCTGTCCTTGCATTAATATTTTGAAATGAATATTCGATAAATATTTCATGTGATATAGCTAGTAAATCACGTGAAAAATATAAATTGTACTAAAACAAATTCCATGAAAGCTATCAATTTAAATTTACTAAAAATGATAATAGTTATGATTACATAGGTCAATGTGAAAGCGAAAATAATAAACGTAGGATTTGGGGTCGTCCTTCAAGTCTTCCTTTGAACCTTTGGAAATTTCCAGTTTATCCACGTCTGCTGAAGTAAGAAGAACCAATTAAAACCCGCCACGTAATCACAAGCTCTACCATACCCGTCCGATAATCCACGCTGGCAACATTGGTCCAATCAGAGCGTAAGATCTCGTGGTGGTACTTGACACATCATTCTTGGGCCCCATCTACTGAAGCTCACTATATAAGCACTCTCCGGATATGAAGCAAATCTCCAGATCAACACTCTACTTTGAACGCTGTTTGTAAAATAATCGGCCGGCGAGATCTAAAGTTAAAATTCCGGTGACGGAAACAATGAGGAAGTGGACGATTCCGTTCGTCCTGTTTCTGTTATGCCTGATTTTCCTTGTTCCAGATCAAGGTGAGTTAGGATTTATATCTTCCTTAATTTAAGCTTTCTGATGTATTTTATGCTCTTATGAACTTCATTATGGAAGATTAGGGCTTTTTCCGTTAGTCAGACATTTCTCCAGTGTCGGCTGATTTATTTTTTTGCTGTGAGTAGATATATCGCGTTGAGATCTTACGGAACTCTACTGCAATGACTGCAATTTTTGTCGTGAAAATGCTTATAGTATGACTTGCCTTAAGAATCCTGTGAATTTTTAATCAAATTGCTGAGATTTTATTTGTTGATTAGTCACATCGGGTAGAGATCTTAAGAAATATTATAGATGCTTAGATGAATGCTGCTAGATCCAGCATTCCGTGAGTAGATTGTATTGGATTTCTTAGTTTAGCTGTTTCAGTTTAAAATTATTGTGAGGCTTTTATTGATCTGGTGCTGCTTGATATTTGGTTCAACATACGTGATTTGCTTACATAGAATTTCCTTACATAGAAATGTGTGGTTGAACTTGATAGGTCGAAAGATACAGGCAAATGCAGAAGCTGATTCTGATGCACCAGTAGATCCACCAAAAGTTGAGGAAAAGTTTGGTGCTGTTCCTAATGGTTTATCGACTGATTCTGATGTGGCTAAGAGGTTAGTGAACTGCTTTTAATTCATTTCATCTGTTTACTGTGGTTTCATTTGTTCATTCAATATTAAGTACTGTGTTATTATGTGATTTAGGGAAGCTGAGTCTATGTCAAGGAAAACTCTCCGAGCTAGTGCGGAGAAGTTTGAGTTCCAGGCTGAGGTCTCTCGGCTTATGGACATCCTTATCAACTCTCTCTACAGTAACAAGGACATCTTTTTGAGGGAGCTGATTTCCAATGCTTCTGATGTAAGTGTGCATTTGGTGTCTGTTCTTCCACATCATTGGTAGAAGTTCTGTTCTGAAATTATTTGCTGTTTGATTCAGGCACTGGACAAGATTAGGTTCCTTGCACTCACTGACAAGGAGGTTCTTGGTGAGGGTGATAATACTAAGCTTGAGATTCAGGTTAGTGATTCGTATCATATTGAATTACTAAATATCTGTTAGTTATGCATTGAGAGTTTCTTTTTGAGCTCCTTTAATTGTGGCTATTTCACGGATTGCAGATTAAACTCGATAAAGAAAAGAAAATTCTTTCCATTCGCGACAGAGGTGTTGGAATGACTAAGGAGGATCTAAGAAAGAATTTGGGAACCATAGCTAAATCTGGAACTTCAGGTACTTTCATATTCTTGACGTCATGTTCACCTAGTTGTCTTGAGATTGTGGACATCTATTTACAGTTATTATTGCTATACAGCTTTTGTCGAGAAGATGCAGACAAGTGGTGACCTTAACCTGATTGGACAATTTGGTGTTGGGTTTTACTCTGTGTATCTTGTGGCTGACTATGTTGAAGTCATCAGCAAGCACAATGACGACAAACAGTATGTTTGGAATGTGCATTTGTTTTCTTTATGATTGAAAGTTACATATGATGTAATACTTGCCTGTTAATATCTGTGTACAGATATGTCTGGGAATCAAAGGCAGATGGGGCATTTGCCATTTCTGAAGATACATGGAATGAACCTCTTGGCCGTGGAACTGAAATTAGACTGCATCTAAGAGATGAAGCAGGGGAATATTTGGATGAGCTCAAACTAAAGGTGAGTAGACAGAGATGCATACTGAAGTACAATTTCTCCATATATTGTTAACGAATGGGTACATGTCATAGTTTTCATCTTTTATGAGTCATCACTCATCACTACCCCCTTATTATCTTTTGTGATGGCTCTTGTATCAGGAATAGTAGGTCATGAATTTATATACTGCTGTAATAATGACTTTGACATGACTTAAAATGTATCTCTTCTATTGGTCCTCTTTTAACATCTGAACATAGAGTTTTAAAACTTTTTTTCGGCAACAACTCAACCAAACTGTATTCTGCTACTACTTACACTTCATCATTTTTGTCAAGTTTAACAAAAGCGCAGTCTAACAATATAGTAAGGGGTCAAGTCATGCTCCTTAAGTTTTGGGTCATGATGAGTAAATGGAAAAGCTTATGGCCGATGGTAAATTTTCATTTTTTGAATTGAACAGAAGTACCTTAATACTTTGGGATGTTTCTGTTCTTGAATTTTCTATTTGTGCTGTTGTATCTTGGAGTTATGACACAGTTAGCCCCTTCTAGACAGGGAAAAAGAACCCTGCTTTCTGTTGCCATCACCCTCTATTAGATTCATTCATAAATGAATGGGCAATAACTTTAGCTTTCTTGCTGTGAAATTTGTCTATGTTATTGCTGTTCTAACTTTGGGTTTATCATATTTATGAATTACTATATTATGCTTGGAGGTTACTCCTGTTTTGAGTTTCGACTCTTGAAGTGGCCTAATCTATTGTGCCATGATTTCAGGAATTGGTCAAGAAATATTCTGAATTCATCAACTTCCCTATAAATTTATGGGCAAGCAAAGAGGTTGAGAAGGAAGTTCCTGCTGATGAGGACGAGTCAGTTGATGAAGAGGAAACATGTATGCATGATTCTCCTATCTTGACTTGCCAAGTATTGTTTGTGTTATTTATAAAAGAAGTGTTATTTCAGAGTTAATCTCAGTCTGAATGTAGTATACTTGTTGAATGAGCTATTCCATCCTTCTTTTTCTTTCTGTATGGAGAAGAGCGGGGT
The DNA here is from genome assembly GCA_022817965.1 of Solanum lycopersicoides. Taxonomy (NCBI): domain Eukaryota; kingdom Viridiplantae; phylum Streptophyta; class Magnoliopsida; order Solanales; family Solanaceae; genus Solanum; species Solanum lycopersicoides. The sequence continues at coordinate 93,823,539 of CM040621.1, read as the reverse complement.
GAGGACTGGTGAAACTGACAAAGTAAACATAATAAGAGTAGGAAAAGAAGAAGAAAAGTCCGCTCCCTCATTTCCCATCTTTTTTACCTGTTCTTCTCTGTCAGTGGTCTTATTGTCTGTCAATGTTGTGAACAGCTGAAAGCAGTTCTTCTGAGGAAGACGGAGAAGAAGAAGATGCAGAGAAGGCCGAAGCTGAGAAGAAGCCTAAAACTAAGACAGTGAAGGAAACCACATATGAGTGGGAGCTTTTAAATGACATGAAAGCTATATGGCTTCGAAGCCCAAAGGAAGTTACAGATGAAGAATATAATAAGTTCTATCACTCTCTGGCAAAGGTAATGTTCATATATTTCCTTCTAATGCAAATGTGGTTCGAGACTTGTAAGTTTCTTGACCATTGTTTTCCATTTGCTGAAAATCTATTTGTTATTTTACCAGGACTTCAGTGAAGATAAACCCATGGCGTGGAGTCACTTCAATGCTGAAGGTGATGTAGAGTTCAAGGCTGTTCTATTCATCCCTCCTAAAGCTCCTCATGATTTGTATGAGAGCTACTACAACACAAAACAATCCAACTTGAAGTTATATGTCAGACGGGTTTTCATCTCAGATGAATTTAATGAATTGTTGCCCAAGTACTTGAATTTCCTAATGGTAATTTTAGTTCATCTAATACTTCACTGGCATTATAACAAAAATATCTTGATCTATCTAAACTTATATCTGAATTTTAACACTGATTGTGGTGACATTTATGCCAGGGTCTTGTTGATTCTGACACCTTACCCCTCAATGTCTCAAGAGAAATGCTTCAGCAGCACAGCAGTTTGAAGACAATTAAGAAAAAACTCATCCGTAAGGCCCTTGACATGATCCGCAAACTTGCCGAAGAGGATCCAGATGAAACTAATGACAAGGAGAAGAGAGGTCTAATTCATATTCCTAAATTTGAAATTGTCTTATTAATTAAAAAGTATCTAATCTCATTCTTGGTATGACACTACAGATGTTGAAGAGTCCAGTGATGAAAATGAGAAGAAAGGTCAATATGCCAAATTCTGGAATGAATTTGGAAAGTCGATTAAGCTTGGTATTATAGAAGACGCAACTAACAGAAACCGCTTAGCTAAACTTCTTCGATTTGAGACGTATGCTCTCTTCTTTTCCTCCATAGTCTTTTACTTGATGATTTGTTTTCAGTTATTAATTCGTTTCGTTGAATGTGCACTATTACAGCACCAAATCAGATGGTAAATTAACTTCACTTGACCAATACATCTCAAGAATGAAATCAAGTCAAAAGGATATCTTCTACATCACTGGTGCCAGCAAAGAACAGTTGGAGAAATCTCCATTCCTTGAAAGACTTAATAAGAAAGACTATGAGGTATGACTTCAATTTCAATTCAAATGTTTAAAACTGAATTCTGTTTCAGTATACCTAAAGAGATAACATTCCTTTTTGTGCCAATTTTGGGTTACAAAATTACTAGTTAAATCATAATTTTAGAGAACTATTCGTAAATGTTTTTCTTCATCATTCATTCTCATATATATACATTCATAATTGAATTTCCATATATATACTAAAGTCTAGCTATGAAAACTCGTTCTCTAATTTGCCTTCTCTCACTTTCTAGGTCATATTCTTCACCGATCCAGTAGATGAATACCTCATGCAATATCTTATGGACTATGAGGACAAAAAGTTCCAGAATGTGTCTAAAGAGGGATTAAAGCTTAAGGATTCGAAAACCAAAGAGCTCAAGGAGTCATTCAAGGGGCTAACTAAGTGGTGGAAGAATACTCTTGCTAGTGACAACGTTGAAGATGTCAAGATAAGCAGCCGTTTGGCCGATACCCCTTGTGTAGTGGTAACATCAAAATACGGATGGAGTGCATATATGGAGAAAATAATGCATTCACAAACCCTGTCAGATGCAAGCAAGCAAGCATACATGCGTGGTAAAAGGGTGCTTGAAATCAATCCTAGGCACCCAATTATCAAGGCACTTCGGGAGAGAGTAGTAACAGACGCAGAGGTATGTCGTGCAGCCGTGCTCTATCTTTTGTCAAATTCTAACTTCCTTAGGAGTTTCACGGAGTTTATATTTTCTTGCTTTACAGGACGAGAGTGTGAAGCTGACTGCAAAACTTATATACCAAACAGCTTTAATGGAGAGTGGCTTTGATCTGAGTGATCCAAAGGATTTTGCCTCCCACATCTACAGCTCAGTTAAGAGCAGTCTAAACATTAGCCCTGATGCAACAGTTGAGGAAGAAGAAGACGAAGCTGAAGAACCTGAGACTGAAACCAAGGCAGAAGAGGAGTCTGCATCGGGAGAGTCTGAACTCAAGGATGAGCTATAGATAGTGTCCTAAGATATGTTCCTTTTATGCGGAAACAACACGTTGTTGTGCTATGTTTCTCAACACGTGAAGAATGTAGGAATAGTTTAGTTCATAGTTTTAAACTTAAAGAATTTTGTCAGTCTTGCATTATCGTTGTTTTAGTGTATGAGTTTGTTGGCAATTTGGTTCCGTGTAACAAATCTGGAAGGTCTTGTTTTTCCTAATTGGAACTGGTAAAAGCTCTAGTTTTATAAGGAAACCAACTTTTAACGTAGAACAGTTGTTTTTCTTTCTAAATTATAAGTAAAGCATGATGTGATCGTGTCTAATCAAAAATTAAATTATGATTGAAATGAATCAACCATTATAATATGTACAAAATGCATGAGTTGTATATACTCTTATTAATTAGACTAAATATATAGCATATATTCTATCATAAATTAGTTGATAGGGCTGTATATATTCATAACTTTCCGGTGCTTTATATGCGATGGTTCTGTCATTCGACGAGTCGTCAGGTTTGGCTCATTGCTTCTGGCTTCTGGGCATGAACGATTGGGCCGATATATGTGGTTGGAAGGAAAATGGGCCTTAGGGAATTCCCTACTGTTTTGTGCTGATTTACACAAATAGCCCTTTTTAAGTTATCATTTATATTTTGTTTTGTTCCTTACTTTAAATGTTACCATACTACAAATATAGCTCTTGGAAGATAATTCTTTCAAACTAAATAAATTTCGGTTGAAACAACCTGCATTAGAGCATTATAGTTGTCACTCAAGATATCTTTTTTCTCATAAAGAGTGTGGCATTGTAAACTTCCTTTCTTTGGATGACATCTGACAAGACTTGGATATACAATACCCTCGAGATTTTGATTTTGTAATGGATTATATATTTTGTTAAATTCTGAAGATAAAATATTAGACTTTTGGTATTAACTTGACATTTTCTCATAATTTTTGCTCAAAATGGATCTTATATGGTTTAAAAAATTGTCAAGCTGCTCTCTTAATTAATTAGCCAATTGTTCCTCTTTTGTTATATAGATTATACGTGTAAAATTACAAAGGGATTATTACACTAAAACAATAGAAATCCCTTTGTTAAAGTAAAAGAAAGAGCCATGTGTTGTTAGTCCAAAAGTTTATCTTGCTTTTCTCTGCTTAGTAAAATTAATATTTTAACAAAATAATTTTAAAGCTTAATTAATATTTATACGTAATAAAGCTTTAAGTAGATGCTGGGAATTGAAGAAGTTTGATTGGTGATGCTATAAATTTAAGAAGAAAATGACACCGAAAGTGAAAAAAAGTGTAATTCTTAGTGCATCGCTCATCAATTTAGAGCTGGACGCTTGGATCTTTTTTCTGCTTCCTTTTTATATTTTCTCTGCCTTTTTATTCAATTATTTTACTAGTGTCTCACCTTTTTATTTTTATTTTTTGGACTTTTATTATATATACTAATTTTAGTGGAGTTGACTCGAAAACTTTGATTCTTTGATTTTCACTTATTTGAATCAGTTTATTCATATTTCGATTAGTTTTACACATACTTACTTTCTTTCACCAGTATGAATAACTTTTCTAGCCTTATTACCAATGATCAAAGCAAGAAGCATCCAAGATCAAACCAAAGCTCTCAAATGATGGGTAGAAGTGTATTTAGTATACATAACCAACTAGTAGTTAGTTGGAACTTATATCTCATTAGATAGCATTTTCTTCCATGATTAACAAACAATAATCACAATTTACAACTAATCACATTTTAAATAGATACGTAGAAATTCGATCGATTCAACATTATTAAAATACATAAGTCATATATTATCTTATTTTATATCAGTTATTGTTCGATTTTAACAAGTTGGTTACTAAGATAGACAAACAAAGGGAGAACTGAATGTATATGTGGGATAACTCGTGAGTACCAACTATTGTGCTTAAGTACTTTTTTTCTCATTTTTGTTGAATCAATTTCCAATGTTTACGTACTTTCTCGTTTCATAATAAGTGTTATTTTTAGTTTGGATATACATAATTAAAAACGGTTCATTCTCAAAAAGCAAGGGGCTTCAATAAATAAGTCAAAGGAGCATGAAGGGGGTGAAACCTGATTAAGTGAAACATCATTTATTTTTTTTGTTATGTAGATTTTTAAAATTTAAATAAGACTAAAATTAAAAGAATAAATCCAATGTCTTTCAGATTAAGTGAAACATCATTTATCTTTCAAAATAAAATAAAATAAATAAAAATACCATTTATTATTAAACAAAGCGAGTACATATTAAAGAAAATTAGGGAAAGCTATGAACATAAAATTCAATATAAAGTTCTCTCCTTTTCTGAATCTTACAAATGTTCGTAGATGTTTTCTTAAAAATAAAAAGTAGTACAAAAGCAAATGTGAACACTGAAATAATATTTACTACTTTAAAAATTGCAAATTAAAATCTCTATACATGTGAAACCTAAAAATATGTTGCTTTAGTTTACATGAAGAAAAAAAAAATCATCAGCCTTTTTTTTTCTTGATCTCCTTAAAATGTGAATATCTCAAAGTCACCATGAAATATAGAAATTATATTGGAAAAATTAAAATATTAATAAAAAGTGAAGAAATAAAAAGAAAAATAATGCAATTTTTAAGTGAAAATAAGAAAATTTTGTTTGTGATGAGTCCCCCGTCATAAAATCCGGTAACCATGAACTGCCAAATGGAAATGGATCCTCCGCCGGACCAGTACCCGACCCGGACCGCCATTTCCGATCGAAAATCCTTTTCCGTTGCCGTTCAAAGGTGAAGAATCTCTCGATGATTTTTGACTGCAATCAAATATACAAAGTCGTATGAGGTTTAAATCTTGCTTTAAAAAAATGACATTTATAATAAATCATAATAATTCATATCGTCCAAATTTATTGCATGAAACTCACGTTGTTAACATGCAATAATACATTAATTTGACATTTTTATATTTAAACAACAATAACATATCAATGTAATTTTACAAGTGGATTTGTATTCTGTATATAAAGTGGAGTGTACTCAACGTTACACCTATAATGTGACTTACGGAGATAAAAATATTATTTTCGATAGATTACTATATTGATAGTTAATACATATATAACATCGAAATTAAAGCTTTATAAAAAAGATTTTAAGTCGTTTGATGTGATGTAATACTAACAAGTTTATCCAGTTAAAAGAATAAAGTGTAAATGGACATTTGAGGGAAAAATAATAATCAAAAGAAGATACTATTTCATTTGTTCTACGGAAGAAAAAAGTGGGAAAAAAAGAAGACAAAATGTTCAAGATAAGATAACAAAATGAAGCCACTAAAAGATTCTCTATATTAGGAATTGCCAACTAATACTACTCTTATATTCTTTAATACTCTCACTAATATTCTATTAATTTTCTTAATTAAAAAGTAACAACTCATCTAACAACCACCAATGTCACTAATCACCCATCTTAAATAGTTGTCCACCTCAAAAGAAAAGCTAGCAAATATATAATATATGTATATTTGTCAGACGTTGTAAATATTTTTGACTAAACAACTAACCAATCAAATAACTTTATATTTTTTGAATGAATTTTATGTAATTTAACTAGCAGATTAACGTCGTACTCAAAAAGAAAATACTAGACACTAACTATACTATTGACTATGATTTAAATTGTCTTTTCGACGTAATAAAAAAGACAATATTGTTTTACACTTCATCAAAACGAAGATCAAAAGGTACAACTTGAAATATGCTCTAAAGTAGTACAGTAATATCTACTCAGCCTTGTGCTACAATGAGCTAAAAGCTAAGTTAGGGAAAAAAAAGTGTTTCCAATTAAAAAAAAAAAAAGCAATTTTGATTCAGAATAACATGTCATTATTACATACTTTTATCACTTTATATTTAAATCAACGGACAGTGACAATGATCGAAAAAAAGAAGAAGAAGATAGTAATAAAGTCGCAGAATAAAAATTTGAATAATAATATTACGATAAAAAAAGATATTTTTTAATTTATTATTATTTTTACCTTGTTAATGAAGGACAGAATGTTATCGTATAATCAGCACCTGTACACGTAAATGTACTCGTAGGATCATCGTATGCGTAGCTATACGATTTTGGGCACGCGTTTTTAAACATCGCCGAGTAACTTGACGGCTTACAGGTGGAAGGTGAACTGTACGCGCCGCTGCAACAATATTCCGGCGAACCAAATGCTTCACATGCACTTTTGCATGCTTGTCCGTCCCCGACCCGTAACTCATTCGGGCACATTCGGTTCAAATCCTTCACACAACCCGTTGTATCGCATGTACCCGACCCGCCAACCGCTTGGATTGCCATTGGTAAATTGTATCCGTCAACTAAACTAATATCGTAGAAATCTTGCTTTACACCTGTTGAAAATATAATTTAAATTTTACTATGATTTTTTTTACGTGCTTGCATGATAGTTGTTAGATGAGATGATCGTATAATTCAACATACCTGAGAAAATAGTGAATTCCGCGAGGGTGGCTGGGGGAGTTGCTCCGGCACCATTGCATTCTATTTGGTTTGATCTACAATCGCCGGTTGCACAATTTCCTTGACCGGTGTTGGGATCGAAATTACAACCGGTTCGACCCCAGATCCGACCCGACCATTGTTGTGGAGGTTGAAATACCCGTGAATCACCCGGGGCAAGTATGAACCCGGTACTATCCAGTTTGTCACTACCTGCATTGGCTAATATTCCGGGCCATACGTTGTAATCACATCTGTTTATTAAATTAAAAGTAGTACCATCAATTCCTGCGAAAAAAAATAATTCGAATTAGACGTACATATTTAGTGTAGTTCTACAAATACGATTATCTAGGGAGGATAGAGTATATACAGATCAACCTTACTCCTATTTCGTAGAAGTATATGTTATTTTCGAAACCATCAATAATATGATTATTATATGAAACGCGTAGTATATATATAACTAAGTTTAAAATATTGTAACGTACCTTTGTTGTTGGAGAAGAAAATGAAGATGAAAAGAATGAAGGAAGAAGAAAATGATAATTTTGAGGACATTATATTTGGAGAAAAATATTGAATGATGAGAAACTATATATATATTTCGTGTTGGGGTTTTTGTTTAGAGGGAGAAAGGGAGTTTATAAGATGATCATAAAAGGCTATAAATAGAAGAAGAGTGATGGGGATTGTTGTTGGGTATGTTAATAGTTAGTTGTTAGTAGTACTATTAATTAATTTCCATAAAATAAACAAGCAATCAACTATGACATGCTTCTTTTGGGGGTTTTGAAAAGAAAAAAAAAGGCTTTAGGTTTATTTTGTTTTGTCTCTCCTCTATTGTCTGATATTCATATTAAAGCTCGATTAATTTAGATTCATATATAGAATACATTTGAGAAAATTAAATACTCTCTATCAAAGATCTTTTTATATCTAATATTCGCAATCAAAACTTCTACTTAAAAAAGAAATAACTTAATCTACTAAATCATATCATTTGATGACGGTAAAGGGTTTTTTGGTCATGTGAATTATCAGAATGAGAAAGAAAACAGTTGTAGCAGTTAAAAGGGTGGAAAATGAAAGAGTGCAAATGTGGAATATTATTGTATTGGAATGTATATTAAGTTATGTTTTACATAGTCAGTAGAATTATTTTTTTTCATATTATTAGATCACTAAAATTATATATATAAACAAGTTCTCTTAAAATGTAAAATTCATAATCGTGAAGATAAATTAAAAAAAGTTATCTACTAGAATAGTTAAGAGTATTCCATTATACATAACTTAGAATGGAGTATATATATATATATATATATATGCATGTGTGAGAGATGCTAAAATCACCTAATATAATTAAATCTTGCTGAAAGAGCTATACTGACTATATTATTATTACTCCTATTATTATTTAAAAAAATTAAATGGAAAAAATCAAAAATATGCCTACTTTTGGACTTTTATCTAATCCTTCTACTCTCTCTCTATATACTTTCCTATTCCATTTCTTAAAAATTTTGAATGATTTTTTTAAAATAGAATTTATGAAAATCTATCACTAGATATTTGTGTAAATGGTCCAACTTAAGTAAAAGTTATGTGTAGTAACTTTTATAGTAGGCTAAATCACATTGGTTAATTACTCACTTTTTGCAACCAAAGCAACATCAGCAGACAAAAAAAAAAAAAATACAAACCAAAATTTTTATAGATCATTATCACATTTGACATAAAGTTTTCATGATGTGAATCAAAGCTTTTATTAGTTAACAAAGAAAAAAAGATAAGCTAAAGTTTTCAAGATTTTGTTGCTTTAGCCTGAAGGGTCCTAAAAAAGGCTTTGGTGGAAAAAACAATTAGTTGCTCTTTTGCCTAAGAGATTTTTATGTATCAGTAAAAGTTCAAGCTCTAGATATGTAGTTTCTTATAGTAGAAAATACATTTCCTTAATGTTTAGCTTATGGATGCAAATTTAGAGTTAGTTGGGTCTAAAATCGGACATGGAACATCGAGTAGGAAAAAGAGGAAGAGATGTCATCAAAGATTCAAGTTTTCAGTATAAAGTTTTTTATAGTAGAAAATACATTATCTTAATGTGAGACTTGTCTGTGCGAATTTAGATTAATTGGGTCTCAAAACAGATATCGAACACTAATAAAAATAAGAAGAACAAATTATCATGCAAGTGTAAAATAATCTTTATAAATTAAAGAGAATATAAGATTCGGAATAATATCGTGCTTAAATAGAAGAGTAGTAATAATGTGAAAGTGTAAAGTTTACTAATTACGTTAATGTGAGAAAATAATATATTTCTACTTTAATCATGTGATATTATCTTATACAAAAATCTAGTAAAATTACAATAAAAATATTATGAATTTATAGATTTGACATAATTTAATAACTTTATTTCAAATATTATATTTGTATTAATCACAGACGTAATCAGAATTTTAATTATGAATCTTTGTTAGATTATATATATACCTCAGCTCCTTCGAATCATATGAATTTACAGAGTCCGTACAATAAAATCTTAAAAGTGTATCACAAGATAGGAATCATAATTATAAAATTTTAAAAGTTCTCAATAAAAAGATTTAATTTCAAGATTCCATGTTTGGCCAATTATATGGAGACCAAGAGACCAATTCCTGTTAATTAAACCCTCATCTATCTTTTAAAAATATTCCATCAGTAGTGTTTGATTTTCGGTGTTTGTATTAATGTTTGATTATATTTGAATTCGTTTTTGAAAAATTCACATAAAGATAGAATATTTTTTAAAAAAAAATTATGATTCGAATTCCAAAATATAATATTATAAGAAATCAAGGTTAACGAACTACTCTGCCGTTTAAAAAAGAATGACCCTATTGTCTTTTTACTCTGCTTAAAAAAGATGAATCATTTTCTTTTTGGCAACATTTTAACTTTAAATTTCCACGTGATATGTTTAAAACCACCAAATCAAAAGGTCATTTTCTTACATTTTACATAACTTTAATTTAAAACCACAAGATTAACAAGCCTTCTTTCTTTTCTTAAACTTTGTTCCAAGTCAAACTAGACCATCATTTTTTAAACGAAGGAAGTATATAATTTTCCACCATAATCGATCTGTCTAATGTTCCAATATCCACCTAATCTTAGTATTTTAAACTATCTTAATTTTCACTTTGTTGGTGAGGATTCGACTTCGCACATTATAATCCTCTCCCTAATTTATGTATATGACTGTACGGAATCATATTTCTCATTTACCCCTTTATGAGATGATCTATTGACATGAAAAATATCAATAACTCAATTTCGACCTGAAATTTTGATACTCTTCATCTTCTTTCTTCTAGTTAATCAAAATAAATCACGTAAATTAGAACAACAAAGTAATATATTTCATAATTCTTTAATTCATAGCAGTCTAAGCACTAAAACTTGGGATATTATTAATTTTAAATCTGTAATTTTTTTACATTTTCTTTCTATTGGTAGTAGTATAGTGGAAATAAGGCTAGAAAAAGAATTGTTTAATAAATAAATAAAGGATGAACAATTCATTTTCTTAATTTGATCCTTTGAAAAGTAATGGGCCCTTGGGAAGAAAGGAAAAGTAATGGGCCCAACATGTCCATTGGGCTTAAGCATCAATACTTATGTCATTTTGGGTCCTTACCAATCTCTACTTAAGAGGTCAAGTCAAATATGCAACTTTATGAAATAATAAATATTACTTTAGTTCATATTAATTTAATTACAAAGATATTGCACTATATATCGATGCTATTTCAGGGAAACATCTAAAGTAAAATAAAAATTAAATACCTAAAAAGAAAGAAATTTAGAAGAAAAAAACACCAGCATTTGCATATATAGTGTGAACTTCATTCATTAAATCACGTAATTATGATAGTTGCATTAGTTTAATGTATACTGGATGTGAATAAGTTTTTATGAATTGTTATTCAAACGGAATGAAAGATTAAAATGCATTATTATCTTATCTACAATCATAAATACGGGAAATGAGATATGCGAACCAAGGGTAGAGTGTGTTGGTAGGGGTTCGACTGAATCAAGTAACATTGGTTCAAACTATGAATTTATAGAAAGAAATTCATCGAATACGTGTGAATTATTAATTTAAAATCTCGTAAACGTAAAAATTTGAAATTTAAAATTCAAAGTCTCAAGCTTTGAGTATGCTTCTAATGAAATAACACATATACATGATCGAGTTAATCTATCTTAAACATCAAAGAAAATCTCAATTAATAATTTTTTTTACTCATATATTAAAAAAAATTACGATAAATAATTTGAACCGATACAAAGAATATTGACGGCAGGTCCAAGTTAGTATAATGCTGTCGTGGATTGCACTTTCACAAGAATGGACCCACACGATCAAATTGGTCATTTAGAGACTGGAGAATTCTTTAGGAAAAGAAAAAGATATTAAGGTGAAATTAATTAATATAATTAATTAAGGACACAACTACATGTGAATATAACTTTTTAATTAGATCAATCTTGTTAGTCATCAACCACAAAATTAATTACAACTTGTTTCTACGATAAGAGTAGGACTACTTTTATTACTTTAATTTAATGTAGATAAAATAAAGTATTTTGTGTGCTGCGTGTACATATAAAAATACCAAGTAATACTTGTTCATGATTTTGTGTGAAGTCAATATAGGTGCATACATTTTAAAAAGTAGATTAATATTTTACTCATTAACAATATAAAAAATAATACAAACTTTTATATCAATACAAAAATTTATAGTAATAGATGTAATATAAACTTATGAGTATCTAGTATCCTCACTAAACCTATGGATGACAAGTTACACTAATCATGTAAATTTTTACGTAACTTTGGTGAATAAGATTTAATTTTTTATCCTTTTTTGTGTTTCGATTTTATTTTATCGTACATAATATCAAATATCAGATAGTTAAATCAAAAAATATAACTAAGTTTTTTTATTTAGATCAATTAATTGTATACGGAGCTGAATTAATTCTAGTTACTGATCTGATAGAAATCATTAACTTTGTTTGATTAATTACTATAAATGAATGAATGAATTCTGAAACCAAATTAATATGTATTTTTTTTTTAATATTCAAAACTCATAAATTTAAAATTTTGAATATAATTTATGACGTGTATAACTTATCATGAATTCTTCTCCTTATCATTATAGGGAAAAACATGATCACAAATTTTAATGAAAAAAAAGTAGAATTTAGTGTATAAATTAGGATAAGATTGTGAAAAAGAAGTTGAAAGATGACAAGTAGAGAGGTATAGAAAACACTTCACATGGAGAAAATCTTAAAAGTAATTTGACCTTGATAAAATAAAATCTAGAAAAAACAAAAGGCTTTGGTGCTGATGAGAAAAGTAGGTATTCCCACGTAGTCCACTTATTCTTTTTGGCTTGCATTTGACCCTTAATGTACCACAATATCTCTATATTCTTTCAAATACTCTCATCAAATCTCTACTCTTTTAAATAAAGCAAAGTCACTTCTATTTTCATACTTCAAAAATAGAGGGGAGGGGGGGGGGGTAACTAATTTATGATGGTAATGACCATATTCATCATAGATTAAAAACCTCATAAGAAAATGAAACTAAGTTACATTGTCAAGTTCATCAATGTAGAAGTGAGTTTCAAGAGTGTAGAACGTTTAATTATATACTTCTCTCATTGATCAAGAAGTTATATATACATTATAAATATTTGTTAATTTGTTGTTCATCCATATATGAAGCCTCTCTCTTTATTTCGTGTCAGATATAATATCTTTTTTCTTACAGTGACCAATGGAGCACTACTGTTCAGATGGAGTAAAACTTATTTTCCTTTCAGGATAAAACAACTCATAACAAAGGTTTGTTGTGAAAAGTCTAGTTCCTTCACGAACAAAGTTCAAAATCATCACAAAGAATTCGCAGTATGAATAGTGAATAACTGAATTTGATTTTTCTTTTTTGGTTAGTAATGAAGAAATAGAAGAGAGTGATAGATAACGAAGTTCGAAATAAATAAATTAAAATAATTTTATTTATGACTTCTCTCTTTATAGTTAAGTGGTGACTTTTAACATTACTTATATTAAACTCTCTATTATAAAGTAAAGTTAGTTTACTAGTATTATTTAAGTTGTATGTATCATCAATGAACTTTTATATCATTATTATCTTTATGTTTTGTAGCATCCTAGCAAGTAATATATCATATATTTTTTTATCTATATAAGAATTATATTTAATCTTAAAAGATACCTAGTATATATCACTTGAGCCATCACTTGAAAGTGTAATTAAAATCTTTAAAGTGACAATGTATGTAATTTAACCCATTATTTACTATTATAAACTACGTACATGTAAGAAACCAGATAGTACTGAAATTCTTTAAATAATAATGTGTCACTATTTATAAAAGTAAAAAAATTGAAGTATATTCTTCGTCACTAGGAATATAATTGCAATTAATTAGGACCAGTTTTGCTTATTTTAACCTAATGTATTTGACTAATTACCTGCCGTCTCTTTTCTTTAATAATTTAATTAATTAATAATGCTTTTGCTTTACAATAAGACGCTACTACTCATCGGATTTAACTCCCCTCCATTAGTATTAATTGAATGGAAGAACTCGAAAGGGTGGATAAGTGTGCCACGATAATTCGCAACAAAAAAAGCTTAGTACATTAAATTTACCCTTTCGATTCAAATTTTAATTTTTTATATGTATGTTCGCAAATAATTATTATGTGGATAAGTTAATTGTTAGGTGTCACTTACCAACTATTAATAATCACATTGCATGCATTGCTTTTAATGGTAATTTGCTATAAAAAATTATTAATAACATATAATAGCATTTCTTTTTGCCAGCCTAAGATTTTGGTGAGATAAATGGAGTGAAAATTAATTAAACTCATTGATGGCTACGGTGTTCATCGGTTGGTTCGGTTCGGTTTTATGTATTATCGGTTTGATTTATCAGTTTTTGGTTTTTAAATATGCTAATTCGATAACAAACCAATAAGATATTTTTTATTGGTTTTTGATTTATCGATTTTTGATAGTTATTGATTCGGTTTTTGGTTTACTCAATAAGAAAATATCCGTAAAATATTATATGACTTCTTACTTATCTAAATATAGTACGAAGGTTATAATTACATGTCACCGCCAAAACATAGTATGAGATTTTTTATGTTAATCAAATTATGGACCTTTACAAACTTGCAAATGCTACAACCTACAATTACAAACAAACAATAATCAAATAGTCCAACAAGACTAAAACTAAAACTAAAACTAAAATCAAAAGGTACAATTACAAACCCTTACATTATTAGTTTTTAGGTTTTTAGTAAATAATAAAACTACTAAAGTGGTCTAGAGTGAAGTGGATAGAGTACTAATAATTTGATATAGTTATAGTGTCTAGTTATATATTAAATTATTAACATTTAATTATTAGGGAGGGTAAAATAGTAAATTATTATCATCTTATTGGGTTATCGGTTTACCTAATAACCTAACAGTAAAACCCGATACGAACCAATAACCCAATAACTTTTTTATATAAACCCATTAAAAACTCAATAACCCAATTACCAATAACAATAACCCAATAATATTTTTTTCGATTCGATTTATCGATCGGTTCAATTTTTACACACCCCTTGACTATCTGATTATTATAAATTATTCTTTAACAACATAAAAATATAAGGCTAAAATGGTCACAATCAGTCTTCCTTAGCTCACCACCAAACAAGATAATGTTCGTTAAAAATAAGCACTAACTACTTTTTGCGTGTTATTAACAAAGCATCATGGGTCACCATGCATATCTCAATTCTCAAATATACCAAAATGGACATGACTCTTTTTGGTGGATACTTATTTTTTTTGCGATATTTCTGCTTATATTGAGATCTGATTCATCTGAATTCACATATTTCAATTTTTTTTTGATGGTGTATGACGTACACTTCAAAAATAGATATACTTTTTTTATTCTCAAAAATTTAAATTCAAAACTTCTCAGAAACTCAAACTCAATCATTTCACCACGACCGACGTTTTATTTTCAATAACCAGCAACGTGCATTAACATGTTCTTTCTGTCGTGTAAAGGTCCTTTTTCTTTTTTCTTTTTTGGATAATTTTACCTTAGCTTTTTGAGTCGTTATCCTGTCCTCACCCTAGAAATACTATAGTATTTTTAAAAGATTTAATTGAGTCACTTCCTTCTCAAAAGTTTTCGTCTCTAACTTTGAAACTTCTCTTTAGAGGGGTCACTAATTCCACATTGGTCGAGAGAATTTGTTTTTATCTTATTTTTGTTTTTCAAACGATAGATTTATATCATAGGCAAAATCGTTTTTATATTTAGTTTGTTCAATATAAAATATGCTAAGGCATCATGTTAAATTGTTAGCTATGAGTTTTTATAGGTATGAACATATAACTTTAGAATAAATAAAAGTTAAAAATATTTTAGGTTAATTATCATAAATTTAAATCATGAATTTAACTATAAAGTGCAAGTGGGCTCATCGAAACTTCTTTAATTTTGCTGGAAGATAATACGTTATAACATTTTCGTGCATCACATCTTTATAATCTTGGCTGTGTTAGGTGATCTAACGAAGTATGATCCATTAATTGGTTCTTTGAAACTTTACCATCTGTTGTGGAAATTATGGATAACAATGTGACAAAAGTCTTTATTTTTTTAATTATAATAATGATTTATACAACCAATGATACATTTTCTAATGTTTAATTATACATTATATTTTTTTAAAGTAAATATTTCAATGGCTATGTTTGAATAATTAATCAAATCTACGTAAAAGTTATAAAGGATGAGACACGATGAGCATTGAATGATGTGGCTACAGATTAAAATGACAGTTATAGCCTTACGATGAGCATGAAAAAAAAATTACACTCCCACTATAAAATATGAGTCTAAAGAGAGGGCACAATTAAAATTTTTAGTTTATAAATTTTGAATTTCAAAAAATAATAATTTGTTAGTTTTAGATAAATCATTTAGTAATATTATATAATTTTACAATCTTTAAAACATACAATATCTGAACCAAGTCTACTCCTGAGTTGTGCTCCATTGCTAAACAGGCTTGTAATGCATTCCACCATTCATTTTTATTTATTATATTACATTTTTTAAAAGTTAAATTAATTAATTTTTAAAGTTAAATTAAATTATATTAGTCTGATTTTTTAAATAAAAAAAATTACATATTCAAAAATTATATAAAAATTGAAAAGTACTATGAATTGTAATATTTTGCATATCAATGTGATGAAAATATACATATTAAAATGTTAGTCAAAATTCTTACTTCCCCCGTTTCACAAAGAATGGTCTAGTTTGACTTGACACAAAATTTTAGAAAATAAAGAAGACTTTGATCATGTGATCCTAAATTAAAGTTATATTAAATGTACAAAAATATCCTTTAATTTTGTGGCCTTAAATATGCCACGTGAAAAATTATTTAAAAAAAAAAGAAACCATCCTATTTAAACAAACTAAAAATAAAAGAAGTTTTTCTTTTGAAACGAGGAAGTATAATTAATTTTAAAAATAGAAATTATCACTATTACTACAAAGCTTTTATTCATCAGATCACTAAACAAGTATCTATTGACAAGTCTGTAAAATGTACAATAAGATACAAAATTTTAAATATAAAAAAAACTATCTGCTACAATATGTAAAAACAAGATAATCATACACAAATTTCTTACATTAATCCAAAGTTATTTTGTCTCATCATCCCATTAAATAGTAAAAGAGAATACATATCCATATAGGCAAGAGATAAATATAATAAACACACCTAAATTATTCACTTTTTTTGAGTTTCATACCTAAATTATTGAAAATGTGAGTTTTATACCTAAACTATTACTTTTTAGTTTGAAAAACACACCTCAGTGGTGTGTGTAGTGCACTCTCTCTTTTATATGAAAAAAATTGACAAATGGCACTCCACATAAATAAAAAAAATTATCTAGATAAAAATTAAATAATAAAAAATTAATATTAATTAAAAATTGATAAGAAATTAAATTATTTTTCTTATATCACTCCACCACCTCCTCCACGTATCCCCTCCCCCGCGACAACCCCATCCTTTTTTTAAAAAAATCATTTATAAAATATTTTTAAAATTTTCATATTTCATCCTCCCCCTCCCCCTCCCCCTCATCCCCCCTCCCCGATAGAAATTGATATTATTTTATTTAAAAAAATCTACCCCATACTATATAATTTTCCGCTCCTAATTTTTTTTTTATGTTATTCTTATTTTATTTTAGATATGCACGTACATATATTTTTAGAAAAAGTATTTTACTAGTGTACCGAGTATAACATAAACAACTAAAAAATATAAAAAATCTTGTGGCGAAAAGTAAAAAATATTTTCGATATGTATATCTAAACACTGGAAAAAAATTGAAAGCGTAGGGTTAAGTGTGATGGGTAGAATTATATTTTTAAGAAAATAAAATAATATCTAAATTAATATTTGATGAGGGGGAGGATATGAAGTAAAAAATGAAATATTTTTATAAAAGAAATTTAAACAAAATAAAAAACTTTAAAAAATGGTGTGGGGTAAGAAAAATATTTTACATTTTATTTTATAAAGAAAATATTATTTTTATAATAGTTTTTTAATTTTTAATTTTAACTAATGCTAATAGTTTATTTATTTTTTATCAAGGTTCGATATTTTGTTCATATAGAGTGTGAAGTGGAAATTCTTTAAAATAAAAGAAAGAGAGTGTTACACAATCACTAAACAAGTATCTATTGACAAGTCTGTAAAATGTACAATAAGATACAAAATTTTAAATATAAAAAAATTATCTGCTACAATATGTAAAAACAAGATAATCATACACAAATTTCTTACATTAATCCAAAGTTATTTTGTCTCCTCTCCCATTAAATAGTAAAAGAGAATACATATCCATTTTAGGCAATAGCTTATTAGCTAAGTTTTCTTGTCCTCTTGTTAAAGAAAGGATTCATGATAACCTTTAGGTTTAACTTTAAGCTAAAGGGTAATTAATTAGACCCATACATATACATGACCTACAAAAAGCATATATAATCTTGTCAATTCATTATCACAAATTAAAGTTGGTCATCTTTTATTATATTTGTTAAAAGTCAATTTGTTCAACACTTCTTTTGATCAAGAAATTAAATTTTTAAAAATTAAAATTTCTATGAGAACAAATTTTTCATCAATTTAAATTCAGTACTTATATTTTTATATAAATGGTTACTCCATTACTTGTAGTTTGAACTTTGATGTAAATATCAAATGTGTATAACCTTGATAATTATATTATTGTCGTACCAAACTACTTATTCACTCATGTTAAAAGGCTAATTATTACCTTTTAACGTTGTGGAAAATTAATCAACTTTAATTTTGTTTTAATCAGACGTAATGATAACTTAATTAAAGGAACAACACTTTTAATCACCCTACAAAAAACTGAGGTGACACAAGATTAAAAGAAAATGATTCTCTAAATTTGGTTAATTAATGCAAAATATAAAAAAATAATCCTAGTCAGATGACATTAGGGCCTATATTTTGGTGGATTTGGACAAAATATCTTTTAAATGGACAGGTCGTTAATCAGATACTTAGTAGAACATAATATTTTTTCGGACAAAATTATATTACGTAGAACCTATGAGATATTATACATATAAAAATACAACAATTTATGTTTCACAAAAAAAAAATTACTTATTCTTATATTTGTCGGGAGGGACAAATATTAAAGACTAATACACATAATATAGGAAAATAAATGCAATTGTGCAATGTCTAAGATATTAAAATGATAGTCAACAAACTAATTAATGATTTTTATTAAAAATTTAGTGAAATTTTCTAGATTCCCACCAAAATCTCATCATGCCAAAGTAGCTCCATCTCGAAATTTGGTAAAGATTTCTTTTAGCACTAGAGATATCAAATGTACGTGCTAGCACAGGTCCAATGTATGTTAATTTTCTTTTTTCCAATTTATATGATACAAATAAATTTAAAAAAATGAACTAGATTTTTTATATGTGTTTCTTTTTAAAATAAATAAATTATTAACTTGTGTATCTTTTGTGTCATTTTCGAATAATATATGTTATGATATCTGTTTTATTTTATGTGATACAAGCGATTTTAGGAAAGTCAACGAAATTTTTTATATGATTCTCACATATTTTTAGTTGTCATTTTACTGTGATTCATAGTACTTTTTAATTCTTACGTTATTTTCAAAAAATATTTGTAACTTTTTTTGTTTCGATAAAAATAAGGGAGTCAACCAAATTTCATTATGTTTTTTAACAATGTTTTCCTAAAATATCTTAAATTGTTACATTGCGTTTTTAAGCTTTTTTTTAATGTAATTTTCAAATATGTAACAAAATATGAATTAAAACGAAGAATTAAAGTTTTCAAATCATTATATTTCTATATTAAAATGTTCAAATCTTTAAAACTCCACATATATGCACAAATTAATAGAAGGAAGTCAAACGATTTTGTAAAGAAAATATATGAAAGCTCATTTTAATAATAACACATATATATTTCATTTTTAATATATGAATCCCTCCTTTTCGATTTATAAGAACTTATTTTTTTGTTTTATTTGAAAAAGAAAATAACTTCTGAATTTTAATTTTTTTATATAGCATATTTAAGATCACAAAATCAAAAAATATTTCAATATACAAAATTTAATACATATAAATTTTAATTTTTTTGATTGATTCCACCAAATATTATACATTGATATATAATTTTTAAGAGCTGAGCGTAATCATTATTTATTTACTTTCATATAATAAATAGATATCACAATGACACATAAAAAATGAAGAAATAACAAAAATGAGGTAATATTGATATAATAACTAAAGATGTTTCTAAAACTATTTCATTTTCTTGTTATCATTCATGGTATATTTTTACTTGTATGAAATTACATTTTTACTTTTGATCATCATACACTTCATATATAGAAAGATTATCTAGAATTATTTATTCTTGATAGATTTTTGTTAGAATAAAAGTATATTTTTATTCTTAGTTGTGTAAATACAAATATATCGTCTTATTCATTTTTATTTGTAAAGTTATTTTTTAACATCTTTTTCTTTAATTTCAATTTAATGTATATTATTAATGTTATCACACTTATTTATTTTTAAGTATATTAATTAGAACCAAAATAAAGATGGAAATAATTAATTCATGATAAATTTTTATATAAAAAGTAGGCATTTTTTATAAACATAACGAATAGAAAAAAATATTAAAAATTAAATTAAAGTAATAGTAAAATAGAGTAATAATAAAATAGATATCACAATAACTCACAAAAGAAAAGATTGTTAAGTACTAACAAAATAAGTTAATGATAATAACAGTAACCTAAGTTTAGCGTAAAATTACATTTTTGCCTTTGATCGTCCTGTCACTTCACTCTTCTATATAATAGAAAAATATTTATAGCGAGCTATAAAAATATAATTTATTTAATTTGTCTAAATTTAAATAAGTTAATAATTTATTTGCTTATTAGCCTACCCTATATTGACTACTCAGATTCAGATCATCTAAATTTAAACTCAACTTATTTAAATTGAAGTAATTTTTGTATTGACTAATGACTATTGACCTATCTTTATTACTTCGATTTACATTAGCTAATATATTTACTTCAACTCGTCTATTCAACACTAATGGTTAGAACCATCATACGATCGTTTCATCTTCGTACATGCATCGAACTCTAACAACATTTTATCGTGTTATGGGTACGCTTTGTCGCATATCTTTTTTATTTGTTTCTTTTTACTATTATATGAAAGAAGAAGAAACAGGAAGAAACAAAAGAAACCAAACATTTCATTTATAGAACTGCTTTTCAAATGTAAAGCTATTATATATATAGGTTAGGACAAGTTCCTAATAAGTGGCTAAATGTTTCATACATTTTCTACATAAAGATAACATACTATTTTCATCTTAAGAGGGAAAAAATATACTGAACATATACATAAAAGGAAAAAGAGAATGACATGTGTCGCATCCTTGGCCATTTGAGTACTGAATTAGTGCGGCAGATGGTATTTTATTTAAAAGATATATCAGAAATCGACTTTTATAATTAATGATTTTTTCAATTAAGCTTGTCAATCGTTATATTAAACTTGATTTTTGTGTGATTTTTGATTTATTGAACAAAAATAAATTTATCTAATACGCATTCAAAAAGTAGCAGCCGCAGATTATAAAATATGGTCTTCAAAGAAAGCAAGCCATTGAGTTGATGCAACAGACGATAATCGATAAACACAAAAGGTCAAAGATCGATTTATTTTTCTTCTAAAAATATCGTTTTAATTGAGATTGCCACATCAACTTATCTAGTGTTACATCTGCGGTATAATTTGTAAGTCATTATACATAATTAAATTAATTCAATGCGCACCAAAAGAATAGTGACCGTTCACCACTTATGTTGTTTGGGGAACGTTAGGCAATAAAGTGGTTACAAATACAAAAGAAGTTTAATAAAATGGCTATGTCTTAAATGATGCTGTGCAGTACTGTCCAAAATGTTTGCATTGGGCCGAATGAATAACTTAAGCCCATAAATAACTCAATCCATCTCGTTTGAGTAAATGAAGTTGAATTCAGTCCAAATTGGTAATTAGTTAGAAAAAGAAATTTCAATTTGGTATTGACTTTGTCTTCATTAAAAGTTTCTAGAATTTTTCTAAACATAAATTAAAACAATATTATTATAACCAAATTAATGAATAGATTGGTGAATTTCTCCTACTTATTGGGTCGTTTACCAAGGAGAAACCAAAAATTAGCCAAAACGCTATCAACTTAACCTAACTAATAATCATCAAATATTACAAACTTACACTTAATGTTAATTTAAGTATATTATTAATTTATACCAAACTATCAGAGAGACGGAGTCAAAATTTTGGAGTTATAGGCTTAAATTTGTCATCGTACCATAATTATCATAGTTACTAGGTTCATAGTGAAATTTCTGTACATATCAAGAAATTCCTAATACAAACATCTGATCTAAATAAAAATTACTAAATTTATCAAAACTTATATAACTAGTTCTCAGACTCCGCCCCTCCCACACGAGATATTAGAGACTGCAATCTAGAAGTACAAGGAGAGCAGTACAAAGTACTTTGTACGTGCTCCAATTTAGTTGGTTGGTAAATATCAATCAATTTCCTAAGTGATTAAGTGAACAAAATAGTAAAATATATTTGGCATACCAATTCATGATTAAAGTACGTACTCCAATTTAATTGGGTGGTAAATATCAATCAATTTCCTAAGTGATTAAGTGAACAAAATAGTAAAATATATTTTGGCATACCAATTCATGATTATTGGCCACCAACTTAATCTGGTGAAAGAAATATAACATAATATGAGGTTTTAATACCAGGTAAATAAAATATTGAAATAGTTTAAACTATAATGGTATGATAAGAAATAGATTTTGCGTCGATCCACAAAGCTAGCTTATGAAGTAAGAATTATAAAAAATTATGTAATGAAAAAAATGATCTCCCATCTCACATCGAATTAAATATGGTCGGATGAATTCATTTGATTATGAGTTCATCTGAATTCATAAATTATGACACAAAATATAAATATATATGTATAAACCTACTATAATATTTAAAACATATAAGATTTTATCCCATAATACTTCTTGAAGCTAGAATGGATATTTTTACGATAGTTATATAAAATTTACCTATTAAAGTATCCTAATTAATTGAGGATTTTCGGTCAGGACCGTTAGATTATTACATCATTGTAGATTGCTTCATAAAAGGAGCAACACAACTTTTTCCATACCTTATCATTACAAGTTCAACTAAGGTGATATTATAATAATAATAATAACGATATATTAGGTGTATTTTATAAGTCTGAAGATGATTGTATAAGCTGACTAATTTTTATTTCCTGAAGGTAAAACGATTATTTTCAATAAATTTTTGGCCCAAATAAATATAATTAGATGATATTATAGATATAGATATGTGATGTAAAATTTTAATTTCATTGGCCTAATGATTCTTTTTAACAAAAAAGGATTTAGCTTAAGGTCAAAGGTCGATCACATATCATATCTACTGAAGATTATGCACTAAATATGTGGGGCTATTTTTTCCTTTGCATTTGTCCATTTTTTCATGCTATGGAAAAAGTGGACATCCAATAATTCCGTGTTACATGTGATAGATAGAGATGAATTATTAATGCAATTAAATTCTTATAAAATTGAAGAAATAGAAAATGAAAAAGAAAAGAAAAAGATGGACTCTACTATTGGCTTAAAATATTATAGAGTTCGTTGCATCTGGCACCCCTAACATATATAATATTTCTTTATGATTTGTGAGTTATTGTATTTTTTTATAATTCGTAGCCTAATTAATAATGGGCAAAGGAAAAAATCACATATATACTTTTAAGGTAAAATTATTATTTGTGTCTTATAAGTTTATAATTACAGAAATCCCTCACACTGATACAATAATATAAGCGTTTACATTAATCTGATGCGCTATATACATTAATCGTTAAGTAAGATACATTCTATTTTATACATGATATACTAATATGATATACTTTTCATACATGATACACTAATGTGATGTGCGAGATACATTGATCTGATGCGTTGATATATTAATCTAATGCACAAAAATGAGGGATTTTGAAAATTTGTAAAACTAATAAGGGATAATGGTAATAAGAGAACTTAAAGATGAGATTTCTGTCATTTTTTCATTAATTTAATAGTTACAATGTTTTTATGTATGGCAAACTTCTAAGCACAAATAATACATGATGTTAAAAAATGACAAAAGTTCCACGTCAGTGGTTAATGAATGGGTGGACTTCTTATAAGGCTTAGGCAATTCTCCTCCCTTGAGCTAGCTTTTGGGGTGTGAGTTAGGTTTAAAACCTGATTTAACGTGGTATCAGAGCAGGGCCCCTCTCACCCGGTGTTGGGAACCCCGGACGTGATGTGGGTGTCAAAGAATGACAAAAGTTCCACATCAATGGTTAATGAGATGGGTGGACTCCTTATAAGATTTGAGCAATCCTCCTCCCTTTAATCTAACTTTTGGGGTGTGAGTTAGGTCTAAGACCTAATTCAACACATGAACATACCTCTACTTATCGTTTTGAAATTTTTAATTGATCCCTTGTATTGGCTCATTAATCGAATGTGACATGAAAAAAAAAAAAATTTAACAAAAAGATAAAAGAAATAAATCACCAATCCATTTTTTTAATTGTATATAATTTCCACCTACTTGGAATGGTTACAAATATAAAGCATATTATACATAATTTTTCTAGCTAAAAATAAGATACGAAGAGAAAAAGTATAGTACTTTGGCATTTTAATATATAGTGATTTTTCCAACAAAAAATACACATTCAAAATTCAGACTTTATCGAATTAGATTTAAAATTCTATGATATTAATTTCTTTTAAGTGGGTTCAAAATCTATCATGTATGCGTAATTATTGGTTGAGTTTTTGTAACCAATATAAAGAGTCTCTATCTTAGCCATCACTAGATTGTTTGTTAGTAAAGGTTGCTTATATAAGATATGATTAATCTTCTCTCTTATTGGTAAGTTTTTCTCCAATAAGATGAACATGCAATATGATTTTGGATTAGCAGACAGCTTTTAATTGATTAATCCCTCAATTTGGACATTAATAACTAGTAGGATTGGAGGTTTAATAATTAAAGCATGACACTTAATAATTTTAGATATCCAAATCACTCTACGTGTTAATAATGCATAATGTATATTATAAGAATATTAATCATAAATCTCAAATAAAACTAATTAGTAGGACAAAAGATAGTGGCTCAATTATGGAGTCTGAAGATGACTAATTTAACATCTTCTAACCTAACTGAAAGAGAGAAATGAGTATAAATCTTAATTGGAGATCTCGATCGAGCTAACAATCATAAAAATATAATTCGTGTAAAATATGAGAATTTGAGAAGGATAGAACTTAATTTACTTTTATAGGAGAGATTTTCAATTTTAAATAAGAAAAATAAATTAAAACTTGGTGAAGAACAATTTCTTTTTTAAAAGATCTACATGGTACAAATTTGAATCAAACACTTATATAAAATATTTAAAATTGTATAACACTATGATTAGTATTATAATATCTATTGATAATGTATCTTGGTCACTATTGAAAGTTACCTAATACTTATTAATTTTTCCACCAAATATTGTAAGTTTATAAATATTTAGTGCACCAAGCATCACCATCCATTATATTATATGATACACCTAATATTGTTTAATTCACATATTATATACCTAATATATAATATATAATATCACAGGCAAAATTTGAAGAGCATAAAATATATACAAATTACTCTCCTATTTTTATAGGGTAAAGATGTTTTTGTGATCCCTTGTACTAGTTCATTAATCGAATCTGGTATGGAAAAACAAAAAACAAAATAAATTAACAAAAAGATAAATCACCAATCCATTTTTTTAATTGTATATAATTTCCACCAACTTGGAATGGTTACAAATATAAAGCATATTATACATAATTTTTCTAGCTAAAACCTACCTACCAAATGAATCTCCCACTCCTAAACCTAATCCCAATCTTAATTCAAATTAAAAATATAAAACTAAAAAAAGTCAAATAAAATTCTAAATAAAATAAAATAAAAAAACTTAAATAACCTCAAAAATCTAAATTTTGTGGCTATAGAGGTACCTCTTTTTTCACCAATTAAAAGATAATTAGGTGTATGTCAATTAAATTGACACGTAAGCTGACTCATTTCCCCGTCACATGGGCCACACATGTGGGTCACAAGGCCCAATTTAATAGTCCACACGTGATACAACACCCCAAATTCCGACAAAATAACATGGGCCGGGTCAGGCCGGCCTTTTCGCCTAATTTTTTTTTGGGGGTGTCAACAAAAAGTCAAAAATAAAAAATTAGTAGAGCTGACGATGCAACTGGAAAGTGGCTGTTAAGAAGGCGACGGCACCGGCTATGGCCGGTGAACTAAACACGTGCATGCACGTGGTGGTTGAAGATGCACTACTGATATCCCATGCACCATCATATACCATAGAGTTGTTGATCGTTGATGGCTCGTTGTTATTGTTGTCGTCGTTTTGGTTATTATTTTCTGGTTCTTGATCTTGTCCACTTGATGATGCCGATGATTTTTGACTGCAATGAAAATATATTATTGAGTTATTGACGCAGCTTAATTATAAAAATTATTTTTAATAGAAACTCGACTCCAATAAGTAAGGGATAAACCACTTTAAAAAATTCACACAAACTAGACCAATTGGTGGGCTACTTGGATAAAAAGGACAATCAGTTTTTCAGAGAATCTCTTTAAGCCGTTAAGTTTGATATTTTTTCCAATTCCCAAAGCTGACTTAGTTGGCATTGGAAGTACAAAAATACCCCTATAGATAACCACATTACCCCCCTACTACAATGACCTCATATATTATGTTATAAAGTACTAAAATACACCACATGTGGAACCCATTCTCCAATAAAATGATCTCACATATTATGTAAAGTACCAAAATACCCCTACTAATTTCCTTATAGCCCACATACCCCTACAAATAATATGATCTCATAGATAATATTTTGTCTTTGCATTGAAAGTAACGTTCTAACGTTCCATTTGGCAGGCCACATTCCCAACTCGAATCCCGATGTGTTCCCCCACCCCCACACCCCAAATAGTTAATTTTGTAAATAAAAAGAAATTATAACAAACTCTCGATTAACTATCTAAATTTGACAAAATTACTTGTTAGTATGAATTTACGAGATAAAGAAATTAGAAGAAAGAGAAATAAGTAAGTTTACCTGGTATTAGGAGAAGGACAAAATGTGATAAGATAATTATTAGCTCCAGCACAAGTGAAGGTACTTGTTTTATCATCGTAAGCATAGCTGTAAGCACTCGGACAAGCTTTTTTAAATAACGTTGAATACGACGATGGTTTACACGTCGTTGGATTATTAAACGCTCCGGCGCAACAATACTCATCTTTTCGAAAAGCTTCACACGCGCTCTTACACGCGACGTTTTCACCTCCCACGCTCATCACTTTCAGCTCCGACGGACACGCGCCGTTTAAATCCACCACACATCCGGTACTTGTACAATTGTTACCAGAACCACCTTGTGGTACCACAAGCATTGGTAAGTTGTACCCATCGACTAAACTGACGTCGAAGAAATCCATCCCGTTGGATCCGTCGAGTGTGAATTCAGCTAGAGTTGCCGGCGGTACTGCGTTGCCGCCGGCGCATTCGAGCTTACCGGAGCCGCAATCGCCGGTGGCGCAGGTGAATTTTCCGGTGGAATCTTCGGTACAATGTGTACGAGCCCAGAATCTGCCACCCCATGAAGTGGGCACACTGATTGTTTTCGAATCGCCTTTTTGTAGAACAAAACCAGTGGTGGAAAGTGGAGCAATTCCAGCGTTAGATAATAATCCAGGCCAAATTGTTTGCTGACATTTATTCACCATTGTAAATGTTGCAGCTGAATTTACACCTAAATTTCATAAACCCAAAAAGAAAAAAAAAGATCAAATCTTTGAACATTAATTGATCTAAAATCAGCTCTAAAAGACCAATTTAATGTTTAATTATCAGTTTTTGTTTAATTCTTTGTTTATAACACATAAAACAGAGAGGGTTTTTCACTTGTAAATTCACACACAAAAGGGGGGGGGGGAATCAAATCTTTGAACATTATTTGATCTGAAATGATAAATTAAAGGTTTTATGCATAAAATTCTACTTCATATTCCTCTTTTAGTATAAATATTAATTTCTGCATTATTACCTGTTGGGAAGAGCTAAAAACAGAGTTTTATTTGTAAAATGTTTACAGATGAATGTTGTATCTTATTTATACAATATTATCCAAAAAATAATGCTCTTAAAGATAAAAATCAATGCATTTTATCATTTTTCGACTTTGTTTCTGAATTATTACCTGTTATGAAGAGCTCTGTAATTGTTAAAAACAGAGCAAAAAGACAGAGCACTTTCAATTGCGCCATTGAAGAAGAAGGTGGGAATATTAATGAATTAATGATGCAAAACAGAGCTTGTGAATCAAAATCCCTAGCCTTCTCCTTCTTCTTCCTCCTCTTAAAAATGGTAAAAGGAGAAATATATGGGGGTTTTTGGTAAGAAGAAGTGTGAGGAGCCATTTATAGAAAAAAAGATTGAAGAAGTGTAACGTTGAAGTAGTGCGGGACCAGTATCGTTATTTATTGTTTTCTCTTTAAATTTGTTTGTCAGAATTTAATTTATTATGATTTTTGTAAAAAAAAAAATTAATCTAAAATAATTTCAATAAGATAATATGAAATCTAATAAAACTATTATTTATTAAATATAAAATGTATCACTTTTTAAATTTTCTTTATTGCATAGGAAATCAAGTTGTATAAATTAGGTTAGAAAGAGTCATTTTTGTTCTGTTTCAGAACAAATGTAATTTTTTCTTTATAATTTTATTATTCTAATTTTAAAATCACACAATTCAAAAACTTATTTTTTACTTTTAAAATTACATGTAAAACTAAAATAGAAATAACAAATTAAAACAAAGAAAATATCTTTAGATTAGTAGAGGCAGTTGGATAGCTAGATAAAATTCAAAGTTATTTGTGTTATTTTTAATATAACTTATAGGGAAAAGGGTCTGATATACCCCTCAATTTTGTCATTTGAAGCTGATATAACCCTCGTTATGAAAGAGGCTCATATATACCTTTACTGTTATACAAACGACTCACATGATGTTAAGTAGGTAAATAAGAAATTTAATATTCATATATAAAACTAGTACGATGATTGATTGATAATTTTAATATCTATATAATTAATACACGTATAAATAATAAAAAAAACTTATATATAATAAAAAATTAAATATCTATAATTGATATAACTATATTCGCATAATTTTAACCAGCTAGCTATCGAACTATCCGAAACTAAATATAGGTTGAAGTATAGGCGACGTATAACAAGGTAAGCAGTAAAGTGTATCGAGGAGAAGGCTGTAGGAAAGTCCAAATTGAATTTGTCATTTTTTGTGCAACTAATTGCTTGCTATAATATTTTGCTTATTTTTATATTTTTGTTTGTATTGACAAATATAGAAAGAAAAAAAATACACAACTCTCATTTTTATTTTTATTGCACTCTTATAAGTATTTTTCATTTTCTTTTTGAATTTTTTTCATATTTCATGCAACATTTTCGTTTTTCAACAATAATCCTCACGTGTTTCGTACCTACGTACCCAAAATTATATGGGAATTATTTAATGAGTAAAATAAGAAATAATAACTTTGAATATATATATTTTTTATATCTAACATCGAAAATAATAAGTACAAATAAACATGATGCTACTTGATTCGCTTTCATGATTTAATGAGACTTAATATCAATTTTCCTAACAAATTGTTTGCATTTTACATCCGAATTTAGAATATAATAAGGATTTTATAATAACATTTGACAATAGTTCAGAAATAAAATGTTGTCTTCTTAATTGGGTTTTGTTTGGCCATTCTCACTGATCAACGAGTTAATTTTAAATTGAGTTAATTAATTATTTTTAACATGATATAATTATATTATATAAAATTTTATTTATAAAGGTCAAAGTGTTATATTATTATTCATGTTTCAAATATTTAATTTTATTTGTGCATTGTGTGTTCCTCAATACTTTCACCTCCTGAGCTAACTATTTTACCTTTTTTAATGAAAAAAATAAAAAAAGTTTACGTGTTTATCCAATTAATGGGAAATATTGGGTCTTAAATGATTCCTTCCACATTACTTTCTCTATCTTAAAGAATTGGACTCTCTAATTTCAAAAGAGGAATATTATTTGTTATTCCTATGAATTATGATTGACAATTCTGAGAGATCAATTTATTTTTCTTAAAAAGGAAAAGAAAAAAAACTAAGTTACATTCATAATTTAGGCTTTCCCTTTTTCTTTAACAAATCTACGCTAATAATTTAAAATTACGACTTGCAGCCAAAGTTATCTTACATCTCTAATATCGAAGGGTCAAAAATTCAAATTGGAAAAGTTATATATATATATATATATATTCTATTTTTGCTTTCTCATGAAAAAAAATATTTATAAAAATCAGAAAAATAATATCGTAGAATTGGAGAAAACAACTTACATGACATTTCACATAAAATTTTCATCTCCATATTTCACACAATACGTCTCATCTTTACATCAACACACGACATGCTTCATTTTTACATCAACACTAGTACCCTACATCTCATATATTTATTTTGATTAGATATTAATATTTTTAAGATAGGATTTATTATTTTTCTTCGCCAACTTAGCGAACACAATAAAACAAATACATAAAAATGATAATTAAAAAGTATTTTTTTTCTCCTTAGTAACAAACACACCTCAATTCGGCTAATTAAGTTAGTCCATTTTAATTCTCATATTAGAGTAATTGTGAACGCTTAAGATACTTCATTAATCATTTGAAAATTAATGATGAGACCATTAATGGGAATCAATTTATTTATTTTAAAAAGTATGGATTAAATATGTTATTGTAACCTATTATGTGTGATTATGTTGTTTTATGGAATATGAGTTTTTATATAATAAATAGTAGGAGTGTATTTTTTTTAAAGCAATTTTCCAACAGTATTTCTTTATCTGAACATAACTCCCAAAAAGGGTCAATTTTATAATTCGAGTTCCTTGTAGTTTTTACGACAATTATGTGAGTGTCTGAATTATGTCATCCTTGAATCAACACTAGCGTATACCATTTGATTTCGAATTATGAAGTGCATAAATTATTAATTACTATTATAAATAGAAATGTTATGTGGAGTGTGAAATTGAATAAACAAATAAGTGTTATTTATCGTGAAAGAATGTGGTGCATTAAATGAGATTAATCTTTTTTTAGTAAGAGATATCGAGTTAAAATTTTAGATATAAAAAAAATATTTTCGCCTTAATGGAGGCCTACCTGGTGTGAGTCCGAAATACTTGAAAGAAAATAAAAATTCTAAAGTTTTTTCGAGGAAAATTGGAGATATTCGTCTATCAAATACGTTTAATGTACATTATGTATTGTTGCATGTTGACAAATGTCATCGCTTCATTCGTTATTTGATTGAAGATACCTAGCTAAACCTTATTATAGATTAATTCACTAAACTAGCCTAAAAATTAGGTGAAATAGTCCTTTCAATGCATAATCTCATCATGATTATTTTCGCAATTAACTAATGATAGATTCCATAATATCTCCTAATAATAATAATAATAATAATAATAATAATAATAATAATAATAATAATATATTCAGTGTATTGAACAAGTAAAATTGAGAAGAATAGTCAATACTTACCTTCTATCTAGTGATATATGATAGGATAAACATACTAAACTAACAAATATACGATCACAGACACGAATGGAAACTAAAAATGACATGCAAGAAACTATTAAAACAGTGTTAAAACTACTGACAAAAATGCAAGTAGAGATAATGAAATAAAAATCTGTTAATAATAGAAGAAAAAAGAAATAATTAAAGAAAAAAAATACAATTTGGTCTCATCATAATAATTCTCTAACGTCAGGAGCAGTATTATTTGCCTGAAGCAAGTTTGTCATGTACTCACATTTACACATGACAAGACAAATTAGAGGCTTATCATGATATAATAATATATATATGCCTTGTCCTTTTCCACTCTTTTCTCCATACACAAAGAAACTAACATAAAATATTACTGATCAAAGTTCATGATATATATTTTGGTTTAATTTATCCTAACAAATCCTTGTGAATTTGTTCTTTGAGTTACGTCACTATTGAGTTCAAAAATGCATGTCTCAAATGATTTGTATAAATTCAATCAAGTATATCTTTTTTCAGAAGCTTGTCAGACTAGAAAATCTGTCAAAATCCTTCTTTTTTTATGACCCGCCCTCGTTGATCTTAGGTGTGGAATTAAACTTTTGTTGGTTAGAAATAAATGGAAAAGAAAAATCAGATACTTGAAAAAAGACTATGCATGGGAAAAGGAAGAAAAATCTAGAGATCGAGGTAGGCTGGAGCCAAAAAAAATATCATATCACAAAAAGATAAATATGCAAATTGCAAATAAATATCATAGTCTTTATAGCTTGATGGAATTGGCCTTTTGTCAGTTCATTTTCAACCTCAACATAAAATTGTTGGATATTTCATATTCTAAATAAATTAAATGGTACTTTTATTTTTAACACGTACGGTTAATTTGAGCATGTGTGCCCACTATGTTCCGTACATTAATTTTAAAAATATTTATTTGCATTCGATATTTATATCAAGTTATAAATTATACACATTAACTATAGATGGTGAAGTCATAAAAATTATTACTAGTATCTAGTAGCTAGTCACCACATATTTTGTATTCTTAATTGAATCTACAAACCAAGGTGATATGTGTTCAAAAGCTCATAATTAATTTGAGAAATATTTAGCATGAAATAATATATATTTCTTTTTTAGATTTGAGCCTTGAAAATAAAATTGTTTATGTAAGTGATTGCTTAAGTGAAATATATTTTTCCGATATATGTGCACATTAACTTATCAAGCTATATAATGCATATTGAACATCGAGTGAACCAACAAACAACATTCTTCCAAATTTTAACATTTTTATAAAGTGGTCAAGTAAATATCGAAGCTAACTTTAATTTTTTTTCTCAATTTTAACTTGAAATAAACATTATCCGAATGCCTACTAAGTGATCATTTAAGAAATTTCATGGAAATTAATCAAGATTGTCTTATCTACTTTTTGGTAAGTAGTCAATTTTGATTTGGGGTTTAAATTTGGTGACTGAATCTTGAAAAAGTCTTATCTGTCCAACTTATTGGCCACTTGACAAAGTTGAGAGAGTCTTTTAATTGTTCTATACTTTAAGGAAGCTCCATATTGTAAAGCTAGTTGTTTACTTTCATTTTTACCTAAATTTGCTTAATTAATATTATCCAAAATTAGTAAACATTATTAATCATTTAACTGCTCTTTCCTTATAACAAGACTCTTTAGCTTTTTAGCTACAGCAACTTTGACCAATCCAATAAAAATACATAGTGCATGCTTCTTCAATAATACAATTTAAAAGGGGAAATTGAAATTATTTAACTAATTTAATGATGGAATAAACGAGTTTTAGTAAGAATTATATCAGACAATTGATTTTTTCAATAATGTACAATTACTTTTTTTTTTTAAATGACTGATTAGGGTTATAATATAGGGTATCTTACTAGCTTAGTTTGTTTGCTATCTAAACTCTTATCTTGTTGGTGAGATGTCGAGATTTCACATGCTAATCTCTTCCTTTTTCCTTCCCGTACCCCGATTTAAGGGGGAAAAAAGGTCATAAGTTTGTATGAAAGAGTCCCCTCCAAAAATCTTGGATAATTTGATTTTCAATTATAATTAATTCCATAAAATAATCTATTTGAATTGTCCATAGTTGAAGATAAGATAATGTTTTTTTATCCCTTAAATTATGGTAAGTCTGGTCAGATATGTTTGAATTTTTGGTGAAATGTCCAAAAACGTGGTCAAATAAATTAAAACATTTTGGTAATAGTTGAAAATAGTGGCGGCTAATTTACAAGGACGAGGTTTTTGACTACAAGTTTTAACTGTTAGAATGGCGACTATGGATAATATTACCACATGTTTTTCCACTGTGTTCAAAAAATTATTTATTTTTCATTCGATTTCAAACACTCATATTGGGACTTATCAAATTTGAATTTATGCATATCAGAGCCTATTTATAGAACAACTCCCAATGTGATTTTTAAAAAAAATTCAAAATCTCTTATTAAGAATTTGAGAAATCTCAATCATTAACTCATTATACCACAATATATGTTCGTTAAACATTTGCTTCTATCCATTTTTTTTCTTGTAAGGTTCTTTTCCAGCCTACTACTTTTGTTTTTCTGGGTCAGAGAAGCAATTAGAAAAACAATGGTTTAATCTATAAAGAAATAATTTATTAAAATATGCTAAATGTAAATTCTTCGAACTCACTTTAGTCTCACCCATTTGCTTGCATACTATTTATACATTGAAATTTCTATATACAAAAATAAATAAATATAAGTATGTATTTGATTGTTACTTTCTAAAAAGCAATCTGCACATGTACTTATCTTGAAATTTCTATCGTCTTATCTTAAATAAAGGAACTACTCTACTTTTTAGGGGGCAGCTAAGCCCTAAGCAGTAAAGCAATTTCCTTTTAAATCTTAAATTCATACTATATATCGGAAATCAAACACTTAGAAATAAATAAAACATTTAAAAGGTTAAGAAAAAGAAAAAAAAAATCTGACCATTTAGCATTATCCAATAGTTAATTAATTGAACTATTGAGATTCTCCGTTTAAGATTATGTTACTTTCAACGGACTTTCAATAAGATTATAGTGAGACGTCCCGCCACAATGCCAGCCTGATTTTGCGTCCGAGTGACGGGTGGAGGCAGAAAGATCTAGAGTTGTGAAGAGGTCTAAGTTCGTGACAAAGGCTTTACATCCTTCACTCATAGTTGTATGTATGTTGAAACTTGAAAGTCGCTAATTACAAGAGGATGAATACTTAGTCCCTCCATTTCAATGTGTTTAGCTTATTTGCCTTTTTAATTTGTTTTATATATATTCATTAACTCCTTAATTTTAACTTGCACATGTTTAAGACCAAAGAAATTAAATAACTTTTTCCATATATTTAACTTAAGAGCACAATATTTAAAAATCTTATTTACTTTCTTGGATTTTGTATTAAGTCAAAAGAAAAATCAAACAAACAAATTGATCGTGTTAAAGACTAATCAGTCTTAAACCTCTGTTACTTTTTCAAAATAGTATTATTCAACCTTAGAATAGTATACAACCCATAATATCAATATTAATATGACTAAATTAAGTGCATCCACGGAGGCCGTGTATTTACTGTGTTCATGTGAGACATCTTTTTCACAAAAAGGCATTTGGTTAAGAGTCGCTATCTTTTGGTGTCTGACAAAGACATTAAGCACTAATTAGTAGCACATATACCCCCAAGTGGGCACCTTATCCCTTTCTCCACTGGCCACTCCTATTCTCGTAGAAATAGCGTCCACTGGCCACTTTTCGAGTTTAACATATGTTGAGTTTTGACCTCTAAAGTTTACCCATGATGCATAGAAAAGTAAACTACCGACAGAAACAAATTCCTATCCTTTTTTTTTTTTCATTTTGATTCAATAATTTGTTCAACTTACATGTAACATATATTATTAAGTAGTTATGATAAAGGAATGGCTATTAATCAAACCCAAAAGGTAGATGAACAGAACTTAAATAAGCAGAAAATGACCTGGCCACGACCTTTGTTAACTGATGCTGATAGCTCCATGTTATCTACAACACAACATATGAGCTGAACCCATACAGTATACACATCAACGTTAGTCAGCAATTTTTGAATTACACCAAACCACAGTCTGCCTGAATAAATGGAGAAGTGTTTCTCTTTACAAAGAACGAATCATGCGTTGAACGTGTTGCCGTTAATGTTGAAATTAAACAAAGAAAATTCTAAATTTACAGTCCAATGAATCAGCAAAATAAAGTTAAAGATGAGTCATGTATGTGTTAAACAGTGAAAATGAAACATCACTTGAAAGGAATGTATTTTGACAATCTGTAAGTTTCTCTGTTACTCAAGTTTCTGAATAAAACACATTACCTGTACAGCAACAGCCGACGGCCAACACAAATGTCATCGATGTCTTTGTCCTTCAATCAATGAGTGGTATATTACTCCAAGCAACAATAGCAGACACTCCTCTTCCTCTCTATCAGTACCATCAGCTGATGCAAAAAAGGAGTGACATATCGAAACCACAAGATTCTTTCATTATAGTTTTCCATAAAGACAAACAAACTCTCAATCCCGATGTCATCTATCAAGCAAACATTATGCAAAATTTTCAAAAGTTTTTAACATCAAAACTCCAGTACTAGTGTTTCAAACAAAAGTTCATGGCTTATGGCATTAAACAGTGGATGTTGATCTACAGTAGAAAGAATACTCTCTCCTGTCACCCATCACCCACCCCCAAACCTCCTCCCCTCCCCTCCCCTAGAAAAGTAGAGAAAAATAATAGAGGGGAAATAGGAAGCCTTGTCGGCAGAGGAATGAGATCTAACTTCCAGATAGTACATGCATGTACTAGGAAGTATTACAAATACATTTTAATGTACTTTTGGAGGATCTAATGATGGCCAGCATGGAGTATACTCTCACAGACGAATCTGAGATTCTATTTAGCTGTGAAGCTGTTTCGCTAGGTCTCGAAGGAAATGTGTGAGAGACCTTTCTGCACGGACAACATCACTGTTTACTTTTCCTTCCCCCTCGTCTGAATTGCTCCTTTTTTCACGTATTGATTGTACTTTCCTAACAAGACCACGTAACTTCTGGCGATCAAAATCAACCTCACTTAGAGAATAGATTTCTTTAGAGATGTCAACGTCCTTATTGACCAAGCCATCAAACCATCTATCGGCTAAAACAATATTGTCCTCAGAACTCTCTTCGTCATCCTCATATTCAGTCTCTTCAACTTCCTCATCAACATCTTCGGTAGCCGAAAGTTCCGAACCAGATAAAGCCTGAAATTTAGTTTGGTCTCCATCTTTTGTTGCCTGAATTAAACCATCCATCAATTCAGGCTCAACTTCTCGCAATAATCTACCTATGTAACTGAATTGCCTTCGCTTTCCTTCTCGTACATCAGGACCTAGTCTCTTGGCCAGCATAACGGCTTCGTATACCTCTTGCTCCGTTGAAGCCACTCTGAGAATGCGCTTAATTTGAGGAGCAGAGAACTTAGCTAAATCCATAGCCCACCGGACGGCGCGTCGAGCTTCACGCTTCTTCTCGTTACGACTCTTCCTTGTTTTTTCATCGGAATCGCTGTCGCTCTCGGATTGATCTAACGGTAATGGACTTTCACGTGATTTAAGTGCCGCGCCGGAACGAAAATGAGCTTGCCGGTAACCGGAAGGTGATGCCGTGAACGACGGTAGTCGGCGAACATTACAGGTCGAGAAGAATGGAGATTGAGATTGAGATTGAACAAAGTGGATGAATGAAGCGCGAACGTATAAATAGTGATGCCATTTTGGCCAATTCATCAGAGGCTTCATTACATTAGCCATTTCTGTGCGACTGTGTTAGCTTTTCCCGTTTTGCTTGTATTCACGAACTTATAATGACCTGGGCCTCAATATCAAGGTAAGCGTAAAAAAGGCCATAT
Organism: Solanum lycopersicoides; assembly: GCA_022817965.1. Classification (NCBI taxonomy): domain Eukaryota; kingdom Viridiplantae; phylum Streptophyta; class Magnoliopsida; order Solanales; family Solanaceae; genus Solanum; species Solanum lycopersicoides. The sequence goes on along the minus strand of CM040621.1, from coordinate 93,785,930 downwards.
TTTAGATATTGGGCCTCGATATCGAGGTAAGCATGAACCAGGCCATTTTGTAGTAAAGAGAAGATTACGCGGTAAGCAAATTTATACTATGTAATTACTCATCATAGCTATAGTTTGCTTAATTATGTGGGCTGACTTTGATTCTTTATAATTAGGCACATTTGTATATGTATAATTCATCAGAATATACAAATACATATGCATAATATATAATTATCTAATCAATATACATATACAAGTTACAACTATCTAACCAATATACATATACAATTCACCTCTCTCCCACTCACTGTGCTCTCTTGCTCGCCTCTCCCCCAATATCGTTCGCGCGCCTCTCTCCTTCCTCTCCCAATCTCACTGTCCTCTATCCTCTCTCTCTCAATCTCGCTTGTCATATATATAAATACATATCTATAATATAAAATTATCTAACTAATATACATATACAATTTACCTCTCTCCCACTTTTTGCCCTCTCTCTCTCTCGCCTCTCTCCCAGTCTTGCTCGCCTCTCTCCTCCCTATAGCATGTAGCTACGAATTATAGTTATCAAACTATAGCTATGGACAATAATTAGACTATTTTTAGTGGCTATATGTGAATGTTTAATTTTTGTAAATACATGGCCCAACTATAGGCATCATCCACTTGGGCCTCTTAGTACGTCGTCCAGTAGAATTGCTCTACGTGGACATATTGTTACACGTATGACTTGGGGCCATGGCTTCCTACCTTTATTAGTAACATAAGTTCTGTTTGGTATGACGTTATGATGGACGTGATCGATACCAGATATGTAATGGTGATTCTTTGAAGATAACTTATCTCTGGAGCCTTCAACTCATCCTTTTAGTATTATTTCAAATATAATATGTTTTTATTCCGTGCATGCACCACGTGTTTATCATGCACGTATATTGAATCCTTATTAATATCATATCATGTTAATAATATATTGGGCTAAATTAGCTCAACATCAAAGACATCTAGAATTAGAAAATTGAAATACTACTTTTTCTGAAGTATGATTCAAATTAGGAGAGCTTATCACAAAAAGGGAGGTGTCGAATTTCAACAAGCAACGGCTCTTCGATGTTCATCTCCACTTCAATTGCCTGTTAAGAATATTGATCTTTTTTGTCACTCTCACTATTGGTTCGTGATGAAATTTTTCTCCTTCGATATCGACATTTAAACTTATCAACACTTGTTTAATTTTCTCTTTTTTTATTGGCCATTTCATAAGACGATATAAGAAGATTACCCTTTTTTTTTTCATCAAGAGGCCAAATTTTTCGACAATCATCCAATGATTAATAGGTCTAATATAAAAAATAACTTTGTTAATATAGGCTTACCCTTGATCATGAGAACAATATCTTAAACAAATTTTTGATGACATGTCTTAGAGAATACTCAATTTTGATGGCCACAAAATAACTGCCAAAGTTGAATTTTGCATATTTAAAAAATATAAGTAAGAGAGTTATTAGTGTTTTCTATATCTTTTACGTGTAAAAACGTATTTGTATTAGATATTTATTCTATTAAAAAAAATTTACTCGAATAAATTATGAACTTCTAGAATATTATTATAAAAATCTCATCAAAAACTTATAAGAACTTTCCAAATAAAGACTAAAAGAGAGAAAAATCATAAATGACTAACATAATATCTACGAAATTGGAAAAAAGCATAGGCCTCAAATAATTTGAGAAAGAAAAATTACTTAAATAAAGACAAATATATAATGTGTTATATTTTGTAATTGTAGAAGGATGACAGATTTCACTTACTAGTTGCTACTCAACTTGCTTTTGATTTCGTAATGATGAGATGTTAGAATTCAAAACATGGATCGAAGTGACTTCACTAGTAATTTTATTTTTCTCAGAAACGTGTGAATTTTAGTGGATATATTTATTTAAATAAGATTTTCTATAATAACATTATATTTATCGAGCGTTAAAATAAAAAATATTTAGTGAAACATGTAGATATAATATAATATTTAAATTAAATCCTGCAAACTTGACGATTATGATATAATATTTATTATAGATGGAAAAAATATATTAGAGTTCAATAGAAGATTTATCACATCAATTTGTTATGACTTGTAATTCTTATCTTATAGAGTGGGGGACCTATGATATTGTGGACCAAATTGGCAACATTTTCACCTCACAAAGTCACAAGTAGGACATGTGAGAAGTCATGGAACACGATAAAATATCTACAAAAAAGTATTTTTCAAACTTCAATTTTTACTTTAAAATATATCTCAAACATACATTAATAAAAACATATGAAAGGAATACATGATCATTGACCAAATGAAAAAGTTAATACTTGTTGCTTTCCAAATTACGTACGTAATAGTATTTGACTAAATATTAAACATTATTTATGTGGCTATAAAAAAAAGGTAAGTATATTGTAAATTCTAATAATACAAATGTTGATTGAACAATTTTGATGAACTTTCAGACTTCAAAAACTTAGTCTGATTATTTATCTTAATCCCAAATAACATAACAAAATTTTAAAGTATTATATACATAAAGTTACATTTACATGTACTGTACAAATAACGGATCTTATTATCGTTATAAGAAATTTCAGATTTGAATTGATCAGAAATTAAGTCGTGCTCATCTAAATTTTGTGACTAATCGGGCGGGAGATTTCGAAAAATTCTACCAACACTGATCGGTTTCCCATCCTCGGCGAACAGTATAATGGCTACGAGCTCCCGCCGGTGAGAAACCAACAGGCCTTGCAATCCTATTCCCAAATAGTTTCCGATCATAATTAGCACGTTTTTCCGGATCGGAAAGAGTAGCATACGCTGATTGAACTCTAATAAAGTCCTCCGCCGACGAATTACGAACATCCGGATGCAAAATTCTGGCTAATTTCCGGTAAGCAGACTTAATTTCATGAGAATTAGCTCCAAATTGTATCCCTAAAACTTCGTATAACGATGTATGTGAGGCGACTGTAGAGCTACTAGTAGTAGCAGTAGAAGTCCTCTCCGCAGTGGAATACGCGGCGGAAACAGAGAACGGCCGCTGCTTGAAGCTAACGGAACTCCGCGGTGGTGCAGCGGCGGAGAGTTTAGAGCCGGTAGTTGAAGTGGAGAGAAGAAAAGAAGAAGAAGAAGCCATGGATTTGGAATAATTGTTCTAGAAGAATTTGGTTAGTTTATCGGAGAAAATAATAGCGTGTGAGTGAATGTTTTGGATAGATAGAAAAAAATGGAAGAACATATTCCTATTTATTAGCGAATGTTTGGAATACGAAGAAAAAAAAAAGTGTAAGTGGAATAGTGCCGTAATGATCCAAAACTAATTTTAATAAGGGCAATTTTTACATATAGCAAATAAAAAATTTATATTTATATGCTATAGCAAAGTTTGAATAATTGTGCTCCATAGCAAACATAGAAACTGTATAATTCGCTATAAATATACAGTTGAAGCGAATTGTATAAAACGAAGTGTATAAAACGAGAAAGAGAAAGACACTTGGGCAGAGACTTGTATAAAAACGAAGTGTATAAAACGAATTGTATGATTATAAGTGTATAGAACGATTATATACAATTTGAATTTATACAAAATGAGAAAGAGAGAAAGACAAAAGAGACTTGGCAGGGAATATACAATTGAATCGAATTGTATAAAACGAGAAAGAGAGAAATTAGATACAATTTGAAATTTGTATAAAATGAGAAAGAGAGAAAGGCAAAAGAAATTGGGCAGGGAAGTATTTTTATTGTATAATTATAAGTGTATAGGACGAAAATATATGTACTTGCATGTGTATATACAATTTTCTCACGCTTTATACAAACAGAAACGCAATTTATACATTTCGCTTCTGTTTGTATAAGTGAGAAAGGCGAGGGTGGCGAGCGAGATCTGGAAGAGGGGAGAGAGGAGAACAAAAATATATGTATTTATACAATTTTCTCTGTTTTATACAATTAGAAACAATTTTTATACACTTGTGTTTGTATAAAGTGAGGAAGCGAGCGAGATATTTGGGAGAGAGGCGCCTAACAATTTTTTGCAAACGTTTGCTATGGAGCACAATTAAATCAAACCCTAGCTACTTTATTTATTTTAGGTTATTAGTTTGCTATTATATACAATTATCCCTTTTAATAATTCTCATTTTATAATACTTATTCACGTTATTAAAAATATTAACGAAGAAAGTATTAATTATGAGTTTATGACGATTAGTCATTTTGCAATCACAATTATAACCATAACTTATTTATGGTACTAGATTCAAAATTTATATATTTAATTAAAAAAATTGTGTCAGACTCAGTATATGCCGTTTGATTATATATCGTGAAACATGGAATATTAAATATTTATGGTTTAATATCAAATAAAATTGAAGAAGTAAAAGCTCACATACGCTCATAGTAATGGTAGCGACATGGTTTGTGGTACGTAAGAGGTCGGATTATTTTTTACGTTTGTGGTATAATCTTATCCATTGCTGACTGACTGACTCAGCCTGACTCTATGTGGTTTTTTAATTTATTTATCTGATTTTGATTTAATAAATAATTTGAAAATTTTAATTTTATTTTTGGTTAAAAATATATGAAAGTATTAAAATATTCTTTGATTATTTTAAATATGTCAGAAAATTAAATTAAAAAAATTATTAAAAAGAAAACACTTTTTTTTTCTAAATGAACTAAAATAAAATAATTTAAATTTAAAATTCTCTTGTATCACATAATGAAATAATCACCGAGTATTTTAAATTTTAAATTTCAAAATCTTTTTTTTTTTTTTTAAATTTTATATCAAATTAAATCACACTATCGAAGCTGACGAAGTATAAGATTGGTGTGTAGGGCTCTAGACAAGTAGCACATGTTTAAATGTTAAAGTTTGTCCTGTCGGTTCATATCTACAAAGGAGAAACCAAACGCGTATTAGGAGCAGCTAGCTAGCCTGCCTGTCAATTACTCACGTCGGCAGATGCTAATTTTTTTTTATATTTATACAAAGATTAGTTAAGTAAATTCTAATTAGAATTGAATGTCAATTAATTCAAATCAATATATCAATATAAAGGAGGACCATAGACAAGGTGATGTGGCACCTCTCTATGATCTCTATTTGCATTGCTTTTTTCTTTTTTTTCTTTTTTAAGAAAATTAATTAATTTATTATATTATAAAAAAATTATTTAAATTTATTACAAATAAATATTTTACTAATGGAGGATCATTTATAATAAAAACTCTTCATATTTTTATTTATTTATTAACTTATAATAAAAGGAGAAACATAATTTATTTATTTTTTGACTTTTTTTAATTTAAATTAATTATTTTATTGTAAAAATATATTACTTTATTTATACAAAAAAATATTTTATTAATGTAGGAACATTTATAAAAAAACTCTCTATATTTTTTTTCTATTTGTTTATCTCACTTCTAATCATGAAATCATATTAAATTTTCTTTTTTTTACATTTTAAGTATTTTTATTTTTAATTTTTAGTTTATTCACTAGGAGTTACTACCCATGACTTGCCCCTCTTTAAATTTTACTTTTAATAATATTCATAACTCTCATAATTTTTATGTCCATAACCTCCAAATTAAATTTGTAAGTTTATGATGTCTTATGATATTTTTTTATTTTGTCTATAAATTCATATTAGTTTCATGAAGATTCACATTCACAATTATCCTTTCTCTTTTCATCATATAGGATTTGTAACAAAGAAGAAGTACATGAAGGTAAGAAATATTTCATTGCAAAAAAGTATATGAAGTTAATAAATATATCATTCTCAAGTCCTTATTTTTTTATTTTCTTTATTTTATCTATATAAATTCATATTTATTTTCATGAAGATGCACATACAAAGTTATAATTTCTCTTCTTCATCATACTTGTTTGTGAATTAACTAACATGTAACAAAAAAATTATATGAAGATTCACATACATAGTTATAATTTCTCTTCTTCATCATACTTGTTTGTGAATTAACTAACATGTAACAAAAAAAATTATATGAAGGTAAGATATATTTCATTCTAAAGTCTTTCTTTTTGTTTTTATGTACTTAGACATACTTTCTTAATATTTTTTTTTTATGTTTGTATTATAATTTATCAAGTAAGTATGATTAAAATTTTTTATGTAATTCTTAACAATGTTTGTCCGTATGCAATTGCTCTTTCTAATTGTTAGTTTTCCAGATATAATATAGTTTGATTATAATATTTGTTAGATTTCAAGAAATAATTATTATTTAGTATTGTTAGTACTATTGAAAAGATAATATACAAATATATTAGATATAGTTTATATTTCGTTCTTTCTTTTGACATAATTATTTTTAATTGGTATTGATTTTTTTTATTCAGTTGGTTGCATATAATGAAGAGTTCGACATATGGATCAAAACATGATGGCGGATCTCTTTGCAAAGGAAGATGGTAGAAGGGAAAAAAAATGAAACATAATTAGAGATTATTTTTTCACTTTGAATTGTATTAGCAACTTAGTTACTTTTGCTAGAGTTTTTTAAATTTTTATTTATATAAATAATTTAGCTGAATGTTTTATATTGTCAATGTTAATCATCTGATCCTTTAATATTCTACTTTCTCTTTTTTATGAAAAAAAATTAATATAATCATTAACCAAAATTTATGATGATTAGTTTAATTTTTATTATAATTATAAAAAGTAATTGAAAAATAAAATATTATTTTCATGATGTCATTTTTTGCATAGTAACAACATGTCACCGTTCTTTTTGCTTTGAAATGTATTTATAATTTTTATGTAGTCACCAATTATTATATTTTCTCTGTTCATTTTTTATATTTTCACCCCTTATTTTTATTTATTATACAAATAAAATTAATACATAATTAGTAATACATTTAATGTCTAACAAAATTATACATTTTGAATTATTTATAACTCATGTCTCTTCATCTTACTTCTAACGTTCGATATTAAATATTATTTATAACTTTTATATGTTTCATTTTTCGTAAGTCTTATAAATATTTAATTAATGTTTAAAAAATTATAATATGCAAAAGTAATAATAAAATTTAAAAAAAAAAATCAATTTTGTTTTGAAGAAATCAGAGTTTGAATAGAACATTAGTACTCCTACAAAAGATAAAGAAAACTAAAACATATAAAATATTTTCAACCTAATACAATATATTTTTATTTCAACATATTATCTCTTATTCCATTTACTTCACCAAGGTGAATAATTTATTTTAATATATACATATATAAAATAAATAAATATATTTTATATGTTTAAAAAAAGTCTGTGATATCGCAGACGAGGAGAAATATTAACATTATCTACATATTCAATACTAATCTAAATATTACATATTTCATATTATTATCTTATAAATATTTTATATAGTCGCGAAAAGCGCAAATAGTTTCATTAGTTCATAATAAATGAAATTAACAAACTATCAACAACATTAATTATGTAGTATTAAAATTAGAAAGTAACATATTGAGTATTGACCTTATATACTCCACCTAAATCACTAAACTGTTTCTTATAACACTTGTAATTTTTCACTTTATATATCCAATAAAAGCCAAATTCACTTTTATAATAAGGTGTCTTATTATTGAGTATGAAGTCTAAAGTCATCATTGTGATTTAGCCCATTGTCTCAAAATTTAATTTAGCAAAGATTTGTTGTCTCCTTTCACATACTGTATTTTCCTTCTGGCAAAAAGCTAACCAACTAAAATAAAAAATACATTCTAATTTACAAACATGTTTTCCATTGTTTCGTTAAAAAGTGATTAAAAGAGTCAAAATAATAAGAAAGTAAGAGATACTAAACATTAAATAAAAAGTTAAAAATGAGTAGCAAAAATTGTTTGGTTTTTGGGAGATTGACTTCAGAAATAGAGATCAGATTGGTAAAAATTAAGAGCGTCTAAATTGTCGTAACCAGGCTGAGCCTAGACGCCCTTCTCGCATATTATATTGCGAGTATTGACCACTCATCATATCTCATTAAAACTTGCCTGAAGGATCATAATTTTACTAAGTCTATTGCCTCAATTATTTATTCTACCCACTAATCTCCATAACTCTCTTACATTGTCCAATGTGGGATAATTTACTTCCATTCTTAATTGCCAACTCACATTGAAGTATTAGGTTTTTTGTACTGACTCACCATATCATTACAATTATGAATTCAAATTTAATTATTACTGAAATTTTAATTGATTTTTGTATAGATATATCTATATCTATATCTATATTACAAAAGTTTTAAATTTCGATAAATCCATAACATGACCTTAAAATTGTAGTAAAAGTAGTTTCCTGTGAATGTTTGGTAGGCCTTTGGCCATTATTTCGTTGGTAGTGAGAAAAAAAAAGGGGTATTTGAATTTAAATATATAGAAACTGATCAAGTTATATGTATGAATTTCACTTAAAAGAAAAGTTGAAACACTATGAAGTAAACAATGACTGAAATGGTTTAAGCATTTGAATAAGAGATGTCCAAATTCCTAAATAATGAAATGTGAGAGGCTGGTGTTGGTGGATCTGAGGAGCAGTAGGCTTAAATGTATCGGTTATATGTAATTAGACAGAGTATGAAAACACACGTGAAGTTTACTGAAGACATAATCGAAGATAAGGATAATTACATTGTGTTGTTAGTTGTCCTTATCAAAAACGGTTCTAGAAATGCTAAATTTGGATGCCACTTAGAACAACAGAATTAGATATTTATACAAGATTAGTTAAGCAAATTCTAATTAGAATTGCATGTGAATCAAATCAAATTCATAATAAATAAAATTAGCAACCTATCAACAACACTAACTATCTAGTATTAAAAATTAGAAAGTAACATATTAACCTTATATTCCACCTAAATCACTAAACCATTAAGATATAATTATCCACTTAGTATCCAATTAAAGACAACTTCACTTTTATTAAAGGTGACATATTGAATATAAAGTCTATTGAGTCTAATAATCCAAATCCAGCAAAGATTTTGTTTAAAATAAAATGTCAAAATATTTATTTTTTTGGGGGGAAGGGGGTTGAATGGCTTTAGAAATAAGGATCAGATTGGTAAAATTGAGGACGCCCAAATTGTCGTAACCAGGCTGAGCCTGGGCGTCCTTCTCACAAAATTATTGCGAGTATTGACCACTCATCATATCCCATTAAAACTTGCCTGAAGGATCATGGTTAAACACTGCCCACTGCCTCAATTATTTATTCTACTCACTAACACCCATAACTCACTTCATTCTCCAATGTGGGATTATTATTTACTTCCATTTCTTAATTACCAATTCATCCGATAGCATTTTCTCTATTTCAATTTATATGATTTACATTATTTTTATTTTGTTTTAAAAAAAAGTAACACGTTTCTATATTAAGTAATAATTTGACTTTAAAATACTTATTTTATCCTCAATGAAACACTTAAAGCCCATTATTCCGTTGATGGTGAGAAAAAGTAGTATTTGAAAATATAGAAATAGAAGTTGTGTATAAAATATGAATTTTTACTTGAGAAAAAGTTAAAATAATATTTAAAAAAATTCTTTTGGAATATTGCTTATAGAAATTGTTACAAGTGAAGTCATATAGCATTACTCGAATGTTCAAAAGATGGAAGTAGTAAAAATAAGAATACTAAGATAGATGTATAGATATACTAATTAAGAGAAGATTAGAAATAAAAATATTTAAAACAAGATGAGTGCGACCTTCATGATGATTTGGTGTATAAGAAAAGAAAAACAAGACTGAGATGATTTAGACATGTGAAGAGTAGATATTCAGATTTTTAAGTGATAAGATATGAGAGGTTAGTATTAGTGAGAAGAGGTAATGAGAAAGAACTTGAAAACACGAATAGTTTACTGAAGGCAAAACTCTAAAGGGAATCGAAGATAAGGATAAGAAAGTTAGTCGGTAGCGGTTGCCCCATCAATGATATACTAAGAGCAGCTACCCTAGCTACTAGATATACTCCCTCCGTTTCAAAAAGATTGGTCTAGCTTGACTTGGAACGGAGTTTAAGAAAAGAAAGAAGACTTTTTAATCTTGTGGTTCTAAATTAAAGTTATGTCAAATGTACACTTTAATCATGTGGTCTTAAACATGCCACGTGAAAAGTTAAAGTAAATTGTTGCCAAAAAAGGAAAAGGGTCATTCTTTTTGAAACAAACTAAAAAGAAAATAGGAACATTCTTTTTTAAACGGAGGGAGTATTATTTTTGGATGCCACTTGAAAGTTGGATCAACAGAAAAAGATATTTTATATAAGATTAGTTGGGCAATTCTAATTAGAATTGAATGTCTAAGTTCAAATTTATCATAATAAATGAAATTAGCAACCCATCAACACTAATTATGTACTAAAATCAGAAATTAACATAGTGACCTATATGTTTCACCTAAAAGTACAAACCATTTATAATTAGATATATTCACTTTTTATCCAATCCAAGCCAAATTTCATTTCTATAAAAACTGTTATGTTTGAGTATAAATCCAAAAGTCATTGTGAATCAATGCAAAGAAAGCCTACTTTATATCCTTTTAGGTAAAAAGCTAACCAAACAAAACCATGAACTTCTAATTCAAGCATATGTTCTCCTTTGTTTTATTAAAGTGATTCAATGGGTCTAAAAAATAAAGTAAAATTGGAAAACGACAAATTAAACATTAAACCAAAAAAATGGCAAGTTAATTTATGTAGTTTAATGTAAGCAATTATCGTCAGATATATGATATTTTAAATAAAATTTTCTCTATGATCATATTCTAATTCAATATCTTAGATTAAAGATAAAAGCAAGTCTCATCATTGCACTACAATTCACGTTGGTCATATCCTTCTACTCAAATTTATGTGCCACTTTATTTCATAATTTTTTTAAAAATATTGTCAGACTTATATTTAAGCATACTTTTGAGGCCATAGAGATATTATTTGCTGTTTTTACCAGCCACCACCATTGTTTAATTTATTTATTTTTCCCTCAAAAACGTTTTGTTTACTTCCTTTTAGCGTGTATTTTCTTTAAGCTTACACTAAATTTATTTTTATTGTTTATAGTTATAAAATTAGGAACCAAAAATAGTAACAATAAGAGAAAATAAAATAATACAAAGTATAGGGGAGAAAAAAATCCAAATTTATTGGAAAACTTAACTAAAAAATGGGAGGAGGGGAGGGGAAAATAAATAAATTATAGGGATCAGATTGGTTTAAGCGAGAGCGCCCAAATTGTCGTAACCAGGCTGAGCTGGAACGCCCTTCTCGCATATTTTATTGCGAGTATTGACCACTCATCATATCCCATTAAAACTTGCCTGAAGGATCATACTTTAACTAAGCCCACAGACTCCATTGTTTATTCTAGCCAACCAGCCCACAACTCTCTTCATTCTACGATGTGGGATATCCACTTCTAATTTTTTACCAAGTTTTATGTGCGGAGATAATATTTTCTACTAAACGCGATTCTATTTCCAATCCTTTAAAAATGAAAGAAGTAATCAAAGGCTTATATATATTAGCTTACTCTAAAGTCTATTATTAAAACAATACTATTACTAACAATCAAAATTTATAAATCAGCAACTTTTCCACATTTAATAACATTTGCAGGAATTGGAGCTTCATCCCTTGGAGAAATCTTGGAAGGATCATTCACATCTCCTTTTACTCTTATATACAATTCTTGTCCAAGATACCATTTTTCTGCATCTTGTGATCTCAGATTCCACATCCCTTGATTGTCCAACTTTATTAGTATCGCGGTCCATGAATATGGATACACCTGCATTTCCGTTTATAAATTTAACTTATATATACTAACAGTACTGCAACGATAAAAAATCAGTTTTACAACTCTTAGTGTGATTTAACATGTTATAAAAGGTTACTTCATAGTGCCCTAGTACCAAAATAATCACAACTCAAACCTGAATCGTTGAGCGATAAATAGCATCAATCATATTGTATGTTTCCATCTTCCCCTCCTCCCATTTCCCGCGTCCCATTCTGCTATACTTTCAAGAATTAGAATAACAACTACGTCTCAATCTCAAGCAAGTTAGAGTCAGCTATATCAATGGTCGAGTGAATGAAAAAATATCCCAAAATCGAGCTAGCTGTAATTACCCGACAACAAAGAAGTTGTATCCATCAGAATGCCACGTTTGTAACGAGTCTAATGGATTTTGGAAGACAACATGAACAAAGTCATGATAATTGGCATCAATGACTGAGACACCAAGTCTAGGAACATCATCTACTATTGCAGCAGGAACAAAACCAGGCTCGAAAACATCACTTAGCTGGAAATAATCTGCCAGCTTCAGTGGTGTTCTCGGGTGCAAAAACGATACCCCATTAACTGTGTATCGATTTTGTCCATCCAACGCTGCCTCACCGTTCTGGAGGATCAGTGTCCGGCTTATGTTAATGCTTCCATATACATAAGATCCTTGAGGATTACGCCTCGCTGCTCCTACTAATAAATCTGTCCTGTTTTAATAATTAGAAGTTTCAATTTCCAAATATTACTATTCTTACAACAAACAAGCATTGTAACATCAGGGGCAGAGCTACAGTATCATTCACTTAATATGTATAAATAATTTATCTAAAAGTCCGTAACCTGCATTGTAACATGTTTGTACCTTGTTGATAGAGCTTGTTCCAGTGAATATCCGTACTCGTACTGAGAAGTTTCATCAGGGTAAACAGCAACCAAGGGTTCAACATCAAAACTGGGATATCGTATAATAGCAAGACCTGAAAGTTTCCTGGGGATGAATCGCGAAGAGGCCACCATATGATACGAGCTATTATAGCTGTGATTCTTTGCAGTAACAAGAACAGAATAAGATTGACCAACATGGATGTCTAGACTTTGGTGGTACTTTTTTAAAGTGTAGGCTCCTTCAGTCTCCACCAAAAGCATTTCATGGTCCTGAATTTTGAAACTTAAGGTTGTTTTTAATCCTACATTCGAGATTCTCAATCTATAGGTAGCCCCTGAAAACGAAACAGAGAAACCAATACACATCATTAGAGGGAGCAACGGAATCAGGATTTTCAACAAGGGGATTCAGAACCACTTAAATACGAACACAAGCTAGTACCTTTATCACTACACAAAATGCTTTGTTTATGTCAAAGGATTCAAAAATTGCACAACAACAACAACAACAACATACGCAGTGAAATCTCACTAGATGGGGTCTAAGAAGAGTAGAGTGTATGCAGACCTTACAACTGTTGGTAATTCTCTATACAAACGTAAACTTACCAGGTTGAAACTCAAATGTAGCTTGATTAGATTTCATTCCATTGATGAGAATGGCATCTGGAAAAGGCATTTTGCATCCATCTTCTAGAGAAATTCTCAAGTCCTTCACAAAAACAAATAATGTCACAACTAGACCACATTGTGCATTTTCATAATGTATAGCAATTATACTTGTGTTACAACTTTACACATACCTTATACTCATCAAAATACCAATCTCCAATTAGTATATCGTATTCATAATCAGGACGCGGAAATGGAAGAGGAACAGTCTCAACGTTGTTTATTCGAATAGGACCATAGCCTCCAGCAGCTTTCTGGAAGAAAAGTGAAGGAAAATAGAAGAAACTTCCAATCTGATCTTTCATTTGAAATTTGTACGTCCAATTTTTTCCAGGCATAATTGGACAATTAGTTCCTTCAACTCCATCTTGCCATGAATTCCTCCTTAATTGCACTCCATTCCTTATAGTTTTCGCAATATTTTAAGTTAAAGATCATGAATATAAGTTGTTATAAAGAAATCACGAATGTATCAGAGACGAATTCACAATATACAGTTAACGGGTTCAAAATGAGTATGATCATAGTCTCGTGGAAGAACTTGATTCATGCAGAGCAAAATCTATTCTTTCGAATTCATTGAATCATTTTCCGAGCTTGACCTTACCTCACTAATTTTATTTTTGAGTTGTTGTCTCAATAGTTGCATTTTTCTGTAGTATACAATTACGTTAAAAATCATGTATGTATACTTAGTTCAAGTTGAAAGCAACGAGTTCAATTGAACCCACAGAACTCGTCTTATATCCACCTCTGACTGACATTAAAATGGTTATATAACATACTAAGAAATAACTAACAATATTGAATAAATTACCATGTCATGAGGAAAGGTTCAGTCAAGTTATTATAAACATTGATAATGACCACATCATTTGTTGTTGTGTTCAAAAGGGGCCCTGGAAACTGATTATTGATCATAATAACCTGTTTTCACCATCACAAAAAAAAAATAGTTATCTTAAATGCTTATTAAAAAACACATAATTAATAAAAAACAAAACTAAGGTTAAGAAAAAAATATTAAAACAAAGTGACCTCTTTGGGATCTCCAATGAGTGCATTAGAGGAAATTGAAACAACCCAATCAAAGTGAAGTAGTTTTGAATGGACACTAACAAAAGTAGATATTGTAAAAATATAAAAGAGAAAGTTAGTCTTCATTTCTTAATAGTTGTAAAAACTTTTGAGTAATTATTTTATAGAAACTTTTCTTGGTAATTATAAAATATGTTTGGAATTAACTAATGTGAAGAAATTTGGGAGAAGTTAAATAGCTTAATTAGGGATTTTCATTGTGATATAGGTGGATCACAAGGTCTGTGAGGAAGATCATAATATACCTTAGTAAAATTGCTTCATACCTAATTTATTATTTGTACGAAAGACACGATAATAAAACTATCCTGAATATGTTGTACATGACGTGTATTCAAAATCAGTGAAAGTTACTAATATTGAACTTATTATACTTTTACAATTACTGATTCAAAATTTAATATTCATAATAAAAAATAACGATTTTCCATTGTTCTGTGTGAATACATATCTAGAAATACATGTATTTTTTCATAACAAAAGCACATAGATTGTCAAATTGATTTATCTTTTACTTAAATGCTGAATATATCAATGATTATTGATTTCTTCAAAATTCTGAATTAAAACCAAGTGAAATGAATATGTTGAATTTTTATACACATTGCATTTGATTTTCTATTTGGTTTGGTTTCTGAGTTTTTCTTTGACACCCCTAACTAGAATTTAAAAAAAAAAACATAAGCCAGAACAATTAATTAGTATGTATGATCGGAGGTAACAATAATTCAATGTAATCCCCCAACTAAAATCCGAGGAAAAATAAGATGTACAGAGACCTTGCCCCTATCTTTGTGGAATACAAAAGGTTGTTTCCGATAGACCCTCAGCTCAAAAGAGAGTACCCGAAAAAGGGTTACAGGAAAATATGACAGCTATTAGGACCAATAACAAAATAGAGTGTGTTTGGGACTTCATCCTTATGGTTACACTTCATATTACCAAAACATTCATAGTAAGTTGGCTGCAAATGCCCAAATAAACATCATTCCTTATCATCCTTGAACATTCACTTCCACTAGAATCTATATGTATTTTGGTGATAATAATATGCTACAGTATAACATTTTTCCCAATCACCATATGATGGAGAGACTATATACAAAGAGATTTTGGTTCCAAAGAAGGGGGGAGCTAAGAATCAAGAAAACCAAAAAATGAACTTTTTTTTGCTTGAGATCTCTCTGTAGCAACTCAAAATGCTAATGTAAGCCATCTAATATATCCAAAACAGTAGCCTTTGGATGTTGAAAGTCGGCACGAGGGGAGTTACCCATGCTTCTACTTAGCGCCCACACCTTTTGCCGATTCTTGGGCAACAGAAACTCCTGGCTCTTGCTTCTTCCGGGAACCAAACATTTCTGTTTCATCACTTTCTCTAGTAAGTTCCTATCTTCGAGAGAAATCTGAACCTTAGGTGTTTTTGAGTTAGTGTTCATCATCAACTCAGTCTGCAGATTAAGTCCTTTGCTTGTTGGTGATCGTCCTGGGAAAGCCTTGGGCCCGTTAAATCTTACCAGGCTAATCAAACGGTGAAGCCATGTCACTAGCTCGAGGACATGGTAGTCCATTTTCTGTTTGTCTGCATGGTAGAGCGTCTGCAGTCGAATGAGGGATACTTGTGGAGGGTTTTTCTTGCCAAACTCGCTTCTGAAAGAGAAAAAACCAATAACATTAGAAGCTGATCGAAAATTTAAAACTCTGATGTATTCAATCTTTTGAAGTCCCTAACCGATATCATTGTACAACTGAATTATGGGTTCAAAAATCTAATATTTCTTGAAATTTTGCCTATATATACGGTCAGCCCTCTCTATAATAGCCATCTGCCATCCTATAAAGCATGTCACTGTATAACCATATTTTCTTTGAACCAATCCGTTCATGTTATGTTGTATCATATATTCTCTATTAACAACATTCACTGTAACAACCAAAAGATTATATCAAAACAAATGATGTTGTTATATAGAATAAACGAGGTTCAATTGAACCCGCAGTGCATGGCTGCATCTGCCTCCAAATATTATATTCTTGAAGAATGCTATCCGAACTAAACTGCAAATGTAAATATTTAATTTTGCTCATGTAGAGACGGAGACTTGTGGAACTAACCCGGTGTTGGCCCACTCTCCAACCCATCCAAAGCCTTGGTGTGCTCTGTTATCCCATTGCCAAGATAGAAAAAGACAAAAAAGAATCAGCATATATTAGCAAAAATTTGTGCGTGTGTGTGGTAGTGGTTGGGGGGAGAGCTTTTGTCGAAACACATACTTCGTAGTATCTGCAGCTACTGGGACAAGCCAATGAAGAGTTTTTTCCATTTCTGCTTTAATCTGCGGAATTGTAAGCTGCAAAAAGCACAACGTGGAGAAACTATTTTATACAGATATAAAACTTAAATGCAGGAGGGAGGTATCATTAAGCCCCGAAACAAGCAAAAGGGAGAAAGGGGAAGAATGAGAAATTAATATGGAGGACAAACCTCTTCCTTTGCATCAACCGCCTGCAGACGTGAACGAAGGGCCGTTTTTATGGAAGGAGGCAATCCATTATATAATCCATCCCTCATGTTAGGGGGAAGAGAGGTGGGCCGTGAAGCCTGACATGATATCAAATCCCATTGTTATAAATACTACTGGAGCAGTCGTAAACAGCGCAATCAGTATCGCTCTAATTCAGCACTAAAACTTACAATGTTATCAATTTGAGTAACTAAGTTAGCATAGTGTAAAGCCAGACCAGCTACTCCCAGTCTTTCTTGTTTCTTCACAGGCTCCTTGACAGCAGATGTCAATGCTGTAACAAGCATAGAGATTCGTCTATATTTAAGAAAACATACACTGGGAAAGAAGAGACAATGCGTGTACATATGCAAGTTAACTCTGCATTGTAAATAGCTAGAGTACTCCCTCCATTTCAATTTGTTTGTGTGGTTTTGACTTGATCCGGAGTTGAGGAAAATAAAGAAGATTTTTTAATCTTGTGGTCTTAAATGTGTCATGTAGACAGTTGGAGTTAACGAGTAGCCAAAAAAGGAAAGAGATGTACTTTTTCAAATGGACTAAAAAAGAAAGTAGGGTAAACAAATTGAAACGGATAGAATATATAGCTTGACTTTGCCGTATTCTTTAGTAAGAATTCCTCGCTTGGTAAATGTACAGATCAATGATTAGTCACAACTCTGTCATCTTTCCTAAAATGTTACACAAATGCAGTGACTTGGAAAACTTGGATACTGAAGATCCGAAAAAGGAAAAACACTGAAGGCTGTCCTCCCTTTTTCCTCAGGAGTTCCCCTTTTGTTTCATTTCCCGTACCATTTTACTTTCTTTTTTTAAGTCAATATATGGCTTAGGATTTTCTCTATAACCATTATTAATGAAAAATAGTTCAATAAGATAAAATGTTAACATGTAAAAGGAATCTGAGGCAAAAGAATGAAGTGGCTGGTGCAATTTAGTGGTGTGGAGCGCAAACAGCCATTTATCAAACACCAATGAAGGTTTGATACTCTAAGCTTCGTTATTTGCAAATAATAGAATGCTGACAACGACAGCTATCAAATTTGAACTGATCAACAAAAAAATACATGTACTCTCATACCATTGTCCCCAAATGCTTCCACAATTGCTTGATGTATATACGTAACAATGTCAACAAGCTTCTCCACAACCTACAATGATTAATTTGGGATCACTAAGTGATTATCGCTGAAAATAATAACGACACTCTTAAAAGAAAAAGAAAAAAACAATTTTCATTTCAATCACTAAATCAAATGAAGATCTTGTTGCCTCCATGAGCTTACCAGTTTCCACAGTAATTTTGAAAAAGTTCTCTTTTTACAACGATTCTACTAATTTGATTTATAGAAAACTGAAAAATGCTTTACTTGAAAATGATATAAAGAACAGTTTTGGTCAAAGTACCTCCTCCAAACCCTTAGCCCAAAGAGATTTCTTTTTCAAGCTCCTCGCAATCTTTCTTTGATGTTTTAGCTCACTCTGTAACATCATAAGACCTTCGCCTACAAGTGAAAGAAAATGTGTCAATTTGTATGTTAATCTACCAAATTATCAAAATGAAGAATCCAAAGAAGACATTTTTAATATACACAAAAAGAATCCGCACAACATTTTCATTCAAACCGTCATCCAGCTAAGTTTGCAACAAATGACAAATCACAGAGAACTAAAAAAAAGTAACACTGATATACCTTTTCGAGGTAGATTTAAGGAATCTAATTCCTCAAGTTTCCTCCGATAATCCTGTTCGAATCTGTCCAGTGCGTGCATTTCATGATATAATTCCTGTAAAGATACCAGTGGCAGTGTCTCATCAATGACTTTGGAATATCAATATAGATGTGAGCCATATCTTCTAGAGAAAACATCAAATTCAGAGTAAATAAAACCGGACATAGGAAAAGAATCAAGTAACTTCCCGTCTTGGTTACACTTCAACTCGTACCATTCTTAATATATTTTTTCCTTATACAAGACAGTACAACCAACATAAATCAGAAAATATTCTTGCTGGTAAATGTAAATATTGGCAAATCTCATACAATAGGTCTAGTATAACATCAAGGAAGTTATAAAGCCGAGAAGAAACCAACAACATGCTAGTGGGATCTGGGGAAGGTAGAGTGTATGCAGGCTTTACCCCTACCTTGTGAGGTAGAGAGGCTGTTTGTGAAAGACTACCGCACTCCAATATTGTCCCAAAATTGTTACAGTTCATGAAAGTAAAAAGGATATGAAAAGAAATTCTCACTCCAAGAACAGAAGGAAGGATTTACTTATACTGTAAAACACGTAACATGTTGAGAAACAAAAACTAGTAGAAAGCCACCATGCACTTCAAAACAAGGTACGAACTTACAGAAGTATGCTGAGCCAGAGTGCTCAGTTCCTGCATCATCAATTCAGCCTCTGATCTTAGCTGCTTGTGAGTAAGAGTGTCTGAGTCCAACCTGAGAAGTGGTTACAACTTATGATAAACATCTTTAATAAAACCAGAATGGTTTTAACTCATCTACAATAAAAAGGTGTTAACATACCTGGAAAAATATCGATTTAGGTTGTGCCATTGAGGGTCTTTACACATATCTCCAAACCTAATCACTTCGCGAGAGAAGATGTCAAATTCCTCCCTACAGAAAACATAAAAACTTATTTTCACCGAGGCTTATACTGCTTACAGCATTACAACTTTTTGTAAATTCTGAAGGTGCCTCCAAATTGTAGTTTGACTCAAAAGTCTGAATGATTAATGTTCAACCAATTAAGACTTTACTTATACATTCTTCCATTGTTGTGTTTTAAGATACGTTGAACCTTGAACTTCCAAAATGTAGGTAAAAAAATTTTTTTTTGACACTAGTAACATTGTATTTCAGTCAGTACTTAGGTAGTACTGAAAAAATGTAGGTAAAATTAATATAGGAATATATCCTCCATTATGTTACTGTTATCAATTAGAGAATATATCAGTAGATAGTAGCTTATTAATATTTAATTAGTGTGGGGTATGAGGTGGATATTTAAAATTCTAACCTTTTGTCGGCAGCAGCAATAGTAAGCAGTTCCTTCATATTAGTAGAAACCAATTGTTGCACTCCTTTTGAAGGTAGAATTTCCTTCTTTAAGTACTCAACATTTTCTTTGGAAAGCGATTGCAACAAATTTGCACCTTTGGTAATAGTATTTGCTACCTCATATGCTAGGATAGATATTTTATTCCCTCTTGATGCCGTTCCTGACATAAAGCCTCCGGAGTTCAAATTTGTCATGCTGCTCCCAAGTGTATCTAATACTTCAACTGCTTTTTCTAGGCCGAATATACTGGCCTTCCCAAGAAAAGAGCTAGGAGCCTATCACAAGAAGAATTCATGTCTTGTTACCTTACAGTTGTGCATATGAAGATTCCAGATTACTTTAAAATGCGAAAAACAAGAAAAAGAAAACTGAAAGTTGCTCAAACACGGCTCGTGCAACGAGCTGCCAAAGTTACAAGAGAAATAGACAAGTAATCCAATACAAGCTTCCAAAAGCATGCCACAATTAAGTTGTCATATTGGGCCGTTTCGGCACAAACCAATCAATATGGGCTTCTATGCGATTTATCTCCAATTCCAAGGAGTCATCTCAAACTTTTCGAGAGCAGCCAAAAGTTTCAATATAAAAAATCATGTCAAGATACGCACACAAGCTTCAAAATTGCTAATTTCTCCAATACAATCACAACTTTATGACTGCAAGACCATGTGTTGAGAAGCGGCGAATACCGATAGCATCACCTGACTTCGGGCTGAATTCAAGAATGCAAAAATGTCAAATTTTACCCTATGAACTCGAAATCGTGAGTGTATAATCTATGCACAAATATCTACCAAAGGCTCTTATCCATCAACATGTTGGTGGAACTGTATTGGTTAGAGGACTTTGAACTGCTTTCACTTGCCAAAGGCAACAGAACAGACTTGCAGCATTGTCCAGCCCTAGCACAAGCACATCAAAGACAAATCACGTTCTATTTTTCAGCAGGACATACATATTGGTCCTCTCACTTCTAGGCACATTCTAATTCATCCAACCAATTCTTTCATTCGGTAATTACTCCATCAGCTTCTGCATAAACTATACGCCTCGAAATTACAAAATGCAGAAGTTTTGACTATGCTGTCAATTGACTCTTCCTTCCTATTTTCTTTCTCTTCAATTCTCAAAAGGAAAATTCTCTCCTTCATGTAAAATAAGGGAGCAAATTGGCAATTTAACGATCAGGCGTGCAAAGAGTACTTAGCATTAACGACAAACAGAATAAAAACAACCAGATCAGCTTTGATATGCTATAGAATAAGCATCCAAATACATCAACAAAGATTAATGTTTCCATAAAAATGAGTACCTTGTTCACTCCTGTCCTAGCAGGTGTCGATGGCTTCAACTCCCTCGAAATAGACATATACAATTCACCAGAATCATATAGATTAGGCGTCCCACGAAAAGCACCCACATCAGGATACGAAAAAGATTCATCTTTCTTCTGCTTCCCAATGCTCTCAACTGAATTCCCCTTTTTCGAAGACCCCGGGGGGCTCTCGTGGTGAATTTCAACTCTATTCCTCGCTGTCCCACCTGTACAAACACCTCCCATTTTGCTCCCAACACTCAAATGGTACAAAAAGATTCAATCTTTACACCTATAATCAAAAGAAAAACAACAAAACCCATCAATCAAAGATTCAATCCATTCAATTTTAAGCTAAAACAATCCAAGAACAACAACCCGACCCTAAAATCCATCCCATTTTCAATAATTTCAAGACTAAAACACAAAAACTCAAAAAGGGTATTCCTTTTTCATCCAACCAAAATCACTAAAGCAAAGTAAACAAACATACCAAACTTAAAACACCAGAACAAGAAAACTGAATTCAGAGAAAAGGATGAACAAAAATGTAAAATTCTGAAATGGGGTTTTGGGATTTCAAGATCATAAATGAGAAACCATACAAATGAATAGTAAAAATTTAAAAAATTGAGTAAACAATACCCACCTTAGAAGCAAGAAGAAGATTCAGAGTACACGGACAATCAGCTGAATTACTTGACCAAAAATTGCCGTTTTTTGCGTACTTTTTTTTGGGTTTGTACTTTGTGTTTGTGTTGTGTTTATGGTTTGGAATTTGGGTTTTGGGTTTGACTCTTTAGATAGGAAAAGTTCAAAGTTGGGCACAAAAAGTCGTCTTCTTGAAATGTATATCAGTTTAAGGAGCCGAAGAATTGCCCGCCGTACTTATTTTTCTATATAAAAATCTGTCTCTATTGGAGTATGGTCACCGTCGGTCTACGGGAGGATACTTTTCTTTACCATTATACCCTTTTTCGAATATCTATCTAGCGTTTGATCATATATTTTTGGTCGAGTTTTGAAAATTTATCTTTAAAAGGAAAGTTATACTCCCTTCGTTTCATAAAGAATGACCTAGTTTGACTTGGCACGGAGTATAAGTGTGGCACGGAGTATAAGAGTATAAAGAAATTTTAAATCTTGTGATCCTAAATTAAAGTTATGTGAAATGTATAAAATTATCCTTTGATCTTGTGGTCTTAAATATGCTACGTGAAAAGTTGTTACCAAAAAAAGAAAGAGGTCATTCTTTTTTAAACATACTAAAAAAAAAATCATTCTTTTTTAAACGGAAAGAGTAATAAATAAGGTCAAACAAAACGACTCCTTAATTTTTACTTAGAAATAATCTCTTTCTATAATCTGGAATATTTTAATCTTGAAAAAAGAGATCTTATCGTTGAGGATGAATAAGATGTGTTGGATGACAAGAATTTTTTAAGGTTAATTAAATAATCGAACGATCGCGGAAATGATTGAGCAAAAATATTAAGATATAGTGTAAGATTATTCTGTAACGTGATATTAAATTTAATTTTTTTTTTGAAAGTTTGATTGTAAAAGGTATTCATAACTTGAAAACAAAAGGTAGAATAATAACTTCGTTCTCTTGATATTTAGTTTTCAATCCTCGAGATATAT
The DNA here is from genome assembly GCA_022817965.1 of Solanum lycopersicoides. Taxonomy (NCBI): domain Eukaryota; kingdom Viridiplantae; phylum Streptophyta; class Magnoliopsida; order Solanales; family Solanaceae; genus Solanum; species Solanum lycopersicoides. Next base: position 93,762,811 of record CM040621.1, on the reverse strand, counting down.
TATCAATAATATAATTGACTTTAATTAATTAATTAAATATATACCATTGATTCCTTAATATAGAAAATTTGTTATAATTCATAATAAATGAGTAACTTTTTTTTGACTTCTACAATAATAAAGTCTTTAATTTTTATTATTGTTCATTCAATCTTGTTTAGTTTTATTTAAGCTCGTTTTTGTTCAAATTTTCATGAAGAGAAAGAAGTGATTCACCAACTACTATATTTATAGATCCTACCAAATTATTAATAACAACATATAAAGTAATATTATATGTTTAATGTCAAGAAACAAGAAGGGTAAGTATAGAAAAAATTGACTTTGTACGTTTAAAATATAATGTATCAAAAAACTATATAGTAGCTTAATTATTAACTCAATTCAGTAAACTTCATTATCATTTATTCAAATTAAAATAAATTAAATCACTATCTATGAATTATGATATTGCAGTTTCTACTATGAATACGTAATGTAGGAATTTTATAATCTAATTCAAATAAAGAAGGTTTTGTATGTTTTTGACCTAAGTATATATTATTAGTAATTGTACTAATAAGCACCGATCACCATCATTATTTCTCCATCGTCGTAATAATTTACTCGTATTTGCTATTTACATTAATTCAATAAATAGTAAAACACGTAAAAATATTTTTTTAATTTACATTCTTATTGCTTAACTATAACTAATTAATATATCTCACCTAAACTTTGACTTAATTAATCTCGTGACAAATAATGTAACCTTGTGTAAATATCAGTGCAATTAATTTTTACCATTCATCTCCTTTGGTCAAACTGATCTTATCATTTACCTTTTGGTATATATAGGTTAATAAAATTAGGATATAACTTCGATATAAAATATGTGTTTATTTTATTTTCAGTATGATTTTTTAGCTTTATATTTGTTATATACATCTAAGTATGTAATGTTTGAATCATCTTTAAGACTTTCGCAATAAATTATAATGAATATATTATTAATTATTATAATTATAAAATATACAAGTTCATTGTTTTGATATTTTGTGACTTATGAATTCTTTAAACTTAATATATATATACTTTTTGCATTCCAAATTTTGGAACGTCTAGAAGTTAAATTAGAATATGCTTTTGGATGTGTTTATACAAAATCATTCATATTAAAATAAGCTCTACACCAATGACTTTTGACCCTTTTAACGCGTGATTTTAACTTTAACGTGTATGTATTAAGTTAATTTTATTTCAATATATTGCAATTGGATTTTTATATCATGTGTGTTTTGGTACAAATTGATCTTTAAATAAGCTTTTTATATATGACTTTTAATTTATTTATATGTATGTTATCTTTTGAGAGCCTTAGAGTAATGATAAAATTATTTCTGTATGATTTATAGATCACGAGTTTAAACCCCGAAATCAACTATCATATGTTGCATACTTCATACTCAAAGGGGGGGGGGGGCTTTGCTCGAACTTTGTAAGAATATAAATGATCAGCAACTTTCACATATAACAAACATAAAAATAATTTGTAAGCTATAGTTTGCATAATTACACTCCATAACAAATTTTATGTTTGCTATGGATCTTTAGATTTGCATAATTCGTTAGATACGTCAAATTTTATACAAGTTATTCAGTTTGTATAAATTCATTTATAAATTATAATTTGTATAATAAGATATGTATTTGTATAATTATAAGTGTATAAGATAAAAATATATGTATTTGTATTTCTATATATACTTCTCTCTCACTTTAAAACACATTTTATATATTTTATACTGAAATATATAAAATGGTTAATTGTATATGAATCAGATGACAAAGAAAGGGGTTGTTTGGTGTCAATTACAAATAAAATAAACTATGACTATAATATTTAGTTTGAATTATAATTTTCTTAAATGTACTGAATTGTCTTTTTATATTTCAGAATGTTTGGAAATTAAATACTAAAAATAAAATAGTTAATTAGATAATTTTTTTGCTACTACTCCATCATGATTCATGACTAATGAGAGCTAAATAAGCCAAAATTATAAAAACACAAATTCAGGCATGCTTAATCCACTAGATAAGAAGGCTCCAAAATAATCCCTTTTTTTCTTCCTAATTTTCATCATTAATAACATTTAATTGTCAATTAATTATATTAAAAATTCTGTAACAAAACCACTAAGCAAAAGACAAACATAAGCATAACAAGTGTGAGGTCATAATAGTCACTTTTGACCAAAATAAAATGAAATTTTATTATACTTTGTGTAGGGCCCACCTGATTTTGACCCCACAGACAAGATTATTGTATTTAAGCCTTTGTATTAAAAAATTAAATGATATGAATGGTATACATTGCAAAGTTACAAATTACAAAAATAATATACATATTTTAATTTAAATTCCATAACATTATTTAAAAAGGTTGATCTAATAGAACACACCTCTAATTGATGCAAGACAAAAAGTTACTTTAATGGATCTATAAATCTGAGCGCTATATACATATTATTTTTTTATATTATAACTTTTTTTTTTAATTATATATAAATATTTTTAAAATAATATTTTATTTATGGACTTACCAAAACACTTATCTTTGCAATTCATCAAAAATCACCATTTATGTTAAAAAATAAATAAAATTTCTTATCCTACATCTAGTGACGACTTTATATTACAAATTTCAAATAATTTCATTTTAATTTTTTTTATGTCTAGTGGAACGTTGACTCCTAAAGTTGAAGAATAAGAAAAGACAAAGTCAACTGTAGTTTTTTTTTTTTTAATAGTCAATGCATTGAGGTCGATTAAAGGACACGTCGGAGATTATTATTGGCTGGGTCAAATTACATTAAATAACTTTTCAACTATATGCAACGCAGGCATCTACGAAGTTCACACCTTTGAAAAAATAACTTATTAAAATTTCCGCACAAAATCTGATTTTTAATTAATAAGAAAATTGCACGCTCTGAATGTGTATACATTTGGGTATTGCACTAGTATATATATTTGATACGTTACATAAGACTGTTTTTATTGGGAACAATTCGGAATTGTAATACACAAATAATGATTCAAGTATATTTAAAATAAAAGATGATCGTGAAATTTTTAGTGACCAGTGAATAAATGGAGAAAAGACATAAAAAAATCTCGACTTGAATGCCCTCCTAGCAATGACATTAGTAACCACAATTATTAAGTCCATAGTGAGAATAAGAGTTATTGAATAGATAGCTTGCGAGTGTCATTCTATCTTGTGAACTAATCGAAATCGAAAATGAAAAGAAAAACATACGTTTCGACAAATGGTTGGGGCAATAAGGATGACGATGAGCTAGGACAAGTTTGAAATTCACTATCATTTTATGCTTGGAGAAGCGAATCCCTTTGTCAGTTTGAGATCTTGAGAATGGATCAAGAAAATCACGATGTTCCGCCATCCAATTCAATAAATATTTTCTTTTTTCCTAAATGTTAATTCTGCAATTATTTAGTCTTGTTTTAGTTTTAGGAGGGATACATACCATTATCCATTCTATACTTAATAATACCTAATCACGTCAAATGTTTATATTTGTATTAGTGTCTTAAAAGTAAAGAAAGTCAGCTGTTTTATCTGTTTATCAAGTAATCAACTTTATGGTCTAATTCATTGTCACTAATTTTGCTTAGTTTTGTTTTTATCAATCGTGATGATCTTCTTTTATATATTGTCTAAATTCATTGTCTAAATTCACCGACATTGTCATCATGAAAAGACCTAACTTTCTTAAAGTACAGACAGCCTTCTTCAAAGTCATACTTTTATTGAAATTATATATTCATCAAATGGTGATCCTACAAATGTACCTAAATTTTTCCCAAGGGGTACTAATATGTTTTCACAATTCAAAGTTATTGAGATTTGATTTAAGAGAACACTTTTTACTCTATGAATGAAGAGATACAGTTTGCTTACACCTTTTAAGGGTAACACATACCGGTGTATAAAAATCGAATCGAAAAAAATGATACCCTTCCTAATTATTAAATATTAATAATTTAATATATAATAAAACATTATAACTATATTAAATTATTAGTACTTTACCAACTTCACGTTAGGCCGCTTATTAGTTTATACTAGTTACCTAAAACCTAAAGATTAAAGTAAGGGATTCACAATGGTAGCTATTTGATTTTAGTTTTAGTATTATTGGACTAGTTTATATTTGTTTTAGTTTATAATTGTAAGTTGTAGCATTTTGCATGTTTGTAAAGATCCGTAATTTGATTAACATAGAAAATTTTATACTATGTTTTGGTGATAACATGTACTATATAGCCTTCGTACTATATTTCTCTTATTGATACAATTTCTCATTATCTTTCTTATTTCACTATATCAAAGTATTTAGAAAATTGAGAAGACATATTTTACAAATATTTACTTAATAAGTTAATCGATAAACCAAACCAATAATGATCAAAAATCGATAAATAAAAAACCGATAAATAATATCTTATTAATTTCTTATTGAGTTAGCATATTTATAAACCAAAAACCAAACCGATAATACATAAAACCGAACCAAATCAATCGATACACACTCCTAATAACACACACCTTACATTATCCAGTCTAAGGGTAACACACACCTTACATTTTCCGGACTTAGATGTCCTGCTCCTGCTTAGGGTCAACATTCCCTTCACGGTTAATTTCCTTTAAAAAATGTTGATTTGCTGTTTAATTTGACTTTTTGACGAATCAATGTTGAGTTGGAAATATGATCCAACACGAGGTGCTTTTTTTTGCAAACCAAAAAATTGGATATGACTCGAGGAAAACAAGAATAAGATAATTCAGACTTTTGTGAAGTGAAATTGCGAAAGATTGATTGTATCATAGAATTTTTTATTGAACCAAATCAATTAAATGGAAAAATCGAGCATTCAGAATGAGTAGGAGGTTGGTATTCCTTTCACGAATTATCGGATAATATTTTGAATCATCATTATGCTCGATTCCACTATAAATATAACAAATTTAAAACGTAAATTCAAATATCTCATCAGTTAGGCAGACAAGGCTACCATATGCAACTACATTTGATTTGTATCTTGATAAAATAATTTCTAACACAAGGAGCATGTTTAATTATTTCAATTTCTAACATTAGGCTAGCCTCTATAATATTGAGATATAGATTATACTTGTAGCAATTTTCACTAGTATAGTTGATACAGTACATTCTAAGTAGTGTTTCAATAACACACAATTTAGATTCAAGTCAATAATTAAGCCTGAAGATTTTGAATCCAACAGAGAAAACAAAGATAAGAGGAAAACTCGAGCATTCAGAATGAGTAGGAGGTTGGTATTCCTTTCATGAACAAATCGGTAAATATTTTGAATCATCATTATGCTCAATCCAACCATACATATATCAAATTTAAACTAAATACAGCAAAGTTCTTCTTCATCTAATATAAATAAAATAAAGGACCATCAGAAAATTCGGATGTTTCATCAGTTAGGCACACAAAAGTACCTCAGATGACCATCGTGAGAATATTAATCCAAAAATCATCATACGGTATCACCAAGTTCACAAACATACACAGACGTTAACCCTACCTCGTGAAAATAGTGAGTTCAACAATACTACTTAATGTATAATTAAAATGTTTCCCTCGAAGATATCGTAGCAGGTTTATCAAATAAGCCCACTATAATTTCAACAAGAGGAATATTGATATAGGGTTCTGCATTCATCCCTAAGGCTTAAGTTGCCAAAGAGTCAAACTTCAGACCCTTACTTTTCTAATTCACCTAAATTTATGATTTATTATGAACGATTAAAAAGCACTCAGAATGAAAAGGACTAATTGTTAATTTTTTATGATATCAATGACCTTTCGATCTCATGAACATTTATCCTCATCGTGCGAAGAAGAATACAGAGAGTTATAAAACATATACAAACAGTTCAAAATTGCAAATAAGAGTTGAAAAGTAATAGAAAAAAGGCAAGCATTCAGAATGAGTAGGAGGTTGGTATTCCTTTCATGAATTATCGGAACAAATTTTGCATCATCATTATGCTTGCTCTGTAAGATCACAAATTTCAATTTGGATTTTTTCACAGTAATTGAATATTTCTATAACATAAAAAGGAAGAAGAAACCATCAGAAAAATTGGATCTATCATCAGTTAGGTACATGAATGTACCTCAGACGACCGTCGTGAGAATATTATCCAAAAATCATCAAGCGGCTTCATATATTCACAGAAATAAAATTGAATCAAAACAAAAATACATGAAAATCAAACAAATACAGAGCATTTTCAACCTCTGATACTCAAATACTCATAATTTCCACCATTGATAAACTCTGTTAATCAGAGGGCGACTGGAGGAGAAGAAGAACGGCCTATTATATTTATAGAATCGGAATGCATTAGGGTTTCCATGGCTGCTTACAAGTTAAACCTCGAATGTTCTTTCTGGGCTTTGATAGATGGGTTCCAATGGCCCATGAACTCGAAAAATAGGTAGCAGGTGCATGGATAACCGATTTGATGAGTAGTATTTAAGTCATGGCCTGTTTTTCCATCGTTTTGTGTTATTTAAGTTATAGCCAGAGTATACCAAGTGAATACAAAATAATGCCCCTATATAAAGTGTGATAATACTCGATAACTGTGTTATGTTAATCATTGTATGTCATACATTCCTAGGACATCTTTTCAGTAATCGGGTTATATGATGTTTAATTACTTTTATTTGGTTCTTCTCGATCTATCTTTATCCCTCTTCACTTGGTCAAAAGTAGAGTCGAAGCTATGTACGGACCTCATTCGATCAAAAGTTACTTGATTTATATATGATTTAAAAATATTTTTAATGTGTAGTAAATATTGGACCTTGTTTTTTTTTTGTGTGTGTTTTCGTATTCATGTTTAGAACTTCGTTAGTGAAATTCTTGACCCGCCATAGACTACAATCAACATCTCACACCTCTATATATTGGTGTATCCTCATGACTTCACTTCATATACTCAAATCATTCTAATTTGCTTCTCTTATCTTGTATGTCATAGATGTTATTCCACCATACATGTATAACTTTGGTTCTTATCCTATCTCTATTACTATATTCACACACTCATCGGACACATCCTAATCTCTATTATCTTCATCCGTTGAATGTAAACGTTTATTATTAGCCAACGTTCTATTCCGTACAAGAAAACATATCTAACCATCACTACACGGAGAAAGAAAATATATTTTAAAATTACATAGGAGTGATATAATTAACATAGTGTACAAACAATAGTTATAATGATAATTCACATAAACAAATACTTATCAAGTGAATCCCCCTCCTCAAGGTCACTTCAATCAGGGGCGGACCCACATTGGGTCCAGGGTGTTCACCCAAACACCCTCGGTAAAAAAATACACGATATATATAAGGTAAATTTTCGGTATTTTTGTAGATGTATATATTTTGAACCCCCTCAATAACAGTTAAATGTAGATGGCTCAATGGCAAGAACCCTAAATATTAAGCTGCATGCCCCAGGTTCAAATCCCATTAACAACGTTTTTATTTTTCGAACCTCCTGAACGAAAATCCTGGATCCGCCACTGACTTCAATAGACCATATAATTAATAGAACTCTGTGTAGCATTCTTACCCTATTTATGAAGCTACCAGAATGTGTAGCAAATCCTTATTGAAGAACAAGGTACTCATTTTTTAGCAATACAAGGATCCAAGAAACTAACAAACAACCAATCCTCCTTTGTGCAATTTTCTTTTGATAATGTCGAATGTTGTATTGAAACAAATAAAACAAGAGTAGCATCTAACAAACTAGTTTCTTCATCAATGTATAAAAACTTAATAAAATTTGGTAACATGAATATAGTTACTAAATGTGAAAGCGATTATGTAGTCATATCTATTACGAATGTAAAGCATTAGCTTATAATATACTAATGTTATCTTTCTCAAAAAATAATTAATAATAAACAAAAAAAGAAGTTTTCAAAATTATTTGTAATTTAAATAAATATAATTAAAACTTGAAACTGAACGACGATATATAAATCATCCATGACAACTAGGTAAGCTTTTCCTCGTGCTGTCAATTTCCCTCATATCATAATGACAAAATCAATTTGAGAGAGTTTCTTTAGACGAAAATGTACTATTGCAATCGCATTTGAAAATATTTACATAGAATTTAAATAGTTAGCTGAAAGGGGCTACCAGCTAAACTTTTCAAGAAAAATATAAGCCCAACGAATTATCAGACGGAGCCCGTATCCATCGGTATCGTTGCCGGATCAAAAGAAGCACCGATTAAACTCCGACGGCAACTAAAGCAATTTGTGTGAAATTCCGACGATTCCCCGCCATGGCGATCGACGCAGTCCCTCCACTCATCGCTGCACAGCTGAATTACATAGTCACTCACGCTCCATTCTCTGTTAAGGTCAATTTATATGCTTTTACTCAAAAAAATTAGGTCATTTGTATAAACTTGCTTATGGTTATTCACTGACAACGAACTTTGAAGCTTGTTTCAGGTAGAGAATATGTGTTCAGGAGGCAAAAACACTGGTTTGCTTGATCGATTCTCCTTAGTAATCCCCTTCTGCCTTGATTACATCAAATGTGAGTTACTTTTTAACTTTCTAATTTACATTTCTGTTGAAGGTTGCATAGTGAATTAGTCTAGCTGTACATAGTTTGATGTGTTAACAACCTGTATTGCGATGATGAAATTTGGGGTAGGGGATGTGATGTACAATGCTGTGTATCCGTTAGCAGCACCAGATGTTATATTTGGGGCGGAAGATGAAACGTTTCGACCTTATCATGCTGTTAGTGATGCTAGTGACTCAAAGTCATTGAAGAACCCTCTTATTGACTGGAATAATAGAGATCCGACTAGTCTTTTCACTCTGGTTCTGCAGCTGAGGTTGGGCATTTTCACTTTTCACATCATTAGTTTGTATACTGTGATTCACTTAAAGAGCATGCATTTTGAAGTGAGGAACATTTTCTGAAAAAAGAAGAGCTGAGATTAGTTTTTTGTGGTTGTTAGGGAGTTGTACAAGGCGTACCAAAAGAAAAGAGTTGAACAAGTTGATGATGACAGGTTGAAGTTTGAAATCAGCACAATGCTTTCCAGAGAGGTAAGCTTCTAGTTTGATCATCAAGTTGTTGTTTGGGTTAGATTATTCGTGTGCACTGGACACCTTTCAGTAGTAAGATGATCATTGTAATTTTATTGAGTTGTAAAATGGGGACTGTGTTGTGTAATCTAGCTCCAACATTTTTCCGAAGTTGTTAGCTTGTCATTAATTGAGTCTGTGGCTTCTGCTAATTCGCCTCCAATGTAAGTAGATTATATGGAATCAGGAGTTCCTCCCAATGGAGCTAGGTGTCCTATTGCATTGGTATTATCGGCATGATCGTGACAAACAACAAATTATACTTGATTCATTATAACTAATAAGTAAAAGGATACTTGTATTGAAAATCAAATCTTAGAGAGAATCTCAAAAAAATGGGAGTGTGTAAAGCATCTACTACAGGCATCTACATAGTTCTTGTAGAGAGACTCAAAACTGAGCTCTATAGATCCTTAAATTCTTGTTTGGAAATAATGGAGGGATTGTCAATTTTGAATACTTTGTAGCCATAGTTTCTTTACTGTCTAGAGTACATAAAGTCTCAGTATGTTATATATGCTTATGTTTCAGACCTACTGTTATGAGCTAAGTTGCTCGGACTCGGATGCGGGTGCCCGATACGGGTGAGGATCTAGAGGTTGGATCCTTCATGATGTGATTTTTAAGATTCGGGGATACATGTGCGGATCTAGAGGAGAATCCAGGAAGGAGATTAAACGAAAAGGAGTGACATAGAAATTTCTATATAAAAGGCATTCATTTTTCTTCAATTTCATCTTAGCTTTTGTATTGATTATCATAATCTATAAAACTGTCCAAGACTTTCCCCATTGATTTTGGTCAAGGTACCCAAAATTGGTTGACCAAATCGGACACGGACCCCACACCCGCACCGATGTCGTGTCGACACGGGTGCGGCACAGTGAAGAGTCCAAGCAACTTAGGTATGAGCATATATGGTCTAAGTTTCTCAGATTCTTCACTTTGGTTGCCGCACCCGTATCGTTACGACGTGGGTGTGGGATCCGTACCTGATTTAGTCAACTAATTTTGGGTACTTTGACCAAATTCGAGGCAGAAATTCGAGACAGATTTGATGATTTGTATAATCAAAACTAAGGTGAAATTGAAGAAAATGAAATACCTTGTATATATAAATATCTATTGCCACTCCCTTTCCTTTTATCTCCTTTCGGGATTCTCCTCATGTTTCCACATAATATCTCATAATTTAGGTTTTATAACTATATTTTTACATATTGGAATTATTTTAAGCCGAATTCCCGCACCCGTATACATACATGGATCCGAATCTTAAAATTTAGATTATAGAGGATGTGACCTCTAGATCCATACCCGTAATCGGACACCCATACCTGAGTCTGAGCAACTTTGTCTATCGTTGCTTTCTAAGGTGTATATCAAAATTTGTTGTTTTTTGACAATCGGCAGGTGGTTAACACTAGACCAAATTGATCTAGGTAGCATACATCATCCTGTGTGGTGAATTTTGAATATGTAGCTACAATTCAATTCTTACAGTGGATGGCCTATTGCTTATAGGTTTAGCTATTAAGATTATGTGTGATGGATTCATAGGGCTCATTTGAGTTCAAGAGTTAACTCTAATGTTGATGGTTTTCTTGCCTAATTTATTAGATTGAAAGACTCTATAGAGGGGAAGGGGTTTTAAAAGTGTGATTGCGGCTCCACCCCTCTCCTCCTCTAGTTATAATTTTTACTTAATTTGTACTTTCTATAACGAGCTTTAATTTATACTTCGTTCTGTTTTTGATTATTATGTTGCAGGGGATTGAAATGTCTTTGAGTTCAAATATTGATAAGGTACTCCACTGTCACTAACACCTGCATTTAATAATCCCCTTTCTGCTGTTATGGAAAGGATTATCCTGCGTAACGTTCGAATCTTGACTATATGGATGGTTTCTGTGCCATTAAATTGTAGTGTAGCCAGAAGAGGTTAAATTTGCTGTCCCACTGCTGGATTTGGATTTAAACAAAATGGTTGCGGGATCCACTTGGCGCCATCCACAGAAGATATACCTACAGGTCGGCTTTCTGAGGGATCTTTCTGTACATTGTGTATACTTGTCTGTATATATTACCAGAAGATGAAAATACTGATTAAATTTTAATATCTCCAACACAAATGAAATAGTTATATGGTTTGATTGTCAACGGAAACTAAGCCCTAGTCTCTCAAATCTATTTTAGTTTGCTTTCGTTAGTTTTAAAAGTAATAGCTATAATAATTAGAAGAATGAAAATCACATTTTAAATAAAATGTTTTTTCTTAAAGAATCATAGTAGTAGAAGATACTGATTGAAGGAGATTTAAGCATGGCATCATTTGAGGCATTATTTTTGCATTTCTTCCGGGGGGAAAATTAGGATGAATGAATGCAATACATCTTTTTTGTCATTTACTATTGAAGGATATTTAAGCATGGCATCATTTGAGGCATTAATTTTGCATATCTTCCGGGGAAAATTAGGATGAATGAATGCAATACATCTTTTTTGTCATTACTTGCTTTCATCTCATTCCTAAAGCTGCATCATTTAAGTGTTAAAACTGAAACTTTTTGTGGAGGTTAAATCAGTTCATTTGTTGGTTTAATTGTTTCTTCGGCTTGTAATTTATCATTGAGGCCAAATGAGTAATTTGTTTGTCTAATCATCTTTTGGCTTGTCATTTTTTCTTCCTTTCCCGGTTCTCTCTTGATTAACTTTACTAATGTGACAGGTTATATATCCAGTTGGCAGGAAATACTCCAGTGCTCCTTCTGCCCCACGTTTGAAATTGATATCTTCTCCTGAATTGAAGGCTGTTTTCTCAATTGATGATTTCAGGCTTCCTGCATGGTTGGATGGAATGTAAGTTCTGATTATTGCTGCAGAAGCAGGCAGCCTTGTCAACCCTTCTCCTATTTGAGGAACATTTTATTATGCTATCCTTTCCAACAAAATTGCGGTATCATTTTATGTTCATAACTCTTTTCTCTTTCTTCTTTTTAATTTCTAGGTGCATGGCTGAGTACCTTCCAACTTTAGAAGAGATGCTTGAATCACAGGTTAGTTACTAATCTCCATTGGGGTTAATGCCGAATTATTTTGTTAAAGTTCTCTTTCCTGTTTGTCCATTTGCTCTTGACAGATTAAAGATGCAGTTGCATCCATTGAAAGTAGAAGGAAGCTCATTATGTTATTAGCTCCTCTTTTTGGAAGGCCAGTGGAAGCAGATCCAGTATGCAATCTTAATTCTGTAGTAATTAGTATGTCCGCTGATAGATGACATGTTCAATGATCCTTTCTTCGTTTGTCAGCTTTTCTGCAGGAAGGCGACCTTTTTATCTTCCTCTGGGGTATTTACTTTTCTGGTACGGTAACTTAATGACTTGTAAGCAGACACACACATAGTAGAAATTTCTTTCCTGATGTGATTGCTTGGATGCATTTTATTATAATTATTTAAGGAATGTTCTCGGGAGGCTGAGTGCATAAATTTCAGTTTTTTGCTTCTCAAGAGGGGGGGGGGGGGAGGGGAGACTTTGATAGCTGAAGAACGATGGGAAATTGAGTAGACTTTCAAATGAATGCAAACACCTGATACAATGTAGTCCATACATCTATAAGAATAACTCAAAAACATAGACAAACAGGTCATGGTCTTACCTATAGTTGCAATTCGTTCAGCAAATGCGTTGCTCTTTTTTCTTCCATAAGATAAAGCTTTGTTTGACATGCTGACTGGAGATCATGTTCCCTTGATTGATTAGCTTTGCTTGTGCTGCTTATATCTAAATGTTATTGATGAGCGATTATTAGTAGATAAATCTTATAATATCCTTGATATTTTAGGTTCATGTTGCCATCCCACTTCAGTTCCCTAAGCAGCAGCCAAGTTTGATGCTTCAGAGTTCCCAGGTAAAATAGTTTGTTTAGGTCCCCTTGAAATATATTGGTGCCTTCTTACCTTTACTATATTTTATTCTTCTTTTCTCCATGTACCTTTTTTTTTATTTGCTACACTTGAGCTGAGGGTGAAAACAACCTCTCTACCTCCACGAGGTTGGGGTATGGTGTGCATACACTCTACTCTTTGCAGACTTCACTTGTGGGATTTCACTGGTTATGTTGTTGATCTTGTTGTTCATAATGTGACAGGATTTTAGATATTTTGGTATGGTTGTTTGTAATACTCGAGCGTCTTTTAGTTTGCCTTGATGAACATGTAATATTTAGGCATAAAACCTTTTTGTGAAAAAAATGTAGTGGTTATGCCCCCAATTCTTGCCCGCCATTCTGTGATAGGAGTGGCATACTTCTCAGCTTTTGCCCTTCCACTCATCTGTTTGTGCTTGCTCTGTGCGAAAACTTTTGATGGTGCTATCACTTGATTCACTAACCCCAACTTGATTGGTATCGAGGTGTAGTAGTAGTTGTTGTAGTATCAATTGACTCGGTGCTCATATCTGTGCATTGGCATATTTGTATAGCACTTTAATTCTCAAGGTCTGCCCATCAAGTCTCCAGTCACTACTGAATACCCGTGGAGTCCCAGATGGGAAACATCAGATATGGCTGAGCGGATCTTGTAAGTTTCCAACTGTTGCTGCTTGTATGAAGAAAAAGGTTGCTATTTGTGTCACTAACACTACTTTCTGAAATCAAATTTTGCAGTGATTTCATTGTGGAAGAATGCTTGAATTTCAAGAAATACTGCAACGAATCCATGCTTCAAAATCGATGAAAGCAGCTGTTACAAGAATTCGTTTGTTCTACATTTTGGTGATGTCCTGTATTGAAGTCTTTAGCTGTTGATCTTTGTATTGTAATGTTTCTTGATGTGCATAAGAAAGACCCCAAAAGAACGTATAAACTTCCTAATTTCGTATGTTTTTCTAAACTCTATTTTAGCAACATTTTCTGTGATTCTCGTCTGTTGTTGTAATGAATAGGCTTTTATGATAAAAGTTATGTTGCGTGGACTCTCCGAAACAAGAGCCACACCCCAATGCCGGATCCAAAATGCACTACTTCTGGAGTTTTCCTCAGAGTCGGAGCAACATAGGATACAAGTCTGTGTTATATTCATGCCCTTATCAGTCTCTTTCAAACAAATGGAAAAACTTTACAGATCCTCTGAATAAAGTATCTCTTGAACATTATAAAAAAGGCAAACAAGTAGAAGCAATTTTATTACCTTTTTAGTCATTTTGTTTGTTCTGGATTCTCATAGTCACATTTCGATAGATAGTCTTAAAACAGATTTTTGGCTGATCATGACTATTGGTGAAGTCAAAACACATTCAAAGTACTTTGTGTCGAAAGAAATGAATTCAGTTAATATTTGTGGAATCTTTTTAGATCAGTTTTATGTGGATGAGCTCAAGCATTGAAGTGTACCATTAGTCAGATCTAAAACTCTGCTGTTGTCCCCATCTAGTACAATAGTTGGAGTTGGCATCTCATAAATAAAAAAACATAGTGAAAATAATATTAGGTGGTGATCACGATAGGATACTTGATAAAAAATATTGCAAGTAGACAAACCTTGTAGTAATTGAGACAAAATATCAGTAGCTGTCAACACCACAAATATCATAAATACCTCACTGGCTGTGGGGTTTGTGCTCGTGAAAAAACTTATATATTAGTTTTAAAAAAGAAACATAGCCACGTGAATGAAATAATGGAGGTGAAAACAGTAATGAAATGACAATAATTGAGTTCTTGATCCAAATGATTGTTTAAGTTTCCAAATTGTTTCTAGTAATTAAACACAAAATATTCTTCAACACTTTCATCCACTTTTTGACAAAATTTGATTGGATCTACAACGACTAGAACTAGTTTGGAGGCTTTTAAAGGTTTTTTTTTGTGTTAAGTGATTACAATAAGGTTAATAAATAGAGTAATTCAAATCAAAGCAAAAATAGAAAAAGATCAAGTTGAATAGAGAACTTGATCACGATTCAAACATTTTACCATATATATGAGGAGCTACATGAAGGATAATAAGACAATTTGATGCTCAACATGGTTATAATTCGAACTGTTCGAAATCGGTCCTGCAGTGTGTCATTTAAACTTAATTGAAGTTTCAATGCGTGCATCAAATCTTGATTGAAAAATCAAAAAAATTATATTTTATTTGTGATATTATATATAAATTTGAATTATATAATGTTAATAACTACCCATTTTCATCCGGTCTTATTTATCTTTTTAGAATCTTTTTATATTTAATGACTACGCTAAATGTATAATAAAAGCGTTGAATTTGACTGAACTAAACAAAGAAACATATTTAGTATTATTACATTTCAACTCAATAACTCAAATGGTCAATGAATTCAAATCCCAAAATTAACAAATGTCTCTATATGCGTTATCACTTATCCGTCTTTTAAGATTTTGTTCATCTCCTTAAAAAAATACATTTAATTTAATTCCTTTAATTATAAATCTTTCTCATAACATCTTATTTTTAATCAAATTATTCTACATTTACTAAAAATAAACATTTTTTTTTAAAGAAAAGAAAATACTTATTTGAGATGATAAAAGAGAGATATTTAATTAAATTAAATTAATTTATTGTGCGTTAAGAAGAGAACAAAAAGAAAATAATGGATGCCAAAAATATCGGTGGTGAAAATCGTGGGACCCATATTCTTCTCACCCTATAATGTAGGGTCCATCAGTTATTGCGTGTTTATGTATTCCCGCCTCTCTCCCCATTACCACTAGAAATATCACTCTCTTTCCCATTTCTCCCTTCATCTTCATCTCTTCCTCTTCTTCTTCTCTCTCTCATTCTCTCATCAATTTTTTTTTCACCAAAAAAACTAAGAGAAAATGAGAGAAATCCTTCACATTCAAGGAGGACAATGTGGAAACCAAATCGGTTCCAAATTCTGGGAAGTTATCTGTGATGAACACGGTGTTGATCCTACCGGACGTTACAAAGGAACCGCCGCTGAGTCCGATCTTCAGCTTGAACGTATCAATGTTTATTTCAATGAAGCTTCTGGTGGACGTTATGTTCCTAGGGCGGTTTTGATGGATCTAGAGCCTGGTACTATGGATAGTATCAGATCTGGTCCCTATGGACAGATCTTCCGTCCTGATAACTTTGTGTTTGGACAGTCTGGTGCTGGGAATAACTGGGCCAAAGGTCATTATACTGAAGGCGCTGAGTTGATTGATGCTGTTCTAGATGTTGTTCGTAAAGAAGCGGAGAATTGTGATTGCTTGCAAGGTTTTGTTCATTTCCTCTATGAATGTGCCTGTTGCCTTTAGTTTCTGTTTTCGTTTTCATTGCGAATTGCTTACTTATTCTTCCGATTGGTAGTTGAGAGTGCATATATTAGATCTCTTTCTTATTGTCATTCCAAATCCTATGCTAATTGGCCCGATGTATGAGTTTATAGTTGACAGTGCCTTTAGTTTCTGTTTTCGATTTTATTGCTAATTGTGTACTTATTCTTCCTATTGGTAGTTAACAAGTGCCTATACTAGATCTCTTCCTCATTTTCATTTCAAATCCTATGCTAATTGGTCCGATGTATGTGCTTATAGTTGACATAGCCTAGATTTAACCGAATTTGATCTTGTTTTATTTTGTTCTTGATGCTTGTTTGTTGTTTCTATGAATGTACCTACGGTAGCATAGTCGGTCATATACAGATCTCTTTTACTCATTCGTAATCGTATGATCTATGATGAAAATGCCTATATTTGCTGTTAACAAATTGTCTGACTCAGGGTAGAAATAATGCTGATGCGCATGTGCACATTTGAATGTTCATATAAAGCCTGAATCTCATAGAGCACACAAATGAGTGGAATAAAATTGTATAGTCTAGCAGAAGGATAAATTTAACTTTCTCATCATGCATCTCACAAGAAGTCATACTCTCTTAGAGTTCATGATCGAGTACTGAGATTTATGATGTGTCTGGATCTAACTTATGGTAATATTAGTCAATCGTCTTGTGTTTCTTTTCCTTGTACTCTTGGAAATTTATCTAAGATCTTATTTATATTGTTTCTGTCTTGAAATTTCTGGACAAGTGATATCATCTAATTGAGGGGTGGTAGTTGATTGTTTTGTATTCTTTGTTTTATGGATCAGGATTCCAGGTTTGCCACTCACTTGGTGGAGGGACTGGATCTGGCATGGGAACACTTCTGATTTCCAAGGTTAGGGAGGAGTATCCAGACAGGATGATGCTCACATTCTCTGTTTTCCCTTCTCCAAAGGTGTCTGACACTGTTGTAGAACCATACAATGCCACACTGTCTGTGCACCAATTGGTGGAGAATGCTGATGAATGTATGGTCCTTGACAACGAAGCTCTATATGATATTTGTTTCAGAACTTTGAAGCTCACTACTCCAAGTTGTAAGTGTTTCTCTTTAGTGGTAACCAATAATATGATCTGCAAGTTTAAGTAAGCAAATGATTAATTTTGCCTATTTTCTCTTGTAGTTGGTGACTTGAACCATTTGATCTCTGCGACCATGAGTGGTGTTACTTGCTGTTTGAGATTCCCTGGTCAGCTGAACTCAGACCTGCGAAAATTGGCTGTGAATTTAATTCCCTTCCCACGTCTTCACTTCTTCATGGTGGGATTTGCTCCACTAACCTCACGTGGATCACAGCAATACATTTCCCTAACAGTACCAGAGCTTACTCAACAAATGTGGGATGCCAAGAACATGATGTGCGCAGCAGATCCCCGTCATGGACGTTACCTAACAGCTTCTGCCATGTTTAGGGGTAAGATGAGCACAAAGGAGGTAGATGAACAGATGATCAATGTGCAGAACAAGAACTCATCCTACTTTGTTGAATGGATCCCTAACAATGTCAAGTCTAGTGTGTGTGATATCCCACCAACTGGGCTGAAGATGGCATCCACATTTGTTGGCAATTCAACCTCCATTCAGGAGATGTTTAGAAGGGTGAGTGAGCAGTTTACTGCCATGTTCAGGCGTAAGGCTTTCTTGCATTGGTACACAGGTGAAGGAATGGATGAAATGGAGTTCACTGAAGCCGAGAGCAACATGAATGATTTGGTTGCAGAATATCAACAATACCAGGATGCTACAGCAGATGATGAGGAAGAGTATGATGATGATGAGGTTGCTGATGATCAATACCAATCCTAAAAACTTCTCTACATTTGATATATTGTTGGTTTGTTCAATTTCTGCCAAGTGAACTTGTTATGTTTCCTATTGTCTTCTCTTCATTTGAACTTTGTGTTTGGTTTGTTGAGAAATGAAATGTCTTTTATTGGTCTATATGAATATACTGTATTACAGTAGCTTCTTATACTTTGTTCGTGTTTTTTGCAGTTTCTGGATACCATTCTAGTATTAATATGCATCCGTACTCCCCAGCAGTTATTTTATTACACTTGATTTTACTGTTTGATTTTTTTCCCCTTAACTCTATTTGCATATTTACATGGAAGAAACATTTCATTTCTCTTTAACCTCTGATCCATAGCCAATTCTCAGTCCTTGTTATATTTAGCCCGTAATGTATACCCAATTCTCTTATATTTAAGGCATTTTTTCACCAATTATATCATTCGTGTTTCGAAAGAACAGCAAGGGGGTTTCATGAGCCTTCCTTGCCCTTAATGGTACTTTGACTCTAGTCATATGAATTTGGGCCAAAATACCCAATAAAAAAGTGACACAATGGAATTGATTAACTAATCAAAGTTTTTAAAGAAAAGTAGGAAAGGAAAATTACGTTCAGCTTCTGTCATCAGTTTCTTCCCCAAATTACATAGTAGTAAAACATGGCTACTTCATCCTCCCACCCCCATATTTTTTGAGGGGTGGACCCTTATCCCTTGTTTTTATTTCTAGTTATTCAATTCAGTTATACAATTTTTGATCGCTGAACGGGAGAACCAAAATATATCTGGATTGAAGAGTCTAATTAAAACAAGTTTTAATTATACTTCAGCTTCTCCCTTGCTTTTAAGAGTCTAAATAAAACAAGTATGAATTGAAGTACCAACATAAAAATTGAGATCAAATTAAAATATCTATCACTGTATTTGGCCTTCAATTATGACAAGTCGTACAACATAAACTGACGTTATGAAGTTAGATTCAAAAGACCTAATTAAACCTAAGTTCATTCAAATAAACTTCTTTAATACACATAATTGAAATCCAAGTGTAAGGCGACCATCAAATTACATCAACAAAAACAATATAACTTCGCCAACAAAGAAAAAAAAAAGCAACAAGTATAAGGTATGCATCAGAGTCATGGAAGTATTAGGAAAAAGCATCGCTCAAACTCCATTAAAGATTGAGCTTCTTATATCCTCAATAATATTGTCATCATCTGCATACCCCTTTGGCAATCAATTTTCAATCAAAATCTAAAAGAAAAAATGTCACCAAGAGAAAAGAAAGAAAATACACCAAACATATTTCATATAGCTAAGACAGAAATTTTAGTCACAAAGAAATAGAGCTGCTTGTTCTGAATGATTCTAGTGTTAATATATATAGCAGCAGTCACCAAACCCTAAACCTAGTTTTATGTGGACCTAGTTAATAGCCCAGTTTTAAAATTTGGGCCTATTAAGTATCTAAGTTACCTAGGACAGAACAAAATCAATAGAAGTACAGATATTTTGATTCATTCTGCCTTTATGCTCTGAATAGTACAAAGATCAACACGTCCAATAACTAGATATTCTTTAATATATTGATAAAACAACAACATGATAAGTGGTTACGTTTGAAGTGTGTGATCATCTAAAACGTACCGTCTTAATATTTAATTGTATTCGGGGGGTGTCCAAGCTAACTTTTGCACATCCAAAACATATGAAAAAAACTAATTTTGAATTTAAAATGTATTGACTACTAAATTACCAAAATGTCAGGTAAAATAATCCAATTGCTAAAAAAAAAAATCAAATTCCAAACCTAAATCCAGGGGAATATTTTGTTTATACGATCAATGAAAAGTATACATACATCATTATAGCTCATCAAGTTCTTTTTCCTTAACTAAACTAATGTACGATACAATTTCACTTAGCGACATGGAGAAAGCAACAAAAATAGAGCTTTGCTCGATTGGCCTTCCGTGTCGCTCACAAAAAATAATACTATCATTCTATGGAGGGATCAAAAATACAAAAATTACCTACTATCTCCTTCTTGGTGGTCTAATAAAACCAGATGAATTCTTAATTTCTATTCTTTTAATCCTCCTCTTCCTTCTAGCTTCAGCATACTGGGCCTTCCTTTCAACATTCATTCTATCGATATCGAACGGGTCCAATGCGAAAGCCTCTTCCACCTTAACATTCAGATCAGGAAGGCCCATTGGGCCTGGGCCCAACCCATTTGAGTACAAATGCTGGGCCTGTTGCAGCTGGCCCAATGGGTATTGAAATCTATGAAAAGCTTCTGATCTTGAAGCAACCTGATCCATAATGAACGGCTGTTGACGATTGGGCTCTATTCCAGGATTAGAGTAAAGTTGACCTAAATTAACACCACCCCCTTGGTAATTCACCATTCTTGTTACCTGTAATTAAAGACGTGGAAGATCACAAAATGTAACGAGAACAAGGAGGTTGTTAACCTGATGGCTAACAAGCGAACTTGAAAAATAGAGCAATAATATGTTATCATGAGTTAAATTATACACTTTTTGTCGTGTAAGCTAGTAATAAAACATCAAAAATAGAGTAATAATATGTTATCACGAGTTAAATTATACACTTTTTGTCGTGTAAGCTAGTAATAAAACATCAAAAATAGAGTAATAATATGTTATCACGAGTTAAATTATACACTTTTTGTCGTGTAAGCTAGTAATACAACATCAAAAATAGAGTAATAATATGTTATCACGAGTTAAATAGAGTAATTATACACTTCTTTCGTATGATTAGTGTAGCAAATGATCAATTTTGTGAACAAATTATGCAACCCCCCACCCCACCCCACCCCACCCAACCACAATCACAAATTTCAAATAAATGAGAAAATAATAAACATTTTTACCAAAAATAGAGATGAATATTTACCTCTTCTTTCATTGCTTTCAACTTCATATTATAAGCTTTTTGATTATTGTAGTAATTACGAACATTCTCCACTTCCTGTACAAATTCCATTTCCAGCAAAATAAATAAATAAAATATATCAAGAAAAAAAAAAGACAGAGGATAATTTAGGAAAAGAAAAGAAAATAAAAAACTAAATTTTTGTCAAAGGAATTTACAAACTTACCCCTGTAAGCGATTCTCTGCATTGAGATAATTGTTTTATTTTATCCATTAACTCCTCCCTCGTCTGCAAACCAATCAACAATTTTAAAACTCAAATCATTCACCAAATCCCCAATCATAATAATCAAAATTTATTCCAACAAGATATAAAATTCATTAGCCAAGGATCTTTCGAAAACAGTCGACTCTATTTGTGAGATTATACTGTGTATGTTATCATCGTTGTTGTTGTAACGAAGTTAAAATGTCATAAAACAAAAATTATCCGAAACAGGGGAGAAGGCATTGAAACTGGTTAATAGAGAGAAAAAGATACAGATATTGAAATCGATGAAAATAATTTTGAGAATTGTTATGAATTCATGAAGAAGAAGAGAGAGTTGAGAAAAATACCTTTCGTTTATAGCTTTTGCGAGAAGAATGTTTGGATTTTTCATCAGATTCACTTGGGGAAAATGAAAGAGGAGTAGCAGGGCTAGTAACTTCAGCTTTAATTTTAGGTTCAATTTCGTTTTCATCGATTTTCGAACTTCCTTGAATAGAACTTGATGAGTTGACGACGGGAGAAGAAGAAGAATCGATTCGTCGATTAGATCTCCTTTTCTTAGAACCCCAAATTACCGAACAATATTGTCTTCCTCTCACTAGATTTTCGAGATCGAGTAGAATTTCAACTACTTCAATTTCATCTTTAGATGGATTACGAAACAAATCACACAGTTCGTTCTGCTTGCTGTTTTTCATTCTGGTTGAATATTGCGGCAGTTTTGAAGAGTGAGAAAATTGAGAGAAAAACAGAGCAGAGGAAGAAGAAGAAGAAGAAGAAGAAGATGGAGAAGTGGTAAGGGGTTTGGTAATAAGGGGGAGAAATCCATGGAGTTTGTGGCTGATGACACGTGGCAAACAAATAGAGATGGGAGGGTTGTCTAGGGTTTATGCTTTGAGCCTCTCTTTTATTTATTCTTTTAATCATTTTTTTTAAAATTTTTTTTTTTCTTTTTTTGGGAATGAACCTACATATAGTAATGTAACTAACAAGTTATTTGAACAAAATAGAATTCCTTACTTCTGTAAATTCCCTTTTTCCTTATTTTTTCTTTTCATTTTTCATTCGAGGTTTGATACTCACTTAAGAATCTTTTCTCTCTCTTCATACTAAGGTTCAAAATCAAAATCTATAGTTAAGAGATGTACTTTCAAACATCCATTGCACTTCGTCTTTTAGTTATTTTCATCTCATATTAATTTTCATATTTTGCTATTCGATAATTTTTTGTAGTTTAATTGAATTACATTAATTCAATAGTTTATAATTACGATTTACATATTAAAATATATACGAAAAGTATTACTATGGTATCAATGTGATGAAAAGTTAATTACAATGTTGATCGATGCTTATTTAGTTTTACTCCCTAAAATAAAACATAACACATTATGAGGCATATATATAATACATTGTATTAATTATTTTGGTTAGTTTTCTTTTTTTTTTAAAAAATCACTCATAAAATTTTAACATTTTTCAAGAATGTATGTTTAAATACAAATATGCAATGTTTACTTTCAAATTCATTTCTTGAGCATTAAATCCAGAAAAGGAAATTCTTTAAATTTCAATCAAATCTATATCTAAGTGCCTATCATGAAGAAAAGTGTAGAATAGGTAAGGTCATAATTTTTTTACTTAACAAGAGGGAATGAGAAAGTAGTGCATATATCAAATCAATGGTATAACATGTACTTTTATACAAGTTTAATTACTTCATTATGATTATTGTTATTTTTTTTAGGATAAATAACTGAAATCTTACCTTTAAATTCTTTTATTAACATTATGTCCTATTCGTTTCACAAATTTTTAAAATCTCTCATTTTCACGCATTAGATTAATGTATCGACGCATCAAATTAATGTATCTCGCATATCAAATTAATATATCTCGCGCATTAAATTAGTGTATCATGTATAAAATATAATGTATCTTACTTAACGAGTAATGTATTAATGTATCAGTGCATATATTATTGTATCAGTTTAAGAGATTTCTGTAATTATAAACTTATAAGAGACAAATGATAATTTTACCTTAAAAGTATGTGATTTATGTTCTTTACACTATTTTTTAATCTCAATAGTTAATTAGGGGACTAATGTCATTTATTACTTAATTGGAATCAAAATAACTGAATAGCATTAGGACTATAATTAGAGGTTTTGGACTCAAGTCCTAAAATAAAGGAAATACTTTAAATAAAGGTGGAGCAAGATTTTAATTTTATAGATTTTGAAATTTTGAATAATTAAAAATAATAATATTAGTTCTACTTAATATGTAAATACATTTAATTTTTTTTAAAAAAAAAATACACTTCAAATTTGTATTTGAACTTCTATCTCTCCTAATTATTTTTCCTTTAATAGATGCACTGTAAAACCAAATGATTGGATATGTTCTTTTCACTTGGTTTATTCCGACAGACGTCTACACTAAATTCAACGCGCATTAGTTTTATTTTTAAATTATTGACAATTTTAAAAATATTTTTTACTTAATTAATTAAATTTTAAATATATTTTTAATCTTGCAATATAAGTAAAATAATCTTCTAAATTCTTATTAAATATAGAGATATTTTCAACACTTTTCTCAGAATTTTATTAAGAATTTCATGCTCTTATAAGATTTTGAAGTCACTTGACATCATATGGGAGAGCAAGATGTATCTAAATTTTGTTTAATAACTAAAATAGTACTTTTAAAACTATCAATAATTTTAATTAAAATTAATAATTTACGTCAAATTCGTGAATATTTTCCATGCTTGTCATATTTATTTTTGTTATAAATTTTCATCATTTTCAATTTTTTTTTCTTTTTCTTTTTAAGTGGCGTGTCAGAAAGTTTGGGGGATGAGGTAGGTGGAAGACTCAAAGACTACAGCCTGTTTCCAATCCCATCCAATAAAAGGCATACAGAGTGAAACAAGTCAAATTTTCACGTGCTACCAAAATTCTGAAAATACAGTATTAATATCTTTAATTTTTTACAGTTTTGGTTAAACATAAAAAATAATCTTTCAATTTTAATTTGTGCATCTAATTTGATTCAAAATTTAAGAAACAAATATTTTCTTTTTAATTTAAATGACATCATTTGATTTGAAATAAATTAATAAAGAAAATAATTTTTAAAGAAATTATGATCTAAAACATGTTGATCATTTGTATAGCTAGATAAATATGTAATTTCAAGTTAAGTTATTATTAATAATGGAAATGTGACATCATTTTTAGAACATAATTAATTAAAAAGTGTCACGTAATTATTTTTTTCTGTGATATTCGGATCAATTTTTACAACCTCGACTAATTGAACGAGATATCTGTTACACCAAGGCTAGCATAAATTAAAAAACTCTAAATATTTTTTGTCTCAATAAAATTAAATCCAAAATCTCATGATTCTCCACCAATTTATTAACTAGTCACACTTTAAATATGTGTCATATGAATGAGAACTAAAATATATAAAGTGAGTATATGAAAATGTTCTCTAATTATGTAATCATGTTGTAAAAAGTAAATGTAAAAGGTGCTTGTTGAATAAGTAAATATTGTAGTAATGAATCCAAAAGAAGTGAAGTGTAGAGACATAAATGTTGGAGTAAATAAGTAGGGATGTGTCAATTTTTCTATTCACTACTACAAGATATTTTACTTAATAATCATTGAGAAGAGCACATCCACAAATGCTACAATTTTGTCTTTATTTCATATTTTATTGTTATTGTCTCATCTTCAATAAATCTAAAC
This sequence comes from Solanum lycopersicoides, assembly GCA_022817965.1. NCBI lineage: Eukaryota > Viridiplantae > Streptophyta > Magnoliopsida > Solanales > Solanaceae > Solanum > Solanum lycopersicoides. The sequence continues at coordinate 93,737,465 of CM040621.1, read as the reverse complement.
ATTTTACCCAAGTTTTGGTTCTCTAAACTAAGTTTCTTTCTTAAACCATCTCTTTGAAGTACAAATTACATTAACTAAAATGTTATTACATCTATAGTATATAATCATTCATTTGATTTGAGCCCATAATAACAAATTGAGAATAAGATATTTTAGTAGTTTAGAATTTGTTATTTATGATATTTATGACAATTATTTAATTATGATTTTATTAGTTAAGAATATTTTCTAGTCCTAATTTAATTTAGTTTGTTAGTATTATAAATACGGTTGTAATATTGGTTAGTTATAAATTATTTTAATTTTATTACTTATATGAATTTACTTCATATATCTCTGCGAAAATTATTTCTTCGGTGTGGATAAAATGATACTTATTGGTAATTATAAAAATTAGTTTATAAAAGAAGGATCATTTTCAATCATATAATATAAATGCACGGATATTTTATAAAATAATCTTTACGAAAATTATTTGATTGGTGTGGATAAAGTGATACTTATTCGTAACCATAAAAACTAGTTCATAAAAAAAGAATTGTTATATATCATATAAGTAAATATAATTCGATGTAGGACTCTCTAATAATATCAATCATGTATCATTAATGAATTCTGATCCCTAATAGTTGCACAATTAACCGTGAATATTGAAGTCTACAATTTGAAATAATGGTTAATGTACAAAAATGTTCTTTAAATATTATGATTTGTGATAAATGGAGTAATATTTAATGTTTTATCCCATCAATCTGTCGAATTGTTCAATGATATAATGATAGTATACCTGAACTATTAATTTGTTTGTGAATTTTCTACATGAAATACTAGGTGGTTGAGTTTTTCTTTTTTGGGTCTAAATTATCACTAATTATATAGGTTTTATCATTCCAATAAGAAATGTAAATACCTTATTATTTAGTTATAAAACAAACTATGTTTTACAAAATTAAAAATAAAAAAAATTAGAAAACTGAACTTAGGGGGGGGTAGAGGGTTATAAGATAATTCAAGCATGGGATCAGATTGGTAAAATTGAGAGCGCCCAAATTGTCGTAACAGGCTGAGCCTGGACGCCCTTCTCGCATATTTTACTGCGAGTATTGACCACTCATCACATCCCGTTAAAACTTGCCTGAAGGATCATATTTTTGGTTATCATACATTCTTCATTATTTATTTTACCCAAGCAGCCCACAACTATCTTCCTTCTCCGATGTGGTACGTCATTTTAAATTCATTTTGCAGTTATATGTTCAGCAATCAAATGATAATATGGGATAGTTTACTCTTAATTCTATGTGAAATGAAATATTATATATTACTATCAAATAACCTTTGTGAAATAAGTATCGGTGGTCGAGTTGTAAGTACTTCTTTCGTTCTTAATTAGAAATATCGTTTTCAAGTATTAAATATCAAATCACCTTAGTTAAAAAGTGATTTATCCCCAATATGAAACATCCTGACATGAATCATTAATTTAGTGTCAGGTCACAATCAGGAGCGGAGCCAAGTAAGAACAACGGATTGACGAATAATAGATTATTGAATTGAAGGTTTCAAAAATTACACAGAGAAATTATATATGACCTTTTTTAAAACGTACAAGCCAAAAATATTGGTAATGTGAAGTTGCAAATTGCAACCATAGTCAAAATTATAGGTCCTCGTAGAGGCGCATCCAAAATTTTAAGTTTGTGAGTTGGACCAGAACCTTTTTTTCTTACTAGATATTGAATACATTCTTTATACAAATGAAGATGATCAATTGCATAATACAAATTATACAAAAATACAAGATAGAATTCTGTCCAACATGTAACTTCAAAGTTAGATCCGCCCTTTAATCTTCCTACAAAGGAAGATCCAATTGGTCATGCCTAGGCCAAAAAATCACCACAATGTTCCTATAGGCCAAATGTAGTAATCCACAAATAGGAAGAATGAGACAGAGCAAATACAAAACAGGGCTAGCTGAGTCTGGTAGCAAAATAGACCCCAAAGATGCAACACATAATGATCCAAACAACAACATAGAATAACAATGAACAACAACAATAACATAGGCACAATTCCTTGTAATTATACGTCGTCGTTGTGGAGAAAATCTTCTTTCTATGTCATGTAACATGGAATAAGCAAGAAAGCTTGTTATAGCACAATATATGGATTTAGGGTGTGTTTCAAATGGTGTATTGTCATGATTTTGGTACTTCAATAGAAGAAAGTTGAGTAGTGAGGTTAGTAGAGAAAAGATTGAATGGAGTGAATTTGCAATTTCTTGTGATTGAAAGAAATAGGAATTGTAGTAGCATATCATATTGAACAAGGAAATTGCTATGTTATAAGCCATACTTGTAGATCAAGAGCTAGAATTAGAAATACTTTGAGACTAGAAGAGAAAAAATGTGTGATTTATATATATAAGCATATGAATTATTTGGAAGGGGCGGGCACAGAATAACGATTACGAGTTTAACAGAATTTAATAGTTCTAACTCAAACTTTTGTATTTAACCGCCTTTGTGGGAAAATGGGCTAACTATCTAAAAAAAAGAGTTTAAAAAGGACATGGGGTTCAAAAGGGTAAAGACCACAAAGGACGTTGAAAATGTTTGGAAGATTTTAAGGGCTTTTTATAAAAATAAAAAAAATGATATATATTATAATAAGATACAATAAGTTTTGGGGAGTTGAGTTTAAAAGGTGCAAAGGGTCCAAAATGGATACACAATATTTGGTTGTAGTTGCTATTAAAGCTGAATGAAGCTTTTGCTTTGGTAATTTGGTTTAATTTAGTTGACTATATCAATACTTATACTAATTCATGTTTACACAAAAGTATGGCAAATAAAGATGGATCTAAAATTTAAATTATGAGTTCGAACTTTTAAAGTACTTGTTAAAATTAATTATATTTTTAAAAATATAAATTCAAAAATTAATACTTATTCATATTATAGTTATACTTTATACACAAATATTTATGCTCCGCTAAAATAATGAATTCGATCAAATCCATCACTTCTAAATTCCATTGTTTTTTTTTAAAAAATAAAAATTCACAATCACTATTTTTTATCATATACAATAATTCGTAAATCAACTACAAGGGCAGGGGCGGACCCAGTAAGTAAGTTGCGGGTGCTCGAGCACCCATTGACTCCAATTTTTTTTTTGTATATATATAAAGAGAGAAAATATGATAATCCATTATTAAAAACCTGGTTTACACATGGAAACAAGAGGCGCGCGAAGCACACTGGCAGGGTTCGCCCGCCCCATTCTTTTTTTTTCTTTTTCCAGCGAATTTTGCACCCTTTTTTTCTTTTCTTTTTTCATTTTTTTCTTTTTTTCTAATTAAGGGCTTCGTTTTTCAACCTTTTTTTCTTTTTTTAAAAAAACTTTTTCCTTTTTTTAGTTAAGGGCTTTTTTTTTTATTGAAGAGTTTGAGTTAGTATAGTTTATATTATGTGATTGCTAAAAGATTTATGTTAAAAAAATTGAGCACCCACAACCTTTAAATCCTGTATCCGCCACTATAAGGGAGATATAAGACTTTTTAGGAGAGGTAAAGAGAATGTTACGTGTGCGCAAAATATAGAGGACTTCATTGCTAAGCCCAAATACCAAATCAATCAAAATTCATTATAAGCTTTCACTCTTTTCAATTCGAATCAAATAAAAATTTCGATAATCAAACTTGATTTTTATAAAAAAACTTATATCAAAAGATTTAGATTTTAAAATTTATGAGCTATATATTAAAATATTTATGGTTTTGAAGTATACTATAGGTATATATTTAGTGATTTTTTCACAATTATACAATATTTAGTGTATTTCTCATTCTTTTATTATGAGTTTGTCATGTAGAGGATCACTTAAGGCAGATAGAAAATTAATTCCTTCAATAGCTCAAAAATTAGGAGATTGATTAAGCAAATATGACAAGCTCAATTAAAAAGATATTAACAATTGTTCACTAACCTTCTTTATGAGATATCACATGTTGCATCAATTCAATAACCAGACACATTATATTACTTTTTTTGTCATCTCACAAATGATAAATAAGCTAGAGATAGAGAGATAGTATAGTTAATTCTCTAGTGATAAAGATCAAAAGAGAAACTAATAAAATTATTATTTTTTATAATAATATTTCATTAATATTGACAGATTATTCATATATTATATTATAAATAATTTATAAATTGCAATATATCTCTTAAAAGTTTATAATTACAGATATCCCTCAAATTTATACATTAATGGAGGGTCCGAATACATTAATGATCAAAAAAATAAAGCGTTGATACATTAAAAAGAGGGCCGAATACATTAATAGCCATAAAATCAAAGTACTAATACATTAAAAAGAGGGTTGGATACATTAATGGAGGGTCCGGATACATTAATAGCCAAAACATAAAGCGCGGATACATTAAAAAGAGGATCGAATACATTAATGAAGGGTTGGATACATTAATGATATTTTTGACTTAAGAGAAAAATGAGGAATTTCGAAGATTTATGAAACTTATAAGGGATAATGGTAATAAGTAAATTAAAAGGTGAGATTTTTATAATTTTTCAATTTATAATAGTATTTCGCCAAAAAATATTGTTATAACAAGGTTTGACGGGTTGCCAAAGTTGTTGCTCCAGCAGTAAACTATTGCAAGGTGTTGGTGAATACTATTTGCTTCTTTAGGTGACTCTGGACCTTGAACAACTCCTGTTTATTTTTATATAAATAATAATAATAACAATTATAACAATAATAATAACAATAATAATAGCGGTTAAATCAAATGTAAGAAAATTGAAAGCATTATAGATGATAAATTAACCACAACCTGTTGGTAATCCTTTTTCCGCTGTATTGACTCAATAATTTCCTGCATATCTTGCTCCTACATAAAATCAACAAAAATTAATTAATTCGTATAAAATATTAACCATCCAATAAACAAATAACTAGGTTCAAGAGAATCTACCAACTATTAAAATTGTTCTATTTGTTGTATATTCTACAAACTAATTAATTTAGAGGAAATTAAAAATTAAAATTAAAATTAAAATCAACCACATGAAATATCTTATTTTTACCTTTAATTTTCCTTACCAAATAATTACACGGCGGCGAAACTAATAGCTTTAGCTCAAACTCAAAAAAAAATATTAGGGTTTTTTTACCCGTCTCATTCATGTTGAAGTAACGCCGTTACAGACTATATAAAACGATTTTGTAAGAATGTACATAAACGTACAATCCCTAAGTACTACAACAAAAACGTAAATTAAATTTAAACTGATTGTTTATCTTAAATATTCTTATAAGTTATACAAATAATAATTCGACAAAGAACACTAAGCATGAACAATATGATCGATCATTCAGCTAGGTTAAAGTTTAATTGCGTTAACCTTAGTATTATATGCAACGCTAAATTTCAAAATCTTCAAATTTCTCGCGGTGGAGGAGATGGAGAAGAATCAGGAGACGGTAATGGAGTTTGAGGATAATTAACGGCTGACCTCCGTCTTTTCCAGCCCCAAGCAATAAGCTGATCTACGCCATAAACGCGTAAATCAGCTATGAGCTCCGGTAAACTTAATAGAATATCCATAACTTCTCTTTCTAATTCCGTCATAGCAGCACATTGTGCTGCTATTTCACGTAATTCTTGATGAGTAGACATTAGAGAGACAAGGGACGGCTTTATTGTGTTATAGTTAGTATAAATATAAATATAAATATAAATATAAATATAAATATAGTCATATATTTATACTTTGTCTGTTTCAATTTATATGGTAATTTGACTAAGGGACTTGACTATAAGGTTTATATGATATAAGTTTGACTGAGTGATTAAAAAATATCTTAGAATAAAGTAGATATTTTAAAATTAAAGTTTTACTTAATATAAAAATAAAATGTTTTTTTTAATGGGCTATAACAAGTGTGTTGTATGAGGTAGACAAAGGGGGAGTATTGATTATTAGTGTTAATTAAGATATTTTTAATAAATTTTTTTCAATTATGTGCATATTTTTATTAAATTTCTATTTTTTAACAAATACGATTGACTTAATTATGATTGCATTTGTAGGTACTCAATCTGCACTGTTTTACTGATAAGGATTGTGATAGAGTGGTAAATACTTCTTTATTCTTAACTAAGAGGTATCGGATTCAATTCCAATACGAAGTTGCCTTTGTTAAAGAGATATTTACGTGAAACTTTTCGGCGTGAATCCAAATTTAATCGAACTTGTGGATAAAGGACACCGAACCAAGAAGCCCAAACAAATGAGCATTGTTTTCTACTTCTTAGTTTTGTATAATAGACTTCAATTTAAATTTTGTCTTTATAAGATTTTTCTCCAATCTTTCAGGAAGAATGTCCAAATAAATGAATATATATATATATATATATATATATATATATATATCCGTCCAAAGAAAAATCAAAATATATAAAGATTACACGATATAATTCTGAATTAATCAGGTCACGAAAATCGAAATAGAAAATGTGTGGAAAAAAAGCAAAAAATATTTATATATTTAACCTTTGTATCTATTAATTTGGAACAACATTTTGTTTTTGCGTATCACAAAACTATATAAATTGACCCCAGAGACAACAATCTAATCAATAGGTTTGAGATTCTAAGAGCCAATTTGGAGTGACTCAAAAAAGGTATTTTTAAGCTAAAAATAGAAAGTCAAACTTAAATAATTTTTAAGTTAAAAAATAAAAATTTAGGGGGCGGGGCAGGGAGGAGCCGTGTGTGTGTGCTGCTTTTGGTTTTTAACTTATTCTAATTTATTTTTTTGACTTGTTTTAAGTTATTTTTATATTTATCAAACACTTGTAAAAGTCAAAACTGACTTAAAAATAGATTTATAAACTTTTAAGTCAATTCAAATATCCTTTTAAAGTCTAACATTGAAAATAAATGGAAAATAACTATTTGACCTTTTAAATTAAGAAAGCAAGGTGAGAAACTGATTTGAAATAAATCAGAAGTAATCCAAAAAAGTGATCAATAAACATTATTTTTAATAAAGCTGATCGTCAAATAAACCAAACTGTTCAGTTGACACACTCATCCACTGTCTACAACTCAAATTTAATGAAAGAATTTGAACTAATAAAAAATTGAACTTCTTCTATATTGATTATATCATATCAAATGTTTAACTTAGAATTTTTCAACTATTCTAGTGCTTGCAGCAAGTCTCGCACCTATTTCTTTAAGGGGCAATGAAGTTTGAGATAACATTTTTTCAAAACTTAAGAGCCTGAAAAAACATAATGGAGAAAATGAAAGAACAAAAGTCAAATTAGACCAATGATTTTAGAATGGTTTTCTCCATAACTCAGAGTCTGGAATTGAAATGCATGTAACAGAGTATCTCATAGCTCATCAATGGCAAACTTTTACATAACAGATTTAGCCATGGCAAATTCTACTAGACGATGGCGACTTCTTGTTAATTTCTCATCTACAATTTCACTTAGCCATTAGAAACAATCAAGATGCTTTCTGTCTCTTTGTGCTTTTAAGAATTGAAATGAAATCATCATCTGAAGAATCGTCCTTAAGCTTCCGTTTCTTCGACTGCTGCTTTGATTTAGCTCCAGAATCTGGTGTTTTCTTTTTCTGCGTTGATGGCGTGGTTGAGGAGGATGTAACACTCTTCTTAATAGTAACAGACTCTGTGGTCTTTTTCACTGTCACAACCGTTTTCAGAGGTGAACCAAGCTTTAGCTGCTGGGCCTTCTTTTGTTTCTTCTCAAAAACTTTCTTCGCCAAGTCCTTGGGAAGCAAACCTGACTCCATCATCCAAATAGCTGCTAGTTCACTATCTGGCACTTGCTGATACAAGGATTCATAGAAAATCCTTAAAGGGTCTCTTTCCTCAGGAGCGTCTCTCTTCTGTCCAGGCAAATCATAAACTTTCTTTTCCTTCTTCTTCACAACGGTGTCTCCATTTTTTGTTCCTTTCTTCTTATCCTCATCCTCTTTCTTTACAACTTTTTTATCAGTTTTACTCGAACTTTTCTTTGACACGGGTGAAGGTTCTTCCTTCTTGGGCTTAACAATTTTTGGACTCTTTTTCGAAATGGGTTCTTCAAAATCATCATCTTTTTCTTCTTTCTTCATCTTAGCTTTTTTGAGAGGCTGAGATTTTGAAGCGGCATTGTTGTTAGGTTTCTTTTTGCTGTTAAAAAGAGACCCAATGCTTTCTCCGTCCTCACTTTCCACTTTCCTCACTGGCTTTGAGTCTTCAGACGACATTTTCTGGATTCAATTCGAAAAAATCAGCTGTAAAAATGGTGAAGTGTGAAGGGTTTCTCAACGAAGAAGAAGCTTTTAGTCTTCTGGTTAACTGGCTTTTTTGAAGTTGGAGACAATTGGGGTAATTTTGATTTTGGGCCTAAGACAGCATTCAGGTTCTCGGGTTTTAAGCCCAATAAGTGAAAAGCCCAATTTTTGGGTAAATGATCCATGATAGAGGCCCAATACAGAGGAAATGGGCTAAGAATCAGAAATATTAGATCATGATTCAACTACATATAAAGTACCGAACGCTAATTACATCATATTCTAAAAGTTTCCCGAATTACAATAATCTAGAATTTTCAGAACTCACGGATATTTCATTATTCGTCCATTACATAACGAAATATAATTGTAAACTAGATTCATATTGATTAGGTTTGAAATAATTGAGATTTGAGGTTATGTATCAACAATCATTTGTACCAGATATATTGTGCACAACAAAGTTGCGATGTATATAATAGAGATGGAATGATGTATGTGGATGTTAAGAGAGAAAGAAGGGAAAAAATGAGATTTTGAATGATCTAAGAAATTCTTAACTCATATTCCCTCTAGTTTGTGAAAGAATCTGCGGCGAAACTAGAAATTTTGTTAGCAATATTTAAAATTTTAATATATATCTTCAAGAAATTGACTTTGATCCATAGACCATATATACGATATTATTTCTTATATGCATGATATAAATTTGCCTATTAAAATGTCAAAGTTTTTTTTCTCTTTTTCACCAAATAGCAAAGATGTTGGATGAACCAAATGCAGTCCACCATCTCCATGTAGATGGTACTAGAATTCAATTATTGAATAGGTCCCTTTTTTAAAAAAAAACAAAAAAACTTTATGATTTAAAGTGGAAAAGATGTACATATTTGGTTCGTTATATATGTTTGAAACAACTTTAAGAAATTACTATTTGTCCCTTTTATTTTTAAAAATAAATATGCTAAAGTTTCCAGTTCATTCAAGAAAATGCAAAAGTTTTCATTTTTTTTTTAATTTTATGTCAGGTTAAACAATATTATATAAATTAGATCGAAGATAATATCAATATTGATTGAATGCAGTGACTTGGAGATTGCAAAACCAATAAGTATAAAACAATAATGTAAAGATTTCAATCAATTGTCTAAATCAAAACAATTCATTTCATTTCATCCACAAAATTATTAATAAGTGGCACAATTTAAGCTGCCTAACTCATTGTAATAATATTTTTCATTAAATTTTAGGCTAAAGTTTGTTCATTATTGGGACCTAGATTTTTCTCATGTACCTTGACTTATAATGCTTAACATTCAATTCTTTAGGGGTCAGTTTTGTTTGAGAACAAATCAGCCACATATTATAGTGTGAGAATTATAATAAGAGAATAAAGGAAGATGAAAAAAAGATGATAAATATTATACTTTACATTTTTTATAAGTTTTTTCTGCGATAAAATTATAAAAGCCGCCTTGTAATTAATTTTTTAAATCAAAATAATACGTTTGCATCCTTGCATGCATGCCATTTGTCATCAAATTTGTTGTTCAAATATACAAAATTAAGGCGAATAGTGATGAAATCAATCTTCAATTACCCTACATACGTATGATAAAATCTATTCAATTGAGGAAATAGTTTAAAACTTTAAATTTAATATTTTTTTATGCTTTTTTCCTAGTGGAAAAGGATCGAATTTTAGCCTCTCTTTCATTAGTGATACATCATATACATCCCATATAATTAATATCAAAATTTTGGTTTAAATTTATGTAAGTTTTTTATTAATATCAATAATTAAATGAGATAAATATAACTTTAAATTTATATCAAAGGACCTCTCTAATAATTTTATATACCCTAAAGTAAATACACCTTGTCTCATAGCACATAACACTATTTCGTTGAAATCTTTAATTTTCTAGTAAATAATGTGAGAATTAAAATATCCATTGATTGATTATAATGTGAGAATTATAAAAGGAGAATTAAAGAGGATGAAAAAAGATTTTATTCTCGTTATACTTTCCGCCTTTTGGAGGTAATCATAATTTTTTCTGCATCGATGTCTTTTTTTAGGTCAAATAAACACGGTGTACCTTTCTAGATAGATTTGTGATCATTCTTGCTACTATTCAGACGTACGAATTTAAGACAATTTAATTAAATATATTATTTTGATTCAATTATCTCTCAGAAATTATTAACAAAAATGTATAATAAAATTTACTTTAATATATATATATATATATATATATATATATATAGCTTTCCTAGTTGAGAACAGTTGAATTTTAGCCTCTTGAGCGGGTGTAATCTTTTGACTTCTAAATTTATGTGAAGTCATAATTTTCTTTTAATACCAAATGTGAATATGCATCTAAAAATTCACTAAAATATCAAGAAATATTATATTTGAACTCATAACATACGTTACGAATTTTAAAAAATGAAACCTATTAAATTTAAATCCTAGAATATTATAACTGTCTCTATTCTATAATGCTCAGACACTTTCATTTCCCAAATAATCTATCATAATTATATTATATAATAGTTTTATAGTTTAATCAGGGGGTATTAAGATGGTGATTAATCAGAATAACTTTAGACTTAATGGACAAGTAAATTGACCAATACCTTAGTTGTGAGACACCAATTATACTGATTATTTTTTTTGTAACTTTACACAATAATAATCAAAAAAGAATATATACTTTGCTTTTTGTTTATTTGCCCATTTGCTTACTATCATCTTCGAATCAATCCCCTTTTCTCAAAGTGTAGGAATCTAAACAAAGAAAGGACGGTTTTCTACTGATGGAATCCAAAAAAGGCAGAATTTATACCATAACTTATTATGACCACATCAAGTACCAATATTGAATTTAAATTTTACCGGTTCAATTTTTAAGATTTTCGATACTAAATTCATCATATTATACTTCATATCGTAAAAAAATAATGAGTTTAATATGACCAAAGATCTAGGGGGAAACTTGCTTATAGTTTATGAGTTCACATGAACTTAATAACTTTTGTACAGATGATCATTTACGTGTATTAATCCAAATTTCATTAAATATTTCGTTTTGACTATAAATTTAGGTATTATTGTATATTAATTTGAAAATATATTTTCGATGTTGAAGCTTGCTCATATACCAGTCTCAAACTCGAATACAAGAAAGTTGCGGTAGCCTTCATGATAAATTCTCAAAAAAGGTAAAGTTACTACATAAATCAACAATAACAACAGTACCATATTCAGTATAATCTCACAAGTAGAGTACGTGCGCATACCTTATACTCCTACCTCGTAGAAATAGAGAGTTATTTTTCCACTTAAAATAAAGCATTTCCAAACTTGTTGTAAAAACCCATTAAATTTTAAATTCTGAAACCACCTTTCGATTAGACCCATCCAAAGTAAAGCTCCATCTGTCTCTAACCACACAAGGTTGGCACCACCTTTCTTCCTCTATATATAATCACATATTCCTCTTTGCTCCATATAGAAAAAATTAAACCAAAGAACAAAAAAAAAGCATTCTTATTTCAAAATTAAGAATTCAATTGATATATCATCATGGGTTGGTTCATAGGAGAAAGAAGAGGAGTTAGTTGGAGAGACCAAACCCTAGAATCAATATCAGCACCTCCTTTAGCTTTGATAGTTTTATTTGGCTTAGTAATTTTCTTGATGTCTATGTCTACATATTCAGAATACAAAGCAACAGTAGAAAAATCAAAGGCTAGTATGAAGCTTATGTCTTTCTTGTTACCTTTTCTTATCATACTTTTGGTATACATAATGATTGATAGTAATAGATGGTTTTATCCTTATGGAGGAGTTACAAGGCCTGTTGTGTACCATTTGGCTAGCCAAGAAGGTGGATCTCCTTGGGGAATTGCTTTGCTTTTGGTGTTGCTTTTGGTCATGGTTCATTATCAAGATTCATTTCAATCTACTTGGTTTCGTATACTCTGAAAAATTGTTCGATACTGAGCAAAGACGGATCCAGAATATACACTCGATGAGGTTCAAAATTTAGTGTTCCTTTTTTTTTTGTGTGTGTAGTAATTTTCATGTATGTTGTTATACTAATTTTTGTCGAAAGTATTGTGTTTTAGCTTGTACATAATTAGGATTAGGGATTAGGATTTGTATGATTAAGGTGGAAGAGTTTTTCATTTCTTTAGATAATGTTTAGAGAGGCAATATTTGGTTTTATGAGGTAAATAATATATGAATCTTTATGCAGTGAGTAATAATATATGGATCGTTTGATATACATGTATTTTTATCTTCTAATAATCTTATCTGCATATTGCTAATACACATCTTCTGTATAAGTTATAACAAAGTCAAATATGAGGATCTTTAATTTTTGCCTCTATTGCTCATTTCATAAAAAAAATGTTGATCAAACTTGTTATACCTCGTAAGGCATAACTCATATTCTGCTATGATACATAAATGTTCATTTAGTAAAAACTTTGAGTCGTGTTGTCATACGAAAAATTAAATTTATGCCAACACATTTTTCATATTATTTTTTCAATATCATGAGTGTTTTCAGCCTTTTTTTTTAATGATTATAGTGTCTCCGTCAACTTTTGTGTAGCTCAACTAATTCTGCGAGTACGTGTCACCCCCTATTGGACAAAAAATTGAACACCATCCCTACTTTAAGGGTGGTTAAAACAAGCCATACCAAAATTAACAATAAAGCGTTTGGATTTTAGCAAAAATAAAAAAAGCTCTATGACGTATAGCAAAAACAAGCCATGGACTGCTGTGATATATCTTGTTCATTATCTGATTGAAATTTCGTCAATATACTGAATTTAGCTTTAATAGCTGTATACACATGAAAATTTCTCAATTATCTCAAATTTATTAATACACAACGCGGAGCGCAGACAAATTCATTAGTTATATCAGTAATAAAGGAATGGAAAGACACTCTGAGATTCAGAAGAGAACTAGAAAATGCAGAAATCAAATAACTGATCCTCATTTACTTGAATAGTCAGGTCTCCACCAAGTTCAATGAAATGTTGCAACTAATCAGTTACAACTATCTCTCTAGTATACAACATGAACATCTAGTACCGACTACAATTTACTGTCACATAGCTTGAAGAACCAAGATCCAATAAATGAACATATGTACCGAAAATCTATCATCTAATATAGATACAAGCCGAATTTCTGGTGACTGAGGTCATGTCACACAGGGAGATGACATTTTTAATTTAGGTACCTTAAATGAGGACGTGAATAGATTTGGAGCACTCAAGATACTATTACCAGCTTTTCGTTTTGAACTTCTCTGACCCTACAAAAAACGAGTATCTATCAGCTTACATAACATAAGACCTATGTTGCTTGGATCTTCCAAAACCCGTGTTGGAGGATCAAACACATGTATGAAACTTTTGAAAGATCCAAGCAACATGGCATAAGCCATAACATATTTCTAACATACTAACATGCTCTTAAAATGAGGTTAAACAATTGTGAAGATACATAGCCATTTACTTAACCACTAGGCGAGATTCCTCAAAGAAGAACAACGTTAACAACAACATTAACACAGACAAATTATGTAACAGGAAAAGGACAGTTGCAGGAAAAGGTTACCTTTTCAAGGGCTTGTGAAGATTGCTTTTCCACTTTGACAGTTATATTCCTCTGATCTGTTCCACGGGACGTGCCTCCCGACTTTGAAGGTCCTGATCCAGTTGTGGAGCGACGCAGCACAGGAGTGACGGAGGCACTTCTGCACTTCTTTAGCAACACTAGTTCAGTGGAAAGTTTGGATATCTCTCCACTCTTAGTGAGGGAGTCAGATTCCAATTTGGCCATTTGACTTCTCAATGTTGCAGTTGTATTATCCAATTGACTTCTTAACATTGCAATTGTATTATCCTTATCAGCGTTGGACGATTGTAGTTCCTCAATGTTCCTCGTAAATGCCTGTATTTTACCATTTGCATGCTCTAGCTCAGTACATTTTCTCCTCAATTGCTCAGTCATGTCGTGCTCCAGTTTGTTAAACTGGTTCCAAATAAAATTCTTTTCTGCCAAGAGGGCAGAAATCTCAGAATATTTCTCTGAAGTAAGCTTCTCATTTTCTGTTTTAAGCCTTCTCACCTCATCTTCCCAAGCCTTCCTTCTTGTCTCCGATTTTTCATTTGTTGCAGCACTTGGTACATCCTGTGGATCAAATGAACATTCATACATCTCATCTTCTAGATTTTCAATGATTACTAGCACAAATAATAAACTAAAACTGAGAAAAGTGATGAGAAACAACACTCATAAAAGAAAAGGCAATTGAAACAACATACATTTGGCTCAGAGCATCTCTGAGAGAGGTAGTCAAACCATTCTCTGAAGTCAGCCAGTTCACTATCTGCATTTTCTGCATTTTTAGGTGAATAGTTTGTAAGTTCCCAAATTGAATGCTGGGATGATATAACTTAAAAGATCATGTCTATCCTTGAACAATAAAGGCTACTGATACCCTGGGACGGGGAGACATCTTTCAAGAGTAAGAACATCTAAAATAGCCTCTTGCAATAAAAACTGAACTGATAACTTTATACATAAAGAAGTGCGTTCGAGTGTGTATCGGATATGTGGTTGCATAATTTTTTGATTAACACACAGAAACTCCATTCTTGCTAATATAAATGATCCACTTTGACAAGCTTGAAGATGCACAAAAAGAAAGTTTAGTGTGCCCTGAGCTGAGATGCAAAGAGAATTTTAGAACAAGAGTTGAAATGTGTACAAGTGAAATTGAGTGAGTCGGAGAAAGTGAGTCAACTAGAGGAAACAAAAGAGGTAACATGCCCTTTATTCAGTCTCGGAATTAAAGTTCAGCAACTCATGTCAAAGAAAACCACCCTGAGGTCTCTTCCCTTTATTTTCTCCTTCCTTCCTTCCCTCCCTCCCTCCTCGGATGACAGGAAAAACAGCACGAACGCCATAAAAGACCATATCTTCTCTGTTCAAGATTCTTTTTCCTTCTCTTGTTCATTTGGGTTAAATACTTAAAGCCATGGTCTGTAGAAGGAGAAAGTTAGCATATAATCAGGGAATTGTACGCCATTCTGCTTTCTTGGGACCTTTATAAACTTCTGCAAACTGAATGAAGTGCTGTGATGTACTTTATTTCAGTATTGGGTTCGTAAAAGTGTATTGAAAGAATTTAACTTATCTAACGGGAAATGGGGTGGATTAATAGAAACCCTGACATGTAACTGTTTCTACTCCGTTCCAACAAATATGACACGTGCGCCACTACTCTTAACAGATAACTGTTTGAATTCCCTCTCAATTTAACTAACACGAGTGCCACTAGCCCTTGAGGATTTCTAAGTTGTCAAAAGAAAATAATATCATTTTATGCAACTTTATTTATGGTTGGATTCGTAAAAGTATATTGAGAGAACCATATTGAGTAAGAAAAAGATATCGTATGTTCAAGACTTCAAGCTCCACTTTCAAATTGATTATCTTAAACAGCACCATAGTTTAGGCAGTGACAATGTACTTTGTGGTGAAACCCCAGCACAAAATAAAGGCAAAATAAGGCTCATAAAAGTTATCAAAAGCAGTAATCATGAATAGTACCATCCTTATCAGGTAAAGAAAGAAAAGAGAAGGGCAACTTTAAAGTTAATGTTATCGTCTTTGAACTCTACATAGCTAGTGGCGGAGCCAAAATATTTACTGAGGGAGTTCAAAGTAAAGATGAGTAAACACACGAAGAAGCCAAGTAAACATCAGCTATATATGCATAAATCCCCTTGCTCCCACCACGCTCCGTCCCTGTGCATAGCAATAAGAAATCTACTTCCTACCTGATTTTAAACTAAGTGAGTCAGGAAATAAACAGCAAGGCAAGTAAAGGTCCACAATTTGATCAAATCTCCATCATTTCGTATAAACTAAACAAAGCTTAGGGCAAGAAAAAGTTTCTTGTTTTCAAATGTAACTCACCGAACTTTCTTTGGAACACGGCAACATCTCGTTGCTTCAAACCAACAACAAACTCCGATTTCGCAACCTCAAGCATGCGCTCCATCTCTTGTATTGTATATTTTTTCCTCATCTGCAAACCCAATTTTGCAAAAGAACCCAATTTTACCAAAAGCCCTAAAATTCCAAGCAATCAAAACCCTAAATAAAGTAAAAATGCAAAATTCAAGAAGAAAATCAAAGTAACCTCATAAATTTGTTCTTGAAATCTATGAATATCAGACACCCATCGATCATTCTGTAATTTAATCCGATCTTCAAGAATCATTCTCTCTTTTGCAAGGGATTCAAGCTGCGTCTGCTGTGATGTCAACATGTGAACTAAAGCATTGAACACTTTGTTCCATTTTTCTCTATCCGAAGAATTTTTGGTTTTTTGGACTTCGCCATTGCAGATTGAAGAAATTTTTAGAGTTTGAAAGAGAAAGAGAGCGCAATGGAGCGTAGAACCGTTGAATTTCGAAAATTTTCTCAACGGTCAAATACAGCACTCTTTATGCTTTCTGAAACGAACACAAATTACAGGGTAGGAGTGAGAGGCTTGGGCTTGGACTTGGGCTTGGGCTTGCTTCCTTTTGAGCCCTCGTAAGTGTGTTTGTATCATACTACGTGAATCGTGATATCATGTTAGATTATTCACAAAATATTGTATTAAATTAAGGGGAAATTGTATGAAATAGCAAATTATTAATTTAAATTAAATATTATAACAATAATATATTTTAATTGTAATTTGCAGCGAACATCCCCTTTTCTTGCCATCTGATTTGATATACAGTTAGCTTATTTTTATATATAATTAGTCATTTTATAGAGTTCGGTATAAAATGTATAAAATGTGTTTGTATTTGTATAAAGTGAGAGAAAAATGTATATATAAATACAAATACATATATTTTCGTCCTATACACTTATAAATATACAAATTCAGATTTTATTATACAAATTACAATGTATTAATGAATTTATACAAAACTAAACAATTTGTATAAAATGAATGAATGTAGCGAAGTATACAAATCAAAAGCTCCATAGCAAACATAAAATTTTCCATGGAGTGCAATTATACAACTATAGCTATAACATACAAATATAATTTTTATATTTGCTATATGTGAAAATTGCTCTAAAATTAATATTACTTTATGTTATATTCAATCAAATTATCATATTTAATAACTCGTAAATCATATAAAATCATCTTGATTTGAATTTTTTTACTCATGGTACTTTATTTTAATTAATTTCAAAAAAAAAATCTTGTATCTTACATTTATTTATTTGTTTTTACTCATAGATTTATCTTTTTATGATTTCAAAACTACAAATGATAAAAAGATGCTACATTTTAAAATTGTGACATGAATATTATAACAAAGATATGGCTTCTTGTTACACTCAACATGTGTTTCATGTTAGGTTGCTCATAAATCATATCGGATTTTCATGATTTAAAAATTATAAATAAAGAAGATTGACATGTAAGTAATGACTAATGACAAACATATATAACTAACAAATTCGTGTTATATTCAACCTAGATGCATATTGGATTAGCCACATTTGTCATTCTCCTACCTCATAAACTCAATTGTGCCTTCTTTTTTTTGCAACGCATGCAAAAATCAAAGACGATAATGAATAGCAATTTCATAAAGGATATGCCGATCAATTTCTAACCTACAACTATATTTTACTAGTTATAAACTTATAATTGTCAAATTTTCCATAGAACTTATTTTTATATTATGTTATATTTATATGTTTTCAGTTACATCATTTCATTATAACAAATAAAAAAATATGCAAAGAAACAATTCCATTAAATAAAATGATTAAATATATAATAAGAATTTGATATCTCATACCAGATAAGAATTGGGATAATGAAAGACCAATGTATCAAAAGTCTTTCATATATTTTTTAAAAGTTTTGTATTTCCAACAATAATATATATCAAGTGAAACATGGGTAGGTTGGGGTGGGGTAATATCTTTACGGGGTGGTCTAGTTTGAAAAAGATGCATCAAATTTTTCTGTTGGTATCCAAAATAGGATAGGTAGTGCTTTGACATTAATATTTTAATTAGCATAATTTCTTATTCACTTAGTAACACGTTGTAAAAATCAATATCGCTATTCAAATGACACCTAATTACACGTAAGATATATTAAGCCAGCTTTCACATCAATACAAATTTTCAACTAAGTTGGATTGGACGCTTAAGTAAATAATAAAGAAAATCAACTTGGTATAATTAATTAATTTATGTACCATATATTTAAAGGAGGGAAGATTCATGCAAATCGAAGTTATAGAATGACTAAATTAATCTTATCGTTGAAAACAAAGCAAGAAGAATAACAACAAAAATAAATGGGACAAAGGAGTAGGTGGCAATAAAAAGCATGGAAATAAGCACAAGAATGAATAAAAATATATTAAAATTAAACGAAAAAGGAAAGTTAAATAAAATGAAGATTTAACTTCTACATGAATTTTTCTATTTTAATCTTTTGGTACATAGATTAATAACATTATTTTTCATGTTACTTTACCGTGTTAGTTTTTAATAGTTTTAACTCTCACATTCACAACACAACAACAACAAAAAACAAAATTATTTTATTAAAAGAGAAGGGCTAATTCATCCAAAATTTAAAACGGAAAGATTAACACATCTAATCGTTGAGATTAATAATATCAGCAGCTACGAATTTTAATAAATCTGCTTACTTAGAAACTACAAAAAAAGAAATGTTTTAATACATTCCATAGTTAATCTCTTTAGCAATAAATGTTTAGAAAATTATACCATATATGAAATTTATCAATTCTCCAACATTAATATTTGAGCTAATGGTAATTCAACTTCTCACATTTTAACTATTCATTATTTATTTTATTTTAATTATCATCGTATATATAATAAGCATTTTTCATATAAACTTTATTTTATTTTTCGACCTCAATATCATCATTGTTGAAGTAAGAAAAAAAGGAGCAAATGACAAATTTGTTCTTGACCATTATTTCTTATCCCTATGTCGTAATTTATGTGAGGTAGTTTTATTTGACATATAATTTTGAAACTTGCGTCTAAAATAAGTTATTTATATTTATGTGACTAGAAATTATTCTATTAAGAATAAAATAAATATTTTGGAGTTAAATTGTTATTAATTATAACAGTATCATTTTATTTTTTTTGAGATGATTAAAAATGAAAGTGAATAGTGTAAATTGAGATAAAAGATTATTAATTTCATCTTTTTTTTAAAACAATAAATTAAGGTAGTATTAATGAAACTTATTAGGTCGCGAGGATGTGGGATTAATCGTTATCACTAATCACACTTAAGATCGTAATAATCGTTCACAACAACAACAATAATTTCCTTAATCACTATTTACAATTACAACTAATCCATTTTCGGACAAAGTTTGGTCGGAGATTACCCCAGAACTGCTAATCGGATATTCCCAGACAATCCTACGTGTCAGTTACCATCCCATACGTCACAAGCACAACATCTTACCGGTATATCCAGTCAACTAGTCTTTTGACCTTCATTTCCCGGTTAATTTTTTCACACAGTTCCAACATAGTATATAGTGAAAGACCCATTGTGTCCCAAAGTCTTTCTGGTAGTTCATGGTTGGTGTCTTCCTCGGAAACCTTAGATCTCACTGAAGTTCGCCGTAGCCGCCGCCGCCGATAGCTTTGAGGTTGTTATTACCAGCTCCTAGGTTATTTATTTTGTATTTAATCTATGTTCCTTATTTTTTTCATTTTCTGTTTGTTTCGATGATATTAAGGTTTTTCTGCATTTGGGATTTTTCATTTTGTGCTGGTTTGAGTATTTTACTGGATTGATCAAAATATGAATTAAAAAGAAAGAAGTAAATTGATAAAGGAAAAGAAGATCTAACAGTAGTTTGACTTTGATTGTTTGATTAAGTTAATGATTATGACTAATTAATTAAAATTATGTGTAATGAACTTGCTTTAATTTTGCTCAAGCTGACTTAAGCCAAACTTATGGTGAATATTGCTTGTAAACGGAAAAAATGTTGATTTTCTGATCTGGTGTATATTTCAATTTAATGTATTCCTAGTATAAGAGGCATTAATTGCACTCTTTATTACAAGTTGATTGTATTCTTTATTATGTAAGTTCTCGTTTGATGTAGCTCGGACTCGCCAAAAATGTTGCTGCAGCCCATTGGATCCTCCGAAAGAGAAACCTTTCGGAGGATCCGACACACACTTGTTTGATGTTTTTGAAGAGTCTGAGCTATATAGCTTTGTGTTTACTAAGCTTCTGTTACGTGGGCAAATTCTTAAAAGTTTTCTTATTTCATTGATGATATGCAGATCTTTGGATTCAATTTATTATTGTCTAGGACTTTTGGAAGTATCGGAAGATGCCTAGCCCTGTGGATGTGTCTCAAAATGGGAATGCAAGACACGGGGAAGCTGCTCCATCCTTGTTTGAAATCGAGGAAGATTTGGCTAGATTGCTGGAAAGGCCAAGACAAGTTAATATTGAAAGGAAGAGGTCGTTCGATGAAAGATCTTTCAGCGAAATGTCAATGACTCATTCACCGCCACGTCAGGTATACAAAAATTCGGAGAACTCTTCTCGTGTTTTTGATAATATGGTTGGAGTGTATTCACCAGGAAGGTGGTCCGGCATACACACACCCAGATCAACCTTCGGATATGAGCCGCATCCTATAATAGGCGAAGCATGGGAAGCTTTGAGGCGTTCTATTGTTAACTTCCGAGATCAACCTGTGGGAACTATTGCTGCTATAGATAATTCTGCTGAGGAACTTAACTATGATCAGGTAAAATGCTTACTGTTCTAGTCCTTAGATGGACAAAAGTTTGTCTTTATGTATTTTGTTGTGATTTAATATCCCATGAAGCAGGTCAATTATGTGCTTCAATGGAACTTGTTTTGACGAATGTCCTCTGTAAAGTTGTACTAGATGTTTCTTTACGTAATAAATAGAAAATGTTGAATTCCTATGTCCACACTATAGTTATCAGTGCAACTGATTGGTTTACGGTTGCTGATAAGATGAAGCAGGGGTATAGTTTGCAGGCCCAGCTATTTCAATGAATATGAGCTGAGCTTGACTGACAGAATTGTTCAAATAGTTTACACTTCATCAAAAATTGTTCAAATAGTTTACATAAAAACTTATGTAGAACCAGTGTTGTCAAAGGCGCACTTAAGCCATGAAGCGGGATTCAATATGTGTCGAGCGCTTTTTCTTGCTGAATGTGCACTTCAATGTCGTTAGCAAGGTTCTAAGGCATACTTTTCATTGCCAATGAACCTCTTATGAAGAGGCGAAACTAAACAATTGATATTTCACTTTATCACAAAGAAAAATCATTTTCTTTGTCCATATTTGTTATTCATGCTTATTTGCGCTTAAAGCCCCAATGAGGCTTTGAGTGTTTTTGCTTCTGATCTAGAACCAGATTCTAGATATTCTCCAGTGGTAAAATCAGCTTACTGATGGGTCCACCTTTCTGAAATCCTTTCATAGTTCGTCTTCTCTATGTAAGTGACAACCATTCTGCTTGCAATTTGCAATGCTGACTTAAAATTTGGCAGGTTTTTGTCAGAGATTTTGTCCCCAGCGCTTTGGCATTCTTGATGAATGGTGAACCTGATATAGTAAAGAACTTTCTTTTGAAAACCTTGCGCCTCCAATCCCGGGAAAAGAAGATAGACCAGTTTAAGTTGGGGGATGGAGTTATGCCTGCAAGTTTTAAAGTATCTCATGATCCTGTTAGGAACTATGAGACTATAACTGCTGATTTCGGTGAAAGTGCTATTGGTAGAGTTGCTCCTGTTGATTCAGGATTCTGGTGGATTATACTACTTCGTGCATACACAAAGTCTACAGGGGACACTTCTTTGGCTGAGATGCCAGAATGCCAAAGGGGTATAAGGCTGATTCTTGAATTATGCCTTTCTGAAGGTTTTGATACATTCCCAACCCTGCTGTGTGCTGATGGATGCTCTATGATTGATCGCAGAATGGTCAGTCTGATGTACTACTACCCGTTCTTTATCGTTTTTTTAACTAGCTCTTACTTATGGTCATGCCTTATATTCTGTTTATTACATGCTTGATTTTCTACTTAATATTACATGATGATAGTGATTTTTCAGTTCCTTCTTATTCTTGATATGAGATAGCTATCAACTGTTACTTCTAGAATGGTATAATTGACCGAATACATATATATATAATCTGTCAAGATTTGGTTAGCCTACATACTTATTACATGCTTGATTTTCTATTTCTTATTACATAATGACAGTGATTCTGATTCTGACTTAGGTAAGTTAAGGTTCGAACAGGAGTTCTGCTGAGATTTCACATCCTTTGCTAGAAGTTAAGAAATCGATAGTTGAGCTTTGTCTCGCTTTTTGGCGGGATTATGCTTGGTGGGAGTCTAGTAGCACTGTGTCTGTCATAGTATTAGTCGTATACACATAGTTTCTTGCTTTTGATATCGGTTACCATCTGTTTTCTATTGTGTTTCAGTTACCGCTTGAGTTCGATATGCTATGTAGTGCTTTCCTTATTAATTGACATGTTTTCTTCACTGCTGTATCTCCTTTTCTATAACTACTTCGATTTGCTGCACTTTGAGCTGCGGGTCTTTCGGGAACAACCTCTCTACCTCCACGAGGTAGGGGTAAGGTCTGCATATACTCTACCCTCCTCAGACTCCACTTGTGAGATTACACTGGATCAATAAGAAGACTGCTTATTTTCAAGTCTTTCATCTTGTACTCTTTTCTCATATTCTCAATGAATTTTTGTACATCTTGAAATTCTCAATTATTGCAGCTCAACTTTCTTTATCTACTACTCACATGTTATAAGCACTTTGTTTCATATTGTTCCCAGGGTGTCTATGGTTATCCTATTGAAATACAAGCACTTTTCTTTATGGCCTTAAGATGTGCCTTGTTTCTCCTTAAACACGACGAAGAAAACCAAGAGTGTTGTGATGCAATAATTAAACGACTTCATGCTTTGAGCTTTCACATGAGAAGTTACTATTGGCTTGACATAAAACAACTGAATGATATATACCGCTACAAAACGGAAGAGTACTCTCACACTGCAGTAAACAAGTTTAATGTGATGCCAGATTCCCTTCCGGAGTGGGTTTTTGATTTCATGCCAACTCGTGGTGGTTACTTCATCGGAAATGTTAGTCCTGCTCACATGGACTTCCGTTGGTTTTGTTTGGGTAACTGTATTTCAATCTTGTCATCTTTGGCTACACCTGAGCAAGCTTCCGCCATAATGGATCTCGTTGAATCAAGATGGCAAGAGCTAGTTGGAGAAATGCCGCTGAAAATCTGTTATCCCGCTATGGAAGGTCATGAATGGAGAATTGTAACAGGATGCGATCCTAAAAACACTAGTTGGAGTTACCACAATGGTGGCACTTGGCCAGGTTATAGTTTCTTCCTACTTATATAACACTAAAAGTTCTTCAATCTATTTAGCAATAGTTTGTATGTCATCTCGCATCACGATGACCAATATATCTGTCTACTTTTTGGTAGCTTAACATGTCTCCCTATGTTCCATTTTATACGTCAATCTTGCTCTTTTAGTCGATTCCAAAAAGAATGTTGCCTTTCTATAGTAAAAAAACGATTTAACTTTAACTCTTGTTTACCCTTAATGATACGGTTTTATAGCCACAAAAAATGTCATGACATGTTTAAGATCGCGTGTTAAACTCTATGCTCAGTCACACTTTCACATAAAATGAAACCGAGGGAGTACTCTTTTTCATGTTCTCCACCGTGATATTTACAAGTGTATGCTTATACTGATTTGCCTGGTTTTGTGTCTAGTTCTTCTGTGGCTCCTTACTGCAGCAGCTATCAAGACTGGTCGACCCCAAATAGCACGACGGGCCATTGAACTAGCTGAATCGCGTTTACTAAAAGATAGCTGGCCAGAGTATTACGACGGAAAGCTTGGTCGATTTATTGGAAAGCAGGCGCGTAAGTTCCAGACATGGTCCATTGCTGGTTACTTGGTAGCTAGAATGATGCTGGAAGATCCATCTCATTTGGGTATGATATCACTTGAAGAAGATAAACAGATGAAGCCTACCATGAAAAGATCTGCTTCTTGGACTTGTTAATATCCTTGTACACAATTTTTCTGTCGAATGCCATGTTTTTTTCTCTCTTTTTTGCAATTCGTAAACACTCTCTTTTAGTTTGTCGCAAAAATGTTGAATTTTCTATGAATTGGCTACGAGATTGTACACTTCACTCGTTTTTTTTTTCCAGTTAATCTGGTTTTCGTCTAAGGGTGTTCGTCGAATGCCAATAGATGTGTGATGTTAGCTGATCTACTGGGTTTTGTCCCAGTTGCTTCTTGAATGTAGATTGTACAACCCTAGCATCTTTCATGTCACGGGAATAAAAAATTGTAAGCCTTCACTTGGAGCTCCCACCGTTTCGCTCCGTTGGTGAATTGAGGCATAGTAATTGTTGTTGTTGTTTAGGATACTGAGAGTCTGCTGATCAACACTGCTTTCTACTGTAGTCTATGTAGACTTTATCTTTTTGCAAATGGTCGACCTTGCCACAATCCTTTTAAATATTTGCTCAATAACATATTCAAATTCTAAGGTTGATTCATGTTGATGTTAGAAGAGCTATTCACACCGCCCAGCAACAAAAGATAAGGAAGATCACATGTTCAATAGTAGTGATGAGACTACTTTTTAAGAAATAAACATAATATCAGAATAGTTACATGTTTGATAGGTCACCTAAATCTTTTTACACATCCTTAATCGAACCATACATAAACACATGTGTATTGCCTCAATGACTGAAACGTCAAATTTTTGGCACTAAATTGTGACATATCACTCGCCACATAAAAGCATTGTCATTGTATAAATTTCAGGGAAGTGAATAAAGAAAATTTCACATTGGGACAGAGTGATTTCTGTGCTGCTCTAATTGTCAAGTTTACTCTGCCAGCTGTGTGTGTAAAGTTTAAAGAGCATGCTACTGTCCCTCAAGGGTACCAAGTGCCTCCTTTAGAAGCTTTTGAGCTTCTTCCCTTCTCCTATATAAGCAAATAGAAACCAACATCATGACTTAAATCATAGTAACCAGGATAAAAAGATAAGAGAGAATTGAACAGTCTGCCTCAACTCCAACAACTGTGAATTTATGCACATTATTAGAGTAACGGTAAATACATCTCTCTTTTCATTTTCAGAGGTAGTTTGATATAGTAATTACATATATACTGTATAACTGAAAGTGACTGAAGCAGCTTAAAGGGAAACTGAATTCTTTCACTTGCAACTGTTTGTTGCAGCACACTATGAACTCATGTATAAAATCTTACGAGTTTTCATCTAAATCTAATGAAGGAAGAAGCTAAATATATATAATAAAAAGAACATGCAAACCACATCATACCGCTTGATATCCTCTATTGCTTGTTTACGTCGCTGTATCTGAAGCTCTAGAATATGGATAAGTGTGGCTCGAGCCTGTAAAAGAAAGAAACAAAGGTAAATGATAATTGAGATCATCTATCTTCTATAGCCATGCTAAAACCAAGAAATATTTAGACACTTAGATTTCACCAATTGATCACCTGGTGAGGACGCAGAGAATTGAGTAGGTGGTGCAAGTTCTTGAATATCAGAGATATCTCTTCCACTCTCCTGGCATATTGTGAAGGGCGCTCTACAAGAACATCAGCAAGCTCCAATATATGTAGCTGCAATTCTCTGTTAAGTGCTCTTAGTTCTTTCTTGAAATCTGTAACATGAATCAGCAGAATAAGAATGAATAATTTTTTCTGAGAAGCAACAAAATAGTATCTACATTTATCTCTGGCAGCATCCCATATGCATAGCACCCAATAAAGGGGACATCATCGTACATTCTTTCAACTATGGAATTGATTCTGCAATTAACTTTTGCAATGCGTAGGATATTTGATTGCTATCTTTTGTCTAAGACTTTGGATAACCTAAAGGGCTCAAACTTTATATCTATTTCTCTATTCTTTATTCTGGTCACTGGTTTGGGGAAAGAGAACAGAAATGATTAGACATATCGATTAACCTTGTAGAGAATATTTACTTGGAACTTACGATAAGGAGACAAAAATGAGTGTCATGTTCCATGCAGATTCATCTCGAAAATGCAGGATGATATTTCTGTGTATCCACATACTTAAATTCTTTTAACCATAAATGCTTAAAAAAGATATGCATGTTACATATCACAGTAGGAACAAATACGGCTTTTTGAGAATAGCTGCGAAAATTACCAACATTAGGCCCTTTTGGGTATAATTGACGCACACCCTGCTCTTCCAAATTTGGGAGTACATCATCAGTCTGCGCAAACGGCAATGCCAAAAACAAAAATGAGCAAACTAGTACATAGTCATCTAATCCAAACCACAACGAACAACTTAATTTCAGCAATACAACTGACAAACAAAATTTACCAAAGACAAGCACACAGAGGAGTGACCAGAAAAAAGTTTCTTGATGCATTGCAGTTCAAGATAACATAAGATAAAGGTGAGACCGTTAACAGAAACCTCATCTATATTTCAGAATAGATAAAATCTATATCATTGCCAATTGAATGTCTCACTGAACCTCATCTTAGCATCAGACATTTCCCCCTCTAATCTTTTGTATTTTTTTTAAGTGCACATTGAATTAAATCCATACCTTTACCCCAAAAGCAATATAAAGTATATCAAAGTGAAGAAATTGAGAATATGATTCAATCTTTAAAGTAAAAAACAAATCTTTCGAGGTAAAGAGCTACCCAGTAACTTGAATGGGCCTCAAAGACACCTTATACATTCATACATCCACATTAAGCACAAGTAAGCAATTGGGTATCATGAATTTTTCACCCCTTTTCCCCATTTGGGGGTGGATTTCAAAAAGGTGTAGAAGAAAGGGTGAGAGACTTTACAGTGTAGTTGCTACCAAAGAGGACATAGGTGCCCTCAATTGGAGGGGGAGGTTCCGGAGCAGACTTGGGGTCTTGAAGATAGTCCTTGTACAGCCTATAAAACGGAGGTGGTGGTGGGTATGTTGCTGTCGACATCTGATTTCACAAAAACAATGTTCTTATCTTCTCTGTGCCAACGGGCAGTTTCGAGGTTCTTCTCAACCAAAAAAGATGACTTCTCTCGGCGTTGAGTCGACACTTGAACGATAAATATCAGATCTCTGCACTCGCTCTCCAATAGTGTATTGTGGACGGGAGCACCTTAACCAATTTGTACTTCGGTCCAAACATAAGCTACAATTTTGGGCTTATATCAGCTGCAGTACATAAAAAGCAACAATTTCAAAAGTCGGAGGGGTCAAAGTATCAAAACAACTTTATAATATACAATCTGAAGAAAGGAGAACTAAATGCTAACTTGCTCGGACTCGGGTACAGGTGTCCGATACGGTTGTGGATCCTTCATTATCTATTTTTAAGATTCTAGGATATGAATCTATGTATGGATACGGGTGCGGCACCGAAAGTGAAGAATCAGAGCAACTTAGACTAAATGTATACTTAAACTAGAAAAATGTTCATTCAAGTACCAGAGAAGATACCCATGTCACATATGCAACTGTCATTAGAGTAGTTTGTGACCCTTTCTAGTGTTAAGTGACTGCTTGGTTTTGTCATGATACTGTTCTTTTGGTGCATCGAAATTCTCACCTTGATTTTAAGCAATTCATGTTTTCTGTTTTAAAATTTCTCATGGAAAGGCTATTTCACTGTTCAATGATTAAATGGTAACTGTGCAATTCCAATATTGGCGGTAACAGGGGTTAGAAATGTAGGGATAGGTCATAAAAGAACTAGGGGAAGGTGATTAGACCGTACATGACACAACTTCAACTTACCAGGGATATGACCCTATATAGGAAGGTTTCGAGGTCGAGGACTAGGGTAGAAGTCTAGTAAGTAGCAGAGTGTTGTAGCACTTTATGTTGGAGAAGAAGGTATGTGCCCTCCCCAGACCCCACTATAGGAACACACTCAATATGCTGACGTAATACCATATGCACTAGAAACAAATCTACAACAACAAAATACCCAGTGGTAGAGAGCGCGCAAACCTTATCCCTAGAGGGGTGGTTCCCGATAGACCCTCGTCTCAAGGAAAAACAACTCAAAGCAGAACCAAAAACGAATCTAACTAAATTATATGCCCTACAATAGTATCTGTCAGGTATAAAATACAATTTGTAGTCTAAAGTGCCACATAACTCAGGTTTTTCTTGTAAAGAGAAGATACTCAAACTTTCTACTTATGTGCCCAGGGACAAATAAACAGAAAAATAAGTTAGGCTAGCTTCGAATTGAGTTCCAGGTGAAGCAAATCAAAAACTTACAAGTTGAATGAACTTTTCATAGCTCAAACACCTTCCTTCTATCTAAAAGTACAGTTATATGAAACTTAAAGATCCACAAAAACAATCAGCAGCAGAAACCTATTTAACCTAACAAGTAATCATCGACATCTGAATTTTATGCAATGGTTCATTCAAAAATCAATTGACTCATTAATATCTAATTAACCTAAGAACATTGAGTTCAAAAACTTCAAATGCAGAGAAATGATAACAATAATAATAATCCAAATCACGTCTTCAACTAGCATAAATCACGCTTCGAACTAGTATGGATTCAATTATGGTGTGTATAGTTCAGTTCTTTTCAAGATAAAAATTCAACAGATTTTTCTTCATCTTCAATTGTTCCTTTTGGAAAGAAATAACACACGATGATGGAACTCACCTGAAAAAGAGAAGATGTCCGAGCAGTGACAACCGGCGGCAACCGGCGACAGAGCAGACACGGCAGAGACTGTCAGTGAACGGGACTTAATTTGGATCCTAAAGGCCTAAACAATACGTATACATTCACGAGTAAAGAGTCAAAGGGCTAAGTTTTGGGCTGAAGTATTGGGCCTATGTATATTATCCAGACCAGTTATCCTAACCCAAAACTCATGTTAAAAGCTATTTTTCTTTTTTAGATAAATGCAGAGTTTCTCCTTCGCCCCGAGAGGTCATACATTAAAGTATAAAATATTTTCTAATAAAAGCGATTTCATGTAAACTCAAATTCGAGATCTCTACTTAAAAATAAAAGAATATTTATCACTCCTACATAATTCCTAATGAGTAGCAAAAAAGATACTCTATTGCTCCCACTTGAGTGAAGAAAACATATATTAATCCAAGATATTATTTATATATTTTTTTAAAAATAAAGCTAAGATATATAATCTAGTATGCTATTCAATTTTACTTTATTGTTATTTTAATCGATCAATATCTAAGATTTAGGTTGATGCATATTTTGACTATATAACTAAGCTTTTAGTTCATTTGCATCGTCAACATACTAAATCCAACTTACTTAAAGCTCTTAATTTCATGATAAAAATCTACATAACAATCACGTCAATCAATTAATTTTAAGTTTAAAAATCACATTAAAACTTCTCGATTTAAAATTTCAAAAAAGCTCCCCAAAAAATTAATATTATTTAATAGCTTCAAAAAGCATATAAGTCATTCATTATACATATACAAAAAGAGATAGGATAAGTTAATCAAACCTTTCTTTATATCGAATGTTATTGAATACATTCTAAACTTCAAATGGAAGGGTATCTTCGTCATTGGATATCCCGATCGAAGGGTAAAATAGTCATTCTCACAGTCACTTTCAACCGAATTGCTCTCAACTTCACGCATCATTCATGAAGCACTCCCTTTTCACCCAGCGCCAGAGAATCAAAATCATTACCCTACGTGGGGCCCAACCTAAAAGTATTTATTAATCGGCCATAGTATAACATAATGAATCGCCGATTAATTGGAAGATGTACACGGTGGCATTTTGGGTAAGAAATATTATTGCCACGTAGATGACACGTGGGACTCGTGAACTTTTGATCCAACGGCTGCGAAAATCCCGTTTGTATGGTCCGTAGATATTGCGACGACGTAATAATTAAAAAAATTCCTTTTAAAACGCAAAAGAAAGAGAGAAAACAGAGTATGTAACTGATCGTTTTTGTGTGAAATCTTCAGAGAATCGGGTAATCAAAAACCGAAAGCTTCGGTTTTTCCGTTTGTTAAGCAGAAATATTCTCAGATATCTAAATCGTTACTATTTGGGTAAATCAAAAATTTGTTCTTTTTGTTTGTTTGTTTGTTCTTGTTCAGTTATGAGTTGTTGTAACAGATTGTAAGCTGGATTAATTTTTACATGATTCTGTGTTGTTTGTTCATGGAAATGAGTGAGTTTTTTGTTTTCTGCATTTTGAATTTTTGCGTTTTCGATCTGAAAGAGTGATGAGATTCTGCTTTTTCTGAAGAATATGTACATTTGATCTATATAATCTGATGTGTTGATCTGTTTTAATGGGGTTTTGTTGATGAATAGAGATGGTACTGTAATTTCTCTACATGGGGTTGATTTTTTTATTTTAGTACTTTGCGTGTGTGTTGTCTTTCTTTCTCTCTCTCTCTCTCTTTTTTTTTTCTTTTTGGGGGTTGATGAGTACGAGTGTGACAGACTCACAGTGAGAGAGCGGCTTTATTATGTGAAGAAGAACCCGATTCGTTGTACATAAAGGACCAAATTCAGTTTTCTTCTTCTTCTTCCTTTTTTAACCATTCTTAGAGTTTTTTTAATGTTAGTACTGTAAAACCCAAAAGCCTTTAATGTTTCTGTATCGGTTTTTTTAGATTCACTACCAAAAGTTCTGAAATTTTGGAGGTTTTTGTTTGATGATTAGAGAATTGATGGTAGCTGGGTCTGGAAAAAAAATTGTTTTCAATTCAATTTTGTTGCAGCTTTTTTTTTTCTTTCCAGAAATGGACAAGAATCGGTAATGCTTAAGTGTGAAAGTGAATTTTATTGTTTCGTCTTTGTATTAAAATTTCAAACGGTTACTAAACAACAAACCCATCAATGCGTCTATTGTCTGTTTCTGCAAATATATTCTTATTCTTATTCATCTATATGTGGATTTTGGTGTTTGCGAGGTTGAGAAACGCGTGTCGTCTTGTATTCCTCCTTTTCTCCTCTCTTTTTTTCTTTTTTTGGTTATCTGTTACAGTTCTTTATCCTTCTTTTTGTTTTGATTTTTCTTGTGATTTCTGCTTTTCACACAAAACTCTCTGATAGGGATTTGCTTTGAATGCTTAGATTGTAAGGGAGGAAATGAAATAATTGCGAAGAAATCGAAGAAAGGGGGAGAAAAATTGAGTGGTGCTGGTGAAGTTTAGTCCAGTATGAACAACATTGAAATGGCTTGTTCAAAGTCTGATGATAACGATGAGATTCATCCCAATGTTTCTGTTCGGAAGCGATTTAAGTTTCCCAAAAAGGTTTGATATTTTAGCTCAATTAAGTATATTGTAAATAGGAATTGGTCTGTTTATTCATTAACCCCTTTTGGATTTGCAGTTTTTTGATGAGTGTAATGGAGTAGATCATGCTTCTGTTCCTCGGAAAGTTCGTTCAGGTTTGTATTTTTTGGTGAATTGAATTTAGAAATTACTGACTTGCTTATGTTTGTTATCTTATTTGGAATAGTTATGTGTTAGTTGGAGCCCAGTGTTTGGAAGTGGGTCACTTGTTGCTTTATTTTGTAAATTATAGTAAATTCCTTTTCACCTTTTCTTTCTTTTTAAGCATGAGAAGATTCTGTAAGTTTCTTCGTCTTATTTCGCTTTTTAAACCTTTGGAATCATTAAAAAGTACTTAATCTGCAATTTGGGTGATTGTACTGGCCAAGCTTCTGGTTTTAATCTCTTATAAGGTGAAATGGTTCTTGTTTGAGTTAAACTTTGGACTTCCAATTGATCATAAGTTGTTTACTTCGATCCTTTGCCCTTTGTAGTTATCAAGAAGAGAATTCGCAAGCTCATCTCTCCACCTTTGCCGATTTCCAAAAAGGCGAATCGCATGTCAGATGGAGCTGAAACACTAAGGAAATATGGCAACAAGTCTAAGCTTAATTTGGTTAGTGACTTGTAAATTTTGCAGCTTTTTCCTTTTAATAGTTCTTTTTGCTCTGCGGTTCCTCTGCCAAACAATTGAATGATATGCTGTTCGATGGAAAATTTTCATCTATGATAATGAGATTTTAATGCAGACTCATTGTGGTTCAAGTCGGTGTATAAAGGAGGAGCTTGATGGTCCAATCACTAAAGATGAAGAGGAAGTGGCTGAAACCTTGTATGCTTTGGCTGGTATGATCCCAGACGTTGACACCTTGAGCGAAAGCAAAATAAATAGTCAACTTCCTGAAGTGAAATCTTTGGACTTACCGGAACCTGAGGCTTCTGTAATCGCAAGTGGAGGTCTGCTTGTTAGTTCTTCGTTTCTATGTTGGTCTCTTCTATAATTGGTCATTTGCCGAACTAATGTATTTCATAAATGGTGTAGTTGTAACAACAGAGCAGGACATAAGGACAAACAGCTCCCAATTCAGTGCTGAAGCTTTGAAGCAGTTTCCAGACATAGCTGTTTCTGCTGGAGAAGCTGCCAAATCAAAATCATTTCATGATGCTTCCCCATGTGATACATTCATCAACACAGAGCAGCTTGAAATTTCATCGCAACAAGTAAGTTTTGTTTGGACATCTATACTCTTTGGTTAATACGTGACAGAAATGCTGATCTTACTGTTCTGTATTCAGGTTGTTGCTTATCAAGCCAACCAACAAAACACACACAAGGAGAAGAGGAATAATGGTATAACTATAGCCTGCAAGTTTCAAACAAATCATATAAGAGTCTAAAACTTGTCTCACATATAAAACCATCTAAAAGAAGTACAACATTTGGACATAGCAAATACAAATTTAATACGCCATTATAGGCTTACATCAATTGTCTCTAATGATAAAAGAATGAATGAATGTATCTAGATATAAGCAGCATCATAGCTTGAGTGGAACATGTAAACATCATTGAACTTGACGACTAACCAATAACTTCCTTGCAAATGGCCACGAACTCCTCAATGGCCCAAAAATATAATGTTTTGGAAAAAAGGTCAAATTTTCTGATGACTGGTTGTAATATATCAGAGACGGTGTCATCCAAATCATGTGTATTTTATATCTACATTAACAGAAATGTTGTTTTGGTGATCAGGTTCATTGTTGTGGCCAGGCTTGTCTGCAGCAGGGTCATCTTGTTCCGACATACTTGATTCTTCACCACAGTAAGTTCCCATTTCTTACTGCACTCTTTCTTGCCTACAAATATTGTTTGGTTTCTCATGCACTGAGTAATGATAGGTTTCCAATTGGCAAATTTCCTGTCTGGATTGGAAGCAGTGGCTCTGATCTTCAAGCTCAAAATGCAAAATCTTGTCTCCCAACCATGAAGGTGCTTTAGCACTTCGATATGGCTTTCAGTTACTCTCATGTACTTTGTTCCATTCTGAACAACTATGTGGAACACTCATTTGATTTGATTATGCAGGATTCTCAAGTTCCACTTGATTTGAGGAAGTCATTTAAGAGGTGTGCTGCTCATGTTTATATAAGTCGGCTGACTAAAGGCTTACAGACTTCGATGAGAGGTGACACAGTCTCCTCGCATCCTTCTCAGTCTTCATCTCCTGATGGAGTGAAGCAAGAGCCTCCTATAATTCAGAACAGTCCAACTGTAAAGGTGAATGATATGCATGGAATTGTTTCTACTGGGAACGTTGCCTCTACTGCTGAGAAGAATCCAACTGAAGTTAGAAATGCAATCCTTTTGCACCAAAGACTCCTCCAAGATCAGCAACAGGCTTCTACTACATCTGGGTTCAATTCTTTAGCAAAGCAGGTTAGTTATCTTCAGTAATGTGTGATATTCTTCATCCATACTCGATAATAATCCACTTTCTTTCGCAGAATGCAGATTTTCTTTCATTGTCAGCTGGAAGTTATGTGATCAAAGGCACTAATGGTGCTACTATTGCTGGTCATAACCTTGAAACGCCTGTAACCTCACAGAAACATCCAGCCCTGCATTTCTTGCTTCCCCAGAATGGTTATTCATCTGCACCTTTCCGTTACAATCCTGCAACAGCAGCAACTCAGCAGGTGATTTCTAATTAAAATTGCTTTGCTGCATTCGAAACATAACTAGTTTGTCAGATTCTCAATTTCGCGACTTAATAATTATTAAGATAGTGAATATTCTTTAAATTGAATTCAACTTCCGAAATGTGCTGTCACTTTACTGTTTATTACAGAACACGAGTAAATAGATTATTTTACCCCTCTTATGTGTAGTATCAGGATGAGAACAGCGTAGGTACGTGCTGAAATCTTGACCTTTGGGGCTGGAACAAGTAAAATAAAGACAACATAATGCTAGTCATGCTTCCTGCTGCAGTTATTAGGGACTATAATACATGAGCCTATTTAAAGACACCCATTCACACATACATATCTATGTATTTATATGCAAAGCATGCGTTAGATAACACTATTCTGCTTCCAACATAGACCACCCAGAACCATAGCTCATTCTGATCCCCCTTCTCCTTTTTTGGAATGTTCGAGATGTGTTAAAAGTAAAATTTGGTCATCTATTGCATTTTACTGGGCCGTACATTTATTAAATGATTCAGGAGTAAGTTTGTGGCGGGACTACTAATAAATACATTGTTTAGAAGATTAAGGCAATTCTTTTGTGGGTAGTTGCAGGTTCTGCTGCCTCCATATCTTGGAGGCGCGTCATTTTGTCCGTCAAGAGAAGCTACTATGGCCTTACCAAGACAAATGTCGCAGCAGAATGAACTACAAAATGCCCATTTCGCTGCTCAGTACAAGTTTGGTGGAGTCTCTACCTCACAAATGCGAGACTGGCAAAATGCAGGGCGACCAATGCCTATCTTTGGACCTTCTCAAGCTCAATTGGCAGCTTCTTCTTCCTCGATGGAAGCACTTTCTTCCAAGTATGTTCCACCCTTGTTGAACGAGCAGGAGCTTACGTCACGAACTAATTCAAGGATCAAAGGACAATATTACAGTTTCCCTTCTGGCTTGGAAGGAAGCGGACATGGACTCTACCCCAATAATGTGCCTTCATTGCAGCTTCTTTGCAATGATCGTCGTTAATACTGAGAGCCATGGCACCATGTCCAAAATATCAGAGTGGACCTCCTGCAAATCATAATTGATTTATTCTTTTCTTTGCTTATGCATGAGAGTTGGTGTTCATTCTGTTACTGAATATAAGGAACACAAAAAAGGGAGGATATAGTGAATTTCATGTCCCTTATTAGATGCTTTTGGCTTACTTATTCTGTTTCAATTTCAATTAATTATAGAGAAACAACTTCAGAAATGGTTGTTGGTGTTTCCTTAGATGGATTCTATGGAAAGAAAGTTTATGTGTCTGAGAAGGTTATTGACTTGGAACACATGTAGTATACACAAGAAGAAGAAGAAGAATGGCAATGAAAAAAATTGCTGCTGCTTTAAATTTCTTTCTACAAGTTTCAGGAAAATAAAGTGTTCTTTTATACATATTTTCTTGTGTTCGATAGATAAGTAAAAAATATTATGTATATAAAATAGATAAATACAATGGGATGGGGGCTACACAGATGAGTATAGGTGGAGAGGATATAATGAATTGAAATGTTATTAGTCAAACTTATCTTCCCTATTTTCACTGGAAAACTATCTGAATTTTGTTACTTACATCTGTTACTTTTTGGGGGAAAGTTAACCCCAGTTTTGGAAATTGTTTCGTACTAGTTCCTACTTTTAATGGAGCTATGACATGAATTGAGTGGACTTCACGTGTTACAATACTCAAAAAAGAAAATGTTTAATTTTGACTATAAAATTACTTTCAGCTTTCTCTGAATGAAGGGCAAATATAAGTTGTCCCAAGGTATGATGGCCAGTAAAAATAAAGAAATTTCGTATGGTAATAACCCTTTTCCTACTTACAACAATATAGCTTCTGCAGTTGACAAAAAAATAAAGATATTCATATTTAAATTGGGAAAAGATAGAGACATTCATATTTAATCTTGTATTAAATGAGGCCACATCAACATGAAGGTATCAACAGGATACAGAATGTCTAATGCAGTAAATACAGCCAGCCGGAAGAGAAGTGCAGATGATGAAGGCAAAAGGAAAGTTTTTGTTTTGACTCTTGAGCAAAGCACAGAATTCTTCACTCCTGCTTCTCCAACTCTCCCATTCTCTCGATGATTGCCTGGCGTGTAAAAGAATGTTGTTTAGTGCAAACTAATATAGGATAATAGAGTCGAGGCAGAATCAACTATGCATCAACTCCTTTTTTCCATTGGGCAGGGTGTGAGGAACAAGAGCAAAGGAATATATATACAAACCCAAAACATATATATACAAACCCAAAACATCTGTCTTCTCATGGATGAGGGACAAACACCTAATATCTAAGTTTGGACCACTGCTAAATATGCCTTTTTTAAAATTAACACCATGAAATGTATATACACATATACATATGTGTGCGTGTGCGTGTGCGTGTGCGTGTGCGTGTGCGTGTGCGTGTGCGTGAGCGTGAGCGGGCATCAAAATACCAAAAAGTTGGCCAGGTACAGTCCCTAGCGAGCATCAAAAGATGGAAAAATTGACCAGCTACAGGCCCTACGTCGGGGGAGGGGGGAGGGGGTAAGAGGTGATTAGGGTGGCAGATTTCTTACTCTCTTACTTGTTTCCTGGAGCTCCCCAGCAAGAATAAACTCATCTAATATCAGATATACCTGCAGAGGGAAGAAATTGAGCATAAATGATACGAGTTAAAAACGGTGCCATTAACTCTACTGACTACTAATGAAAAACATATTTCTTCATTTCTAGCAAACTAGTATTTTTAGTTAGTGCACATGATGAGGCATGAAAACGTCATTACTACTTTTGCCTGGCCATGTGATTCTTTGTTGAAAGAATGATCTACCACCAGCCAGAGAAACGCAAGTTCTCGCTTATTATTAAATTCCCTAAAGCTAAGTTTTGTGAAAATCAGAAGATCTATGATTTACACAGAGGAAATATCAACTACTAAATTCTAATAGTAAAAATACCACAAGCAATGAGGAGGGAGTACTTCGAGTTTTCATGCAGGACGTGATGCTGATAATATTTACAGATGTAAGTGTTGGATGGGATTAGGGGAAGATGAAATCCTACTATATTAATTGCCAAGTGGGACAATGAACAAGTCTTGGATACCACTTGTGATGGTACCCACCAGTTTCTTCCTTTTAAGAATCTTAACTTTGAAATCATGGTAAATCCTGCAGTAAACCATTTCTTCACTGAATTTAATTTTGATTCTTCTACTTCATTCGATAACCTTCCATCTCTGCCTAAAACCATGTTCAAACAGGGAAGACTGCCTCATGGAGAACCAAGGGGCGTATAAAGTAATTGAGTTTAACCCAAGCTCAGCATTTAACAGGCATCTAACAAGATTCAACGAGAATATTGATTGATTTACAACCAATGAAAGGACCATTGTGTCACAACAGGGATCACAGGAAAGAAAGATGTTATAAACCTAGCTGCTTCTGTAAGGAGCAATGTTTGATGAGAAATGTCTAACCTTGTGGAAATTGAAAACCAAATCCAGCTCACAGACATTGCTGAAGAAGTGATCCAAAATCTCCACAAACAAGTGGATGGACTCTAAATAAGCCAACTCATTGTCTGTGATATCAACACAAAGTGAGAAAAATAATCCTGCATATCTTCTGTATATTACCTTGTGGGTACGGAACTGCAAAGAGGAGATAACAAGCAGGCATTAGTTATTAGTGACTTATCAAGGAACATATCTACACAAAAACTGAAAAGAAGTGGAGACTCAAAACTAATAGTGAATCAGCCAGATATGTAAATCTCATGCAACCTATTATTGAAGTAAGTTAAGCAGCTCCATCATAAAAAATAAATAAAAAATCGCTAGATTCACTTCTTTCATCAATTCTGCTGAGTTTTCAGCAGAAAAGGTATTGATTTCCCTTTTAGTATTCACATTCAGTTGTTTTCTATCTTATTTTACAAAATATAATATAAAGAAGTTCAAACCTCAAACTTGTTTTCTCTCCCTTCCTTTGCTTTACCTCCCCCTTACAGTTCCAAGGATAAATCACTTACTTAAGGAACAAAAGAGCTTCTTCCCGATATCTTGCTTTGTACTTTATGTCATTGAGGATTTTTAAAAATAGTTGGTTATGCTTCACGAAGCATCTGATGAGAAATGATTGCCCAACAAAGTTAAAACACAATGCATCTTTTGTTTCCTTTTGCAGGTTAACTGTGAGAAATAATGAAGAAAATATTATTGAATTGTTGTTGTATCTACATTATTACATGAGACCCTATTTATAGACCATAGAATACAATCCTTTACCAAATAGGATACTATTTAGTAGTCCTATTCCTATTCTAATAGGATTATATAAACCTATTCCTATTCTAATAGGATTATATAAACCTATTCCTATTTTAATAGTATTGTATAAACTATTCCTATTCTAATAGGATTGTATAAACCCTATTCATATTCTAACACTCCCCCTCAAGCTAGTGCGTACAATTCATGCACCTAGCTTGTT
This sequence comes from Solanum lycopersicoides, assembly GCA_022817965.1. Classification (NCBI taxonomy): domain Eukaryota; kingdom Viridiplantae; phylum Streptophyta; class Magnoliopsida; order Solanales; family Solanaceae; genus Solanum; species Solanum lycopersicoides. Next base: position 93,698,300 of record CM040621.1, on the reverse strand, counting down.
ACAAATGTAATTAACACGGGGACCGATGAGGGGCTTGGTGAGATATTTGCAGACTTCACAAAATTGACGGTCAATCTTAATGTGCTTGTCTTCTCATTAAATACTGGATTTGATGGATTTGATGCATAATGCCAGTAAATCTCAATGTGCTTAATCTTCGCATGAAATACTGAATTTGATTCATAATGTTGGTGTTGAACTTCCCAACCCAAGCTTGAGAAAAATTGTTCTAGACCATAGAGTGATCTGCACAATCGATGACACAACACAATCGACATACAAGACTACTAAACTCCCCCTGAGCAACAAAGTGCTCAAATCTAATATAAAGTATATGGATCATGTTGGCATCAATAGATGAGTTAATATTAAATAAGAAAGTCACCAAAATAATTATTGGAACATGCTCATATGCCGTAGTATTAGATTTGATGGCTAAAAATGGTCACAATCTAAGAAATAAAATTATATAGGTAGGGTCGGAATGATGTCACGACCCAACTAGAAAATAGAAATTATATAGGATAGTTGGAACGACCCCATTGACAAAAAAAGAGAAATAATATGGGTAGGGTCGGAATGATGGCACGACCCTAATGAAAAAGAGAATTATATAGGTAGGATTGAAATGATGGCACAACCCTACGCAAATCAGATTTGAGGAGTCACCGGAAAAGACAAATGGAACTATGCAAATCAAATCTAAGTTACTGAAAAGACACATGATGTTATGCAACTCAGATATGAGAAAATAGTTCGGAAAAAAAATCCACAGTACTACACATTCAATATGAAAAGTAGTCCGGGAGATGCACGGTGCTACGCAAATCAGATATGCAAAAAAAAAAAGGTAGTCACCGGAAAGATGGGACGGTGCTACAAAATTAAATATGAAAAAGTAGTCACCGGAATGATGGGACGGTGCTACAAAATTAAATATAGGAAAATAGTCACTAGAAAGATACACGGTGACCCAACTTTTGCTAACATAATCATTGGCCGGACGGGCGACATATATGAGTAATAGCCGCCCGCCGACAGCGAAAGCTCTTTGATTGTTTACCAAGATCGTAGAGGCTCTGATACCATGTGAGAAATAATGAAGAAAATATTATTGAATTGTTGTTGTATCTACATTATTACATGAGACCCTATTTATAGACCATAGAATACAATCCTTTACCAAATAGGATACTATTTAGTAGTCCTATTCCTATTCTAATAGGATTATATAAACCTATTCCTATTCTAATAGGATTATATAAACCTATTCCTATTTTAATAGTATTGTATAAACTATTCCTATTCTAATAGGATTGTATAAACCCTATTCATATTCTAACATTAACATTTTTCGATTCTTTAAGAAATCAGATCCAGGAATAAAACACCAATATTGAAGCCAGAATGAATGCATAAAAATTGGTCGGTATAAGATTCTAAATAAATCCTCTGATCACGCACAAGCAAAAGGGAAAAGGGCTCTTCTTAGTTCTTTCTTGATCCTTCCCTCCCTCCACTCTCCCATTCTCTTCCAACCTCTAAGTTTTCTAAAGCCAAGAGATTGAATTAGGAAACAACATGAAATTGCCTCAATAAGAATTTCATACTCAGCCATAACATAGGTTCCTCTACAAAGAAGTTAATTTTTGCATGAATTGTTTTTAAATCCCCCACCACTCCCTATCCTTCAATCATTTCACAAAGTTATTCCTTTGACACCAACGGAACAAGTATTTATGATGCAATCGAAGATAAATACGATAAACCCTCTTGATATTACTTCACCAATAATGTGAAATGTCATGATAACATGCGGGCGTACGTACAGGGAAAGCAAAATAGTTCTCCACCAAGAGGACAGCATCCTCTCACACTATAAGATAGTTAAACATTACTGCTTTTACAAAATTAATGACTAGCGAAAGAGTTTCCCCTTTGCCTTGGCACAATTGTAGCAAATTCGCTTAGTATGGTGTTCTATAGATCGAAAACAAAACAGACAATCACATTTTCGCCTTTTGCATTTCAAGTTAAACTCAATTCCACAGACATAAAAGGGCTTAATCAAAGAAATGCCAGCTTCCATCAACTGAAATTAAAAAAATTGAGACTTCATTACCTCAACAAAGTTGGTGAATTTGGGATCTCTATTCACAACCAACCTATGAACCTACAAGGACCAAAATTGACTATATAATTAAAACCCATAATCTAAAATCACCAAATTCACATAATCAAAGTAAAAAAAATACCTCATATTCCACCTTGTGCTTCTCGGATTCCTCAAGAGGTATATAATACTTAGCCAAACGAGTCTTCCCTTGCCTGTTCTGAAGCAATATAAAACGGATCTACCCATTTTCGAAATGACCCAGTTGAAAACAAACGATCAAAAATCAATGAAAACAGCAAATTCATGAAATTGAACGCAAAAAGATTGTAATTTCTGCTACCAAATAATTTTCAGTGAGATCAAAGAGAAGAGCAAAAAGTTACCATTTTTGTTCAGAAGATCTGCAGGCAAAACAGCTGGAGAAACAATTGAAAAAAAGTTGAAGAAATCTCTTTGATTCTTTAATTTGTAAAAACTAGCAAAAGCCCACAAGGGTCACAACTGAGGTGCCAGAGAAGAATTTTCACCTTTGTTTTAAGGAAATGACAAAATGGTCCCTAATGTTTAAGGTTATGGTTTAAAATAGTTCCTAAAATGAAAAAATTTAATTTAAAAATACAATACATGACATAATAATTTTTAAGTACGAGATAACAATACAATACATAACATAATGATTTTTATGATCACAATAATAATTTAGTAATTCGGTAGGTCACTTTAAGATTTAACAATATTCCAAAAAAATAGCGTATGATCTAGAGAATTGTTGTGTTTCTGATTGCGGTTGTGCTTGTTGATTTCTTTTTAATTTTTCGTAGTTGTTCTTTAAAATTTGCAATAAAATATAATTTTATATTAAATAAAGAATTTTAAAAAATAATAATTTTATATTACATGAAAATTATAAAAGGTGATTATTAAAAAAAAAACGAATTTATATTATGAAATAAAAAAATGAAATTTAAATAGAAATAATAATATAATATTTAAGAGAGAAGAAAATTATTTTTTAGAGAGTAAATAGAGAATTGAATTGAAATTGGTTGTCTGAAAAATAAAGAATTATATAATTGAAAAGTGAAATAGAGTCTAGGATTGGAGATGTCTTTGAACAGAAAAAGTAACTCTTAAAATTTTTATTGTGAGAGTTAGATTCCTAGGTATAGGGATGACAATAGTGGGGGGAGGGATGCCGACCGGGTTTAAGGCTACTACAAGCGCGACGGGTTGAATTTAAAATTGTGCGGGGCGGGGAGAGATGCAGAGCACATTGAAAGTGGTTTTAAAAAAACTAATGGGGGATATGGTTGCGGATCTATGCATTTAAAACTTAATTTTAATTTTATAAATATTATATGAGTGAAAGAGCATTTATCTATTATGATAATTTCTTTAAAGTTACTAAAATATTCAAGATAACAAATAATCAAAACTAAAACAGTTTCTTACATGTGTCTCAATTTGACCTCTAAAAAAATAAATTCTAGTCATTATCTATTAAGTTTATACAACTTAATAAAAATGAATTTAATTTTTAATATCAAACTTAACTAGAAAAGCAAAATATTAAAAAGTTAGTGCGGAGTGGATCTATGTGGGGCGGAGACGGGTTCAAAATGAAAAAAACTGTTTAACACAGGGCGGAATTTTTTGCTGATTAAGCTCAACCCACCCAATCCCTACTCCGCAATGCTCTATTGTCATTCATGTCCCAATATAATCAATCCCCTCTTTCATTTCCTCTTTTCCCACCCCTAATTTTCATTTTCTTTTTTTAAAGTCGGATATATAAATTTTTATATTTATAAATATAATTTATATATTTGAAAATTGCATAAAAATTATTATAAGACATAATAATTAACAGATTAAATTATTTAAAACGCATAGAAATATACCAATAAAAATACTTGATTAAGTCTTAAAATTTTAACTGTATCACATAAATTAAAATGAAAAATACGTATAAACCAATTGAGATATTTGTCACTAAAATAAAAGGTGAAAACATTTCATTTATAAAAATTAGTGCAAGATAACTATTTGTAATAAAAATAAAAAATATAACCTGTTAAATAGAGATGCACGTGGAACTTAGAGGCACTGCAGTAGGGACATGTGTAAGTAAATATAAAAAATGCCCTTATGATAAATAAAGCATAAAACGCTATTGACCATAGCGTTTTCTTTGTAATATGTGTTTCTTCTCCTTCGCATGCTCAACTCTCATATGATAGGTTTTTTTATGAGAAAATTACGCGTCTAAGCAAACTTATACTACTTAATTACTCATCATAACTATAGTTTGCTAATTACCACTCACGACTAACATTATACATTAATTACATGTGCTTACATCGAGTTTGTATATTTAGCCACATTTGTATACGTATAATTCGCCAGAATATACAAATACATATGTATAATATGCAATGATTTAATCAATATACATATACAATTCACCTCTTTCCCAGTCTCTGCCCTCTCTCGCTTGTCTCTATCCTCCCTCTCCCAATCTCGCTCACTTCTCTCCTCTCTCTCCCAATCTCGTTCGCTAGCCTCTTTCCTCCCTCTCCCAATCTCGCTTGCCATGTATACAAATGCATATGTATAATATACAATTATCTAACCGATATACATATACAATTCACCTCTCTCCCAATCTCGCTCGCTCGCCTCTCTACTCCCTCTCCCAATCTCGCTCACCTCTCTCATCTCTCTCCCAATCTCGCTTGCCATATATATAAATGCATATCTATAATATACAATTCACCTCTCACTCGCCTCTCTCTCCCAGTCTCGATCACCTCTCTCCTCCGTATAACATGTAGCTATTAATTGTAATTATCAAACTATAGCTATGGAGAGTAATTTGGCTTTTTTTGAGTGGCAATATGTGAAAGTTTCCCTTTTTTATTAGAGGTATAAGTTGGTCGATATGATATGCATACAATTTATCGAGAACATGATTCTAGATAAAATGATATGATAAAGTCGATAATTAGGGCAAAAAGTTAGTAATAGGTAATTGCGAGTTATTTGGTTTACCTCGTATTTTTTGATTTTATTGTTTACATGTTGTTTTCTTAATTTTGTTTATCATACTATATTTTGTTGCCGACTTTTTTTCTTCATTATTTTCTACTTCATTCGTTTTAGTTTTGTTGGCTAATTTTAATTTGACATGTATTTTTAAAAAGTAAATAAGACTTTTAAATTTTGTGATCTTAAATTAAAGATAGGTAAAACATATCAAAATATGTTCTAATTTTATAGTCTTAAATATGTAATGTTTAAAAAGTTGTCAAAAGGGAAAAAATGTTCTTTATGAAATATATTAAAAGAGAAATTAAGACCAACAAATTGAAATAGAGGAAATATATTCATCTTTGCTATTTTCATTTAAAAAATAGGGATATGTAACTAAATATCAAAAATGCCCTTAATGATAAATAAAACAAAACGCATTCGTCCACAGTGTTTGCTTTGTAATATGTGTTTTCACAATTAGCTGCAACTGATTTGTGAATTTATAACTTCCAAGATATGGTCATTTATCAAATTTTGGTTAAAAATAACCAAAATAAGAAACAAAACATCGAAAATTCTCAAACACCATAGAAATGTGCTTATTTCATAATTATAAACAAACAAGATGTTCTATACTTACTGATACATCTGCTTTTTATCACATAAATAAGTCACTGCTGCATATAATACAACAATAACTATGCCTCGGTCCCAAACAAATTGGGGTTGGCTATATGAATCCTCACTTCTTCGTACTTCACGGAGTACAAAAATTGCATCACAAACAAGAGCCTCTATTTAAAAGAATGAGAAATCCAATCATCAATCCTTCTTAGAACATTCTAAATTACAAATGCTCATGTAATTTTTCCTCAAGCAAACCATTGAACACATGAAATTTAGCTTTTCCTTTAATAATCATGTTCATACTTTGAATTTGCAGCAGCTAATAATGCAGCTCCAATACCAGATCCATCTTTTGAATGTTCTATCACTACATTTTTCGAAATTTCCGAGCCTAGTAGCTCTGTGACAGCTTCTTGGAGGTATCCTCTGTACTGAGGATAGTGCTCGTATAAGCCTCCATCCATTGCTACAACTGTTCTTTTACCAAAGATGAGACCTTTAGAATCTTCCTCCATTTTCTGTAAAATACCAACAATTCCTGCACCAGCTAGACGACCCCCTCGTTTTGCAATAGTATCGCAAATGTCCACGACTGTTTTCCTTGCACTTAGATCGGATTTTACCTGAAAATTAATAATCCAAAGCAAAATTGTGAACACCAAAACGTTCGTAGACTCTTTCATACTCTATGAAAATATTTTGTAAAGAACTTCTAGTGCTAGAGAGACTAAATTTTTTTGAATATTGGATGGACAATCTTAACAACATGGACAATGTGAGTTCATATAGCTGACCTCAACTTGCTTGGGATTGAGGCGTAATAGTAGCTGTTATTGTGTGTTCATATGTATAAACATAACTCTGGAAAATGTTCTATGTTTATGGAAACAGATGCTAAACTATCCTTTTGAATGTTGTCTTTGGAATGAATATAGATCTTCAAATGTAAGGTTCTTCATGAATCAATTATTGGACAAGTATTCAGTCGGAAAAAACTCGAGAGCTAAGGAATATACCCCAGCTACATCATAGAGGACAGACTCAACAGCTTCAAGATCTCTTGATGTATCCTGCTGCATGGCACATATATCAGGTGTCCTATATGATGCAGATCAGACAGAGTGAGTAAAAACAAGAAGAGTACGAGAATAATTAATACAATCTAATACTTCTCCGAGAACATTTGCATCATAAACTTCTGATATAACATATGTAATTACCTCAGCACAAATGGAGTGACTAACTTTTCCGGAACATAGCTGCCACCAAATAAGCACCCAACCTTGGCCATTTTGACCAGCACCCGTCTCACAATTTCCCCAAGGTACATACCGGAGATTGTTTTTTCAAAAATCTTCATCAAGAAATAAGACAGTAGAAAAGACCATAAAGAAACAGTGTGATACCAAGTATACGAAGAAAAGAAATTTTCACATTTTGAGTCAATAATACTTGCCTGCTCACCAGGGTTAATGCTCTCGGCATCCATTTCTCTATCAAACTCAGTTAAAGGAAGGCCATTTGAAAAAGCTCCCCATTCAGTATTCACAATCTAAAATATAATGATGTATCGAACTCAATGGTTGCTAAAATCTGTTCATTTAAAATAACTTGACGAAGGAGATTTGGGCTCTACTTACTGTTATTGGAGACTTAGACATCCTTTTTGCCATCTTAGGAATAGCGTCCACACGTTCTACATAGCAAGCATTGGTTCCAGTCCCAAGAATGACAGCAACCATGGCATCATCATCCCAGTATCTTGCTCCGGCAAGTGTTCCCACAGTGTCATTGACCTAACTTGACAATGAAATCATGAAATGATTGAACTAAGGAAGCGCCAGACTATTCTCCAACATTTCTACAATATACATGAAGTTGAGCAAGAACCTACCAGGGCAGACACTTGCATATCCATTCCCCGCCTCTCCATGGCTTCATTCAAACAAGCAACAACATCTTTTCCCGCCTGTTCCATGTTATGATGGAATCAAGAAATAATCGGCAGGTAAAATGAAAACGATAATGATAAGAGAGACAAAGTTAAAAATCAATGTTAAGGAACTCTTCTCTACTAGTTTGGAATCCAGTATTTTCCGATTCGACTTGTAAGATCAAAGCGATGAAATGATCCCTCTAATTACACAACTTACTAATCAGTCATCATACTGTAACCAGTACTCTTAAAAATTTGTTGTATCTGGAAAAAATGGACTCGCTAATATGAAACACTCTGTTGTCCAGAAAACGGAAAATCTCACATGCACAATCGATAGGGGATGGAATTACAGGATTTTACCAACTGATGATTCCAGTGTTTTTTTCAGAAAAAGGTAAACACGTTCGTTGGAAGTTTTAGTAGTTTGAGGGAAATTGACCATCTTTACTGAAACTAAAATAACGCAGAATTGATTGGCCTTCTTAGCGATGTATGGTTCCAGAACCAGTCATAGGCTAAATTAGTAAGATGTCTAAAATCTGCCACTCCTTTACACAAATAAAAGAGTCAAGAAATACTAACAGTTCCAGAGACAGCAAAACCTTTTGTCCATTTGATTAGGATTCCAGTTCTTATTGAAGTCTGTTTCACTGGAAAAGAAAACGTGAATCCTATTTCCCTTGTCCGTCCCTGTTGCAACTCAAAATTACCACCTTCCTTTTGTGCAAATTTTCCTAGCGCAGAAGCTATAAAATCGAACAGCTCCTACAATAACCGATGCAAAGATGAATACAACAACAAAAAAGATAGTATTGGTCAAGTCCCATTATAACAAGAAAAAATAAACAACCTCGGAGGTAGCAAACATCAGTTCTTGGGGTATAGAGACTTGATCAAACTCAGTGGCGACTACACGCTCTTCTTTACCACCTAGCTGCACCCTTAGCACTCGGAAATTTGTACCACCAAGGTCCAACGCATAAAACAAGCCTTTCTCATTCCTTCATTAATCATTAAGAAATTGTAGCAAATATAAGAACAAGCTCAACAATCAAACAAGTGAACAAATCGAAAGCATACTTGGAAATATTAGAGACATATAAATGAAGCGAAGGGAGTAGTAATATATAATCAAGACACTAAAACATGCTCAAACTTTTAGACAAAATAGTCACACATATCAATATGGTATCAAAGCGCCGTCTATAAAAGTAAAAGATATTTCAATGTGTTCGTCCCATGAACAAAAATCAAGCTCACATGTAACCGCGTGTTCAAACATAACAATTATTCAACTTTCGAGATGACAAACACATTACATGGCGAAAAAGACAAGTCTTTCAACCATGTAACTCCTTGTGATTATGCCTATCAAATTAAACTTTTGAAGTACACCAACTATAGCTTAAAATAGGTAAAAATAATGGGATCTTTACCCAATTGGTCAACCAAGTAATATCACCTTTAATAAGAAAGTGAACCAAAATAAAATAAAATTAGTAGTTTACCCAGTTGGTAGAGTGTCGACATAACTAAGGATCATCTTCAGATCACTGCCGCCGTCGACGGCAAGCCCAGCCCGCATATCATCGGCCATTGCATCCGCCACGTGGCGCAAAACTGGAAGAGGAGTAGCACAGTCTTTCTGCAATTTAGTCAAAATTGGTGCTACTCCTAAGCTATCAGTAGATCGGACGGCAGATATAATGACACGTGGCCTATAGATCGTTTTATGAGGTGATCGTGAAATATGGAAGGATCGGACGGCCGGCGAGCTAACGGTGACCGACATTTTGGGTAACAGTGAGATCAATTCAATTGTGAGACGGAGAAAAAAAGAGGGACAATAAATGGTGACGTTGAAACAGAGTGTGGAAGATCTCAACTTTTAACACTAAAAAAAAAAGTTTTTCTAAGTTTGAACAGTTGAATTTCAATAAAATAATGATGAAAGAATATAAGAATTTTGTATATGGCTAACTACCCAACTGTTCGTTACTTTCATAGTGCTGAAACTAAACCGTAGCAGAGAGCTCTTACGTGTTCAATTTTAATTGGGATTCTATCAAATATATTCGATTTCAATTAAGATTCTTAGAAGTTATTTTAACCTAAACTCTTAATATTATCTTAAAAAAGGCATCTCAAATATTTTTACAATATTCACAAAAATTATTCGAGAAATATGTCACTATGATTTTGAATCACAAAGAAATCTCCTGCTATGACTTTCGAATCACAAAGAAATTTCAAGAGATGGAACAAGATTATACCCATATTATTTTTATTTATTATTTTTCAGATATTTAAAAGTACTTTGTTGATGAATTAGTTTTTGCTCATTTATCAATAATGATGAATCACTTTTCTTAAATTCATGTTTTCGTGTTATTAATTAAACAAAGAGACACAAAATAAAAGGAAGGAAATGAGACTTTTGGCATATAAGTAGACTTACAACTTTACTATTCTTAGACATCATAATATATCATATTGGTAAAAAAGAGAAGATTAAACTTTAAGAAAATTACAAATATTTATAATTTTTTTTTGTAGAGCATTTAAAATGACAAGAGTGACAAATAATACTAGTTTTTCTCCAGGTTGTGGCGGACAAGACGATGTTGACAAGAGAGCTGCTTGGATTTTTCACTTTTTTTGTTTGGTTTTGATTTTCCTGTCGGAGTTTCAAATGAATGTTTGACCCACTTACTATTGTGGATAAATGTCAGTTTTAATACTTAAATGAAAAAATATTGAAAATGTTCATGCAATAAAAAATAATTATTCTCCAATAAAATCTATTACATTTCATAGTATCTTTTTAGAATTATTACGGTATTATTTTATGGGAAAATGACAGAAAATTCCACCTTTAAATTCTCTAATAATCATTATTCCCTATTAAATTTCAAAAAAAAATCATTTTCGCGCATCAAATTAATGTTAGCGCATCAGATTAATGTATCTCGCGCATCATAATAGTGTATAATGTATAAAATGTAATGTATCTTACTTAACGATTAATGTATCTCGCACATCATATTAATGTATCAGTGCTTATATTATTGTATCATTTTGAGAAAATTCTGTAATTATAAACTTATAAGAGACAAATAATAATTTTACCTTAAAAGTATGTTATTTCTGTCCTTTTCCCTTATTTTATATCAATATATGCAATAAGTGTGTTTTTGTTCTTATTATCTTTTTAGTAAGTCAAAATCAAGGGAAAATGGCAGAAATCTCACTTTTAAGTTCTCTTATTATCATATTCCCCTATTAGTTTTACAAATCTCTAAATTTCTCATTTTCACGCATCAGATTACTGTATCAGCGCATCAGATTAATGTATCTCGCTTATCATATTAAGGGACAAATGATAATTTTGTCTTACAAGTATGTGATTTTTGTCTTTTACCCCAAAATCAAAGTAAGCCCACTAAATAAACCAAAAAAAGCCCATACAATCCAGCCCAATTTGCCTTAAGCTTCTACTTGAATCAATTCTGTATATTTTTTTACTAAAAGAAAGAGGTACAACTTACAAGGCAGAATAATTCTAGTGAAGTGGACTTGAAGAAACGAAGCTCCACTTACTCATCTTCTTTTGTTTCCACTTTTTAAGCTCTTTTATAGTCTCTCATTCATCCAACACACTCCTACAAACATAACATACATACATACATTCGATCGATAATAGTGTTAAAACTGATAATAAACGATATGGAAGAATCAGAAGGAAGAGTGACAACGATGATGGGAAAGGCGGAAATCGATACGAGTGCTCCATTTCGTTCGGTTAAGGAGGCAGTCATGTTGTTCGGAGAAAGAGTTCTTGCTGGAGAACTCTACTCTGCTAATAAACTCAAACAGGTAATATACACCATTTATACTCCACTTCATATTATATACACTTCTAGTATACAAAATTTCTACATTATATGAGACTACTTTTAATATATTTGTAGCACGTAATTTGTCTTATTATTTTTCAATTCAGAGACAGTCATATGCAGTTGTCTCATAGGGATATAATAGTGTATATTTGCTATATACCATCTAAAATAATAATCTATCCAATATAATTTTACCCGTGGAGTTTAGGTATCACGAGTCCGGCCCCAAAGCAGGCACCTTTTGGACGCTACAGACCAAAATGGACACTTCGCTCATTTATAGGTTGTAGTGTTGAAAAAGTTATCGTTTTAGGATGTACGCATACATTATCTCTATTTGTGTGAGGAAAACACAACCAGTTATACTAAACTTCTGCTATTTACGAGTCCAAAAAAGAACCCTACCATAAAGGTCTATTGTATGCAACTACTTTTGCAAGAGGCTATTTTCACATGGCTTGAACCTACAGTACTACAACAAAAACAACTTTTAGCGATAACAAATAGACACATTACTAAAGAGTGATTAAGTCTTTATCGACATTACTTAATTGCATTAGATTTAATGTCACTAAAGTCTTTAGGAACACATACAAAGAGTGTTAATTGCCGCTAAAGCTCACTTTTAATGTATTGCTATAATCTCTAATATGCAACATTAAGCATTAAAAGAAGAAAAAGAAACATTTGCTTAAGCTGTAATACAAGTATATTTTTTTTCATGTTGGAGAATAAAGACTGACAATATTATAGTGAAAAAGAGGATAACCAACTGACCAAAGTATCTTTTAATTTCAAGCATTTGAACTGTTTATATATATATACTAGATCAATGACTAATCTTTAATTATACAATGAAGAAGTTCATTTTTTGAGTTCAAAGTTGCCTACATTTCACCAAATAATTTATTCACGTTGATATTATAAATATTATTTACACTGTCAGTATATATAACTTAACTTATTTATTTTTCAGAAACAAGATGGATCGAGTCATGAAGACGAAAGCGACGACTCGTTTAATGATGAGTTAATTGAGACAAAGCAAAGACTAGAAAGGGCAAGAGAAGAAAGATTGGTAATGGTTACATGTCTCTCTTCTTTAGAAGAAGAACTTGAACGCACAAGAAATGAGCTTAATAAGCTAAAATTTGAGCAACAAAAAATCATGGTATCAGAAATTGAAGACCTAAAATATATAGAGAAATCACAAATTATGTCACACGATCAAAATAATATTGAGTTTCACAAAAAAAGATATGTCACATTTGCAAATCCTCCACAAGGTGATGATCATGATCATGTTGTTTTACAAAACCATCCTTCAATCAACAAGAAGAAAAAGAAAAAAATACCCCTAATTATACCATTGATTGGGGGATTTTTTTCTAAAAAAAGAGGTAGTAATTCGGATAGTAACAATCAATCTGCTCGAGTTTAAATCGAATAAAAAGAGACCTCAAGGCTTGCGTCCCGTTTGAATTTTTCCAATGGTTTTGCTTGAAATCAAAGTGTGAAAAGTAAGGTTGGTTAATATGCATATTTGATTTCTTTGTTTACAATTTTCAATAAGAGATATACTATGAATTATGATATGTAATTCCTTTTGCTTCTTGTAATAATATAAAAAAAAAAATCTCTATTGAGTTTTACAAAAAATTCAAGAATAGCTAGAGAATAACTAAATTTCGTAAGAAAAAAAATAAAAACAAATTATTCTCTCGAAGGTATTCATTTAAAGACAATGTTTTTTTACAGTAAATCTCTTTTGAAATTAGTCGAAAATCGGGGATTTTTAGATTGATTTAAACTCGATTTTCTTAAGATTAACATTTTGGGTATCACTATTCATATTTTGTTATGGGGATTCTATAATTGAATAGATTGTGTAGATTTAGAAAATCAAAATCAGCTATTTCACATATACAACTATGTTTAAATTTACAACATCAAATTTGAACTCATAAAATTCAAAAAAAATAAAAATAAACAACACAAGCTACAAGCATGGTTGCACATAATTAATTACTTTAGCCAAAAAGAAAAATAAAAAATCACACAATAACGTCTGATTTTCTACCACTAAAAATCCCTTGATCTTGTGATGACTTATTGAAAAACTCTATACAATCAGCAATAGCTTCATTATAGTGTGAAGTTGATGAATAATAAGAGCTACATGAGGTCTTCGGCGGATCGGGCCGGTCACAGGATCTTCGTCTCTGTCCTGAGCCCGGCCCGGTAGCCGACATTGTTGGCCCAGCCCGACTTGGCCTCCTCCGGCTAGACGTCTGGATGGGGAAAACGAATCGCATGACGATCTTGCGAAAGCGATCGAAAAGCTTCATGGCAGAGAAATTGATTAATTTATTAGAAGAAGGGCTAATAACTTGTGATGAAGATTGAAAATTTTCAGAAACTTGAATAACAAAGCTTTCTCTTTGAATAGAAGCTTTGTTAGTGTACATTATTGTTGTTAGAACACAAAAGCCTTTGTATTTTTGTTATAAGTTTTGGCTATAATAAGGTTTATATATATCTATGAAATTTGGAAAAAGATGATGGTTTAATTCTTTAACCATGTGACCAAATCATATGTATGGGCTTTTGTTGTCTTTCCAAAGTACATTTGTTTATTTAGATTGTTAATTATATTAACTTCCAAGTAATAATCATGTCTTGTACTATGATATAATATTAACTCACTCTGAAAAATCAGAAGTCTTCATTCAAATAATCATGTTAGCATGGTAATAATTAATATCATTGGTTCTATCCTTTCAAAACTAACTCTTATGAATAATTATGGACAAACTCAAAGTTATCGAAACAAAATTTGAAATTTGAAATTTATAATTCGAGAAATTTGATTCTTTTAAGTTATTGAGTTCTAAATAAATTACTTTCTCTGTTCAATTTTATTTGTCATGTTACGTTTTTCGAAAGTTAATTTAATTCATTTTAAAAATTAATTCAGATTCCATTCGATATTTTTTTTTACGAAAAGTACTATAAATTGCAATTGTTTGCATATCAATATGATGAAAATATATATCGTAAAATGTAAGTCAAAGTTCTTATAGTTTGACTCTAAAAAAAATAATCAAAGCAATTAATTACGGAGGGAGTACTACTTTGTAAATGTAACTAAAATGAACTTCTTAAGACAATTTAGAGTTTAGATCGAAATTTCTGATTTCAGCCAAACTCTTATGTTATAGTCTAGTTTCATCCGAGAGAGCTTGGTGGTCTTAAGAATGATTCGTGTAAGAGATTCTCTTATGCTTAAAGAGTTATATATGCATGTTTGTCTAATATAGGTAAATTCATAATTTAAAGTTACTAAGACGTTCAAAATGAGTGTGATTATATTATGTGTATATATTGTAAATAGTTTTTAATGCATAGATCGATTTGAAAGTAATAAAATATCATCCAATAAAAAGAAAAGTGAATTTTTGCATTATAGGTAACGACAAAGCTTATAAGGTGATTATCTACTTGCAATTTATGAGATGAAAAAACTAGAATTATATTATGATGACTTGCTAATCACATTTATATTTAAATGATTAAATTAGTAATAGACAGCAAGTTCACTAAGACATGATTGACTGGCCTAGTTTTTAATAAAAAGCAAAGAAGTTATAAAAGTACGACATTAATGAGTATGATTAATAATAACTTGCCTTTTTTCCTAAGATAATATTCTCTAAGAATCACTCCCAAATGAGTACTGCATGTGCTTGACCTTATATTATACGTCAAAAATTATTTGTTGGTTTGTGTTCAAATTCTATGGCATAGTTTGTATTTAAAAAAAGACTTATTATCATCTTGATTAATTTTAGTTTTACTATTGGATGTTGGATAATTTCAATTAAAAAGTTGGTTACGTTGATAATTGTATTCGGACTATCTTGTATATTCAGGTATTTGTTATCTTCATATCGATTAATTACTCTGTTTATCAAGGCTTAATTGTATTATAGTCACCATTATAAGTATCAGATAACTTTGTCGTATATTGAGATTTAGGCATATATAAAAAATTACCTACTATTTTTTTTTTAATTTTATTCATATTTGTATATTATACCAAAGTTTCAAAATTGCGCTCCATAATAAATATGCTATGACTAGGCTATTTCGCTATGCATATATACTAAAGAAGCAATGTATAATTTGCTGGCTCCTCTTTCAGATTTGTATAATTTCGCTAGCAGACCATTCGATTATCAGTCTCTCATTTGTAAAAATCGTTGGCATCCTCTCAATTCAATATCATGTGTTTGTATATCTGTATAAAATTTTAATTTGTATACAATTGAATCGAAATAAAATATTTGTATATCAAGTATTGCTCTTTCTCTCGCTTTATACAAACATAAATTATACATTGTATTTTGTATAATTTGTGTTTGTATAAAGTGAGAAAGAGTGAAAGGCAAAACAGAACTAGGCAGATAAATATTTGTATTGTATAATTATAAGTGTATAAGACGAAGATATATGTATTTGCAGGTATATATACAATTTTCTCTCGCTTTATACAAACAGAAACATAATTTATACATTTCTAATTATATAAAGCGAGAGAGACAGCGACAGAGGGAGGGTGGCGAGCGAGAGTTTAGGGGAGAGAGGCGACTGGCAAATAGTTCACCAACTCAAAGTTCGCACATCAACTATTCGATCATGGATATATGTTGTCTCCCACCAACAGTAGTATGGACTAACTTTGTTTATTGACGACTTAATTGTATCCACCTTCATAAATATTGAATAACTTTATCTATCAAGATTTAGATATATGAAAAGAATTCGTTTATCCTAATATATATACATATAAAAAGTGAGAATTTTAGTAAAAGGACTGAAAAAAGAAGGCCAAAGGTCCAAAACCAATGTGGTAAGAAGCCCAAACCAAACCCATAGACAGGAACCTGCAACCAACTAGAGCCCAATCTTGATTGGGCTCTGGCCCAAAAAATGTTGTTCGTGATTCAATCATATGATTTGCACCATGTAGCCCATTTTATGTGTCTTATTTAAGTTATATAGTACATAGCCTTATCAAAGTATTTAATTTACAATCACCAATTTCTGATCAAACTTGTCTCTTCCTCCTACTTTGCTTAATGATGAGAAATTAAGATTTTTTAGATTGTAAATACTCACCTTTAACTTAATTGAGCCAAAGGTCTAACATTTCTATCCCACAAAAGTCGGGGTAAGATTTGCATACTCTCTCACTCAGGGGCGGATCCAGCTCTATGGGTGGGGGACCCACGACACCCACGGGCCTCGGTTAAAATTTTGTATATATGTGTGTATAAGTATAACAAGTCGTATATATAATATACCTGCCACCTAGTGAACCATATGTTGAATGACGCAGCTGGCAAAGGGTACATCTTCCCAACAGGGCGTCGTGGGTTCAATTCTCCATTACAACA
Organism: Solanum lycopersicoides; assembly: GCA_022817965.1. Classification (NCBI taxonomy): domain Eukaryota; kingdom Viridiplantae; phylum Streptophyta; class Magnoliopsida; order Solanales; family Solanaceae; genus Solanum; species Solanum lycopersicoides. The sequence goes on along the minus strand of CM040621.1, from coordinate 93,681,227 downwards.
CTGTATGTTGCGTGATATTCTATATTAGTTATAGATTAATATTAAATTTTGAACGTCACGTAGGATATTAATAAAAAGTATTTAAATAGCCTTTAAAAAAAAACTTCTAAAATGATGGATATAATCATGTTAAACCTTTTGAATATAAAGGTTCTTTAAATTTTTAACCTCACACCAAGTGGAGATAATTAGATTAAAACTGTAATTTTTATTTTTTCTCTCAACTATATGATATTAGATGATTTATACAAATTTGAATTTTAAGGTGAAAATCTCTTGTTTTCTCAAAGGTATAGAGAATAAGGTCTCTTATTCCTAAACAAACATAAAAAACCACACTATATAGGTGTATATCTTTAATATTAGAATATTTAAAAGAAAAAAAACAGTACTAAAAATGTATATTTGATCAATATATTTATAAATATCGAGAAAACTAAATAAGCCGAATCTAACTTAAAATGAAGAACCGTTTACCATTTAGATGATATGGCACCCCTAACTTTCGAATCCTGGATCCGCCTATGCTCTCACTCATTCAAACCGTATATTATTAATTTACATGTCAAATTAGATTTTAAGCGTAACTCATCCAGAATTGTTCAACTCCTTGTATTCTTATAAGGAGCTCAGGGTTTTCTTCCTTCAACAACGTGGGATTCATTCCATTCGTTACCGCCTAGATCCAAACATTATTTAATGGTGCATACGTGTACATGTACAACAATGTATTAATGCGAATCTCAGTTTTCAAAAATCAATATATAAGGAGGGAGATGTACTAAGTTTCCATTTGAAACTATACAATTTGAATATCAGATAACGCTAAATGATTAGAAAATTTAGTTAGAATTTTAAAAAGTTTATAATATTTTTTTTAAAATTTTAAAATAAACTGATCTTTTCTCTATTTTTTAAATTAAAAGGTATTAAAATAAAAAGAATAAAAATATTTTTAAAAATATAATAACATATACTGTAGGGTACTGCCAATTTTCTAGCTGAAAGAATTTTTTCTTTTAATACCCATCATTTAAAACAAGCAAAATGCAAGATATTCAGTGATCTTCATTCATAATTAATTATGTATTACAACGAGGGGGTGGAAACCAAGAACCACTACTCTCAAATACTTATAAATATAAACAAATAAAAGCAAAAATGTTTTGAACTTTACTAAAATAAGAGCTTAATTGCATGAGTATACCGATGTGTTTTTACACTATTGGTATATAATAACTTAAAACTCATTATTGAGTTCCCCACACGTTATTTATAGACGGATATTATTTTGATAATTTTTACTTTATTAATTTAAATTAAGAACAATTATTGATTTACTCGATATTAAGCCCATATTATATCTCTCAAAAACTCCTATTTTGATTTTCTACTAAAATGATATAGTCAAAATAAAGAAAAATAGCATGTGTAAAGCAATAATGTTACGGGGGGGAATTGATTAGACAATGTGAGTATATTTTTAGTTCATCACTGCAGTCAAAGTGTTATCATATTTTTGTTTCCTATTCTAATATTATAATATAAAGTTTAATTAATTTTGCAGTGGTCCCAATATTGACCCCACGTGCCCTTCCAGCTCATCCATTAATAACAAGAAAAAAAAAACATTTATGTGATTGATTGATTCATGCGGTTACTTCAACAACTTTTTTCCTTTAATTTTGGTAACACTCATTATCACAAATTCGTAAATTACATAAGAAATTTTTCGGGAATTAATATGAAAATTTACACAAAAATAGTTTCATACGAATTTTTATACTAACATGTAATTCACAATTTTCTTATATTGACTATCATTATTTTTCCCCATCTAATTTTAGATATTCATGTCAAAATTCAATTATATTCAAACTCAAATTTAAAATTTCTAGTTAAAAATAAAAAAGTAATTAGTATTCCACTATAACTTTTGTTATATAGCTTCGAAGAAGTAGATTCTGCAAGAATTAATTGCAATCAGTGTTTTTAAAAATGTATTTTGGGCGAATCTCGAGGCAATTCGTACCAAAAATACTTTTGGGCGCAAATAAAAAACGTAGATTTAAAAGGCGTAAGTCTTAAAATTTGAGGCGTAAGTACAGAGCATAAAAATATAAGTCCTAGACGTAAAAACGTACGCTGGAACGTTTTTAATTTATTTTTTTAAACTTTTTTTCTCTAAATTATATTTTTACTATTGAAGTAATGATATTTCTCAAATAATAATTATAATATATTTTTTTCATTATTAATTATTAATATTTATCTCAAATAAAAATTCATAAATCATTGAAAGATATACCTTCTGCTTATTTTACTAGTAATAAAATTATGAAATAGAATATACATGAGACTACGCTCTGTATATCTATGGGACTTACGCCCTCTGTCTCAGGACCTATGCCTCGCCCTATTTTATATAAAACGCCTTGCCTCACGTCCTCACCTTTTAAAATATTGATTGCAATGATAATATATGACAATAATTTTTAATAAGATAATCGATTAATATGTTAGTAACTGAGGAACCAACCTTTTTTCCTTGATTTTGGTAACATTAGGAACTGTAATTAATTATCAATTTCAATCAATAAAATTACCATCATCATCATATTGTTATTCTTTTTTGACTCATTTCTGGCCCCAACTCTGAAAAAATCATCCACAGTTCAAAGCTATCCTTTTTGAGTACTATAATGCTTCCTTTACCCTACTTCTATCCATAGTTTCTTTACCTTTATTTCTTGCAGCTTTAGAACAACAAACGTAAACCTTCAATTAAAATAGTTCAAGTTCCCTACATTATCATGTACTATAAATATATAAATCTTCATAAAAACAAAATTAATATAAAGACGTAAATATTTTCGCATTGTCCGTGTTTATAACTTAAATAGTGAAAGAGTAAAAGAATTTAATGGGGTAACCTATATTGACATGTTGAAGGACGGCATTTTTTTAAAGCATAAATTGAGGAGCTATATTTTAAGATATTTATTATGGTACAGTTGGGTAGATAAACTTCAAACATCAATGTATTTACTCACCTTAAACAAACTAACAATATGTAAAAAAAGGCAAATAAATAAAATAAATAAATATGTACAAAAATCATAGTTGATCAGCATTACCTCACGTGTGTTGCAACTTTTTTTAACTAACTTGAAATTAGTTACATAAATTTAAGGACACAACAAAAAAGAAAAAAAGAAACTAAACCGTACAAACAGCTCAAGTACAAATAAATTAAAAAAAAACGTTAAGCCTAAGATTCCAATGCTTCGTATATCACGACAAAGCATGGAAGTATAGCCCTTGGATTAAATACGTATAATTCCTCGAGATTCGAGTAGGTTCCCGCGTGGCCAGCTACTGAATCGTATACGATAGAGTCAGTAGCTGACAAGCCAGAACCAGAACCAGAGCAATTCTCCTCCTCTGCCGTGGGAGAAGCCTCCACGTCCTGTTTGACTCTACCAGCAATGACCCGACACACGATCATCGCCCTACGTCGGGCCATGCTGCTACCAAGACAATCGTGGGCCCGCCCACTACTAGCAGTTGTGCGGACCCCACTAGTTTTGTTTCCTTGGAAACCGTGGCGTATGGTAGTGCAAACTCCACAGCCGGGTACGGAGCCACACAAGCTGGACGAGCCACGTGCACCAAGGGTGCACGTAAGGCTCGTGCAATAAAATCTAAGCAGCTCATTTCCATCAGCCGCACATCTAGGGTTTTTCTTGCCTGTGGCCACTGCATGTATCTTCACCGCGTCCCTGCAATCCTCGAACCGTTGGATCGTGCGTTTAGTGTTGTGGACTTTTAATATCCGTTCGATCTTACAGATTGGATTATCCTTTTTAAGCCAGCTTGATTTGAAGATTATTTCCACTATGTTACGGCTTGAATCTTCCGGACCCAACTCTGACACTGATAATAAACCACGTTCAATCGCTTAAATTAAAATTAACCCGCAAACATATAATATATATATATTTTAATATTCGATAAAAAAAATATATGAACAAAAAAAACAAAAGAAAATAAATGGGGTCTCATTACTAGTTGGTAAGATATCAAGTCTTACTGGCCAACCAACAACCAATTATGGGTGTTAATGTTATTAACTAATTATGAAATAATTTAGGAATAAGCTATTCCAGAATTAGTACTATGATAAATAATTAGAACTTAAATAGCTAAGCAAGATAAGAAAACATGAATTATTAAGTGGAGTGGGCTACCAAATGTATATAATTCAAAGACAAGTAATATCTCAGTATTAAAGATTCGATTCTTCTTAGGTATGCATTCTTAATAAAATAAAATTAATCTTCAACATTATTAAAATAAAAAAGATTTTTAATTTTAGTATGAGTAATTTAGGGTGTCATATTGTTGTCGGTGTGGCTTATGATAATAAAAAAGAAAATAATTATTTGTCAATGAAAATTTTCCTACATGTAATAATATATATTGTATAGTACTTTTCAATTTTATGAAGAGGTAGTTGGCAAATATTACTCTAGATGGTCCTTTAAATATTTAAGTGGTCCAAAAAAAAAAAAGGCAAAGTCTTTATTGAGGGTTCAACCAATGTACCACAAAAATATATTTAACGTACTTTATATTATTATTTTATAAAAATTGTATTAACAATTCCGTTTTGCCTCCACTAACACAATTTTGAACTTTGCCTAAAACAATTCAAAGCTTAAATGTTGTCTAAAGCTTGTCTCCTTTTACAAGATTGGAATCATCTTTTCTAGGATAAATATGAGCAAATTAAGTATTTAAAAAATAACAAGTTACACATTCGACTGCTCAATAAAAAATATCTAAATTCACTAATTAATATACATATATAATGTTTATATATTATATTATATATCTATTGATTATATATTATTTTGTGTGGACTAGCTTTATGTCACTTTTTCAAAAGAGATTTTCCACACAACCCCCACCCCTACTCCACCCTAATCTAAACAAAAGGAATATTAATATAACTAGGAAAGAAAATATAATAATATAAGGATTTAACTTATAGATACGAATTATATACATCATTTTGATACTGTTTAAGTATATCTATTTAACTTCTTAAAGCATTTGTTTTTGAGGATACTAATTATATATATAAGTTTTTTCATAAAAAGATTATTTATACTTCTTTTTAATGGAGTATTTGAGATTTTTCGATTATAAACAAGAAATTAAGAAAAGAAAATATTTACCAGCATGTTTAACTGCTTGATGATGTTCTAAGCTCTCAATTTTTGGAAAAACTTCTCCACAATCTGGACATGCACATATTGTTGACCTTGGTAAAGGGTACCTATAAAAAAAAGTTAATTAATATTTTCACTCATTAATACTATATAACATGATTATTAATCACAAATAAAATGTATTAGAAAAATGAAATTAAAAATAATATACCTGCTAGGATCTACTATCATGTGACACTCATAACATCCAGATAGCTTACGAAATTGCATTCCTCTTGATGAAGTAGTATACGTGGAGCTATCACTACCGTTCGATCTAGCAAGAGATCTCGAACTTGAAGATGAAGGGCCGTGATGTGAAGTTTTATTCTTACTTAGAAGACGAGTTTCTTGGCCTAAACTGCTACTTTCTGGGGAATTATCAGCTCTATGTACCACTCTTGTGTTGCCATGTACCACATCCCTAATGATATCGAGAGATAATATAATTAAGTAATTAAAAATTATATCAATAATTTCTCAAGTAATATAAATTTAAATAAAATACATAACTAATCACTTTCTAATCAATACAATTTATAATAAAAATTTTAACACACAATTACAAAGTTTTGATTATAAATTTAGAGAGTTCGCTTTTACATTTTAAAAAAAATGATTTTTTTATAATAAATATCGAAAGGAAAAGAAAATATAAGTAAAGTCTAAACGCATATAGTTAAAAAAAAAAGTGTATATAATAATGCATGTATGAATCCTAAAAAAACGAGTATTTTTTAATTAAAAGATCATAAAATAGCTATTTTTAACTTGATTTATGTTCGAATTTGCAAAGAAAAAGAATTTGATTTATGAAAAGAGAATCAGACTCGCACGTTAGTGAGACATAATTTAATTAAGTAATTAATACCTGAAACTGCATATGGAGCTACAAGAACTCAACTTAGAATAAGCTCCAGCAGCAGGAGCACAAGAAGAAGGAGGGTTTTTGGAAGCAGGATCATGAACCGTTGAGTTTTCAACTTGTTTACAAGTCAATAAGTTTTTGAATTGATCCCATGAAGATGGCTGTTTTTGTTTCTCCTTGTTCTGTTTTTGTTGTTTTTTTCTCCTCTTTGAAGGTTGATTTTTTTGGTTTTTTTCTGATGTTTCTGGTAAAAATGTTAAGAGTGCCATTAAAAACAGAGCAAGAAAATGAAAAAAAAACAGAGCAATTGTTAAAGAAGAAGAAGAAGAAGTTCTCTTTTTCATAAGAGAAAAAGAGAGAGAGAAGAGTTTGTTCTAACTTTTCTATATTAATGTAAAAAGAGAGTGTAGTTTCTTTCTTTTTATTAATGGAGAGGGATCCAAGAAGGGGAAATATAATGAAAATAAATAAATAAAAAAGTTGGGTTTCTTTTATTATCTACTCTCTCTACTGTATTTAATATTCTGTTTGCTGCTTCTTAGCATAAAATAATCCTCATGTATTTGTCTTTTTCTAGTTACTATACTCTGGTGTAGTATATTTATATTAAAGTTTGACTAATTTATATTTATATTGGATGTATATTTCTTAAGGTGTTTTAGGCCTCAATTTTTGGGGGCCTCAAATTTCTATAAAATTAAAAATATATTTAATTTTTTCATAAAAAAGAATTAATTATTCATAATAAAAGTAAAAATATATTATTTTTTTTGCTAATAATCGTATTTTTTTTAATTCCTTATGCATTCTATTTCTGCAAACCTTTGATAATTAGAATAAATTCTGTCAAAAATATAAATCAATAGCTGAAAAGTGTTGAACAAAGTAAATTACAAATATTCTTTTATTTTTTCGTAATTTTTATATTAAAGTAAGATATATCAATTTATCAACTTTTTGAATCAGATTCTATAATTCTAACTATTATCTTTTTAAAAATTTATCAACTTATTACTAAAAGGACTATTTTTTTGAAATTCATATAATAATTTTCTCTGCTTTCAATGTAAAATTGATAAAATCTTGCTTAAAAAATAATATCTTAAAAAAGTATTTGAAAAAATCATTTATAAAAAAAGATATTAAGTAATAATTTACATCTAATTTTTTTAAAAAATAATTAAATACAAATAATTTTTTAAAAATATTTAGGCCTCTAATTAAAATTTTGCTTTAGGCCTCGAATTGTGTTGAGGGAGGTTCGGAGGTAGAGTGCTTCCTAACAAAGATGATTTCATACCCAAAGAGAATTGAACCTGAGACTTCTGATTAAGAATGAAGAAATACTTACTGCTCCGCCGTAATTCGAGATTAATGATTAAAAATAAAAGAATCTCATTCATCCTACTACATTTGACGGTATAAGTAGATTTCTTTGCTTTTTTGTCTTAATGTATACCTTGATTAATCTATACTTAATCAAATTGATTTTTCCCTTCTAATCTCAACCATTAACTTCATTAGATTTGACTTTGGCAAGACCAAGTAAATTGATAGTTGATCAACCATGGTGGAGTCTACACTAAGAAGTGACATAAATGTAAATATTCAACTTTAAAAATGTTGACTACCGGTTTAAGTTATTTCGTTTTAAAGAAAATTGCATTAAATTTAACACATATAGTATATACACACACTAAAGGAACCTTCAATTTTATATTTCTTTCCACTTTTTTTGTTTCTTTAATAAATATCACTTTAAAACACTTTCAAAGGCAGATTCATAGTACATAACGTGCAATTTAATTTGTTACATTTTGGTCTCTCTTCTTATTTTTCAAATAAATGTGAATCGTTACTATATCTTGTTCTTTTTTAATTAGGTGATATGATATTATGAAATTTTTCATTACTAAATAATAATAATGCCTTTTTTTCCCACTTACTCATAGGTGTTTGAAGAGTTAGACTTCGTATGTGAAATATGTTAGATGTATGTACATACAAAAGAAGTAAGGAAAAAAACTCAGAATGTGTTATGTAATATAAGATTAGACATATTCTAAACTTTTTAACTTTACTTCTATATTTGCTTTGTATAATAGTACTCGAAAAAATGCACAAATTTAGCTTTTTCCCTTTTTATCGTAGAAAAAATAAAATTAAGAATCAATGGCTTTGAGTGTAAAAGAAGAAACTTCAAGAAAGAACAAATTATTAAGTCATTTTCCAATTTTTCACATTAATATCTTTTTACCACTTTATACATCTTATGAGATCACTCTCAAAACTTTTGGAAGTTTCTCATTGTTTATATCTACGCACTTCCTCGCATGCAATAATAGATTGGAAAATCTTTGGATGCATTTTATAATTACATAATTTAAGAAAATCGATAAATTTAATATCAACACACTATTTTTTCGACAAGGTGTAACACATAAACATACATTTTAACTTGATCCCAGTTTATATCTATGCAGTCTAACTTTGAATGTGTTTGATAAAATTAAACAAGCTAACACATGAATCGTACATGACAATTCTCGTGAAATATCCGTGACACGGGGGAGTGTATCTTATATGGGATCACTCTCAAAAGTTTGGAAGCTTCTGAATGTTTATATGTACGCACTATCTCCTTAGTTTGTAATGACTATTCAATTTGTTCCTCATAACACATGGTGGGTTTGAAGATTCCAATAATTAGCAAAATGAAAAATGAAAAATGACAAAAGAAACCACACATATTTTGCATAAGAAAACTAGTAAACACTAACAGGGTGACTGACTTTTGTGAATGATTATTATTATTATATGTATATATTATCCATTTAAGTTCCTCAAATTCAACAAAGTGCCTCTATCTTTTCAGTACAAATTCCCAAAAAACATCCCTATTATATGTCCACAATGTCTTACAATATTTCTAGCCATTATAGAGTTTAAGTCACTTAGCAACATGTGAAATTGGAACATGCTTTGCCTATAGATCTAGACAACTTGTAGTTTAAGTGGATAGCCAGCAGATAAACACAAAACCTATAAGGGAAAAAAAAAATACTTAGCTAAATACTTGTTCCCTAATTAAATAATTTATCATTACTATCTTTTTTCAATGTAAAAAATTGATTCGACGAATGGCTAAGATTATCCTGACACAAGCATCAATAGCTGATACGAAGTTAATGTAGACAATATATCTTGAGTTAAGAATTCGTACGGAGTCATTCCTCAACTCAAACTTGTGAGTCGTGATTGTATAGGTCATGCTACTGTAACTTTATTATTGCTTCAAGACCCCTTACGAGTATTATTTTCTATATATTATTGTTAATTGTTAATTATTAAAAAAAATGAAAGAATCTTAATGGAGTGGTTAGAAGTCAGATGTTGATTTGGCCAACCATTCACTAAGAGAAGATATTGCAGAAGGTGTTCCCTTGTCGTCCCAAAATATGCGGACATGTTCACCATTTCCATTTTTAATATCATCCACACATAATATAATTCTTAAATAATTTACTCAAGTACACAATATATAAACAACTTTTTAAAAAAAAAAGATAAATAAATAAATTATATAGTGACAATAATGTAAGAATATTATACATAATCAACTATAATTTAAATATGTCATAATATATTACTTATTACTCCATTCTCTGGATAATAATAATAATAGTAGTACTCTTTTGCAAGTATATCAATAGATTCAATACCAATATAAACATTTAATTTTCATAGTCATTTGCTTATATGTGCATGTATATTTCAAAAATATACCCTTTAACTCCTATAACAAATATATAAAATAAAAACAAGTTTTATTATCATCAACAGAAATTTGGTTGATCCTTGTGCGATATTTCTCACTTCAGATATGATATATAATATTTTGTGATCACAGATAGACACATACATTATGAAAAATGGTCAAATTATGATATTTCAACGTGCTAATATATAAAAAACAATCAAATTCGATGATTTGAGTAAATAATAAATAAATGAATTCTCGTTTAGCATATACTAACATTTTACTTAATAAAAAATTATTAGATACAAGTTGGATTGAAATAAGTCTAGATCTAACATAAATTGAGTTGACCCTTTATATATGATATTGACTTACATTGGGCTTGATGTCTATTGGAAGTCAACCTTCATAAATCAGGGGGTAATACTGCTACTATAAAAAAATTCGAGGATGTTTTACCAAATACCTAAAGTTTAGGGGGCAAATTGAAATTTCCCCTTTCGTAAATTATCCCAATTTTAAATCCCCGCAAATCGACCATTTTAGTGCCCAAATATTAATTTGTTTAAATTACAAGTCCCTGTTTTGTAAATTACCTATCGTTTAGGGTTCTAGGGTTTAAACGAACAGAGAACTGAAGCTTATAGTGTAACTTCCTTCTCTACTGCTTCATCTACTGCTTAAAGATTGAATTTTTAGCAGCAAAAAACACCAAAAATGTCGATTGATAAAGCAGTTGATGAGGATTTGAAGCAAAATCACAATAGTAGATTAACTTATGAAGGCTGCAATGTATTGCTTGACATCAATGATGGCGACCGTTTAGTTTTTTCTCGTCTTACTGCTGCCTCGTAAGTAATTGCATCCGATTTTTTTGCTTCTGTCTGCTGCATTTAGTTTTGTAATTGAGATATAGTTGATTGATTTAAGTGCATAAAGATGCAGTTTTTTTAACTGGATTATGGATTTTTGAACTGATGAAGAAGTTGTACTGTGCATGCAGGACATTGAAAATTGGGAATAAGAAGTGTTCTCTGCAGCCTCTTATAGGATGTCCATTCGGGTCTCTGTTTCAAGTGGAGTCGGGAAAAGAAGGAACCTTTTTGACTCGTTTTGTTGAGAATGCAGAAGGTATTCTTCTGATTTAGCTTTTTCATCTGCTCTGAATGCTGTTATCTCTGTTACCTATTATCGGTCTCACATGCTACGCACAAACACTGGGAAACTCAGCTTTCAGATATAAGTATTTATATAAGTTTCTTATGAGTGTCTGACTACAATCTATACTAGATGTAGTGAATCATTATTTTGTTCTTTTGAAATGACTGTATCAATAAATTGGAGTCAAAACTTTGTGGTGCCAATGCTTTCTCCTGTACTGTTCTCTACTTCTAAGGGAACTTTAAGCCCTTTTATCTGGCTGTTAATTTGCACTTGCATAATATGAAATCCATCTGCATACAATAGACCCTTCTGGTCTGGTCCTTCTTAGAACTCCGATCATAGTGGGAGCTTAGTGCGGACTATAACTCATAAAAAGTAGTAGTTCTATGAATTTGGGCCACTTCTCCATGTCGTTGGTTCAATGGGACTAGCACAACCAGACAAAAAGATCATAGTTATCAAACAATGTCTCCTCTTATACTTGTGTCTTATTTCCCACTGTCCATTCCTTTCATCTTCAATAAAGAATGCAGAAATTAAAGTAGTCAAAGCTGCAGAAAGGCAGATCGTTGCCCAAAGCATCTTGCAATAAGAGTTGCATCACCAGCTGATTACAAGGTGAATCTATGACTTATACATACACATGCACCCGAAACTATTTAGATAAGAGATAATAAGATATTTGGTTGTTAATCACATGAAAAATGTCTCATAATAATTTTAAGTTGCAACTAATACCCAAAAAAAATAATGTCCAAGAGACAATTCCAAAAAAAAAGAGAATATGGATAAATGACCAAAGAGTACAAAATAAAAGCATATACCCTCTTTTCGAATAAACAATACCTCGAGATTCTTTAACAGACCAAACCCGCGTGGCTTATTCAACTTGGGGCGGTAGTGATTTACTGGGAGTACTTAGTTTTTGAAGTAGTCAATAACTAAAAAAGGCAGCCCGATACACTAAGCTCTTGCTATGTGCCGATCCCGGTGTATTATACGCATCCTTACCCTACATTTCTGCAAGTGTTTGTTTTCACATCTTGAACCCTTGAGGTCACATGACAAGAACTTTACTAATTACACCAAGACTCCCCTTCGAAGTAGCCAATCACTATTTTGTAAAATAATGGCGACGGACTGACAATTTTATGTGTAATGTAATTCTGTAGCACTACAGATAATAGGGATAATCAGCCTATTATGTTTAATGTTATAGAATTACAATATCTATCTGAATGATTCTAATGCAAGGTTTTTTCAGAAAAATGCATTGGTTTGTATGGATAATCATCATCATAGACTCTTTTAGACTCGGAGGAGCAAGCACGATTAACATAACCTTTTTACTTTATAATAAGGAAGATTACATGGAGGACTTATACTGCAGTTGATGATATTTTTGCCTGTGCAAATGACTTTCAGGGGTTACATTTGTGGACCTTACTGCCACATTGCAAATACCTTGTTTTTGAGTAGTGCCAAAGAATGAGCTCTTGCTTTCCATGACACACTCAAACATTTTTTGTAAAACCAGAACTAGTCTTCGTTTTGGCTTGTGTTTATTCACTATAGTGTATTTCTTGCTTACTCTCTCCAAGCTTTTGGGAGAAAGAACCAGTTGAAGCGGGACAGAAGACTAGGATGTAGAGGTAGTATATAGTTCTTTGACCAACCTAGTATGCAAAGATAGACCAAACTAAATATGCTTATGCATATCATGTTCAAAGGGCATTCCGGTGCACAAAGCATCCCGAGTGTCACACTGGGTTTGGGGAAGGGCCGCACCCTAGGAGTGTGATGTAGACAATCTACCCTTATACATCTTGTGTTACTTTCTCTTATTGTTGTAGTCTCTTTTTAACAAATAATGTGGAATTGATAGTAACTTTTGTGCATTTTCATTATCAGGTAACGGCCTTGAAGAAAAAGATGTGGATGGATCTAAAGACAACCGTGCGCTTGTTGATAATAATACTGCTCAGAGTCTCACTAGTGAAGATATTGACGAGATGCGAAAGTGAGTTTGTCATAGGTTCATGGTTTTATGTGGTATTGTTTATTTATTTTAGTGGGCAGTTTCAAGAAATGTGTGAAAACCTTGCATAAGAGTCTTTCACGGGCAGTTTCAAGATACTATTTTAGTGGATATTGATAATGTCTACTTTCAGTTAATTAGACGACCTCTAGGTTTGGGAACTACAAACTAGTCTGGAATGGTGGTATGCATCATTCGCCGCTTTTTCACTCTGTTTTGGCCAATTTCATTGATATATTATCAGAAAAATTGGAGGCTTTTTGAATCCAGAATTTCTATAGATCTATATTATATTTTCTTCTGATATGTTTGAACAAAATTTTGGTTACAAAAGAGTTCTCTTAAGCAAAAGAAAGGCTGCAAGATTCTTAGGTTTTCATTTAGCAGTTTTGAAGAGAAGTATTAATCTGACTATGTTGCAGGCAGGGAGCAAAAGGAGATGAAATAGTTGAAGCACTCATTGCAAACAGTGCAACTTTTGAGAAGAAGACATTATTTTCACAAGTGAGCTTGGCATTTTTGGTCTTGATTAGTTTTTCTTTGAGAAAATATGCTGACCTCTCATTGTTTGCAGGAAAAGTATAGGGTTAAGAAACAGAAGAAATATGCACCTCGAGTACTATTGAGGCGCCCCTTTACACGAAGGTACACTTCTGCCTTTAAATCTCCTTCTGTTATTCTGGAGATCTTTATTTGGACGTACTACTTCCCAATTTTCCCTTCATCTATAACTTGATCTCTGGAGAAGGGGAAGGCGGAGCGAGATTGGATAATGTTTTCACTGCATTTCTTTTATTATAGCTTAGTAAATAAAACTCTTAAGATTGGTAACGTAATCAAAATTAAACAAGTTACTTTCATATGCTGCAAAATGTTGCCTGTCTGCCCCAGGTGGAAGAAGGCAGTATTTCTTATTTGAGCAATGATCCAGTAACTGTCTATTTGTTGTAACTAGATTATACCACTTCATTCATGTGGAACACTCAGTTTTCCTGTGGATGAGTATGTCCTCGTATTGCTTTTTGATAAGTAAAGCATTTTAGGGCTTGTGGATTGTGTTTCACTTTTTATGATTTTCTTTTTTTAATTCAGGTGATAAGTAAAGCATAATGGTAGTTTTGCATTAATTTCTAAGCACTATTGTTCTTTAAATCATATAATTGATTGTTCTGCATTTAATTTCTGAACTTGAAATCCCCAAGCTATTAGTGGTGATGTCAGTTGTAGAAAGTTGTAATACTACATTTGGTTTCTAGTTGCAAATCCCCTAGTTGTTGTCTTCCTCGATCTTTTCTTTAATTTCTAACATATGTCTTGCATTTTCAGCATTTGTGAGGCCTACTTCAAGAAACATCCTGAAAAAATCGGGTAATTATATGGTCTTTTCTTGTGTTTGATCAAATATCTTCATCTGTTGTTTCTGGTTGTGATTTATCTTTTTGATGGGACGGAAAGAAGTTTAGACGTTGATAACTTATTTTAGAATCAGAAAATCGTGAAATCTGATATATCCTCCTTGATGTTATTTTTCGTGGTGGTTCAGATGCTCATTGTAGTCTAATAACATTAAGTTTCATATCTTGTTCATTTTGCTTTGCATGATTCTGGGTTTTTTGATACACGGTTGATTTTATATCCTATTGATTCCATCAGATTCATGCGAGTGGATGCACTATCTCTACTGCTCTGCTTAGGGAATGTTACTGCAAATGCAGATGTACTTGTAGTGGACATGCTCAGCGGTATTCTTACTGGTGCTATTGCAGAACGACTTGGAGGTATGTTTATTTGTTATTAACTGTAGTTACATTAAAAACATCAAGGGATATTTGTGAATTGTGACCATTGCTTTATACACATAAAATTTGATCATGCAGCCTATACTAATGGGAAATTGTATCATGTCTGTAGATTGTTGCTACTGATACTGATCGTATGTTTGTCATCATGATGCACACGGCGCTGATGCTTCATAGTTGTGATACCATGTCGAACATGTTATAGACTTATAGTATTGTTAAATAGTGTTAATTGCTATGAAGTTAATGACTTTTTAATTTTTTCATGACAATGATATTAGCAGGTACTGGTTATGTGTGCAATACTTATCGTGGATCATCGCCATATCCTGTTGATATCACAAGGATGTTTAATTTAAGTGATGAAATCTGTAAAAGGTACACTTCCTTTTGCCATGAAATAGAACAATAACCCAATTAGTACACATAGAAAAAATTGTTTATTTCAGTGGATAGCTTTTGTCTAAATATGTTTTACTGCATTGGTACTAACTATGATCTTTGCTGTTTGTCTATGTATCTAGAATTGTGCATGCATCACTGACGGACCTGAATTCATTTCAAACTGGAGCTTCTGTGTCTGAGGATCAGGTGAAATTGTGTTGTAATGTCAATAGTTGATCCTTTTTTGGTGTAAATTGTTTCTTCTGTAAATGTGCGCGTGGATGACTTTTACACATCTCTCTAAAACATGTTCCTACAGGAAGAAATCTTACCTGTCACTCATTCTGGCGGTCTAGAAGAAGTCGGTGTGCCAGCTGAAGATGGTGGCATGGATGTAACACCTGAGAGAGTTTCCTCTCCAATAATCAAGCCTGTTAAATCTATAAAAGCAGGTCAGAAAGCACCCCTCGAGGCCATCAAGTCGTGGAAAGAAAATGGTTTTTCCAGGTTTGAATTTAATCTGGGGTTTTATTCTTTTCTTTGACACATAATGTTGCTCCTTCTATCTCATTTCCAATATAATATTTCAGCCTAATAATTGCTGCTCCGGAACTGGACCCATGGGGCATTATTAAAGAAGTGCTTCCTCTTTTATCATTTTCAGCTCCTTTTGCTGTTTATCACCAGTATGCTCAGGTATTGTTCTTAGCTTGTCAATCTTATTTAATGTTTCTTAGCCTGCCAGGCTGCTCATTCATTGTGCACACACACAACCCCTTTCTTATTCACTTATGCAATAGCCCAACTTCTGCGTTCTTTATATGTTGAGAAGAATTTTCTACGGATGAAGTTTAGATAAACATTTTTTTATAGTAAAACCTTAAGTTGTTTGTTTTAGGCATCCAGTAATGAGCATGTGGTAGCAAATCAACATCCTTTTTTCTGCTCTTTAATGTCCAAAGCTGAGTAAATAATTCGAAGAACGAAAATATATTTTCAGAAGATCATTCTCATTTTCCATTTGAGAGATATAAGCATTCGAGAGGAGATCCTGCAATAGGATCCCGTCACTGCTTATATTTTGGCTAGATTTGTTAAATGACTCTGGTTTCTCCCATAAGCTGGTGGATGGGTAGGTGGGCGGGCTGTTGTGTCTTCTAGTGAATCAATAATTGGAGCCCACTCCTTGTCACATCACCTTCCCTTTCTGTTGGAAAAATAAGACAAAACTGATCCTTTGTTTTCATTGCAGCCTCTAGCTAAGTGTATGCACAACCTGCAGATTGAGAAAATGGCGATTGGATTACAAATTTCTGAACCTTGGCTACGTGAATATCAGGTTTGGTTTAATTAAACCCAAACCACCCCGAAAAAGGGGATCTGCATTACACGATTACTTAACTTCATATTTATTTGCAATCTCCAGGCAGATTCTGTGAAGCAGATTATAGAAATTTAATAATAGCTCCACCTGAAGTTGTTTGACATGCATACACTTTTTTTTTTAACTGACAACTTCTTTTTCTATACTTGCGATCAGAATTTAGCATCTAAAGTCAATAGGTTTAAAATGAGTCTAATACACACAAAAACTTACATGTTTTGCATGTGTACTTATGGATCAAACCAAAAACAATGTGTTCAATTGAACCTACTGAACCCGCTCTATATCTGCCTATGTTTGCTAGCTTGTTAATTGTGCCTGAAATACTTGCTAACATGCAGGTACTTCCATCAAGAACCCATCCACATATGCAGATGAGCGCGTTTGGTGGTTATATACTAAGTGGCACAAAAATATCTAGCAGTGACTCCCTTACCAGCTCCAACTAGGATGAATTTTTTTGGCATCTCACTCTGTTAGAATAGATGTAGGATTATCTTGTCTCTTGTCTGGGGCTGAAACAAGGTAACTCATGTTGTACTTTTATTCATTGATTGATGTATGCTTGTATGAGCAATTCTTTTAAATCAAAAGATAAGTCTTTTTCTTCTTACTTCATATTATTAAGTATTTGAAGATTAAGTGGTAAATCGTAGAACTATATTATTGCCTTCCTTGGAGCAAGCAATTGAATTGTGCTTTGTTGAAGAAATATAAAAAATGTAGTACAACATTAACAATTATTCTTCAACTCCAGACAAATTGAGGCTAATCTATATGAATCATTATTATTTATGTCCCCCTCACCCCACCCCCCACCCCAACCAATTAAGGGGATAGGATAAATAAGAATATTTCATGATTTGAGATATTATGAAATTATTTTATTCACCTTTTATTTAAGATAACTTATCCTATTATATTTACATAAAAGATGGATCAAAATAATTTCTAAATTAAATAATATTCATTATCAAATATAGAATAGAATAACTTTATAAAATATCTCAAATTATTATCTTTACCCGCTAACCAAACGAATTTTGGAGTAGCAAGTTGACATGATGAGCAGATTGTGCGGAGTGCCGCCTAGATTTTAAAACACAAGCTTTTGAAATTCAAAAAAATCCATGGAGTGTCGGTTTATCAACACACTTGTCATGACTCATGTCACACCCTTGGAGGAGTGAAAAACTTTATTAAGCTTGCGTTTTAATTTAAATGATATAGTTTAATTGAATACGAAAATTTATAAATTGTTATACCTCCAAGAAGTTGAATCAAAATTACAACCAAAAAAATAACCATAATTTTTATTTTTTACAAGCTTGCTTGTATACCCCTCCGATTCATTTTACCCGTATGTTTTACCTTTTACACTTCTCTTAAAACTCACAAACTGAAAAGATAATTTCACTTTATCACTAAATTTATTATTCGATCTCAATTTAATACTCTCCTTTCACCACATTAATTATCACAAAATAGAAGTGTAGAAACCAATTACTTTCTTTTTCCACTTTTTCTTTTCACATTCCGTTTTGTCAGAAGTTAAACTACATAAGTTTTAATCATGCATAATTTAATATGATAAATATTACAACTTATATTATATTTCGTATAATTTCCAAACATCTAAATATTAATCTTAAGGTAACAAACTAAAAATAAACCTAGTAAGTAAAATTCTATCTTGATTCCTAAAATGTCAAATTAACTTTAACCTATAATTATTACAAGTGAAATCAACAATACAAAGAGAAAATATAGAGTAAAGCTAAAAATGCTAAGATCCCTAAGATCTAGCTTTGTTTATTATTGTTATCTTCACCCAATTAGTATCAGATTTACAGAGAGATATGGGCCCATTAAGTAGCCTGGGCTCACATAAATTTCCGAAAATATTGATAAAAGGTAGGCGCGTAAGCGGGCCCTCGATTATTCGAATCCGAAACTCAGCGCCTCCTCACAGTTTACCACCTATTCATTCCCGCTGTTTTGAAGCCCTCTTTTTATTTTATTTTTTTTCCGCCATTGATAATCTTTTGCTTCCTCAATTATGTCTACTACCGCCGGTGAAAACGTCGATCTCAACTTATCATTAGCAATTGTGGATTGCTAATGTTTTAAAATTACGTGATTTCCGTACGGTTTTTGTACTGTTGTGCGCATCTAAGTTTTTTTTTTTTTTTTTAAAAAAAAAATTGAGAATTGTTTATCTCGATTGATCAATGTAGATATAGAGTTATTCGGACAATCTAAGTTTAGATATATTAGTAAACGGTTTTTCTGTTTTAATTTTATTACTTTATCTACCAATGCTTGCTGTTCTACATTCCTTTTTGTTCCGATGAGTAGTATTGATCAATGCTGATAGGGATTAACTCTGTCAATTCAAGTTTATGTATATGAGAAAAAAGCTTTTACCTGATTTCTGTACCGCTGTGCATATATCAGTTGATTTGTTGTGTATCCGTTATCTCGATCAACACAGATACGGATTAACTCTGTCAATCCAAGTTTAGATATATGAGGAAAAAGCTTTTCTGCTTTAATTTTCTTACTTTATCTGCCAATGCTTGCTGTTCTACATTCCTTTTTGCACCGATGAGTAGTATTGTGTATCTGTTATCTCGATCAACGCAGATACGGATAAACTCTGTCAATCCAAGTTTGTATATATATGAGAAAAAAGCTTTTACCTGATTTCTGTACCTTTGTGCACATATCAGTTAATTTGTTGTGTATCCGTTGTTCTCAATCAACACTGATACGGATTAACTCTGTCAGTCCAAGTTTAGATATGAGGAAAAAGCTTTTCTGCTTTAATTTTCTTACTTTATCTGCCAATGCTTGCTGTTCTACATTCCTTTTTGCTCCGGTGAGTAGTATTGTGTATATGTTATCTCGATCAACGCAGATATGGATTAACTCTGTCAATCCAAGTTTATATATATATGAGAAAAAAACTTTTACCTGATTTCTGTACCTTTGTGCACATATCAGTTAATTTGTTGTGTATCCATTGTCTCGATCAACACAGATACACATTAACGCTGTCAATCCAAGTTTAGATATATGAGGAAAAAGTTTTTACCTGATTTCCGTACCGTTGTGTACATATCAGTTAAGTTTTTTTGCATCTGTTATCTTGAGCAGCACAGATACGGAGTAGCTAAGTGAATCAAATCTTAATTGATTCTTGTACATTCTTTGTTGTGTATCTGTGATCTTGATAAACACAGATACATAGTAACTCTGTCAATCCAAGTTAAAATTTATCTCTCCCAATGCTTGCACTTTATTGCCTATCCTACCTTCCTTTCGCCTTTTCTCCTACTTTTTAAATCCAATCCAAGTTAAACTTTGTCTATTCCAATGCTTGCATTTAATTGCCTATTCTACCTTCCTTTCAACTTTTCTCCTGTTTTTAAATGAAGTGATTTCCGTAAACGTTAGCTCAACGAGAGGCCCAAGCCTTATAAGGAGTTCAAGAATTATACACATTCTGCTCATAAATGTTATCTCCTAGGAGATCATACAATGACCTATATATGTTTATACTAATGGATTTTCTCATGTCTTGAAGCAGAATAATGAAATTGAAAAGTCCGAGGAATACAATTGTGGATTTGGAGTTAGTCAGAGAAGTCCTGCATCCAACTATTCTCCCGTTGAACAAGCTCCTAGTGCACGTACTAAACAACCCAGTAAAAGGAAGTCTTCTAGAGATACCATAGAAGCTACCAAAGGAATAAATGCAGGTACAAAATTGAGTCGGTATATTACTATATATATATTGATTTGGAGTTCAAATTTATTAATAATTCAATTTCTTTCTTTTTCTGTTAAAACAGATCTACTTGATAACCTGAATTTAGGTGTCACTTATCGATATGATAACTCTTTAGGTACGTTATTTCAAGTAAATGTGATTTACCTGAACAAGATGATTGTGCTCTTGCTGATGTTTGAGATATTGATTTATAAATATATTATTTTTTGGCAGGCTTGTTGACTAAGAAATTTATTGGTTTGCTTCAAGAGGCTGATGATGGAACCCTTGATTTGAATCATTCTGCAGAGGTCTTGGAGGTAAGCTTTTCCCTTGTATTGTAGTATGTAGAAGTTATACCTTATTATTAAGGTTTTATGAATATGAATGTATAAAATTAGTAAAAAAATACCGTGTTCTTTATTTTATTTAGCTTCTTTCGCTTCATAGTTGATGCTAAATTTATTTAAATAATTGTTTTCCAGGTGGCAAAGAGGAGAATTTACGACATCACAAATGTACTCGAGGGAATTGGATTAATTGAGAAAACTACAAAGAGTCGTATACGTTGGAAGTAATACACTTGTGGATTTGGTTCTGTTTTTTTATGATCTTACATGTTAATGATCTAAATTTATCTTTAACAGAGGGTTCCAGTCAACAAAATCTCAAGGGCTGGATAACCAAGTATCTACACTGAAGGTGATTATAAATTTCTTCTAAGAATGTCTTAAGAAAATAGTGGTTAAAATCAAGTTCTTCTAGTTTTCTGTGTACTATTGTTAAAAGTCATATATGCTTGGATTTCCCACAGTAGTAAGAATTGATTCAAGCTAACAAGTTGTTAGTCATGTGTTTGCAATACATTGCATTGAATATTGTTTCAAAAACTTTATTCGTTAATATAATTATTTGAGTAGTTTAATTCAAAGTTCTAATATATTTTCGTTCAAAAATAGCTAGTTTTTCTTTTTTAAATATAAATTTTGTAGTTGTTTGTTTGTTATAGTTTTCATATTTTCTTAACAAATTTTTGCCATCCCTAATTGCTTCATTTTATAGCTGTTGTATAAACAAAAGCATGAAATTTTATGAAGCTTGAGTTAGATCTATGAAGCAAACAAGGTACAATATGCCTCAATGAATCTCTTAAAAGACACGACTGAAGTAGAAATATTTGCTTGCACCTATCTACTAGTAATAATTTTTTAATGTAGTAAGGAAGGTGTTTTCTATATTCGCTCGTTCTGATTCTTTAACTGAACCTTGCTTTCCAATTAAATGACAGGGACAAATTGGATATCTAAGTGCAGAGGATCGCCGACTTGATAGCTGCATAAGGTTTGATAACAACTTGTCATCAATGAGGGACATGTTTCTGAGTTTTCTTACTTTATGCATGTGAAACGTTTTCCAATACAGGGAAAGACTAGAGCAAATAAGGACCCTGGAATCTGATGTGAATTGTCAGAAGTATGCCTTTTTTCTCCTGATGCAATTCTTTCTATTCTGAAAATGTGATCAGTTTCTTAAAATCATTTGGTTCGACTCTTCAGGAGCCTCTTTCTGACTGAGGAAGATATCAGAAGCTTGCCTTATTTCAGGGTATGTAATACCCATCTTACATATGTTATTCGTAATGCTGTTTCAGTTCTCTATAATGTTTGTGGCGTATATCACAGGATAAAACTCTCATTGCTATAAAAGCTCCATATGCTAGTTCTATTGAGGTTCCTGATCCATTTGAGGTGAGTAACCGTGGTCTTTGGCAATATGAGAATCATATAATATGCTAGACTCTGATCCCTTATTTTTTGTTATAGGATGTTGATTTGGAGAGGCAGTATAAGCTTATTCTTAGAAGCACAACGGGCCGATAGATTTGTTTCTCTTGAGGTATCTCCACTACATGACTAGCTTCTCTCCTTTTGTAACAAATGGATGTATGTATAGCTTGGCTGGTTCACTAATTGTCTTTGTGAAGTAGTAGTCTCCCTTAAAACGAAAGTGATTTTTTACTGTACAAGCAAAAAAAAGAAAGAAAGAAACTTCAAGGCCCAATTAACTAACATAATTATCAACAAATGCAGCAAACAGGGTAGACAGCAAGAGGACATAACCATCAAACATGACAAGCCCTTGGATGCAGTGTCTGCTGCAAAAAAGATGGATGATGCTTACCCATCCCCAGCACATCCTTGCTCTTTAGATTCAACAGACTCAAAGCTCTCGGGTGTTCACAAAATAGTACCTTCTCATAACAGTGTACGTATATGACTGAACCCCTCTCTTCCCCTTCCGATTTATTGGTAGCTCTTACTCTATTGCATAAGTTGAAATGTATGTGAATCAATATGGTTAAACACCATCTGCCTTGTTGTTTTGAAGTGACTATTTATCCAAATAATAAGCAGTCACTTCTTGTAACAATAGTTATTATATAGTAGTGAATTCATATGAAAACACTGATTATAATCCAGAACATGTTCTTCCCCTAAACTGCAGATAGATGATGATTACTGGTTGCGCTCGGAGGAGGAGGTTAGCGCTACTGCTCTGTGGGGCATTGAATAATCTTTAAAATGGAGTGGCCTGGTTACAAACTCCATATATGGATACCAGAAGATATACAGAAATAAGGCTTCTTATAAACATGTAAATATCTTTTGAAGCTAAAAAGCTTTACATATCATATCTCTGGCCAGATTATAGTAAGAAACAACTGGTTTCAGGGAAACTCTTACAACTTTTGCGTACAATTATATGGTTCACAGGAATATCAGTCTTATGATTAACCAATGTTGGCCTTAGATATGACTTCATTGGACAAGTTTTGTTGGCTGTTATGTTATTGTTGCTTGCCGGCAGCTTATGTTAAACATTGAATGATTCTGGGTAATATTGAAGTGAACTGTGATATTTAGACAATTTTGTGAAACTTAAATATCTAGCATTTATATGGTTACCTTGAATGGCTCATAGTATGCTTAAATTTACATTTGTTCCGTTTTCAGTAAACGAGATTTGAATGTAAGGTGTTATGTCAACGCCTTTTTCTGACTTACCCTTCCAAATAATTTATGCCTATTGGCATTTGGGAATTTATAGTGCAGAAGCAAGTCGGAATGGTCAGAGTTTGGGCCAAATTTCTTAATATTCAAACCTTTTGTGTTTTTGGTTTGGATTATGGATTGGACTTAGTTTTTTAAATTTACAATTTATGTATTTTGGATTTGATCATGTGTCCTGTGCCAATAAGTCAAAAGTTATAAAAGTCCAATAGATTAGAACCTATGAACCGTTAGGGATCGTTTTGGATTATGGATGGAACTTTAAGATTTTATTGCGAAAATTATATGGATATTGGATTTCAGATTCAGTTCTATCGATATGTGTCCAATTCCAATAAGTATAATTTCCAAAAGTTAAATAGATTAATATCCTATAAACCATTATAGTATTAAGTTCTATATAAAATTACGGGCGATAGATAGGTTGGCCTCAATCGTTGGTTGACCAAAATCGAATTTAAAAATCTTATTCAAAAGTTTATTTGAACTGCAATTTATCAAATATTCAAATCGCCCACCTTACACAAGCAGCAAACAATATACCAGGGAGAATGAGTAGCCAATCAACCATCAACTCAGGTATTATGATATCATTTACTCTTCAAGTAATAGCAATCTCAGAGCTGACACGCCAATTGAAATCAGAAAAGTAGTGAAAAAGTCAATTATTGACGCCTAGTCCCATTCCAACTACCATTCAGTACATCAACCAAGCCATCTCAAGAACCAGATGTTTATATGTATGTACAGTGATCCTCTAAGATCAACTCTTTAACTTCATAGATTCATTATCATTTCCCCACCTTGACACAAACGTAAGTACTTTAAACCACTCGACGACCCTTATACTTTTCGAGCCATGCTAAAAAATCATGGACAACAGTAATGAATGAACCAAGATATGCCAGATCCTTTTTCTGATGTATATAAACCACATTCAAATTACCATGGGGTTAAGTACTTGATGATACAAATCAAGGGTTGTTTGAGGTCCTTGTCTTTCTTGATCTGGCACGTGTTACTCGGACTGCTTCCTCCAAGGCCGTCTCAGTAGGAGGGTTAACACTTTCAGTGGCTGAGGAAGGCACAGAATCAATCTGCACCACTCGAGTTTCAACAGACGTGGAAGGTTTTGCGATTTCAGCAAGGGATTTGGAGGGAGATGCTTTTTGTGTGTTCAGAGAAGCAGCTACAGTTGAAACCAGCGATTTGGAGGGAGTTGCTTTTTGTGCATTTGCAGCTGCAGTGGAAGCCGGTGGAGGACCTTTGGAGGATCCTGCCTCTTCTGCTGAATCTGCTTCATCCTCACTTGAAGATTCAGAAGAAGCACGGGGTGCTTGTTCTTCAGCCTGTACTTGTGTTGCTGAAGCAGATGATCTGCGATTTAGTGATGCTGTGGGTTGACGACCTCTACTGCTTTGCCTTTGTGTCTGCAATTTTGAAAGACAGCTCAAATTGATATTTAACATGGGATCAAATTCAGCTCTCACAATCTTACAGTCAACCAATAGGCTACCAATTGAACATCGAAGATTCTTTTTTTTTTTAATTGTTAAAAGAATTGTATTAATCTCAGAACAAGTGCTGTAAAAAATTTACAATAGGGGCTACATTACTGAAAATATTATGTTAAACACAGAGCTCTCTTGTACTAGGTTAGTTAGGTTGTAGTTCTTGTCTATTATTATTATTGTCATTGATATTCTCTCTTTTTGATCAAGTAAAAAGGAAATGGATATTATTCTTGTCTATTATTAAGAGAAGAAAAAAGCATGTATGGTGGTTTGTCTTTTAGCCAAAAAACACTGAAGCCATATAATACATTTGTATGCAATTTTGTACAGATAACTCTGGGTGGGGAAGTCATGCAGTCAACAATAGACCTCATGAAAAATACTCAGGTCACCCAGCAACAAAATTTTCCCTTAGATTCTAACCCCTATATATTCCAACGTACAGCTAAAATTAACTTTACCGGCTGGAAAATAGATAGTGAATCCAAATTAGAATGACAAACACTCAGCCAAGCACCAGAAAATGCAACAGTTCATTATCTGTAGTCTGGCTATCACCTACACTGAACCCCCAACCTCCCCACTGCTAAGTTTAAAAAGATTCAGCCTGTCTAGTAAACCCCAAGGCTTCACAAGCATGTGTTATATATCAAGAGTCTTATGAATAATCACTCCTTGACCTTCAAATCAGCACGGACAGTTAGAGAAGGACTTTGTGGAGTTGCATCGCAATACAGCTGTATGGATTCATAAGCATGCAAACTCTAAAATGAATACGATCTTCAAATTTCAAACAGCTAAGACTATCATTTAGTAAAGAGCATGTTTGAAATGCTTAAAATGATTGGGCTTGCATATAAACTCTGAAATATATATTAATGAAAACCTGAGTGGGCGGAGGTGGATTTGACTGCGAAGCAATGTACTGCAAAATGTCGAAAACCCTCGTCTGACCATAGCTAGCAGCTTTCTGCCAGTATAAAAAGAACATATCTCCTGCTCTGGTCCTCAACTCCAACAAACTTTTATCAATCTCAGGTTCATGCCTTAAAATCACAGGTTTAAAAAAGGCATCATAGACGTATGTAGTTCCCTGCAGTAATTTTATGATAAGATGAAGAACTAATTAGATTAAAATGTAACTGAAACCGATCAAAGACAGCATATTTGTTTTTTCAATATTTGAATACCTTAGTTTTGGGACACCACAAGTAAATGACGAATGCCAGCTTAGCTTCACTGTACATTGGAACCCTTGAAAAGAACAAAGTATCATCCAAAATAAGAGAAAGTTCACATCAACATGAATATTTCAAAATATAACAAGTTGGAGTAATCAAAAAATGTGATCTGAACAAACAAGTTCGTTATGATTACCATGAAATAAAAGCATCACCGAACCTCTCACAAACTGTCAACATAGCAACTAAGATCCTGAAAATTGGAGGAATGAGATTAGTTAGAACGGATACCCACTATAAGATACATTGAGGTCTAAAAAAATGTAGCAAGATACCAATATTGGCACCAAAAGCGGAGTTGCTGAATATCAGGTTTGTTCATTTCCACAGTTTTGAAGCATTCATAAGCTGGATAAGCATAACCAAAAACCATCCTGCATGAGGAAAAACACCAGATCAAAGCTTTAGAAACTCAAGTAATAGAAAATCGACGATTAACTAGTCTATAAAAAGCTGTATAAGGTAGTCCGAAATTTACACAAGCACTCTGGTGATAAAAGATCCAATCATCTTGAATTCCTGACATAGAAAAAACATAACACTAGTTAAACCAAGCTCTACAATCAACACAATTTAGGAGATAATGCATCAGGGGAACTAATTTAAGGATGATTGAAACGGAACCGAGTACAAATGAAACCGAATGGATATAGATGACTTCATATAGCTACCCATTTAACTTAATAATTGAGCTGATACAACAACATACACAGAGTAATCTCACAAGTGGAGTCTGTTGAAAGTCGGATGTATGCAAACTTTTACTCCTTCCTTAGAGTGGTTAGAGAGGTTGTTTACATAGAGACTCAGCTCACAATTTTGTTGTATAAAAATGAATATCAAAATTGCAAATGACTTGAAAATGCAGCAAAACACAAAGCAATTTCATTTTTTTCTTCCCATCTGCTTTATCACTCATTTTTTATAACAAGGCTGAAAAAAATCCCCCAAAAGTTGAAACTAAACAATGTCAAACAAACAGTATATCTTCAGAAGTATCTAAAAACATAAAAGACAAAATATGAGATCCAAAAACTGATAAAATCAAAAATATATTAAGTTCAATAGTAAATTACAAACAGAACAAGAGCAAAAACCTCTGTAACAAACCGATCACTACCTTTTGCTGATCAATCCAAAGCAAACACCGGCGAACTGATTAGAAAATCCGGCGAATTGGACGTTAGTTAGAGCAAAGTACGCAAGTGAACGGAGTTAACTTTTTAGAAGTTGGTGGCACCGCCGCAGTACTCCGGCGAACCGTTGCGATGTCGGCGGAGAAGAGGTGTTTGTGAGAGAGATACGGGGGTGGTAGATTGTGTCGTTTTGGATTTTCTCAAACCATTTTATTCAGTTTAAATTATACGGATGGGCATTTAAAATGATTTTTTTTTTTTTAGTTCCTAAACACAAACTTTTTTTAAAAAAAAAGTCTAATTTATTTATTTTTGGAAAAAAATTGTTTGTATTTCTTCCAATTTTTTCTTAGTTTTTATAAAACGAGAAGTGTTCTTAAGATGAAATTCGTATTTGAATATGAGTTTTACTTGAAAAATTAAAGTGCGTGATATTTTTAAATTTATTAGTGAAAAATATATTATTTTATGTGATGTATATCGTTAGATGTGTAACTCAATATTTTTCTTGAAGTTAAAATAATAAAATTATTATTTATGAATATTTCAATATTAGTGAAAAATATAGTATTTTATGTGATGTATATCGTTAGATGCGTAACTCAATATTTTTCTTGAAGTTAAAATACTAAAATTATTGTTTACAAATATTTCAAAAAAGGACGCACGATAATATTTATGATTTTTGTTTCTTTTTAGGTCACAATTAATTAGTCTAATTTTTACTTTTCGCACAAATTATATATATATCGTCCAAATATCAAAAGATTATGTCTCAATTTTTAAATAAAATAAAATGAGAAGTTACTCAAAATGAAAATTAAATATTTTAATATTTTCTTTAAAGTAAAAATATTGAAACTCAAGTATTTGTTAATATTACACAAAAAGAACATATTCTAAGATTTTGTTTATTTTTAGCTCAGAATTACAAGGAAATTTCTTATTTTTTCTAGTATATGGGCCCCAAGATGGATTGTAGAAATGAAATTAGGATAAGTGGATAATGTGCAAAGTATAATGAAAAAAACTAAGAACTAATGGATAAGTATACAAAATGCAAAGTATATTATTTAACCCTCTCAAAAGAGAAATGTATAGCACAAAAAAGAAAAATAAATAAAGAATATTCTTAAATTGATGGGAAATAATACTTCAATTACACTCTTTAATAATAACTGACACACATATGCTTATTTCCTCATGCAACACCTTTTTTTTTTTTTTTTTTTACTTTTCAATGTAATTTTATACGTTGGATATAGAAAGTAACGTATTACATGAATTTTATAATTTTCGATAAATGTGATATAAGTAAAGCCATTGATTTTGTGTCCTACAACTATATCACTTGTTTAATTATTTTATTAGTCTAACGTGGTGAATTTGAAATTATTTTAAAGTACGTTATAAATAAGATAATTTTATGAGATAATTTATAATATTATAATATTGTATGGTTGAAAAAGGTGTCCTCGACATTTGGGGTTCATTGAACAACTTTTATATGTGGTCACACTCACACAACGGCTATATATGGCATTCTACAATCATGTGATTTCATGTACTATTATTTTCTTTTTTAATTATATAGAATGAAATTTTAGTTGAGAACTTAAAAGATGTAATAAAACGTATACAAAATAGTCTTATTTTTTTAAAAAAATTATTTTAGGAAAAAAGAACACTAATAAAATTCACATAGATTAATTTCGAGAAGTTGGCTAGTGTTATATGCATAAGCTTCAAATAATATACATTACTCATTACTCGTATTCTTCAAAAATTTATTGTTACGTGCGTAGCGAATTGTTCAAAAAGCTTCTTTCTTACATTTATTTAAGGCCTAACCCATCGATGACCCCTTAAACTTGGCACGAACTTTCACTTGGGCACTTTAAGTGATCGATATTCATTTTAGACACATAATGTGAGGTGTCGCTATGTCATTTTGACACTTTTTGCTTACATGGCTTAGTGAGTGTAATACACTTACTCTGCGCGCGTGAAAAACTTGTTTAGTCTTTTTAATTATTTTTTTCTTCTTCTTTTCCATTTTCAGCCACCATTTTTGCAAACTTAAATATTCAATATGGTGAATAAAAATAGACACAATAAAATGATGAAAAATGATGAAAATTATTTTAGAAATTTAAGAATAGACCCATTTCAAAATTAAAAAATTAAATTATTCATGAGATTCTTTCTTGAAAGAATTTAAGATTTAAAGAGGAGTAAGTTTAGTTTTTGGTGAATTATAAATTTGCTAATTAGAATAAAAAAGTTTTTTTTTTTTTTTTGAAGACACTAATAAAAAAAGAAGAGTATGTAACTTCATTCAAATATTTTAGCAAAAAAGAGATGAAGGTATTTGAAGAAGACAATGGAGTTGAGAAACAGGTATATTCAGATTTTCTTCAAATGGGTAAGTGTATTTGGAGAGGAGGTGGGGGAAGGGGGCAATTTTATTTTTTTTTGCAAATGGGTATGGGTTTTTGGAGAAGACAATTGAGGGTGGAGAGAGATGTTCTGCAAATGGGCAGAATTTTTGGAGAAGACAATGGGTGGATGGGTGGAAAAGGGGGAGGGCATGTGAAATTTTATTGATTTAATTTATTTGCGAAAATTATTTGGGCAAAAATCCACGTGTCATTGAATCATTCGTTGCTTTATATTTATACTCAAAATTCATTATCTACAAATTATTTTTGACAAATGTCGTCATTTAATTCGTCATTTTACACGTAATTCGCGAGTGTAACACACACACCTTATATATTTTTATTGATTGACAAAAAAGTGTCAAAATGATACAGCGAAACCTCACATAAGGTGTTTAAAATGAACATCGCTCACTAAAAATGTCCAAATAAAAATTCATGTCAAGTTTAAAAGGTCACCGATGAATTAAGCCTTTATTTAAATACCTTGCTAATATGGAGATCATGAAAGGCACTTTGTTGTCACACCATCACATGCTTTGCAATGATAGGCACTTTGTTGGCCTGTCACCCTCACACTCTTGACCCATTTTTATTTTACTTTATCGCTTTTGTTAGATATTTGATATTTCTAAGAAAATTTATTTAATTTGCAGATAATAATACTTGTAACATAATTTTTTTTATATTCAAAAATTGAATATAAGAATTTAGTTAAGGACGAAAAAATCATCTTTTTCATTCTTATTTAGCTTTTACGAACTACTATTCCGTCCCCATTGTCCTATCCCAATGGTGCATTCTGAATTTTCAGTCTATGTGTTGATAAAACGTAGATATAAATTCTTGTTATATTAACGTTACAATTTAATAAATTTTAGCAAGTTCTATTATTGTATTTACTATAGTAATTGCTTTGCTCGATAGCTATAACATACAAATCTGAAAGTAATAGCACATCAAAATATGAAGCCCATGGTAGAGCTGGGCCTATTGCTTTTGCTCCAATGACAAAGGCCCAGGCGTGAGTGGTCTTTTAAATGAGTGCAAAGAAAAGCAGGCATGTTTAGAAGGCTCTAGGGGTGTTCACGGCGCGCGGGGAGAATTCGAATTAATTGTGTTTTAGTATAAGTATCAGATATCAAATAAGAAATCGTTATTTATACCAAACTATGCATACCCAATAAGCAATAGGTTGCTAACTCCATTTTAATTATCTCCTTTGGAAGGGAAAATTACGCGATTAAATAAACTTATACTACTTAACTACTCATCATAGTCATAGTTTGCGATAAATATTATACATTAATTACGTGGGCTGACTTTGAATTTGTATATTAACATGTTTGTATATGTATAATTCACAACTAATAATTCTTTGTTTGATTTATATTTGTATACGATTGTTTATGTTTGTATATGACGGTAATTTCCTTTGATTTTTCGGTTTTGTCATCATATACCTTCATTCTATTTGTGTATAACTTTTAAAAGTTTATATAAACGTGTAGTTTTTGGATTTTGTATAGTATAATTTATATAATGTAATTTGTACAATATATTTTGTATAATTGCTTAGAGTTCATATGTTTATATTTGTATCAATTAGTTATTTTGAGTGTTACTATATTTGTATAATTTCAGATTTTATATTACTCAATTTTACAAAAGTATGTGAATTACACAAATGTACCTACGAATTATACAAACAAGACATGAATTATATAAATTATTATCCTCTCTCGCTTGCCTCTCTCCTCCCTCCAATCTCTTTCTTCAAAATATACAAATACATATGTATAATATATAATTATCTAATTGATATATATATACAATTCACCTCTCTCTGACTCTCTGTCCTCTCTCGCTCGCCTCTTTCTTCTCTCTCACAGTCTCGCTCGCCACTCTTCTCTCTATAACATGTAACTACGAATCGTAATTAACAAACTATAGTTTTAGAGCGTAACTAAGCTATTTTTGAGTGACTATATGCGAAAGTTTCTCTTTTTAAAATTATTTTCCACCCAGTTTTCGAAGCCGTATTGGACTCGTTGTAAGTATTTTTGTTTGTTGACTTTTTTACCCTCATATCAGTGGCTTGCAATGGAGTGAAACGGATAGAGCATGGAAATGACAAAATTGAGGGAAATCATCTACAGCCTCTCACTCTTTTCAATTTCAGAGAAACTGCAATGGAGAGCGCTCTTCTCTCTGCTTCCCGCTTCACTACTGCTCTGCACAGTTAAGCAAAATTTCTGTAAAATTAAACTTTGTTAAGCTTATCTTAAAATTTTCTTGTATTCTAAACTAATTTTTGTTTTGTATTTCATCAGAAGCAGAAAGAGAAGTAGTAGGTGGGCCTGTGGCTGTGAGGAAATTACAGAGCTCATTCTATGGCAAAGAGATTAATAGTCATGCTCTTTTCACTAAAAACTTCAAAAAAATCAATCTAAATGTCACCTCAGTGGTTAGTTTATTCATATTTCTCAATTTTCTGTTTTTTCATTTGATCTAATTTTGCCTTTGGAATTTGAGATGATCTTATTGCCAATATAGTTAAGCCTCTATAGTGAGCAGAGAGGCGGAACCAGTATTAGAAGTTTGGGGGTTCTAAATTTCTTTCTCCTTCCTTATTATTGAGCTGTCAATCAGTTTTGTTAGAAGGTTACAAGTTATTACTTAATTTTCTAGTACAAATATGGCTATGAAAAAGCGACCCCCCACCTAGCTCCGTCCCTGATAGTGAGATGCAGTTTATAAAGAGCATATAATATAACATAATATGAAAGTTGATTCAAAGAAAAGTAGGCTGTTATAGGGAAATGTTGGACGATTGTTATAGAGATGATTGACTGTATCTAATTGTAGTTTCCTGGGAATTTGGGCTAATGTTCATGGTTTGGCAGATGCGGAAGAAACTGATGAAGAAGGAGACTGTTGTTCCTGACCCAGATTACCGAATTCCTATTGTCCTTCTAGGTGCATCTTATAATTCTCTTTTTCTTTGATAAATCAGCATTTTAAGATTTATAGTTGAAGTTGAACACATTGTTTGTATGGTTGTTACCTGTGGTATTGTATCGTAATGTTACTTAAGCAACCATGTTTATTGTTACTAAATTTTGTATCGTATATTATTAACTCCGTTATGTAAGCTCCATATAATGTAACAACTTATTTGGTGTGATCACGTGGGCTTGTCATCTTTCCTTTTTTTTTTCTTTCTCATTTTGCCCTTATTTGGTATTTAATAATCATATTACTTTTACCCTATCATAACTCTATCTCATACTCTATTTTTTTGATAATATTGTAAGCTTTTTGTTCAAGATGTTGGTACATGGTGGTGTTATGAAACAATACAATCTATACATTATATTCATCAAAACAATACAACAGAGTACATTACAATATACTACATTATGAAACGATATGTACAACCATCCAAACAAGCTGTTATTTGTTGAAGAATTTCCTTCAGGGCTCAGTCCCTCCCCCATTTCATTTTTCTCTAGTGTCTTTGTTCTAATTTTTTACATTTTTGTATGAACAGGGTTATCTGGTGGTTTATTTTATGTGGAAAATCTACCAGCAGCAGTTCCTAGTGGTCTTCTTGGATTACTCCTGTTATTCCAGGTACCTCTTTTCTTTTCTTGTTTTAACAAATGAGATGGAGAGCAAAGCTGTAGTCATCTTATTAGAGTGAGATTTTGTGTTACTTCTGTTTTAAGCGGTTTCATCCTTCATGGCAACATTAAAAAATTGTCCAGTCATCTACAAGGCACCCGTGCTTTGTGAATCATAGACATCGATGCTTTCCTTTACTTGATGCACGTTTACATGTCTGAAGTTTGTGGCTTTTAGCAAACAAAAATTTTGAGGTAGGAATTCAATGATATATACTGAACTTTTCCTACCTTAGTGTGGTGCATGAATTGTACCAAGAAAAGATAAGTAGAGTTTTGCTTACGTTGCCTAAAGAAACTTAAGAAAGTAACTTAGAAGCCAACCGAGAGATTCTAGGTTTGAATCCCAACTACAATTTCTGTGAGATCACAACTCTGAATTGGTGGATTTCTTTTGGCAACCTGTGCTTCTGAGTTGAATAGGCTGGTCGATGGATAAGTCGAGATGTGCATAAGCTGATAGGATGACCAATAACCCAAAAAAGAAGGAAAATCACCTCAGAATGTTCTGTCAAGAGTTGAACCCCATGACATCCAAGTTATAACGGGGAGCTTCTTCTATTGCACCGGATCTAGTAACAGACCATCTGTTCATTCTGCTTATTATCTTAATTTCCTTGATCTCATTCATTCATTTAGCATCTGTCAGGCTGGCATTCCTTATTGATTCACATCGTTTTCCCCCCTTGCAGACAACAAGAGTGAGATTTGTCTTTGATGATGAGGCTCTGGTATGTATAACATGTGGTTACATTCTTATTTGTATAAATCTGATGTAAGCATTTTATATAGCATTACGTTGTCATATTAGTTGTTCTCTCTAATTGCTATATTAACTTCGTTGCAGGAGGTGAAAGTTGGGGAGCAACTCGAGGAGTCAGGTGAAAATGTTTTCGTGGGTGGAAAGAACCGCTGGAAGTAAGTAGAAGGCGATCCTTGCTCTAAGTCAGTTTTGCCAAATGGCTGATTCAAATGATGTGAACAGATATTCTTCATTTGTGAACTGGGAGCTATGGTGGCCAAACTTTCCGATTTTGGTTTATTTTAAAGAGAAACAGACAAAACCCGAGGGACAAATACACTTTTTCCCAGTGATTTTTGTAAGTGCTTTTAAACTTAGAATTAGTATCTTTTGCTTCACATCTGATGTTTAGTCTGATTAAATTTCATAAATAGAACGGGAAGCAACTGTATGATGCTATGGTGGAGAGATGTGGCCCTTCAAAAACTAGCGGACCAAAGTAGTGCAGCATGAGCTCCAGGGAGAAGACGAATATGAGCCAGACAACCCATACAATCATAATTGTGGCAAAGGTATGAAGCTCAACGAGGTTAAGGAACTCGTAAGTTGAGTTACAAGATATGGTTTAATCAATTAATGTATATTCCCTTTCATGTTTTAACGCGTCTGTAAAATCATAAAGATAAACTAATGCTCATTCTGAGTTTGTGTCACAACTCACAAAATCATGTATTATATGTATCACCATTACTGTATGAAAGGCGGTAACTGGATGCAAACTATATGTATTCACATTTGGGATGTGTAACAAGTTCTAGCTCAAATATTATATCATACATTTACAGTTCTAACATATAGTTTGGTTTTCATTTTTCTTGATATATATATTTATATATGTTTGTAGATATACGCTGATCTGCCTATTATTAAAAGTGGCCAGTGCAAAGCACATAATTTTTTAGCATATACGTATCAATCGTAATTAATTACATTAGCGTCAGTACCAACAAATACATAATTTCAGAAATGTATAAGTCACAAGAATTGCATCCCAAATATTGTTTCGATGAGTTAAAATCCCACTGAAAGTCTATGATTTTGGATACAAAATAAACAAACATTTAGTGTTGTAACCGCCTATCATTAATAAAGTAGGTGAAAATCACGAAGGGTTAAGATTTAAATTTTACTACCAACCAAAATTCTTCACATGTAATTAAACTTCACTAAGTATAGGATAATTAATAGAGTAATCAAGTTGCATATAGGCTAGACATTACCTATATATAAAAAGAAGTATACAAAATTATTACATCAAACTTAAAAACAACCTCCAAAATATATGCTATAGGGGCTGATTTACACAGATATTTCTTTTTTCAGTTACCATTTAGATTTTGTAGTTATTTTTTTAAAAGCTATACCATATACCATCGAGATAACATTAGACTCGGATCCAGTATATGCTCATATGGTACTTAACCTTGCTCATAAACCATTACGTTGGCATTTAACATTTACTATAACTTATAAAAATTTTAGATCGTGGTCTAACGCTTTTGTGTCTCAATTAAGCCTTAGCCCTTCAACATAAAAGCCCACAACTGACTGGTGAATATGAAATGTGTCCCCACACAATCCAAAGGCCTAACAATGGATAGCTAACAACACTTGGTGTCAGTTTCAGAATTTCATGTTTTTCTGATTCTGATGATAGCAAAATCCATAGCCAAACGAACGAAGCTAATCAAAACATAGAAAAAAAGGGAGGAAATGTTAACAGCACCTTCACTTTCCCGCTTTAAGTCTCCATTTATCAGCTCACCTCTTAAGCTCCCTACTCTTTCTTCTTCTTTTTTCACTCAGAAATTTCATCAAACACATCGTAAGCGAAATTCGTACCCATGTATTAAAGCTGTGGATCTTGATCAAAACACGGTTCTTTTCTTTCTTAAGTTATGTTTTTGTGTTTTTCTTCCATGATTGTTGCTTAATTTCAGTTGATCTCATTTTTTTTTTTTTTTTTTGTGGGGTTTGTAATGTACTTGGCAGGTGATAGCAATTACAGTTGGGGTGCTCAGTGTTGCTATTGGAGTTGGAATTCCAGTTTTTTATGAGACCCAAATTGATAATGCTGTAAGATTTTTTTGTTTAATTTTATGAAATATGCTCTTTGAATAATTTTTTGTACCTTTCTTGATTATCCGGGATGGAACTACAGTTCTACTTACGGGTACAACTACAGTATTTGTCACATTTCATTTCTCTAGAGTCATTTGACTAATTTTCTAAGCTAAATTATATTAGCGTAATTTGATATTTTAAAATTAACTATGTTTGATATATAACTCTGTTTTTTCCTGGTCATTTTATTGCTTGATAAAGAGTGTACATTTTTCAGGCAAAAAGAGATAACACTCAGCCCTGCTTCCCCTGCACTGGCACTGGTGCTCGTAAGTATTTCTTAAACTAGTCTTCCCATTCTGTTGTTTCTTTATATGTTCGATCCGATAAGTACAAATGAGCCTAGAGGTATATTGTTATGTCCACAAGTGTACTTAAAATATATAACTGGTGGATGGCACTCAATTAAGAAATTTGAGCTGAATGGCTGCCCAAAGAGCTGCAGAATTGTATTTCAGCTTAATAAAACAATTTTGAGACAATTGCAACAAGTGAGAGTTTTCTGTCTGCCTTTGAACCCCCAGAAGTTTAGTTTCTTTTGAAAATATATACCGGAAGCCAGTAATTCTTGTTGTTGAAGGAGTACATACATTAGTTCAACAACAACAAAAGTAGAGCTTGTGTTGTTGTATTTCTGATTTCCAGGTAAAGTTTCATTTGCCATTTGCAGTGAGATATGGGAAAATGTAGACTGTAGAATAAGGGCAAAAGTTTCAATATCCTCAAGATAAAACTATGAAGTACAAGTTTGAAGTTCTGATTTGTGTTTGGCTTCAGTTTTAGATGCTGTAGTACATTTTCTGATGGTTTTTGGCCCATGAAGAACATTCATCAATCCTTGTTATCATCGATTCTTTCTTATAAGTCTCAGGAAAATAACTCTTATGGTTCCTTCCTATATTCTAGTTTAAGATATAACTTGCACCACTTGTTTTCTTCATTTAGTAGTTATGCTCATTTGCAACAAATCTAGTCATTTGCTTGCCAGCTAAGAGAAACTAGACTTTGGTTTGATCTATCCACATCTGTTATATTAGTGATGTTTTTGTTTGTATGTGTCATTTATCAACTTCCGGAAGTCCGAGCAAAGACGCTAAACCCACATTTCAATTGCTTCCATGGATCTTAAGCTGGCCTATTGAAATGGTGTAGTTTTGTATCACTTAAAATTGACATGTATGACTTGTAAATATAAATCTCTGACATGATGGATAGAGTAAATTGTGCATTTCTTAGAAATCTTTCTGAAATGCTCATAGTATGGATCTAGGATTTATTTTTTAATCACTTAATTCGTATGCCACTTCAAAGATCTCATTGTAGGTTGCCGCCTATCCCTTAGCATGTCTCTAGTGCCTTTAAGGAATTTCTGGGTTGCAGCTACTTACATCAATGACCAATTACCAATGAGCTTCTAGAAAATCCATGGCTCTGATCCAACAATTTTATTCAACTTGCAATTTAGTCCTGGCTTGACTTGAATCTCTACTTCTCATAGATAACCGTCATTGTAATTGGGAAGTGTTCTATCCTGGCCCTAAGGTGGTTCTATCTGCTGTGGTGTTTTTGATCATCGAAGAGAAGGGTTATGATTTGAGGTTTTTGTTTTTTCTAAAATTTGCTCGGTGAATAATCTTGACAGTTTCCTCTTTAAATATCAAAGTGAATCTTCGGTGTCATGTGCCATCAATTAAGATTGCATGCATAGACATTACATCATCCAGTAAAAGAGGAGAATTGAGTTATTGAACCATACAATCTTACAGAGGTTCGATTATTCAAAAAGTAGTCAGTAGATTGTCTGATCAAAGACTGTAGAGCCAGTTAATCCTTAAAACCTAACACTTTTGAGACTGACTTAGAGCTAAATCTTATGAGGAAAGGGCTTATATTGCAGAGAAATGCAGATTTTGCATGGGTACTGGCAGTGTGACGGTGGAGCTTGGAGAGGGTGAGACAGAAGTTTCTCGGTGCATCAACTGTGACGGTGCTGGTGGTTTGACTTGCACAACATGTCAAGGCAGTGGCATTCAACCTCGGTACCTTGATCGCAGGTGAGTTATCATTCTTTACACCTCTTACTACACACACACAAAAAAAGAAAACATAGAATCGCGACTTCTGTTTGCATTTTGTATGATAAAGAGAAGTTAGAA
Source organism: Solanum lycopersicoides (assembly GCA_022817965.1). NCBI lineage: Eukaryota > Viridiplantae > Streptophyta > Magnoliopsida > Solanales > Solanaceae > Solanum > Solanum lycopersicoides. The sequence goes on along the minus strand of CM040621.1, from coordinate 93,642,608 downwards.
CTCAGTCTTGGAGACACAAATACTGAGAGTGTCATCTTCTTTTCGACAGGGAATTCAAGGACGATGATTAGATATGGAAAAGAATACTCAGCATGGATGCCACAACTCGTTTATTGTCTAGAAGACCTGTCATTTTGACCTGAATATATTGACAAAAAATTATGTAAAATTCATTTATGTTCATCCCCTCTCTCTGCCTTTCACATTCCTTTTACCTTCTGTTCTTACATGTAATCTTTAACAAGTTGAGCAATACATGATTTCAATACCAGCTTTGTCCAATTGCTAGATGTTGTAAAAGAAGCCAAATATAGTGTGTTTGAAGTATAGTTGAGGCAATGAAATTGAGCACTTGTGTGTGTTGCATTTTTATGAATTTTTTTTTTTGTAATATATGTCTGTTTCTTTTCTCAAATTTAATTTAAGTTATATATACCTATACCGTTAGTGTGAGTAAGTTTTAGGTCATTGGGTCATCCAAACATACATATATGATTTTATCGTGGATAGGATTTAAAATCTTGAAACTAAAATAGGTTATTTACAATAACATGTAAATATTAGTTGACGGATTGACGTGATATTATTGGGAAAAAAACCCTAAGATAGGCTATTGGTTATCTTCTACAACAGGTAAAAATGAAGGTAAATATGAGTTGATGGATTGACACGATATTATATTAATAAAAAAAAATTAAAAAACGTCGACAGCAGGGTTCGAACCTGCGCGGGCGAAGCCCAACAGATTTCAAGTCTGTCTCCTTAACCACTCGGACATATCGACTTTTGTTCTGCATTCTACAAATTGCTGAAATAAAACTGATATTTCAATTTACAAGTTTTCACTAGGGTTTAAATTCATCGTCTCCCTCGTTTCAACTGGAAAAAAGAACTGGATTCTACAAATTGCTGAAATAAAACTGATATTTCAATTTACAAGTTTTCACTAGGGTTTAAATTCATCGTCTCCCTCGTTTCAACTGGAAAAAAGAACTGCTTCCTCTGTATCTCGTACTGGAACTTGTGAATCAGCATCACTAATTTGAAGTATATTTTGGATTAGAAGTGAAGTGAAGGGAGAATCATGCTGTATATAATAGGTCTTGGATTGGGGGATGATAAAGATATAACTTTGAAAGGTCTTGAAGCAGTAAAAAAATGCAGCAAAGTATACATGGAAGCTTACACTTCACTTCTCTCTTTTGGGCTTTCTCCAAATGGTCTTTCCAATCTGGTTAGAAAAAAGCTACTGTCTTTTCTTGTAATTTAATTTTCAGTTAGTGAAAAAAAAATGTGATTTTGATGATAAAGTTTTGATCTTTTTTCAGGAAAATCTTTATGGAAGATCAATTACACTTGCTGATAGGGAAATGGTAGAGGAGAAAGCTGATGAGATCCTTAATGAAGCTAAATCTTCTGACGTGGCTTTTTTAGTTGTTGGTGATCCTTTTGGGTATACTTCATTTTTTTATATGCTTATTTATTTGGATAATGAAGACCCTTTTGGATATTTGACTTTTAGTTGGTGTCAAATTTTTTATTTTGGTTACGGTAGAAGGTTAGTAGTTAGGCGAGGGTTGTCTCGAGGGTTAGGTTTGGGGTAGTATGGCGCCTGTAGCTGTATCACATCAGGAGAATTAGCAATTTTTGCGTAGTTTCTTACCTTGCTGTTTATGTTGCTACCCCTTTGTGTCCTGTGTTTTGGTTATCACATGACTTTGTTGCTTTACTTTGTCCATTCCCTATATGCTATGTGATGCTTCCTCCCATACATGTTTTATTTCTTTCCTTTTGTATGTTCTTTGATTTGTGTTAGTTGAGCCGGGGGTTCTTTGGGATACAGTCTCTCTACTTCCGTAAGGTAGGGATAAGGTATGCATACACCTACTCTCCCCAGTCTTAGGTCAGTTCGTGTAGCTTTGTTCAATCTTGCTTCACTTGGTAGTGGTTAATTTGGCAAAGAACTAGATAGGTTATGCATGATTGTACCTATTTTGAAGTGAACATTCACCTAGATTCTCTAAAATTGGGAACAAGAATTGGTTGCTTCTTTAAGTTTCGATAATGTGCTAGCAAATCATTGAACTTTGTTGCCAAAAACCAAGTAGATTATCAGTAATTTATCCTTTTAAGGTAGAAAGGGTGTTTGGAATAAGGACCTTTGTATTGTTTTAAAAACTATGTTAATGCATTTCTCTTTCAATATTAGTTATGCCTTCTAGTTGGAACTTTAATTGACGGTTGAAATCGCTTATAAGAGAAATCATGTAAATGTTATCGCTTATAACGGGATGACTTGTGGAATTTCTCTAAAATGATGAACTTTGTTGATTTATGTTAGCGAAGGCTTAATTGGGTAATCTTCCTTAGGAGGAGAATATCTTCAAATGTTTTGTTTTGTTTATGGATTTAATAAAGAAGTAAAAATACAAAGATGGTTCTTTTCATGTTGATGCGTAGATGTTCTTTCACTTATCTACTTCCTTTCCTCTCCATCATATGTCAATATTCAATACAGAGCCACAACCCACACTGATATTGTCGTCCGCGCAAAGAAGTTGGGTGTGGATGTTAAGGTGATACACAATGCATCTGTGATGAATGCTGTTGGAGTGTGTGGCTTACAGCTCTACCATTATGGAGAGACAGTTTCCATACCGTTCTTCACTGAGACCTGGAGGCCGGATAGTTTCTATGAGAAGATTAGAGAAAACCGAAAGCTTGGACTACACACACTCTGCTTGTTAGGTAAGTGGCCATTTAACTACTTCGTAATGTTCTTATATTTGTGGTGTCTGGACAACTTCTGCCACCTGTGACTAAACAACTGAGCAGCCTATTCAGTTCAGTTGCACATGTTATCATGTAATCTTGCCAGTCAAGGTTAGCATATGGGCACCACAGAAAATGTGCAGTTGGCATAACATCCTGTTACTCCTACACTACTGCAGTGACAATACCGTAGGGGAGGTTCTGTGGAAAATAGCTTGACGCAAGGATGATAAAAAGCTTAACGACTCTCATTCTTGTTACTTCCTCAACCGATATACCATCCCCTTATTTGGCAACATCATGAGTAATGTGTTACCATATATATGACAATAAATTTTCAGTTGCCAGTTTTTCCTCTTTTACCAATTAAAACACTTCAGTTGACGGTCTATGATTTATTGCTTTTAAGTGGAGTATTTTCACCGAGCATACTTGTGGACTAGTTTCAGAGGATTCATTCTCAACCATTAAACACCATTGTAGTGCTAACAAGGATACGCCACATGAAATTAGATGTTTCTAGTTAAGTTTATGTATTACTTTGCTGGTGACTTGTGAGGTTACAGAAGTACTTGATCGATCTTTTATTGCCTTACTTTTTGTGCAGCCTTCTCCATTTAATTGTATCTTCATTTTCTGATTTGCAGATATACGAGTGAAAGAACCCACCATCGAGTCTCTTTGCAGGTTAGACATCAATGTTGTTTCCATTTATTCTTAGACGAATTTACTTCAAGTGGTATATAACCCTGATTTTATTCTCAGAGGAAAGAAGCAGTATGAACCACCCAGATTTATGACCGTTAACACAGCAATCGAGCAGCTCTTAGAGGTTGAAGAAGCCCGTGGAGAATTTGGTATGTTCACGAATTTATGCTTTTGCTTGACAAAATGGTGGGGTGGGTGGGGCGGGTGACTATTAGTAGTCTACTTCCCTTAGTTTATCCAAGTTTTCAGCTATGTTGCTCGGACTCTCCAAAATTGTTGTCGCACCCGTGTCGGATCATTCACAAAGGCACTACTTTTGGAGTATCTGACATGCACCCGTCGATATTTTTGAAGAGCCCGAACAACATAGGTTTCAATATAATTCACTGTGTGATTTACTTACTACAGAATTAGAAAACCTGTCCTTGTGACTTTGTGCTTAATTTGACATAAATCTCATTTACAGTTCAAGCATTCTCTCTCTTTTAGCAAAAAAAAAAAAGAATCCGTACTGCTTGTGTAAATTTTTGCCAAACATGGCCGATCTACATCCATATGATAATTTCCATTGACATGAGACATGATCAAGAGAGGTTGCAAGTCATTTTTCTGCTTTTATGAGCTCAATCTGAAGCGAACTAGAATGATAATGGATATGGTTTAGATATGCCTCTAACCTACGCCTTATTTACAATCATGACATACTTCTTGCGTATAATTGACATCTGGTTTTGTTTTAGCTCCGGCTTTATGGCATTTATAGTTATAAAGAACGTTGTTTGACATTTATAGTGACATAGCGTTTCATTTTGCTTCACATTTTCAAAATGACAGTATACGGTGAAAATTCAATTTGTGTTGGTTTTGCACGGCTGGGGAGTGAAGACCAGAAGGTGGTTGCTGGTTCAATGAAGCAACTTCTAACAGTCGACTTTGGGGCGCCATTGCATTGCTTAGTCATAGTTGGCAAAACACACCCTGTTGAAGAAGAAATGCTGGAATTTTATGGGCTTTAGAAAACTTATCACAGGATTGCAATAGCAAATACTGTATTCTTCATGTGTTGCCTTTTGTACCATTCCATTCTTTTTGGTTATTTAGGCATTAGATGACTATGATATATATTTTGCTTTTCCCATCTTCAAGTGACGAGACATATTTTCAAGAATTCTTGAATTTAAGATTGTTGGTTATTTTTGTCATCTTTCTCAAGAGCTCCTATCTCTTTGCTTCATTGGTGACTCGAATTCACAACTTTAAGATCAAGGTTTTTTTTTTTTCTTCACCCCTTTGTATGAGCTCTCACCTGGTCTTGTTCGAACCTACGATCTTAAGGTTGGTGGAACCTCATCTTGTCTTGTGTAGCTATTTGTACTTGCTATGATTCATGGTTAGCATTAATGCTGATGAGTTAGGGAAGGTAAAATGTCTTTTCTTCCAAGTTCCAACCAATAGAAAATTAAATGGAAAAATCTGGTTAATGAGGAGTAATCAAATCTGGTTAAATGTTTCATTCATATTATATCATTTTCTTGAATTTTATTTTTTTTTAATGTGAAAAAATTGCTAATATATGTCATAATTAACTCCTTTTAAGTATATTCCCAATTTCCCATCAATGCTACCAGAACTTATGTTAGGTGTAACATAAAATGTAGTGCATTAATTGATTGCATCATGCAAAGAACTCTATTTATTGTAGTTGTTGGATGTATACCAGTAGTAAACAACAAAGATAATGACATTTTACTGATAAATTATTAAGTAACAATTAATATTTATCGTCAAAAATCGTAAAAATCGTATATACTTTATATTAAATATACGTATAATATACATATTGTTGTAAGTCAAGCTGAGTTAGTAAGGAATTATGTGCGAGTAGTGATAAATATGACTGATTCAATAATATAAATGTTATAGTGATAATAAATAGAATGATTCGAAAGACACTTATACTTGTTCTAAATTAGCATTTTGATTTCTATATTTCATTTCGAGCTCTAAACATGATCAAAACAAGTACATTTAACTTTACATATTACTGAATCGAAACTCCATATCAATAATATATACCACGTCATTATTATTATTATTATTTCGTCTAGAAGTGTTTGGATGAAACTCAGTGAAGTACGTGACAATCACAAATCATTAATTTTTCATTTTTCATTTTTAAAACTTTAGTCTTTATTGAGAGGACAACTGTCAAGTGTCAAATTTTAAGTATTATTTCTTTTTGTGGCCAACTGAGACTACTAATGTTAAGTAGCTTTCGATGCACATGAAGTACTAATCCACTAAAATTACGATTTGCCCCAAAATACCCCAACAAAGCAACAATATTTTAATTAATTATGTTTAATAATAACCCAATCATTTGTTTGGAAGTTCTAAAAAAGTACCCCAAGATTTCATAAGAAAGCTTTTTACTATAAAATTGAATATTGTTTTCCACCATTGTGCTTAATAATCACTCAATATTTGTATGGTAGTTTGGACTAATTTTGATTGTCAATAGAGAATATTTATTAGAAGTAAAGCACATTTGATTAAAAATGATTTTGTTTGTAAAATTTAAATTTATGACATATAATATTAGAAATATAGAAGGTTTTAATAATTATTTAGTTTTGTATTTAATTAGAAAGTAATTATTTTATTGATTCTAGAGAAATCAATGATATTTTTTTTCTTTCGTAAATATCTCATCAGTTTAGAATGCTACGTAGTGAAACACTATTAACGGGATATCAAAAATAATCGAGTCAATCAATCGCGAAATCTATGATTTAAGTCAAAGACTATGTATCTATCGTACAAACGAAAAAAAAAGGGCAAATTAATTCAATGAATCTATCAATTTTACCCTCCTTATATTTCTACTATCCAAACTTGGTCAAAGGATTTTTCATTACATTTTCAAAGGTTGTTGGTTAAGATTTTCCTAAAACCAAAGTCAATTATTTTCCTCCCTAAAATCTCTCCAAAAAAAAACAATGGCATAATCGTAATTGTGAAGAAAAACAACTTGAATCTGAAGACAAAAAAATCATCATCTTCATAAGAATATTGTCGGTGCCCTGTTCTATCCTCAACTACCTCAAATCTCTCTTCTTTTAATTTATTTAACCATTTTCATTTTCCACCCTAAATTTTCTCCATTATTTTCTTCATTCTCTCCAATTTTCTTCTTCTTTTGTGTTCTTGTTTATATTATTATTTTCACCTGCATTGCATATTAAAAGAACAAGTTTTTCACCCATATAATCCCGCATTGTGTGTGCGGGATCATTAAATCAGGTTTTAAAACTTACCCTTTTTCTCATTTTCTTCATTTAATTGATATTTGTTTGAAAAGATCAAATTTTTATGAGATCTGAATGATAAAGATTGAATTTTTATGTTTCTTGATGATAATAGTGCAGGTAAATTTGTTGAGGTGAATAAGGATGGGAGAGAAATCAAAAAAAGGGGGTTGGTGTGGATGGATTATAGCTTTGGTAGTGGTTGCTGCGGCTGCTGCAGCCATTGTGGTACTTTTTATGAAGAAGCATCAAGATTCTGGCTCAGATGCTACTTCTGAAAAGAAATATGGAGATGCTCTGAAAATTGCAATGCAGTTCTTTGATGTCCAAAAATGTAAAGTTCCTTGTGATGTTTTGAAGTTGGTTTTTGTGTTTTGTGATGTTTTGTGCTTGTTATTTAGATACCCTGTTGGTAGATTTTCATTTTTCATAAATGCAACTTAGTTGTTTGATATAGTACTGAAGAGGAGTAGATTTTTAGTTCTTTCCATTTTTTAAAATACATTTTGTTGTGGTGGTGTTGTTTTTTCCATAATGTTTGTTATGCTTTCTATAGTATTTTGTCATGATTTCATTTGCTTTAGTTGTTTCTTTTTCGATATGCTTTGATATGTTTTTCCTTGAGCTGAGGATTTATTGGAAACTAAATCTTGACCTCCCAAGGTAGGGATAAGGTCTGCGTACACTTTATCCTCCCGAGACTCCACTTGTAGGATTACATTGCGAATGTTGTTGTTGTACATTTTGTTTCTAATACTGTTAATTATGTCCAAGATCTGTGTTGTTTCATAATGGTTTGGACATTTCATATGGATGTTGCACTTCATAATGTCTTGGATGTTCATTTCTCTATTTGCTAAAGATTTTATATTTATGTTGTTGGTGGCTAAACTCTTCGTTTAAGTGGCACTTCAAATTTTCTACTATTAAAGTCAGTAAGATGATGGATCGTCGCTGATGCCCTGTGAGTCTAAGTTGCTCCGACTCTCAAAATTGTTGCCGCACCCGTGTCGGATCCTCTAAAAATGCACTACTTTGGAGGAATCCGACATGCGCCCGTCTACATTATTTGAAGAGTCCGAGCAGCATAGCTGTGAGGTATTGTCTTGCCTGCACGCTTTTGTAGAAGGATTAAGTGTACCTATGGGATGAGTGAGGTTAATGAACTTATTAGCTTTCTAAACTCTCTGTGTCCTGAAATGTATCCTATAGGATGAGTGTGATTAGGGAACTTTTTAGCTGTCTAAACTCTGTCTCCTTATAATGCTGAACAAGGTCCAGGTGTGCTGGTATCACTGCCTTGTCTGCTTCAAATGTTAGACGAGGTCTCATGGTCATGATATCATGGATTCAGTGTACTGTTATCAAACTTGGCAAAGCTCTTTTCAAAAAAGAAGAAAGATTATTGAAAAACTTAACCATTTATCTTAAGTTACTTAAAAGCAAAATCATGACTTCATGTCTTCATCAGAGTTATTGGAGAATGCTGGAAGGAGTTCACCATAGATAGTGAAGACATTGCTTGTTGTAACTTGTTTTCTTGGAAAATTTTCTAGTTTTGTTCTTTTGAATATATCTGTTGGGCTCATTTTCATAAGGGTAAAATTTCATAATGTTTCAGCTGGGAAATTGGTAAATAATAAGATATCATGGAGAGGCGATTCAGCCGTCAAAGATGGAAATCAAGAAAAGTTAGACCTCAGTCAAGGAATGTATGATGCTGGCGACCACATGAAATTTAATTTCCCAATGGCTTACACTGCCACTGTGTTGTCATGGGCCATCCTTGAGTATGGTAATCAGATGAAGGGTGTGGGCCAGTTGGAACCTGCTCAAGACTCACTCAAATGGATTACGGACTATCTTATCAATTGTCATCCAAAAGATGATGTTCTTTATATTCAGGTTTGACTCAATTTTCTCTTTCTAGTATGTATTTCGTGCTGCTGCTGCATTCAAGCCTTATAAGCTTCCTTTATCCTTCCTTCCCTCTTTATACTACAAATTTGTTTGACGCATGCTTTTAATGTCTTAATAGCTTGCTGGAATGTGGAACTTGGGTCTTACTTTAGGAACAGTGCTGATATTTAGAGACCTCCATTGTGAAACTTCCTTGTTCTTAACGGAAATTATTCACTTGAATTTTCAGGTTAAAGTGAAAACAAGGAAATTGACAGTCTTAGGTCACAGAGCAAGAGCAAGTTTGCATAATGGATTTAGTAAAAGAGTTCATGTAGTATATTACTACAATTTTCATGGTGTCATGTTTTTTGCCTTGTTTTAGTGTTTAAAGCTAAGGGCTTACACCATTTAATACAAGTTATTTGATAAGATGTCGATATGTTTGAAAAGAAAGATGTCTAAGCTCCAGTTCATCTCATCATGGCATTTCCATTTCTTGTCAATATCAAATAGGAGAAACTGAGTTTGCATCAAGTGGTCTGGTTCAGATTATATTTGACTTTTTTAGTTGTTCAACGATGCTTTTCTCAGTTTTTGAATGTGAATCATTGTGATGCTTCATTTGATGAAATGTGTCTTAGTGTTTGTTTCACAAGCTTGACTCTTTGGCAGGTGGGTGATGCTACTGCTGACCATAAATGTTGGGACAGACCCGAGGACATGACTGAGGCAAGGCCTCTAATTCAGATAAATGCTTCTACCCCTGGAACAGAAGTTGCAGCTGAAACTGCTGCAGCTATGGCAGCAGCATCCCTGGTCTTCAAGTCGAAGAACTCAGCATACTCAAGTAACCTGCTTAAGCATGCTAAACAGTTGTTTACTTTTGCTGACAAACATAGAGGTACCTACAGCGAAAATATTCCTGAAGTTGCAACATATTACAATTCAACTGGATATGGAGATGAGCTCTTGTGGGCAGCAAGTTGGCTATATCATGCAACTGGGGATCAAATATATTTTGATTACGCGACTGGGAAAAATGCAGATTCTTTTGGTAATTTTGGAAATCCAACTTGGTTTAGCTGGGATAACAAACTAGCTGGTACTCAGGTATTTTTACTTTGCTTATTAGATGCTTGAGTGCTACTGGTATTAGATTATTAGCTTACTCATGTCTGAATGCTTCCCAATAATTGATTTACGAGCAACTATAGCTGCCAATCCAGCTGTTTGAAAGTCCTAGAGGAACTATAGAAAGTTATTAAATGGACCAAATTTATCTTGTATACTTAAGCAGTGTGTCTATTGGATGTGAATTTCTCACTTTGTTTTTGATGTTTCACAATAAAAGTATTCAAAGCAAACAACTTGAATAAGTCAATTACTGCCTTTTTCATTCTCAAAGAAAAGAAGTCAATGGCTGCTTTTATTGCAGGTTCTTTTATCCCGGGTCAGCTTCTTTAATTCGAAAGTCTCAAACTCAGACACACTTCAACAGTACAAGAAAACTGCAGAAGCCGTAATGTGTGGTCTCTTACCAAAATCTCCGACAGCAACATCCAGCAGAACTGATAGTAATGACTCATCCAAGCTTCTTTTGTTTAAGCTCTATTTGTGTTCATGTTTACTCCCCTATTAACATTTTTCTATGAGTATTAAGCAGATACTTTGCATTTTTATTTTAAGACATATTATAAACTAACTTGCACTGGAAGTATCTCATTATGATTAGGGAGAAATCCTCTTTACTTTCTTAAACTCCATGCCAAGTCAAAACCAGATAAACAAATTGAAGCGGAGGGGGTAACCACTACGATCTTTCTTTTTTTTTTATTGTTCTGCTAGGACCTTTGTTTCTTGTTGATAAGTAATACTACTATTAGGATCTTATACATCCATAGTTCATTAGTTTTCCTTATGATCGGGGGAAGGAGAGGATCACTTTTTTTCCTCGTTAAGAAATAAACAATGCTTCTATATTTTACAGATTTAATCTATGTTTTTTTCCTATTTCACTCACTGTAATGGCTCGTGATATAGAAGACAAAATGTTAAAAGTGATGATGAAACATAAAACGAGCAAAGATGTCTGAGTAGTAAATAGAAAAAAACTGAATATCTGCCCCTAGCCAGAACTAAATTCAATGAAGTAGAGACAGAAAACTGGTACTTAGTCTTTGTTATTCATTTTAAGCAAATGTTAATGCAGGTGGTTTGATATGGATAACTGAATGGAACGCGTTGCAGCATCCGGTAGCCTCTGCCTTCTTAGCTGTGCTGTACAGTGATTATATGCTCACTTCCAAGACTGATAAAATGACTTGTGATGGTAATGAATATACACCATCTGATCTCAGAAAGTTCGCCATGTCCCAGGTGCACTTCTTGTCTTTCTACTTACAGAGAAGATATTTGTTGGATATTTAATCTTATGTTTATCATTAAGCTTACAACAACAGCTATATGAATCTACGTTGCTCGGACTCTTCAAAAATGTTATCAGGTGCATGTCGGATCATTTAAAAGTAATGCATTGTTGGAGGATCCGACACGGGTGTGGCAACACTTTTAGAGAGTCCGAGCAACTTAGATATGAATCCTTACTCGTGTTACTTCATTTAAGCTCATTTTAGTCCAATATTATGAAAAATAGATCTTAAAATAAAAATAAAAGTACTAGAGTTCTCTATATTTACAATTGTTATGTACATTTCTGAAATGACTAATAGATCATTTTGCTCCACTCCGCCTTATATTTTGCTAGGTCTGTTTTAGATTTTAGTAGCTGACAATTTTGCAAATGTATCCGACCTTTTCTAGGCCAATTATGTATTGGGCGACAATCCAGCAAAGATGAGTTATCTCGTAGGCTATGGGAACAAATATCCACAGTATGTTCACCACAGAGGGGCTTCCATTCCTACAGACGCCAATACTAATTGCAAAGAAGGTTGGAAGTATCTCGACTCAACTGAACCAAATCCCAATGTTGCAACTGGAGCCCTCGTTGGTGGTCCATTTCTTAATGAGACATATATCGATTCAAGGAACAACTCGATTCAAGGAGAGCCAACCACATACAATAGTGCTGTCGTTGTTGCCCTTCTTTCTGGTTTGGTTTCCACTTCCTCAGTGGTTCAGTCTTTCACCTGAGCTGGATACCACCTCACGGTGTACGTCTCTTATCATACGTAGATGCATACATATTTTTTTATTTCTTTTAGCTCCTTGAACACATAAAAGGTTGCTTTATATATATGTGTATGTTACTGTGTATCACATCAACTGTTCTAGTGTACTTATATCAAATATATGTGCTGAACAGGCATAAGAGTTTTTGTAGTATTACTTTGCTCAAAATCGTTACGCAAACTATCTCGTGTTGTGGCCATGAAGGTCTTTTATTCCATTAATTGTTGTGTCTGAGCCAGTTTGTGTGCACCTGGACTAACTAGTCCTCTAGCTTTATTTCGATTTGAAAGAACAAAGAACCGGTCTCGGACACCACTTTGCTTTTTGCTATATAATCTGTTAAATCTTGTCTTGTTGTCTTATGCAAACACATTCTCCATTCAAAACATCATATGGAAACATGATTTTAGTTTTCATGGAAGTTATCAAGATGTTAGTTGTCCAATTCCATCTGATGTGAAAGAGACCAAAGCCAAACATAGTACATAGGTGTCATTCCACTATGAAGCTAAGGTAATCCCAAAATATGAAAAGTGTATACATGATTGAACAAAAAGAACACTTTTTTTAATGTTGGGCTTCAATCAGTATACCAACTAAGTTAGCAAAATGGATAACTGTTTTTTGTTGTACCCTTATCTTGTTTCTGATTTTGGTGCTGTTAACATTATGCATATGTTAAAAAAGTTTGAAAAGAAGGGACACTATCTCATTCTGTGTTATCTCGTAAGTCTTTCCATTGCAGTTTATCTGAACTCATAATTTTCAACATGAAATTTTCATATATATGTAAGAACGTATTAAAATATTAAACTTTAACTCGTAATTTCAACAATATAATGAATAGTCTGTCTCTGATTGTACCCCTTATCATGCTTTTTATACTATTGGGCTCTTGTGTCTCTTTGCTGTTGGAACTTAATAAAGTTAGCTATTTAACCAATCACATGTGCAATACTTTTTGTGCACATGAAGCGTAAAAGCAAATTCACTAATTACGCCTCAGTTCCAAATTAGACTATCTTTTACGTTACTATCAGTTAACCAATTGCGACATTCAATAAGGAAATATTATTTGCTTGGCTAAAGGATTAAAAAGACATGACATCTGAATTAAAACATTAAAAATTACTTCAGTCAGACAAAAATCTTATGTTGATCTCGACTATACTTTGTGAAATTCACATAGCCATGTTACTATAGTGTTAAAAAAAAATATATTTATGAAAGTTGAGGAGAGTGAAATAGCAAGTAGGAGAGAATACAAGGACCCAAATTAACAAATGAATATACATCAAATATACATTATTCCACCTAAATTTGTATATACATGTTGGCCATATGCAAGAGAACAACTTTGGGAGAAACTATTTGTAGACTTAGCCCCACTATCCTCAACTTCCATAATTTTTTGACACTTTGATTTCTACTTTTCATAGTGGACTTTGAAAATCCCTTTTCTAGTATTTTTCTTATAAACTTCAGCGTGAAGTGGTCGGGTTCACTCCTTCTAGAGAAAGGGATTCGTATACTGATTGCTTGCCTTAGCTTCTATATATTAGCTTCTATATCCCTCACTCGATAGATCTTATTTGTTAAAATAAAGAAAGAAAGTCCAAAATTAACTTGTTCTTTTATGTATTATGTAAAAAAAAAATATTGTTACCTACATAATATATGGTCCTTGCCTAAGTTTTTGGACCTTGATGTAACATTACTTTTTCCTCATAAATCATGTCGTATGTCTCTCTCAAAATCTCATATCATGCACATTAACAAAAGAAAAATATAATCGTACTCAAAGTATAATAACAAAATCTGAAATTATAATAAAGAGATTCAAATAAGATACCAGAATATCTTAACAAACTCGTGTAGTTTTTGATGAAGAAAATTTAATAATCGAACACTTTCCTACCAAATGAAAGTAACAAACTTTGTTCCAAAATATATTAATATTCATTTTTCATAAAATAAGCTTACAGGTTTTACATTAGAGTAAACACAATTAAATATAGAATAATAATGTATACTACCAAACAATCATATACAGACAGAGGGAAAAAAAACAATTACTTGTACTACAACTTTTTCCTGTTTTAATTAGGCATTTGATTAGCCTAATGGACAAAAATGAATCAACACTAAACAAATTAATTACGTAATATATTTTTTTTTCCCTTAAAACTAATTATAAACAGCAAGTTAAAAGTGCTGTAAAGCTACTAATTATATATTAATTAATTCTCTGAAGCTTTTTCCCATCGACATCTTTAAGTCATAATTGATGAATTTAAGTCTTCAAAGAAATTTACTACATTTTTCTCTATAAATATATTAAATCTATCCATCATTTGAATATTTAACGAGCAATTTCCAATTTTGTTGTTGTGTAGCCAAGTTGTTGCTCCATTTCCCAACTTAATTTTGGTGCCACCCCATTATGCTTTGGTACATAATCCTATAATATAAAAACCATTCATCATGTTAAACTCGAGATATTAACAGATGCTAATTCAAGATTTTAAGTCAATAAATGAATAGTATCGTCATACGAGCACAATAATTCAAGATTTTAAATCAATGAATGCCAGTACCACCATACGAACACGATGAATTATAAAATAGTAAATCTAGATGTTAATTTCAAAATGTTAAGTCAATAGATGCACAATATCGTCATACGAGTCTGATGAATCATGAATAGTAAACTCGGAATATCAACGGAGGCTAATTCAAGATTTTAACTCAGTGAATGCATATTATCACCTACACTTCAGAAGTTCAAGACTTTAAGTTAGTGAATGCATAATGTCGCCCACATGGGCATGATGAATCACGAGTTCAAGATTTTAAGTCAGTAGATGCATAATATCGCGTAGATGAATAATGAGTTGTACCTCAAGCTTAGACATGAGTTCTTGGGCAGTTGGGGCAGAAATAATGATGTGACGGGCAGAGGGTGTGACAAAGCCTTCATCAACAGCTTTGTCTATAAATGATAATAATGAATTATAGTAGCCATCTACATTAAGTAAACCTACCTGCATATTACGTAAAACACACGTTAAATTAGTTATCTTAAATCACATTAATAATTAATTGTTGACATTAAGAGAACAATTCTTATGGTCCTACTTTAATTAAAACGAAATTTCTCTCAATCAAATCTATATTATTTGTCTTTTAAAGTTCA
This sequence comes from Solanum lycopersicoides, assembly GCA_022817965.1. Lineage (NCBI taxonomy): Eukaryota > Viridiplantae > Streptophyta > Magnoliopsida > Solanales > Solanaceae > Solanum > Solanum lycopersicoides. The sequence continues at coordinate 93,627,530 of CM040621.1, read as the reverse complement.
CGATCAGACACAGTAATTTACTAGTTCATACGCGCTTATTAATTAGACAAAAGCAAAATAGTGGGTATATCATTAGTCATTAGTCATTAGTGATTAAACCTAATTTGTCATTAAATAAAACAAAAACAAATGAGTAAAAGACAAGTAATCGTACTGGTTTATCATGAATGCCTAGTTGAGCCCAAGTGATGACTTCTAGTAGTTCTTCCAATGTCCCATAGCCACCTTCCAAAATTTAATAAATCAATTAGCTATCGACTGGTTTGAAATTTAATAAAATATAGCGTTGTAATTGCTATTGATAAGGAAATTCACATTTAATAAACGTAAACTACATCAGACAAGACTTTATAGAATGAATTTGACTTTAAAGATCGCATGCTCAACTAACTCGATCTGTTTGGCACTATAATTGACTAAGTAGGGGTGGGCATTCGGTATTTCGGTTCGGTTTCGGTTTTTTTTTTTGGTTTTTTCGGTTTTCGGTTTTTGGAAAATATGTACCGAACCGAAATATTTCGGTTCGGTTCGGTTTTTACTGTTTCGGTTCGGTTTTTATTAATTCGGTTCGGTTTTTTATTTCGGTTTTTTAATGGGCCTGCTTAGTGGGCTTTTTCAAATTTTAAACTTTATAATTTTTTTGTTTGATTTTTCAACTTAATGGGCTAAAAAGTAAATATAGTGTAATATTTTTTTGTTTGATTTTTTAAAAGATTATTTAACATTAATAATTATTAATTAATATAATATAAATATAATATAAATTTAATATAATATTTCGGTTTAAACCGAAATACCGAATTCCAAAATAATACATACCGAAAACCGAACTGAAATACCGAAAAATATAAAAAAGTAAACCGAATACCGAACCGAAAACCGAAATACCGAAACCGAAATTTTTAAAAAATTCGGTTTCGGTTCGATTTTTCGGTTTTTCGGTGTTTATGCCCACCCCTATGACTAAGCATGTCTTTTTGACTATTTCAATACTTGTGACATTGTTTGGGTTGTCAACTTACCTTATTGACTGATACATGTGACAACAACTATATAAAAGGCTATGATGTAACAACTTTTTTAAAATCAAGATTTATAAAAGAATAAAAATATTTTTAGAAAAATTATTAAATTAACTAATTAATTAATTAATTAATTTACCTGGTAAGGCTATGAATGCATCAGCTTGTCTTGCCATTTCTGCTTTTCTTTGATGCATTCCAGATACTGCTCTTACTTCTCCAACACTTTCTCCAGTAATCTATATATTAAAAAAGAATATATCATAAAAAAATAGATTTAAAAAAATAAAATCGAATCGCATTGTGAAAGAATGAGCCGTTAAAATAGGCTTATCCAGCTCAAATTGAGTGTTGGATGGACTAGATCAGTCTATTTTAACGACTTTACTTGATCTTACTTAGTAATTAATGTATCATACAGTCTAATTAGATTGACTGCGATAAAATTGAAGTACAAAAGTATTTAATATTTATACCTAGATGCATTATTAATATATCCAAATATAGATACTAGTCACAATTAATTGGAGAACATAATTATGTATAGAAAAATGTTTGTTATTATTATTAAAGGTAAAAAAAAATAAAAAATTACCTCTCTTGGCATAAGAGTTTTAGGAATCACCCTGTCAAGTGAAAAAAAAAAAGAGTTTTATATTAGTGAAGAAGATTTTATTTTAAAAAATAAAAATTGCCAAAAATATTTTTTTTAAAATAAAAATAAAAATTGTTACCCTAACACGTGGCGGCCACCATTAAAAACTGATTGAGAAACTAGGCCCATCAAGCCAACACTGCCACCTCCATAAACCAAGTCGATGTTCCTTTCAACCTGCCAAATAATATAATATATAGTTTTAATTTTAATTATGACAAGTGTTTTTTAAAATAATATTTTTAATTAGGACAAAACATTGCTTGTTTAAATTGCTTACTCCACTATATTCAACGTGAACCCCATTTAATTAATTAAAAAAAATTACTCAAGTTAATCTTACTCTTCACCTACTATTATTTTGTAACATCAAATTAATTAATCCAACGTGAATTACAATTTTTTATGTAATTAAATTCCGTTTATTCTCTAGTTATAATCAATAGTATAATTGGAAAAAAAACAAAAAAGAATTATTATCAGGTGATTTCTTTTTATTTGCGTGATTTAAGAACAAGGAGTCTCTATTTGTAAAGTTTAAATTCATTTTCATGCAATTGTAACTCGTAAGGAAAATGAAAAGAAATGAATTTAGAATTTAAAGTATACGAATTTCAAAATTTTATGATATATATGCATAATTCAGTTGAACTCATAGAATCCGTACCAGTTGATTGCCAAGTTGAATAGCAGCAAGTTGATAACTTGGTTTTTTGCCTGGACTGCTTCCACAAAAAACACATATGCGTTTGAATCTTGATGTTTTAGTGGCCTGAATTTGTGTCTGGTGATTGTTTTCCATTATTTACGTGACGTAAATTGTACTAAGCAAATTCGATGCGATGAGTTCGATTGAAAAAAAGGAGAGGGGAACAGAAGGAATTTTTTTAGAGAAAAAAAGAGAGTTTGAGTCAGCAAATAATTTTTGAAATTGAAGAAGCAGAGGAAGCAAAGAGGGGAATGTTGATGTGAGAAGAAAATGCTATTATTGGTCCTTTTTTATATACACTTTCCGCCTATACTTTTTCATCTTTTTTACTTACCCCATGTTTTTGGAATTTGGGTATATATTATTCTTTGTAATTAACACACACACACACAAAAAAAAAAAAAAAAAAAAAAGATGCTAGTTATTTGTATGATCAGTACGGGCAGAGTCAAGATTTTTAGTTTTAAAATTTTAAATGATAAGTTATTATTACTTTTCGGATTCATACGAAGTACACAAAAAAAGTATAAATTTTACTAAGCAAATTCAATGTGATGAGTTCGAGTGAGAAATATACCAAATGAGACATTCCTTAGCACTTTTTTTGTATAGCACTAATACGACTTAGATTCGATTTGAGTTATGGTCTCTCTTATTGGATATCTCTACTATACAATTCAATTACTCCTTCGATCGATCATAAGTTGATTCTACGTAAATTTATTTATGTCTATTGAATACATAGCTTAAATAGTAACTTTGCCTCTAAAACATCATAATTTGAATAGTAAATCTTTAATGAATTTGTACAAATTTCTTTAAAATAAATCATGTTGAGAGAAATAAAAGATAATTTAATTAAAAGTTTATCGTTCGAAAAATAAATTAATGAAATTACTAGAGATATATTAAGATTTTTAAAAATGCAAAAAAAATGTCACTTTCAACCTAAAGGCAAAGAAGGTGCAAGGAAATTCAAGGTTGTGTGGTGAAGAGGGTCCACCTGTGGGCTATGGCCATTGTGAAGTAACAAGTTTTATTCTTTTGATTTATTTGAGAGAAAAAAATTATATCGTCAATTAAATATGATCTAAATTTTATATAAATTTTAATTTTGAAATATTTTATTTATTCTATTTAAGAGTAATATTTGATTTTAATATCTTAAATATGTTATGTGAATATTAAAATTAAAAATAATCAATACTAAATATTTTTAAAAATCTTTTAAAATAATAATAATAATAAATACAAGCACAGGGGTAAGAGTCGTAGAGAAAGAATTTTCGTGAAATTAGGAACCATGCTGTCTCTTTTATTATTTTTGTCTGTTTGCGTATTATTATTTTATAAAATAAGATGTTTATATATTTTACGTATTTATTCTCATCCATATATAATTGAATTGTGTACGATTTTTTTTCCTTAACTAAGCTATGTAGAATTGGTCATTAATATTTGAAAGCAATTTCTTTTTTTGAAACTATTTGAAAGCAATTGATGATAAGTAATAACCTTAAATTTAATTATATTTCCCCACTTGAGCACCGACTTGTATAAATTTTCTCATTTTATAAAATAGTATATATTTTGTATTTAATGTAAATCCATCACTGCATATCCTCTTAGTCCAGTAACTGAAAGTATCACTGACTTACGCATCCTATGCAATTGTATGAGTCAAAACATTGACTATGTGCTTGTTGAAGAATGAACCGAAAGACTCATCGACAATGACCAGTGTTTTAAAAGACTCTTTTAGGACTCGCCTCGGAGTTCGCTCTGGGGTGGGACTCTAGCAAAACGCCTCGAGACTCAAGTGTGGGGCTTAGTTCTACAAGACTTACGCCCTAAGCGTCCGACTGTACGCCCTAAGCACGCCCAACGTCCAACGCTTGGGACTCGCCTAACAGATCTTACACAAATTATGTGTTAAAATCTTTAATTAACATTGTTGACCCTCATAATTCTTGAATAAATGAATGATACATAACTTTTTAATCTATAAATACAAAAAGATTGAGAGTAACTCAAACAACAAATGTAGTATCACATATTTACTATTTGGTAATACTATGAAAGTAATTATATATTACGTAACATTTCTCTTAAAAATATGTAGCGAAATTTTACTTTTTCACTTATCATTGATCTTCATGGTTTTGTCATATGTCTCAAAATTATCATATTTTATTTAACTATTTGAAAGTAATTTTATTTTTATTCAAGAAAGAGTGATGTTTATATTTCTCAAATAGTAATTATAATACTTTTTTTTTTATAGATTATCAATACTTATCTCAAATAAAAATTATAATTTAATTTCTATATATTATATATTTTTCATAAAAAATTATTTATAAAATCATTGAAAGGAATTTAATTAGTAGTAAAACTATAAAACTGAATATACATCAGAATCTAGTTGTCACTATATATCAAGTTTACACGAAGGCATATTTTCCTTTTAAAAATTATTTAATTAAAGAATATAAGCTTTCAGTATACAAAGAAAAATTAACTCGCTTCATATCTATTTAACTTTCTATTAGCCAAATGAGAAAAGTCTTAAAGATATTTCACCACAAAGAATTTTTATTCCCTTAATAATAGTGAAGTCTAATAAACGTTGAAATATTTATGTGTCATTAACATTTTATTTTATGAACTCAATATTTCACTTTCAGATAAAAATGACATATGTGAATAAAAAAAGCTTTTAAATAATTTATTCTTTTTATTACTTTCTTTGCGTCTCTAATAATTTTATATTATAATTATCCAAGACATTCCATGGAATGAATTTTTCTATCGAATGTTTCTTTTCCACATTTTGTACACATGAAATAAGAAAGTAGCATGATAAATTTGAAGTCAACATAAATGTAACATTATTTTTAAAAAAATAATATCAGAAGCCCACTAACGTCAAAAAGATAAACCACATACATGTATTAGAATAAAAAAGTACAAAGAATTTATAACTATTTTGAAATTTATGTGTAGACACGTTTTAATAAATTTGAATTTGATTTAACTATTTGGAATTAAAATGGAATGAAGAAAAATTAAAGATAAAAAGCAAAAGTTGAGACTTTTCTTTTTCTAAAAGACTAACGGTCGCAGATAATTAGTATGAAATGGGCCAGGAAAAAGTGGGCCGTTTTTGCATTGTGAAGCGTTATTATCGTTTTAATTTATGTGATAAAATATATTTTGATACGAAATTTTAAAGAAAAAGAAAAATTTAGTAAATTTTGTGATCTAAAATAAGTCATATAGACTTGTGTATCTATAAATCATCTCATTAATGATATAATGGTCATTAGAACTACATTATTACTAATATAAAAACGTATCATTCTTTTAAGAAACGATTAAAAAGAAAAATATATCGTATAAATCATATCATTAAGATTAAAATGGTCTTTAATTTTAACCTCACAAATTGATGAACTTCATTTTTTGCCCCGAGCTAAACTATCCTTAACTATGACCTAATTTCATTAGTAAACATTTTCTTTTGTCTTATGTAACATAAGTTTTGTAGTATTTACTTCACAAGACATAGTAAAAGTCTTCTTTCGATAAAAATCGAGAGAATTAAGAGATATAGTTTTTATTAGTTCTGAAACTGATTTATGTTTTGTAAGGCATAACTTATGCCTTGCAAATTTATGTGTGGTGAATGTTGTCTAGCAATTTTCTTATTTTTGGTCTTGTGACACATAATATAAACTCTTCGAAAAATAATATTTTGAAACTGAACTTATGTCCGACATTATATTCTTTGACGGTGCCGTACGAAAGTCACGTATTAGTGAGTAGTCCTTTTAAATTGGGCCAGTACAGCCCCTTTCATCTATAGTAACTATCCAGCAATGCATTAAAAAGCCCTTTCAACCACATACTTTCATTTTATAACTTTTATATTTTTATTTTATGTTAAAAAATTATTTTTGTTTTTGGATATATCTTCTTCTAGTTGCATTTTATTTTATTATTAAAAACAAGGAAAAAATCATCAAAACCAAACATGTGTCTGCATGTTATAGTTGATGATGTGTTCCAACTTATACAGTAGTATTCAATGAAAAAAGATAATTAATTCAAAAAAGTAGTCAAAGAAATAATGGTTTAAGCTCCTCCAAAAACAAAATCGATAGCGAAATCAAAATTTTCATCTAAATTCAAAATATGAAAAATTAAAAGATCAAAGCAAATGCAACATCTACTTTATATAATTAATAAGTAATTCAAACCATATAACTAATGTAGTTTTTTGCTAAAGAATATGAATTCTTACTAGCTTCGCCCCTAATAACAATGTATAACTCAGTCGAGATTACGACTTACGATAGAGAGGTCAATGTTAATAATATGAAGAGTATAATGAAACTTGAGGTGCGTTTCGTAAAAAAGAAAGACTTTAATTTGTATTTATCGCACACGAAAAGGAAAAAAATCGACCTATTTTACGTTGCATTTTAACTCTCTTTGTACAGTCGATTTCCAATTCACTTTCTTCCAATTTAATAAGTCAATTAGAAGGATAATTATTTCCAAACTATATGTATGATTTTATGATAAACTCTTATTTTAATTTCCAAGAAATTTCCAATGTCAAAAGTTTTATTTTGCTAGGAACTTTATAAAGTCTCTTTCATATAAGTTATGGTCAATATTGTTTGTTCATTCTTACGTCTCTATCCTTTCATTTATTTAATTTTCATTCCAAAGTTTAAAGAAGAAAAAAATAATAGGTTTGATATTATAAAGTCGTATGAAACATTGAATTATTAAGACACGTCCGTCAAAAATATAATAATAAATGTTATAATAATTGGAATACTTAATTATAAAACAAAAAGAAGATATATCTCACAAGTAATAGTCAATTAATCTTTATATTTAATACAATATCAATTTCCAAGATATATGACAGTTTATTATCACCGTCATTATCGACATATATTTTCAGAAAGCATAATAAATTCTGAAAAGTATTTGTTTAATTTCCTGCCTAAGAGAATTTCACGACTTTATATATTCATTTATTTCGACATATTCGGAATATTTACATAAATTTTACTAAGAGAATTCAAAATATAATTAATACGGTAGTATATATTTTCTAGTTATGAGAGTAAGTGTAAAATGGATGGATAATTATTGTATGACTTTTATGTGACAAAATAAAGGATACTTTTTCTAGAAATAGATTGATACTAATTAAATGATCACCCTAATATATAATAAAGTTTTATGGCTTTAAGGTCGAATATGTGTGCCAATGTGTGATTTTGAAGCATGTAGTTATATATTATTGCTTGCCATAAGTTTTAAAATGACATAAAATAAATTACTGTTACAAATAAGACATGAAGAAATATAATTTTATTTATCAAGATTATGAGTATAAAATCTATTGATCTCTTGATTCTTTTCTCTTAGGTATTTTGCGGATTAAGATGATTTGAATTTGATCTCTTTATAAATATTCCATGAATTTGTGGTGAATTATTTGAAATTTAAATCTCTGAATTTCGAGATGCCTTTTCAAGGGAATATTGTACCCTTTGTATAGGCACGAACCAGAGTTTAAGATTTAGCCTCCACAAATTCTAACTAAAACTGAACATACCTTGTAGAGTCTCAGTTAGAATCGAACACGTCTTATAGAATGACACATATAAGTACATCAGCATAAAAAACTAAGTAGTTCGACTCAAATTAAAGAATAACTATACATATTTTAGTGGAAATGAGATCAGATTACTATCGACTTTATTACAGGGGGCTATTTTAGTTAAAATTTAATATTATTTAGATTATTATTAACAGGTTAATCAATTTACATTTCATATGTATCCAAACTATATATCTACACTTCATTAATTAAAGCTAACGCAAATTATGAGATACTTTGATTGCGTAGTATATCTATTTCTATCATTGCAAATCGATTCACACAATTTTCTATTAAAAGTATTATCAAAGATAATATTTGAGATATATAAATATAATATAATTTATCGAATTTTTTTTATATATTAATTTTAAAAAAAAAGATAAGTGGGGTTATGAAATTGAGAATGATTGAAGTAGAAGTGGGACAGAGGGTTGCACGTGGATCAATCTTTGTCCCAAATTGCTCTTTTGCTATTTGTACCTTTTCCACTTTGTATATAGCGATGTATCAATCAACTAATAATTCAATTTTGAAAATGATAATTCACTATTACTCTTACTTTTTGATAGTTTCTTCAAAATAATAATCGTTTTTCGTTATGAGTATTTTTTATCAGAATTTTTCTGTATGAATTCAGATTAGTTGAGTTTAAGATAGCATCAAACACATGATGGATAACAAAAACTTAACATATCGAATATAAGATGTGGTTGCATTGATGTACGTAAAACTAACTCTTTTAGTTTTGTGAGGAAATTATTTTAGTGAGTAAACGCATTTCAGATGGATGAACATGATACAGATAAGTTAGAGTTTTGTAAAACATAAGTATATAACAATTAACATAAGTTCATACTTTTGAGATCGCTAATGACATAACCCAAAGGATAAATAATATATGAGATATATTGAGTCAAAACAGATAATATATATCATGAATTTGATTCGACAAATTAAAATCGAAGGAAATAGGTATGAAAAGAACCTAATTCTAATAATTGAGCATAACATGTCTTGCATTTCCTGATGTTTATTTAAACAATTATAATAAAATATTTACTATATGGTATATTCGTATTATACAGTAGTGAAGTAAATTATTCTAGGTATCTGTTTTGAGTATATATATAGTAATATATCTTACTTAGATTCAATTATTATTAGAGATAAATGAAGTGTGTTATTGCTGCCTCCCTACAATTCTACAAACTATATAAAACTGATATTGTCATGTACATCACTAAAACAACAAAATTAATTAATACACAATCAATCAACAAAATCATTAATTTGTTCAGCCTATATTTGTTAGTATAATAATTATAAATAATTCACTTTATTCATTAATTCAGTGTCGAAGTTAGAAATTTCGTTAATAGTGTTCAGATTATATATAGATGTATGCAAAATATACTTCATACAATTTTGTATATACATAATGTAATTTTTCAATAATGAACGTCTGACTGATCACCTTGAGCTATATGTGACTATGATAGTTGGTTGCAAGAACGAGCACACATCAAGCTATATTATTATTACATCCATTAATTAAAATTGTGGCTTCCTGCGAAAGGTGGGTCGATAAGCTTTTGGAATAAAAAAATGTGTATTATGTCTTAGGTGAATATCATATCAAAATATAGAGAATAGCAAATAATTTGTAAAATATAGCACATGTACTTCACAATGTACGTATGATTTTGTGCTCGATGATGAAATAATTCGAGGAACAAATTTATCAGATTTTTATTTATCGACATACGAACAATATGAATTTAATTAGTTGTGATAAATATAGCAATCAATCAATGTTTTGAATGACCAACAATATGATTTGAAATTAAAAGTTGGTTGATAATTATTGATAATACTTTTTTATTTTGTTCTTTATTAATGTCGTGTTTTGTGTATGTATATATCTATCTAATATAACTCCCTTTTGCATCAAGTAATTTGACTAATTAATACACTTTTATTCTATGTTGATGATGTGGTTAGCAATAGAACACATTACACATCCCTTTAATCACAAAAGTGGAATTAATTCTTGTATTATTATTTTTATGGATTGGAATTAGGTAGAAGAATGAAGAACCTAACCACAAATGAGGAATCATACATTTGGATTTATTAAGTATCTTTTAATTAATTATTAAGGAATTTATATGGCTTTTTTCTTTCTTCTTGAGTTCTCTTTCATATTTTGTAATACTCCCTCCCTCCGTCCACTTTTATTTGTCATGTTACGTTTTTCGAAAGTTAATTTGACTAATTTTTAAAGTTATATTAGATTACATTAATTTGATATTTTCAATATGATGAAAAAATACATCTTAAAATGTTAGTCAAAGTTATTATAGTTTGACTCTAAAAATAGAAACTATGACAATTAAACATGGACGGAAGTAGTATTAGTTAGTCTATGCATAGTATCTGATTTTTCTATTTTTAACTATAACGTTTGCCTGATTCATCTTGTTATTTTATTGCTATTATTTTTCTTACGATTATTAAATTTCACTTTTTTTTAATTAAAAATTCACCAAAAAATAACTTTTCTATCTTATAAAAATAAAAATAAAATTTACATATATTATATCCTTTTCGGATTTAACTCGTAATTTTGGAGTCCAAATCTGATGATGCATGTCATAAGTTATGCTATTATTTAAAGATTAAAATTAGTCATATTCAGACCAAGTCCATTTATAAATAGCCAAAGTATTTAGTTAATTATAAAATACAAACATCGCCGAATTATATGACTTAGTAAATGAAGATCCACGTGTAAGTTCACTCTTTAATAGAAACTGCATTTTTTAAAATTAAAAAATTGAAGTGCATCTACCAAGCACCATTTATTATATTAAAAAACACCAAAATTATTACTTAAAACGTTATTATAAAGATTAAGATGGAGCAGTTATGGCGTGTAATTATAAACTAAAAAATATTACAAAGTTGAAACGCGACATTAGGATTCATGTGGAAGCTAATATTTAATAAATTAACACATTCAATTTAGTGTTATTCCACAAATAGATTTGAATTTAGTGTAATTCTATAAATTGCTCGGAACTGCTTTATTTAGCGGGTTAGTTGTATAAATATGAAGAGCCAACTACTAGTAGAAGGCATTTTTAGATTATTTTGTTTGACTATTGGACCACTTATATCTTTCATATAGTATTAAAATCGTTTTATTTAAGCTCATAACTAAAAAATTTAATAATAACAAACGAAGAAAATATATAAAGATAATGAGGAAGTTTAGAATTGAGACGTAATAATTATTTTTTCAACCCACTCCACCCCTCATTTATTTACTTTATATAAATGGATCGAAGTCCATAATATAGAAGTATTTAAGCTATTGTAAAATGGGCAATTGTACATTAATTAATACCACAAGTCTTTTAATAAATTCGATCGAATCACTTTTTAAAAATAAAATAAAAAATACTCATAGCCCAGAATAAAACTTAATAGGGGAAATATTTAATTAGATGCATTAAAAAATTTAACAATTAAAATTATTGGTTGTGTATAAAATGTCAAAGTTGATAATGCGTCACCAATGACTGCATGGTGGATTATAAAGTGTTTCATTAATAAATTATTATTATGTAATTAAAATGAAGATTATATTTTAATACTTCATTTATCTTTAAATTATTAATAAAACAATTAATTAAAGATTTGCTTGATGCTGGGTGACATATAGAAAAGCTTGCCTGTCGTGCTTCCCTTTATACTAACTTTTGACTAATGTTCATTAATTTTAAATAATTATACCGACAATAAGATAGGATTATAGAGTTTAGTTAATCTATATATGATAATAATTAAAAAAATTTGTAAACAATGGATTTAATTTGAACATTTAGAGATGAATTTAAAATTTTTTGCTTTATCACCAACGGATATAGTGCGGCGGATGAAGTCTCAAGTATTAACCCTGATATAAAAATTTGTTCAAATGAACCCTACGCGGAAAAAGAAATACGATTTTTTACTATATTTTAGATAAATTCTTGTAAATAATATTTAATACAAAAAAAAATAGTATGAGTAATGGATAACTAGTTTAACTATATTTTTGCATATAAATATAGTATATATATACATATAGATTTGATAATAATGATGAAAGAATGACGTATATGGATGGTATCTTTATTAGATAAAGGGTTAATATGATATATGATAGATGGATAAGATCTTGAACCTTTTTATATAATTTATTTCTTCCGTCTTAAAATATTTGTCGTTTTAGCATAAAAAATTATCTCAAAACAACTATAGTTATAAGAATTCAAGATAAAAAGGATAAGATCTAAATCTTTTTAATAGTGTTCAATTCTGAAAAAATATCGTATAAACAAAAATAACTTAATAAAGTATAATTTTTATTTATTATCTTTTTATAATGAGCATGAAATAAGCTAAAACTGCACTTATTTTAAGACTACTATATAGTGCATAATATTATTATTTTCATTATGGCATAAAGTATATTAAGTAAAGAAGGAATATCAATTTTCCATGAGAAGTTTAGAGGAAGATAAAGGCTAAGTGTCTCCACAGCTGTGGGAATGTAGACATTCTACCTAATGACTTATTATAATTTGACAAAATGAAGACTAATATCTTCAATCAATTCATCCATTTTTAAATGAAAAGAAATTTATGAGAGGTTCCCACTTATGTGTCAACTATCCATTTTTGCTACTTTATTAAAAGTGAGAAATATCGAATTCTACATTATTGGTTCGAATTTGAAATTCTATCATAAATTCTATTTCAATAAATTTATTTATAATTTATTCGAGATAGAAATTCATTATCTATGTTTTATTTTGCAAGCTCTTTTCTTGGGTTGAGAGAGCACAAACTAGAGAAAAAAAGAGTGGCCAAAAGGACTTGTTAAAACAAAAAACCCAATTTTGCAACCCTTCGCCCCCACTTCACATCTGGACCACTAGTCGTAATACGATATTTATAATCAATGTCATTTTCCTTGTGGTCCTGACTCAATGCCAGAGAATAACGAGAGTTAGTGTGAAACCTTTTATTCTGGTATAACAACGGATATAAGTTAAAGAAATACATACATAAATCTCATTTCTTTTTTTTCTTTTTTATGGAAAAACAATATTGTAGTATAGATACCACTTGTGAGAATGTAATATTTTAGTAAGTCAAATTGTTGAGTTTGATTTCCAAAGTAATAAAGTTGAGTAGGCCTACAACACGTTGAAGTTTGTTGAAAAATGGATATATATATATATATATATATAGATAAAATGATAAAAGGACCCTTCAAATATCCCAACCATCCGACCAATATAAGCTGTGATTACAATGCACACGCGTGGGTACATAGGTCCACAAACACTCTCAAACAAAAATATTACTAATTCATCAGTGAAGGAATCAGAATTTTGATTAATAAGTGTTAAAATATAAAGAAGTAGAATCGTGATAAAGGGGTATTGTCGATCGACACCCTTTAAAGTATATCTGATTCCATTCACTTTTAATTGTCATGTTTTATTATCCATTTAGAAAACAATAATGGACATGACTATGTTATGACCCTACACTGATTAATTGATGATTCGAAAAATAAGTAGTCTTTTCATAATTTGTTAAAAATAACAAGTAAATGTGAAAATTTATTTTGAAATAGTGGATTGATAAAAGTGAACCAATTATAAACACACACAAATTCAAAATAGTAAGTGGTACATTCTTTCGATATCCTTTGACTGTACTTCAATTATTTAACGAAACCTCTTCACATGACTCATCCTTGTTGGCCTTTTCTTCTTGTTTTCTTTTTCTTCAAACTTTGATTCCTTAAAAATAAATAGAAATGGGATAAGGTTGTACATGCATAGCTAGAAATGTTTATCAATGAAAGTCTTTTCCATCGAGAAATAACAATGTTTGGATGTTATATTGAGGCGATAATCTATCAAAGCAACTTTTCTATCTCTCTGAAGTAAGGATAAGATCCTACGTACACTCAAATTAAATTACAAGTAAAATTAAACCGAAGTGGTTCTTTTGCTTCCAAGAGTTACAATTTGAATCAAAACGATACAAGTTGGATCAAAACCAGACATCGTAGACCACTTCATGTTTTTTTCCATCTAACCATACAGACCCGACTAATCTAGACTCGTGTTGTTTGGGGCACAAATAAACTAATATCATATTTAGAACCTTATATATTTGGTTGAGAGATCTAATGGCCCATAAGATAGGGAAGACTTCACTTGAATAGAAGCATAATAATCCATTGGATCACATCAAGGTATCTAAAGCCCAACACCTCCCATAATGAGGTGCATTTGTACATATGGCCAAACTCCCTCTCATATATCTAGGGTCATATGTTCGATGAGTTACAAATATATCGTATCGTGTCGTGCCTAATCACCTTTCTCGTCAAATCTATCAGACTTATCACACCTACTCACCAGAGCATTTGCGCTCCTCTAACTCACTTCCCGCATCTTGTCTCTCCACTATCTTCGTCTAACCAAGAAGGATGGAATTTAAAATTGTAATGGGACAATTGTGAATACTTATAATAAAGTAATTCTTACTACAATTCTAAAAATATACATCATTAAAATCTACCAACAACCAAATAGGCACACCATGAATAAAATGCACAGAAGAGAAATCATATGCTAAAAGTTTTTCTCAATAAGCAAAATTGGATGTTACAAACAAAGCTCATAGCTTATGAGAAAACTGCATAATCTTATTCATCCAACATCTTTCAATCAAATAAAAGAAGCTCAACTATATCATAACAGCGAAAGGAAGAGAAAGAATGCGGGTAAAACGCTGTGCAAGATACCTATATTGTACAACATTACTGTAAAGTCACCTGAACTTACATATCGGCCAGCAATACCTGTTTGTACTCTACCTGCTCTTCTATTCTTTTTTCTGTATTAAGTCTGAAACAACACTCCATCACTTGCAAAAATGATGATACCTCTAACGGCGATAGCCTGAAGATGGTGGCCCTCTATCGTTTCTTCTTCCTAAAGCCGAGAAGTGATTGCTGGAGGGACGTGGATTGCCATAACCCCAACCAGCATTTTGGTTTACTTGCGGAGCCCATCCACCATCCTGTGGGTTATAGGTTCCTGGCTCATAAGGTGGGTGATAGTTTACTGGCTCATAAGGTGGGTGATAGCTTCCTGGCTCATAAGGTTCATGATAATTGGGGTAACTACTATATGTACTCTGCTGGTGTAAATGATCAATTGGTGGTACTGGTGATTGGCTAACATGCTGCTGACGATTGGCATGAGAAGAATAACTATATCCAACATTTTGCTGCGTCACAGCGGCATGATGTCCATGTCTGCGATAATCCCTGCTAGGAGGGGCAGGTTGGCCACCCATCTCATACAGAGGAGGAGCCCTACTATATGGATCAACAGCAGCTGGGATATAAGCAGGGTGGTAACTCTGATCATACTGATAAGGAGCAGCAGCTGTGTCATCTCGAGCAGAATAATCAAAATTAAGGCGAACATGTCCCTGACCATTGTATCCTTGAGAGGAAGGAAAAGGACCAGAAGGATATGGTCCTTGTTGAGCATGTAAATTATCCCCACGACCACTCCTTATCTGCAAACTATTAGAAACCAGCCTGTGTGCTGCCTCTCCAAGGTGACGACCAGAGTTTCCGCCAGGTTGGTGGTTCCTTCCATTTTCCCAAGGTTTCCTCCCAGAATCCTCGTGCCACAACACTGGATCAGGTTTTATATCACTGAATGTCACCATCTTCTTTGGAAAAATAACCCCTTTAGGTGGCCGTGTGATGTGCTTATGGGCATCAGGGAGTTTGTATATTGCACATATGACTTGATTGTCCATAATATCTTCCAACCCATCCATAGGAGCTCTAAAAATTGGAGGACAAGGATCTCCCATGCAAAGGGATATGTAGCCATTCATGCCACCACTTGCTTTTGGGTCCAAGCGCTCCTTCACTTCAACACGTTCGTCGTCTGTAAGCTGCTTACAGCGATCATCAAGAGAAAAAATGTATGGAGACAAAGGGTGAGATAATGACACAAAAAGCATATCATTCATCACACAATTTCTTCGTGCTTCTTCCTCCGTCAAGGTATGTTCAACTTTTGCAACCTCTGCAAGGAGCCGGGCTTCATCAATGAAAGGTAGTTTGGCAATGCCCTGCCATGAAAAGCGCTTCCCGTTCATGTCCACCTCAAAATCAGAAGGATAGAAGTCGCTAATTGGAGAGTTTGGGTCTGTCATCAATTGCCTATACTGTTCAGGAAGAGCATGTGAACTGGCAGCAGGAAAAACTCCCAACAGCTGATTGAATGGTTTGAATGGAGAACCTAGTTCAAAGGTAATATTCAACTCCCCAAGACCCTTGAGGTCAGAAGCAAAAGGAGCATAATGATAAGGATAAAACCACTGCCAGGAACAAACACCTTCGTAATAATAGTGCATAACCCAGCACAACCCTTCTGTGTATTTCAAGACAATGTCCTTTCGTACTTCTTCCATCTCCTCAGGTGTCTTTGCAGAAAATTTTTCCTCATAATACCTTTCTTTCCATCCTGGAACTCCCAGTTTGATCTTGTCTTCCTCGGGATTCTCTGAATTAAAAACATCATTCTTCTCACGGATCAACTTGTTTAGCTTTGTTTTCAGTTCTTCTTTGTTTTCTAACACTTCAGCTTCGAGGCTATCCTCAGCTTCAACAATTGCAGCTCCTATCGTGGCATCAGAACTCAAACGTCCAGCCTTTTTGGTGCGAAAAATAGATCTTGTATCCTCAACAGGCTCATAGTATTCATTCGGAAAGTCGAGGACGGAAAGACTTGATGTGCCTTGCTGAAGTTGGGGATGTCTTGCAGTTCCTCCTTGTTGAGGACGTCTTGCAGTTCCCCCTTGTTGATAGGGAGAAGGAGAAGGACCTGAAGCAAGCCGAGAACCACTGAACCGAGCAACTGGAACCAAAGATTCAGGTTCAGCTTGAGGAGCAGAGTCATCTCCTCTTTTTAACTGGGCCTTTTCACGCTTAATTCTCTCAGATTGTCTCTGGAATAAAAAAAAATATAAAAGTGAAATGTAGGCCCATTTACATGCAATAGATGGCCCATACTCAAAAGTACCTATTTTAATATATAATGTCACTAGTAAGCAATCAAAAGGACAGAGTCCTAGATTCAAGAAAGGACACTTTAAAGAGCTTGACAACAAAAAAATATTGAAAGCATCATCTCAAAGAAGATTTTGCATTAGAATAGAATAGAAAAGTTTAATTGCAGAATAACACTTCGAACAAAGGCAATTGTGTTGAAAGTAGTAGCAAAAGTCAAACATAAAAAAATCATCATTAAATTCACCACAAAAATTTTGAAGTTAATTTAGTGCCACTAACACTGCTATTAAGGTTTTTCACACATCAAGAATCACCAAACAATTCCAGTCCCTTCCCAACTTTTTGCTCTGTTCCCTTTATCAATTTCAACTGATGGATGAAGATAGGACAGAGCAGCATGAAAAGCTTTACATGTTAAGATGCTACTCAAGTTTACAATCAAAAGACAAAGATTATGTTTTTTCACACATCAAGAATCATCAACCAATTCCAGTCCCTTCCCAAATTTTTTGCTTTGTTCTCTTTATCAATTTCAACTGATGTATAAAGACAGGACAGAGCAGCAAGAAAAGTTTTACATGTTAAGATACTACTCAAGTTTACAATCAAAAGACAAAGATCTGCAACTACACAAAAAGCAATACCGAAAGGTTCCTTTTGTTAACTTCCGAAAGAAAATGCAAGGAATTGGTCAGACAAGAGCAGACCTGATGTAACCGCGCTCTTTTCTGAAATATCTTATCTTCATATGATCCCACGGCCTGAATGAAATGTTCTACTCTGCTAAGATTTGGCTGGAAAAGTAGTAAAGGAATCAATTCACTGATATAAGTAAAAGTACTAAAAATTACTTGGAAAACAGAAAATATTAAGATCTATCAGCTTATGGAAAACAACCAAATACCTGGCTACCATCAGTTAAATAACCTTCCATTGATCTAAACTCCTTCTTATAGACAGCCAGTAACAAGTTTATTGCTCCCTGAACAGGACAATATAATCAAAATTACATATATGAAGAAATCATAGTACAAACCTTCTCAAAACAAGAAACTAACAGACAATTGTAAGGGGATTCTTATGAGAAAGACTTCATTACTGGATGCCGGTAACAGATTCTCCAAAAGTATATCAACAAAATTTATAAGTTCGTGTTTTATAGCTGAAAGAGGAAAACATAGGAAGGTGGGAGAAAAGACTTTTCCAAGCTGGCTAGTTAAAACTTCCAATTCACTCTTTACTTGTTCTCTTTCTTTCTTACCTATCAGTTCTTCTGTTCTCTCTTACTTATAACCCCTTTCCATAGGCAAGGGGATTGCCAAAGCAAACAACGTGTTTTTCCTCTCCTACAGGCATGTAGCACTATTTAATACATAAGTTCTCATCAACTAGCTTTTCATCTAGTAATAAAGTTAACACAGGTTCCTTTCTTACAAATCAGTTACCCACACATGTTATAAATAACAGTTCATGTCATCTATTCCTATTTCATAAAAAGCATTGAGCAAGACCCTGCCAAGTGTCTCTTTTACAAAGTAAGCAATTTAGAGCCGGAAAAAAGGTTTCCTGTCATCATGTTACCCCTAAATGCAGTCACCGCCTCTTACTTCATGAAAGATAACTAGTTGAGCTTGCCCTCAAAGCTAGCCCTCAAAATCATTGAATCCAAATCCCAAGTTTAGATTAAAAAGTAACAAATCGTTGGCTCAACAAAAGAGATAGACAACATCATAGGATACAATTCTTTTTTAGTGTCAGGTGTAAAACATAAAGTGACATTTTCTTCAGGTTAGATAAACAATGATCGCATTAAGATGACAAAGTCATCTGAGCATGAGTCATGACTGGTTGTATTCTACTTTATTTAGCTAGTCAGAAGTACAGTAAGGAGACATAGCCACAGCTATAGAAAACAAGTGAAATCAATTTCAGAAAGAACAGACCTCGCGGATCTCAAGTGTAGGCATATGTGGGAGAAAATCATTTCCAACAAAGAAACAAATAAATATGAAGTCGTCGATGATCCGCTCGAAATCAATCTCAAAAGGAGGATTTGGGATTCTCATATCAAATTCTAAATACTCCCGCAAAGTCCATATGTTGAGGAACTGCAACAGATGCACAAGATTAGTAAAGAAAATTACAGATATTACTTGTCAATAACATATATTATATTTTCATCAAGAACATCTTCAATTCAAATGTACCTGGAAAGGTTTTTTCGCCACAACCTCAGCATTGCCTTTCTCATCGAATTCTCCTGCTTTTCGTTTCGCCTTTCCTTCACAATCTGCAGCTAGGTGACCCATTTGACCACAAAGGAAACACTTATCCTGCTGACCTGGCGTAAATACAACCTGGCACATAGACGCATGATACGTCAAATGAGATGTGAAGTAAAAGATAAACCACAAGACTTCTAAAAAGAGATTCAAAATATGACGAAACGTTCTGGTGAAGATGAACCAAAACCAACATCAAGAATTAAAAAAAATAAGGGAAAAGAAGGAGAATCTTCTCTATCCAAACTCAGAATGGGTTCTTTGTGAGCATAAATAAACTCCAGTGTCCTATTCAAAATCATCTCTAACTAAACTGTTGATATGTGTAACTAGAGCACACAATTAAGTTGAGCGTAAAACCTCTCTGAGTATGGAGAAGTGAACTTCGTGAGTAGCCAAAGCCAACATGATTAGATCTGCATCCTGTCATGTGGAACCAGAATCAGATATATAAGTTATCTAACATAAACTACAAGAAATCAGAAAGAAGTTATTAGTGCAAATTGCAAATAATGTTTAAAAGATTTAGACATACCAAACCGTAGAGACAATGGCGTGTATTTGGGTCATAACCAGGAAGATTTCTTTGGAGTCGAAGATAGGACATAATTTTATGCTCCCCTTCACCAGGAACATTCGCATCAGAAAGTATAACCTTCAAACAGTAGTTGAAATAATAAGTACGCTAATAATTCAACATCGTTAACAGGCAAAAAAAAAGAAAGAGTATCCAAAGAAAACAAACAATGAAAAATATAAACAGAACGGATTTACATCAAAAGATACCTTGACATTTTTCCATCCCGAATCATGGTTTAGTCTAAGATGAACATAGTACTGAAGAGCAATTGACAATGTGGCCATGAACTGAGTTCCGGGAGTGATGACATTTGAATCAAAAACTTGAGACTCTTGCTTTGGGGGGAGCTTCCTACCCTCTCTCTCGAATTCCTCCCGCAGCTTTTCCTCCTCAGCTGCCTAAAAGTGATTCCATGGGATAAAACCCTAAAAACTTTGAAGTTGAAAATAAATTCCTACAGAAATTTAAAAGTGCAATACCGCATCTGCAGCATCTTTTGCTGATCTAAAACGTCTAGATCTCTGCTGATTCATTTTTGCCCTTGGTGCAACACCATCTACCACAGATATCAGTCAATAATTAGAACTAAAATCTTCAATCAACTTATAACTATGTAAAATACATAGATTAACTGTATAGGCAAATATTCAATAGGAGATCAATATATTAGAGAAGGAAATGTGTGCACTGGCAAGCTTTTGAGATGATATTTGTTTTCCGTCATCCAACTTCTGCTATGTAATTCACTTTTATCCAAAATACAGCATCCATACTATCATAAATACAATTCGACCTTATTACCCACCAATAGCCATATATAGCAGCTTTCGAGGACGCACCATAGAGAAAAGCCTGTCTATGTAATCAAACATGCACTCAAAGACCTCCTCAAATGTTGTAGGAGAGGGCTGCATAAAAAAGTGTAGTTTGTTAGAAGACGATGCAGAAGAGATGGAAATAACATACAGACACAAAGAGCTAAACTAAAGTCCAGAATCCTCAAATAGTATCCGATATGATTTAAAATTGGCCATAAAAGAGAATTTCCCACCTCTTTTTATATTTTCTCATTTATTACAGCGGGGAAAGACAGGTGGAAATTAGGTCAAGTTAATGTTGTTCAGATAAAACATCCCAAAAAGGGCAAAACCAATTGATTATGCAGGCAGTATAGAAATTTAAAATTATGCAAATAGACTAAGTTCAAACAAAATAAAAACCATCATGTACAATAATAAAAAAATTGATTAATTTCTGTACGTCTAAAAGCTATTGTTGAAATAGATAATAGTCTCCCTAAAAAACACACATGTAACATTAAATCAGTCGAAAACTAAGATAGGCGTGCCCAAACTTTTTTTTTTATGACACCATTTGTTTCTTTGAGAGCTTAATTTTGGACACCATGTATTTCTTCAAAATCTCCAAAACTGATACATCCTCTTAGTACAAGTTTTTCTATTTACTTTCTTGCTACAAAATAAATGAGAAACATGATGAAAAAATGGATAGTTAAATTATTTTTTTGAGAAGGTAAAAATGGATAGTAAAATAGCAGCATGCAAGAAGTCTACATTTTACATTTTTAATCAACATATAATCTTCTAGACTGAAAATATCACCAATACATAAGCATGTCTTAAAGTGAAACAAAAATATTCCTTCCTAGCCAAATAATCAGTCTATTGCTCAATCCAGATAAGCTTGTTCCACTATATGAATCTTGTTTTTCACAGCACGACTATTTTACAGTGGCCTCAACCTACTGCAATCATGCAAATTTCCACCACCCACAAGATATATATACATAAACAGCTTCTTTTAAACATCACACATACAATTAGCAGCTATTTTGCTCATCTCAAAGCTTATTAAAATCTTAAAATTTCCTTCTTGTTCCTTAAACCTAGCAAAATTCTTGGCTTATACATAAAATTTAATCTCTATCAAACCCACATTCTGCTCAATTGTACATAAATTTCAAAGAACATACTCAATTTAGTTGGGATCGGCAAACCATTAACTAGCTCCACAATTCAGCTAAAAGGAGACGACATTTCGACTATAAATAAATAAAAGGCAAGAGTAAAAAAGTACGTACTCTATCTTCGGGATGAAAACATGGATGAATGATACCATTCATATCCAGATACAAATTATCATACTCGATGTTGTTGGGATTAGGTTTGCTTGTATCCACCGGAATTCTTACATCTTCGATAACAACGGCTTCTTCTTCTACCACATCCACCACAACCATCGGATACTTCTCAGCTAACCATCGGTAAAATGCCGGAACTCCCATTGTTATGGGACTCTCAAATCGCCTTCAATTCCACTTTTCTCAAGCCTTCAATTCAATGTAACTGAAAATCGAGAATTGAAGAAAAAGAGAAGTAATTTAGAAACTGAAACTAAACCCTAACCCTAGGAGAGATGTATTTACCCTATTTGAGTAAGGATGACGGGGCTCCGATTCAGGAGAGATCTTGTAGGGCACAAAAATTTTAGGACAATAATACCCTTATTTCGATGAAATTGAGAGAATACGTAGGGTTATTTTTGTACAATAAAAGTACAAGTGTTAAAAGGGAATTATTAGGACGATAATACCCTTATTGAAAAATAAAATTATTCAGATAGGTAGAAGACTTTATTGAACTCTGGAATTTTCGTATGTTAGAAAATATGTAATAAGCATTTCTATTCATAATCCTAAAAATCAAATACATATTTATTATAAAAACATAAATGTTTTATCGAGTTATGGTTATATTACAGTTATGAGTGTGTAGAAGGGTCGTCGTATCTAATAATTTATTATCTATTAAATTTCATGTCGAGACAAGCATGATTCACCCTTTTGTCAACCCAATTTGTTGTGGCGTTAAGAGTATAGGGTTGTCATAAATAGGGTAATCATAAATG
The DNA here is from genome assembly GCA_022817965.1 of Solanum lycopersicoides. Lineage (NCBI taxonomy): Eukaryota > Viridiplantae > Streptophyta > Magnoliopsida > Solanales > Solanaceae > Solanum > Solanum lycopersicoides. The sequence continues at coordinate 93,604,484 of CM040621.1, read as the reverse complement.
TACCCATCGAAAATTGTGAAATGCTATAAGACAAATACAATTTTAGTTACGACTTTTTTTTTTATATAGGTTATTCTATCTTACAACCTTTTTCATGCATTTCTGATATCTCATAAAATCTTGGAATATTCCTAAAGAGATTATGTAATCGGAATACAAAATTGTAACCACATTATTGATCAATTAAATCTCTGCTTCATCCTCTTCAAATAGTATAGGCTTTCAATATAATATTGGGCTCATGAAGGGGGCAATCAACAATTTAGATTGTTATTGGGCTTCATATTATTAGTTTGTTGGTGTTATTGAGAAACTACTTTAATTTCTAGCCCAATTCAAACTATAACCTTTATCCAATCTAAAGTCCAATTGTAATAGTTTTTTTTCTTTTTTGGTTGTTGTTTTCTCTCCCTACTAGGTGTCCTGATACTTGTTTCGGGGCCCGATTAATCTGAATCGATATTATGTAGAGAGATCCTATTGATTACATCATAAACGTTCGTTAGATCCAAAGTAATCATACGAGTAGTTTTTGTGTAAATCCTACATATGTACTAAAAATCCCACTAAATATTTATAAATATCTGATTGTGAAATGAAATCAATTATTATTATATATATTTTAACTAATGATTAATGTAAGAGCTCATAAATTCAAATTCGGAATCGGAATTAGTGGTGATCGATGACCCCACTTGCCATAAATAATTTAACACAAGTGGTAAATTGATGTTTCAAATGCATCGTATCATAGCAAGTTATAATAACCTTAATTGGTAAAAAAAAATTATCTTCACCGGATATTAACATCAAAGTAATTGATGCAAGTCAACATTACTATTACTTAACCATAATTTATTTATATCGATATTCACTCTGTTAAACCACTTAATCATAGTAAATCATATCAGTTTAATATAAATACTCCGATATAGATAAGTATTTATCATTTGATTTATTGAATGAATAATTAAGTTATTAGTTATAGGAACTTATTCACATTCTTTTTAGTTATCATGCTAGAAAGGAAACTATTGAAAATCACTATTTGGATAAGGAAAATATAAGAAATGTAATAAGTTTGTGTGTATCTCATCTTGTTTCGTGGCTTTACATGGATACATTAGTTTTATTGTTTCTTATATATATATATATATATATATATATATATATATATATATATATATATATATATATATATATATATATATATATATATGTAGTGACTAAAATCATGAAATAAAAACAAGAAACATGGATGATTCATAAAACCTAGTTGGCCATGGACCCTTTTGTCTACACCATGTCCCTTGTTCTTTCTTTAGTTATTACAACATAAGTATAAACATGTGGTTCCTCATCCCCTATTGTCTTTGGCTCCTATAATTCTTTTACTACAATTCAATAAATACATGACACATACATATCTTTACATATATATATATGATTATCATCAGTCACTTCTATTTGTTACGTTCGTTAACTTATCTTACAACAAAATACTTAATGGGGTTTGAGAAAAGTTATTATACGTACTCAATGTAATTTTTCTCATACTATTAGGTCAGTACTTTTCATATGTTGCAATCTCATAAGTGTTGTGTGGGCCTATGGAAAAGAGACGATAATTTATTTTATTTTTAAAATTACAAATCTCATATTTTAAAATATATTTGTAACTCGATATATTTAAAAGACCTAATATAGTATTAAAAACAATTATGAAAATAAATGTTAGTACATTGTAGCAAATTATATTTAGAGTAGATATATATACATCATTACAAAAATATTATTACTTTTAGTTGGTTGATGAGATATTTCAAAAAGTTCGGTGCCAAGATATCCTATTTTAGCAATTTTGAAACTCATCCAACAACTTATTATAGTCCTCTCTCTTGTGTAATTAATTAAGATCGTGCATGTTATTAGTTATTTTTTTTTATGTCGTTAAATATACGATTGAAAATTAATTCAATAATTACCTCTTAAAGTATATGTTAATGTCTTGAAGCAAATTTGAATCCTAGCTTCACATTCTTGTAGCGTGTGTTGATATATAGTGATTCCAAATTAACAACTGAACTCTTTTAATACTTGATTGAGCAAGTATCATATAAAAAACTGAATGTCTTTCTAGGTTTAAAGAATATCTACTTGTAAATATTTCTTTTCAATTGAAAAAGGAAAAGAAGGTATACAATTATTTTCCTTCTATAAGAGAAAAAAAGACACGCACTCCTTTTTTTACCGGAAAATAGAGTTTTGAGTTGGTCTCGTTCAATACATATAAAATGTAGTAGCACGAGAAGTTAGAACATATAATTTTCATAATCAAGATAGATTACATTTAATTTCATGCTACAATTTTTCTGATAGTTTGTTCTAATTTCCAGCTACAATTGTGAACATTGACTTTTAACTCATAAGAATCAATGATTTAATCTTTTATGTATAAGCTTAAACTTTATATACCAAATCATCTACAATTAAATACACATATATACAACAAATTTATATATTTAATGTAACACTTTATTAAATTGAATAAACTAATAACTAATTGTTCAGTAAATAATACTATATCAAAATGCATGATTAAAAAACTCCATGTGATTTAAACACGGGACTTTATTTAGTATTTCCTTTGAGGGATATAAGAAAATATTCTTCAAACAAAAAAACAATCATAAGATCTATGTGATTTCAATACGTTACCATTTGTTTACTAGCAATTTTTCTTACACATGCAAGTGACCTATACCTCATGATTAAAAAGAAATTAAAAAGAAGAAATTGTTTTTAAATGAATAAGGGAGGCAAAAGTAACATGAGTTTCACATGTATAAAAATACAAACTTAAAATCGTACAAACGAACTTTGATCAATAATCTATCTATTATAACTACGCAATAACTATTTTATTCTTATCAACCATCGTTATTGTCAACTGTTACCATACAAACACCATCACTAACCACTTACACCACCAAGTATCTCCCCTACCACCGATTACTATCACTGTGACTATGAATAACTAACTCTATTATATTTTCATCCATGCCACAATGAACACCTCCATCGTCATCATAATCACCACTCACCTGATATAATCGCACAATTATCAACGTCATCCACCACATCATAAGAGCAAAAACTACCACCAACTACCACCTCAGAATCATCATCATATATATATATATCGTTAAAAGTTTTAAATATATATTGTTGATAAACATATATATTATAGTATTATTATTAGTAAAAATTGGACATTGCCAAATGCCAAAGAGCTAAACTGCCTTTCGGTGAGAAGAGTGGGGCCGGGCCTGCACTCTTCTATTTCTTTCACAGAACATGGGCTTGCCTCAGGCCATTTCCTGGCCCACTTTGTGGAGTTATTTCTAACATCATCAGAATCTCAATTAACGTTACTTATCATATAAACTTGAGTTAATTTTATAAAACTCTTTAATCTTATCTCTCATTATCAATATGTGATTTGCATAATATACAATTCAGAAGTTTGTCAATCTAGACGCCTATCCGTTCTACTTTACATGCCCCATGTCACAGACGTTACATTACAATAGGTAACTTGCCCTAATTTCATAAATACATGTCTCACACTTTTACATGTAGATTTTCTTTGAGTGACCTGATAGTATATAAAATTGTAGATAACTTTAACGCTTGCTAAATTTACTCAATTTGAACTTAAATTAAAAATAGTTATTACTTATTAATTAAGGGAAGAAAATGAACAAAAAGGCTTTTCATAACTTCACATTGATGTAGACTCAACTTATAAATATAACAACAACCTCATAATTTAAACTCCTTAATTAATATAATTTATGAGACAAGGGACATCACATTGAAGTCCATAACTAATATAGCACTTTTATTGGTGTATACATGAAGGGAAAAAAAACTTTTTGAGAAGATGTTCAAATTGATCTATATATATGTGAAATAAACCTATAGTTGACAACGAAATTTTATCTTCCAAATAATTATTTTGAAATAAATATATAGTTGGCAAGTAGTAATATTTCCAATGGATCTTTTGTGCACATGCATGGATTACGTACTTTTATTATCATCATAATATAATTGTCAGATAAAAAGTAAATTGGAGTAATTATTAGAGTACAGAATAGTACTACTAATTTATAATATATAGTTTGAAATAAGGGACAGAGATATAATTATTAAAATAGAGAAAGGACATAAAAAAGGTGTACAAGGACAAATTGAAATGGCCGGACTAGAAGCCGTATGAAATTAATATTTGGAGATGATTGCTTATCCTCAGCCTTGGAACATGGTGGGGTAAATATATATCGTTGGTGTAAATAATTTTTACATGAAAAATATTATAAGAAAATATTCTTAAAATGTATAATTTGTATGAAGGTGACTTGATTGATGCTTTATAATTTTATTATCGATTAACATTATAACTTTAAACTCTTTTTGTAATATAATTTTATTAATTTTGAAGTTAAAAACTCATAAATCCTACTAATTTTGGGGGTCGTGTCATAAAAAGAACTTATTATGTATGGGAATGGAGTTGGGAAGAAGGGGGCGGTAAATATCGATTGATTAATGTATATGATTTAAACTTTTTTTATAATATAATCTTGTTAATTCTGGTGTTAAAAGATAAAGTGAGCTCGACCTTAATCCAATTAATTTTGGGGGTTGTCTCATAAAAAGAACTTACTATTTATGGGAATGGAGTTGGGAAGAAGGGGGCGTTAAATATCGATTGATTAATGTATATGATTTAAACTCTTTTTATAATATTGTTAATTCTGGTGTTAAAATGATTAGGGGAGCTCGAACTTTTGTTTTGGAGAAACAATTATAAGCCTTTAAAGGTCAATGAAGATCAAATTTATTGGAATCTGAGTCGTGTCTTGTTTCTTGAATCCTCTTTATGCCTCTCATGTCCTCTTTCTTTCGCTTGAGACTCACTAGCACACTGCTTGTTGTTTTCGAGCTATCAACTCATAGATCCAGCTAACTTGTTGATCGTGTCATAAAAAAACTTACTATGGGTACATGGGGGTGGGGGTCTTACCACTCTATCAATGGATCTAATTCTCATATCGTTCTAATCCGATCAAGACTTATAGTTAAAGATTGAAGGATCTATAATATTTTATATGTGTGTAGAGTCAGATTAAAGTACAATATATAAATTCGTTGAAATTCAATTTAATAGATTTTAATCTGAATCTTATATTATATATGTATGTCAAGAAATTAATTAAATATTTTATTATGACCATAATTATTAAGTAATAACTTTATATGTTTAAATCTTAAATCTGTCTATATTATTCATGTCATACTTGTAGAATTTTGTTATTATAATTATGTTATTATAATTATAGTAAGAAAGGTCAATGATATTATTCTTAAATATATGCGACTAATTTTAATCTTTTATACTCTCCTTGACAATTATGTCCTAATCAACTACAGTAATATTTTAGGTGAGAAGTCCTTATAATTAATTTATTAATAGATGAAATGTATTAACACTACTAACAAAAGCTAATTAATTAATCATATGATTTTGAAACAGACTTTTCAATGTAGCCAAATGTGGTACAGACTTAGGTGCATGTGAAATAAGGACGAAAGTGAATTTGAAAAAATAAATAAATTGAAAGGGCAATTATACGGAGCGATATTTTAATATAATTAGTGGTCTAAATTTAAAATTTATAAAATTTCATAAACTTTTTAAAAAGAAATTTCTTGTATATTTGTATTTAAAATTCATTCTTTTAGTTTTCTGATATGCAAATCTAAGATTAAAACCTTCGAACATTTCTTTTAAGTTTTTTGGATTCTGAAAAAGCGATATATAAAAAATAATCCCCCACAAATTAGAGTACATTATTATCTCATTATTTGCCATTTTAAATTAATAAAACATTTCATTATTTTCTTATATACGATATTATGAGTATTATGATTTATGAATGTCCTTTCTAAATTATACATTTTTTTTTAGTTTTTAGATGTTTAATACATTAAGAAAAACAATAATATCACTTTCATGTCTTTCTAATATGTATGTAACAATTTTCTTATATAGTGACTTAGATGCATGAGTTCAACACATTATTTTTTTGATAAAATTTGAAAAGTCAAACAAATTTAATATAAGTTTTCAAATATTTTATTATTAATTATTGTGATTTCTAGAGCATGTCCATAAAAGTAACATATAATAGTGATATACAAAATCATTGTATCTTGTTTTAGAATTTTATTTTAATGTATTAAATTAAATTAATTTTAATTTTTGAGCAAAGAAGTTTTATAAGCTACTAATATATTATAAATTTTCACTATTTTCTTGTATGGTCATGATATGAGTAATGCAGTAAATCTGCCTTTTCAATTTTTAGTTTTAAAAATTTATGTTTTTGACACTAGAACTTTGCCTATTTTTTATGTTACAACTTAGAATAAAATTTCTTAAAACTCTATATCTCTCAATATATTTTTTTACAACAAGAACTAATATATTGTAATACAACAAATGGCTAGTATTTTATTTATTTGGAATAATCAATTTCAATATAAATACATGTTAGGAGTAAAAATCAATCATAAAAGTTAATATTTTATCTTTAACTCTTGAGAATAAATGCATTTACGTTGATGTTTGTGTTACTTCAAATATTTTTTTTAAGAAACCGTCATTTCAAAATGGTATAAATCTCCTATATTTTTGAGTTATCGTCTCTTTTTCCTTTAATATTTCATATGTCCAATATATGTATTTTTTGTTGTATAGAGTGGCTTGTCAAATTTGTGGGGAGAATAGAGAAATATACCATAGTCACTTAGTTACACGAAAAGAATATTTAAAATTTAAGGTAATGAGTCACCGGAAGAAAATGTGAATTGGCTAAATACATTTAGCCTTTAGTTATATTTAAATGCTTTCGAATCTGGAGTATAACAGTTAACCTTCTAACGTGATGAATAGTCAATCAAGTAACATGATCCATGAATTTTTGAAAGTCCAAAAATCGACAAATTATAAGTTTATACAAAATAGTTCATTTGTATGCCTATTAATTCTGACACTAATTATGTATAAACAAGAATCAATGTAATTACATTAAGGATAGGATATGATAAGTTAACTTTATTTGTATTTCTGTGTTGTCTTGATATAAATTGAGATAAAAAATATAATATATAATTTATTTATGTATTATTTAATTTGGTAATCCTAAAGATAATGTTAATTTCAAGTAATTAGCCTAACAATAGAGTCAAGCTGGGCTAGTAAAGTGAGTCAAGGTTTTGAACCCAACTAAACTCTGGGCGAGTAAACAAAGGATGTTAGGCCCATTCCTCTTATTTTATTTGTCTGGTCTAGATTGATTTTCTTTTATTTATGTATAATTAATTACTAAAATTTCTATAGGCTTATGTAAAGGTTTTTTAATGTTGAATTTTATATAATTTTGTATCAATTTGAGAAAAATTATAAAGTGATAGGAAAACAATTTTTTTTTTATAAAAAATAAAATAAAATAAATATTCAATTGATAACATTACAAAGAGCTTCAAAGGAAAATAGTAAAAGACCTTGAGATATGAAAATGTCAAATTTTAAGTTGGAATTATCAAAATTATCTACAACTACTCTATGTTTAGGAGTTATAGAGCGAATTTGCGAAACAATCAATACTTTTCTTTATGAAGTAGCTTTTGTGAGCATTAAAAGACGAAAAAATTATCTATATTTTCAACTTTAATGTTTATATCGCTCTTCAGAAAATCATAATATGCTTATCTTTCAGAATTATACACAGCCTAAAAAAAAAAGAAATTCATAATTCATCCATGTGGATATCTATTTGTATTCCACTTGGTGTCTAATATAATATTAAGCTTGATTAAATTTGAATTCATGCGGAAAAAAACAAAGCAGAGGAGTGTTTCGCCACAACAAAAATGATCATTAACGATATTTAATTTTTAATTACCGCTAAATATGTATTTTTAGCGGCAATTGTCACTCTTTGTATATGTCCCTAAAGCCTTTAGCGACATTGGTTCTAATGGCACTTAACTAATGTCGGTAAATACTTTAGCACTCTTTATTAATGTTAATATTTAATGCTACTAAAAATTGTTTTTGTTATAGTGTGTGTTGGCCTTAGTAACATGTTACACAGTTTTTGACTTTGAAAAGTTGGTTAAGGTGCTTAATTTATGTTAATCAAAGAAGTACTATTACAAATGAAATTTCAAATCAATTATTTAGTGATTAGTCAAGTCAACAAGAAAATTAAATATACAAGTTAGGGATAATAGTATTTTCTATTCTACCACAAGACAAATTAAGGAATGTGGTTGAAAAAAATAGCAAGTTCATAACAAGACACTATTGAAAATTACTAGGAAGGTTCTTGATTAATTGAAACAAGACAACTTCTTAGTTTTCCAATATGTAAGTTGAATTTCCTATTATTGTTTGTTAACTATTTTCATTTTTATTGTTTTTAATAACTTTCCCTTTTCACAAAAAAATAAAAATAAAAATAAAATAATGAATAGTACTAGTACTTAATAGTAGGTTTTGTAACATGTAACCTCTACCTTATTTTTAAGGTCGTTAATTTGATAATTAATGAATAGTTACAAGCATTTTTTTTTTAGGAATTCACTAAGTTTGGATTCAAGATTATAAAATTGCATATATTTCTTTAAATACGTGAGAATATTTTTTTTTGTTTCTTTTTTGTCTTTCAAATGAGTAAATATATATTTTTCCTTTAGCAATTTAACTTATGCATAATGGAGTATATCATTCTTTAGAAACTGAAGTCATGTCTTGAAATAACTTGTGAAATATTATAATATTAAAATATAAACTTATATCCTGTGTAAAAATGATATATCCTGAGGTACATACATAAAAAAAAAATAATACACAATATGTGCAAAAGTGCAAATAAGCCATTCGAAATCGCTAACTAGCACTAAATAGACTTTTCCCTACTTGATATAGTATTTACATTGAAGCTTAGACTAATCTGAATCCATGTCATGTAATAGGCTCATTAAAAGAAATAGTGTTCATTCTCTTCAAATCTCAAATCTCAAATCTCTCTCTATTCAAGAGTGAATAGACCTTATATATTATTTTGCACGGTATTAGATACAAGTACTGTACTATAAGACTCATTAAAAGAGAAACAAGAAAATGCTCCATACTATTCCTTCTTCTTCTTTTTCATACTAATTAAAACGTATAATCCTGTAATCTCTAATTAACGATGAAAAAATCTTACCTATCTCGATATAATCTTTCATAGTTAAGGATGAACGAACCTTATTGAAAATAGAGTTAAAGGGACCAACATGTCTTGATAAAAGGCTACAAAATGGTAATAAACCCAAAGCCTTTGGCTCCCAACATACACTTTTTACATTTGTCCTTGAGCCCTTCTATAACACCCCTATTATCTCTCTCTTCTTTACCACCCCAACCCCACATGCTTTTGTTTCTAAAAATAAAATTTAAAAATAAAAAAAATAAATTTAAAAAATTCTATTTATATACCCCTTAAACTCCTTTCATTTCCACCACACTCATTTTCTCAATTCTTCTTTTTAATTTCTCTCAAATCAATTTTTTTTTTCTCTCTCTTTTCAACAAAATGGCTATTAGAAAATCAAACAAGTTGTCACAAAGGGCAATGTTGAAGCAAATACTAAAAAGATGTTCTAGTTTAGGTAAGAAAAATGGATATCAAGACGAACAACAAGGTGGTCTTCCAATGGACGTACCAAAAGGACATTTTGTAGTTTACGTTGGAGAAAATCGAACAAGGTACATTGTTCCAATTTCAATTTTATCAAGGCCTGAATTTCGTGTACTACTTCAACAGGCCGAAGAAGAATTTGGATTCGATCATGACATGGGACTTACAATTCCATGTAACGAAGATTTTTTCGAATCTCTAACTTCGTCAATGCTAAGGTAAATAAAAAAAGACGAAAAATTAATCGAGTCAGTAAGTTTCGAAGATAAGAGAAAGTGAAGTTAGTTAAATCTAGGCGGAGGTAGCTAGGTTGTCTGAAGTTTTAAATTTTTATAACAGAAGTTCAGGAATCTACTTTATTGCTTCTGTCTCTTTTTTTATGTTTTTTTATGTTTTTTTTTTTGGCTTTTGGGATTTTGTTTTTATTGTTATAAAAATATAACTAACTGGAAATTATCTGGAGAAGGGTATGTTTGTAAATCTCAAAAGTTTGTAATTTTCCTCATAGTGGTGTTTGATAATATTTGTACCCTATGAGAGAATTAACAAATTATTATTATATATAAAGTTATATAATATTTGGTGCTACTTCATTATGTTTATTATTTTTATTTGTTCGAAGTCTATATTAAAGCTTAGACTAAATTTTGAATCGTATACTATATCCTGTAGGGCTCATTTGGGAAAACTATTCTAACAGAATTTTCAATGATATTAAGATGTACAGGTTGTTTTTATTTATATATTTTTTGGGAGTAAAGGACATTTTTATGAATGCCAACTCCTATTGGTATTACATATTAATGTTTTCTTTGACTTGCCATTATAATAGTATACTTTTTTTTAAAAAAAAAAATTAAATATGAGTGTAGCTAGAGCTATCATGTATAGTAACTAGAAATAAATATGAGTAGAGCTAAAGTTATCAAAGTATAGTAACTAAAAATAAATATGAGTTAGGAATGAAGACGTTTAAGTTAATTATTTCTAACTTTTATAAAAATAGCATTTTGAATTTGTTGGTCCAATAATTCAGATTCTCTAATTACTAGAGTCCATGAAAGAGAAAATGCTTCTTATTAGAAGTTTTCGTAATTCACGTAACTCAAACTCAAGATGTTAAACGTAAATATTTATAAGACTGTATTTAATATTTATTTTGAGGTTCGATTAATTTAGATTCGTATCGTAAAATTTGATTATAAAGGGAAAAATACTTCGGACTAAGGATTATTATTATTCCTTATCCAGAGTTTGAACTTCAAACATCTACTTAAAAATGAACGAACACTTATCATTTTTGCGGTATTAGAGACGTATGAAAGTAACGTGTCACCTGATATAATGACACTTTAGCATGCTATCAAACAAATCTATTGCAGAATTAAAACTATACATCAAAAAAAATAATTTAAATTATGTCGAGACTAAAAAGTCTTGTGTACTATTTATGATTAAAGCATGAATTTTGTGTTCTAGAGTGTCAGAGGGTGTCATTTGCACAAATTTATGCTTTGTGTAAATATTTTAAGTAATAAATAATAAATAAAAAATACTTAATTCACGTGAAATACTAAATATTACTGTAGTAAGATATAAATAAAAATGGCTATATATGTATGTCTAGATTGAAATAGCAAATGACTCTGAAATTCTACAGAGCCCACTTGGAGTGAAATTATGTGTACAGAGGCTTTAAATAGTGAAATGGTGTAGCAAAAGATAATATATATATATATATATGATATAGTATGATGAATCATACTGATGAGAGTCGGATTCATAATTTGAATTTGATGGGGTCAATCTTTATATCCTCGTATGACTTAACATATTGCACTTTATAGTTATACGAGTATAGAACTTAATATTTGTAGTGTTTGGTGAATTTTAACGCTTATATATATGCATAATGTTAAAAATACGAGATTCAGTTAAACCGGTAATATATTTTATATACATTTATGTGTATTATTCCTTATGTAATATTATCTTTTATCCTGTGCCTTTATTTTTTTGTTTGTTTCATCAAATATGGGTTCGATTGGATGTGGTCCTTTAATCCTGGGCCGATATCACATTTACTAGTAGACAATTTGTATTATTATTATTTTAGTTTACAGTAAATAATATACATTTTACCATAACAAACCAAAAGTTTAATACAACCTAAGATTACAAATTACACATTTTAAAAACGTTTATCTGTAAAAAATAATTATTACACTAAATATTTATAACTCATATTCTAAAGAAGGTATATCGACAAAAAATTCTTACATGCACTAATGATATATATAACTTAATATTCTAAAGTAACTAATATGCACCAACGTGACTTATAATGATAATATATTGACTAGTTGATTTCAAGGCATATTTCGATAAATAATTGGTAATGGTTCAAATACGAAACTCCAAAAGATTTTTGACCATTATTTCATTGAAATTTGATTCTATGACTATTTCCATATGGTTTATCATGTTACTTGTTGCATTTAAATTTGAAACATGTTACTTTGTTTCAAGTTTCAACAACTTGAATTATAAAAGAGGAAATAGGACATATATATAAACCAAGGTGCACCAAAATCCAATGGTTTTATAAATTATTTATATTAACTAAATCATCTTACAACATCTTATTTTACTTATCTGGACACGGGCAGAGTTAAGGTTAAGAGTTTGGGGTTCTAAATCAAATTTATTTAGGGTTCACATGTTAATATTTATATATTTATTTAGTTTTCTAATAAATATAGGGTCTACGAAAAAGTTAATGGATTCGTCCGAACTCATGAACCCGCACCTAGCTACACCACTGTAATTGGACATACATATTTTATTATTTTAAACTATTTTATAAATAAATCTATCGTTTTTAATATAATAAGAAATAATTTTAAGGACATATATATATTTGTTCTTGCTTCAATTTGATGAAATAATTTTTCTTTTTCCATATTGCCAAATAAAAAAAATTGTTCCATATCTATTTGTCTTCAATTTGATTAGCAAAAAGGATTAATTAATATTCTCTATTTGCTTCTTGGCACAATAAAGGGAAGACAATAATATTAATGATAAATATAACTATTGTTCTAACTCCTTTTAATTAATTAATTCATGTTGACCATTAAAGTTAAAACAATTGGGAAGTTTATAATAATATCTTTAAAGACAACAATTTTTTTAGCTGTATATATCATGATGAGAATGTGCAGACATATATATCTGTATGAAAAGAGAAAGTATACCTGAAGAAATGGATAATATTATAAAAAAAGAAACATGTCTTGTACTTAAACATTTTGTTTAATAATAATAATTACACTAAAGTCATATTATAACTACTTATGTTGGCATCCATGACCAAATGGTTAATTTCCTAGTTTTCAGTTTGAACGTACCTCAATTATTTTATTGTGTTATATTTAACTCTAGATCATCATGTATTTAGTATTATTTTTTTATAAATAAATTTAATTTTTTAAAATTTTATGAATTATGAATTTTGAAAAAAGGTAGTTTAATTATTAGGTTTTGATAATTACTAAACCACTTAAAATGATTTGGAAGTGATAACTTGTGCCCCATGTATTTATATTTTGTTGCGAAGTAGTTGTTCAACTTCCTTAGATTTTTTTTATATGTTTATTTCTTCATATTTTAATTAAACTCTATTTGTGAAAATTCTGACTTCATCATTATTAATTTGTTCAAGAATGCAATTTATCTTTTTCAAGTTAATTCCAAACTTTTAATGCATATCTTTTTCAGCTTTCTTATTATGGTAATATCTTCAGTTAATTCTTGTTTGAATTTTCTATAAATATATAAATTTACTGTATATATTTGTTACCATCATGTCCAATTCAATTTGAAACATACAAATGTGTAAAGTCTTGATAACAACTTAGCTATCATACTGTATTTGTTGACTTCTAATCTTCTATTACTTTCACCTTTTCACTTGTCACTTGTTATATATCCCAAATATTTTGTTTCAATTTTTCCTTCTTTTGTTTTGTTTTAATCCCATACAATAATTATTAATATATACAAACATGGCCATAGTGATTGATTGATATAACACATCTAGACTTATAAACTTGACTCTTCTATTTGTACAATTTAAGTCATGTAATTTTGTAAAAGGAAAAAAGGGTCATGATAACTTGTGTTGTTATTCTTTTGTCAAAAATAGGAAAGAGCAAGTGTCTGATCAGATCAATCAAGCGATAGAGATAGAGATTTCACTTTGCAAAGACGAACTTGCTTTTCGTTGTCTCATTGTTTATCTTGTAATGCAAAATCAAGATGAAAACTTAATCTCATGAACCAAAAGCAAGAGAGGACCTTGACTTCTAGATAAGGATTGATCAGTCGAACCAATATAACTTTGATCCAAAGTTTGTATTTTACCTTAAGAATATATACAAATTATTTAATTTATGACCTGAAAATGTAAAAGGAGACAAAGTCCTCAACTTATAAACATTAAATCCTGGCTCCGCCTATGATTTCAACCAATAAGTATTGCCTATATACATTCCTAGGTCAGCAATGCTAAAGTCAAAATTTTTATTAAGGGTGTCCAAGATTTATAATATATGTATGAAAAAATATTTTATAACCTATATATTTGGTCCAATTTTCTATACACATAGTATAATTTTGGGCAAAAGACAGAAATCACATACTTTAAAGGCAAAATTACCATTTGTCTCTTATATGTTTATAATTACAAAAATCCCTCAAACGGATACAATAATATAAGCGCTGATACATTAATCTTATGCACGACATACATTAATCGTTAAGTTACATACATTACATTTTATACATGATACACTAATCTGATGCGCGAGATACATTAATTTGATGCGCGAGTTACATTAATTTGATGCGTGAGATACATTAATTTGATGCGCTGATACATTAATCAAATGCATGAAAATGAGGAATTTTGGGAATTTGTAAAATTAATAGGGGATCGGATAATGGTAATAAGAGAATTTAAAGGTGGAATTTCTGTCATTTATCCTATAATTTTTCGATAAAGGATGTCCAATTGGCCACCCTGGATTCGGTAGTGTCTTCTCTAAAAATTTTAACGTTGGATAGTACTTAGCAAAGGTCTTAAATGTTGGGAGGGTAGGTAACATATATGTTATGTACCTTTGATCAATTTTATTTTAGTTTTGTTGTATTCAAATATGCGACAAAACACATACTGCACACGAAAAAAGATTGAAGAACTTGAATACTGCTTTGAGTGGGTTGCGGGGTAAAGATTTGAACTTTATTGGTTCTAAATTTTAAATAAGGAGACGTCTTTATCGTGTTAATAACTCGATTCTTTATTTAAGTTTTATATATGTTAAACGATTTTTTTTTATTGCAAAGTATAAGATTTAGACTAAACTATTATGTTTGATCGAACTCATACATAACCTTTTAACATATATATTTTGTGGTAGAGTTATAAAAAGCAAGATACATGACTTAACGATAATTAAATGGTGTATATTAATTACTTTGGTGATTAGTGATTACAAATGAAGAAAAAGAAGTGCATTAGTATCTTTCAATATTATTTGTTTGTAAATATAAATGATTAATTAATCACTTAAATAGATGCAACTACTTTACATTTAAAGTGAAGTTGATTGATTGAGATATCTTAAATAACAAAGGGAAACAGCTTAAGGTCTTTATCTTTGGTTCCAATCAATCATTAATTTTGTATAGTTGATATGAAAATAGTTACTATAAAGTTAACAAGTGTCTTTTTTTATAAGAAACAACAAATCCATCAATTTCATATCAAATAGGATTTGTCTCTTAAAAAATATCATAGTTAGAATTGATTCATGATAGACTTAGTTCACTTTTTTCAAATTTGGCTTGACATATGAAGTCGCATGTAGCTAAAATTCATACACATATATATATATATATATAGCTAAAGTTATGTTTAAAACTTCAAGCGTATTTGAACTTCAGACATATGGAACTTCAGACACGTCATGTCTAAGATTGAGCTTGGCTAAAATGGGTTCCAATGAGTTTCTTAATTTAATGGGCTCAAACCATGATAAAGTCCAAATCAAATAATTACAAAAATTAAAAGTAGAGACAAATATGTGATGGTTCAATTCCAAATCAAAGCAGCCCATAGATTGACAAAAGTGTCACAGTCCAGGAAAAGTATACTGGTCATTGTCCATTTGGTTTGTGGCCCATTTCCAGACAAATGGTATACAGAAATCAGAATCTATCTAAACAAAATTAAATCTAGGCCGACGTTGAACGCTTTAACTTGGCCACTGAAGAAACCGAGAATAAAATGAGGGAGGAGAAGCAATCGAACTCGTTCTCTTTGCTTCTTGGATCCAAAGCAACGCCATCAAAGAGGTTTCGTGAACTATTGAGGATCACATCCCGCGTATATTCTAGCTTTTAAATCAGATACCATTGAAAAGAAGAAGCAAAGACATTTCCACAAAGGTGTATATAAATCATATACAGTCATTGTCATACAACTATTATTTTATAGTAATCACAAAACATCTTTTTCATACAAGAAAAACATACAAAATGGCTTCTTCATTGTGTAATTTCAAGGAGCTAATGTGTACAAACATTTTAAGAACTTCACTACACAAAATTTAAAAAAAAATGAAAATAAACATAAAAGCTGCTAATGATGAACCAGAGAAATGATTTTTCTTGTATAACCTTTTAGCCTCAACAAGGCCAAAATAGAGGTGTGGAATACCTCTGAAGAGTTGCAATGAAGCAGATTGACAAGGTGTACCTCATTTATCTACAGTAGTCAAGTCAACCTGTCCGTGCCTTTCGAATCTTTTATTAATGGCATACACAGCCTGCAAGGTGCAAGCTGCAAGCTAAGATCCGGTCTTTCCCTTAGAAGAAAAGAATCGGCTGAAACCACGAGATTGTTTTTCAGGTGTAGGGCCAGCAGATGACGAAGAGCCAGACTTAGTAGGCCGGTGTTTAGGAGACTTTGAGCTGATTGGTGATCTCAATGGATTGTTTACTTCAGTATCCGAGGGACTATATGACACATTATATATATCCACAGGGGACTCACAAGTTGCTTTTACGGAACTGGCAGTGTCCATTTCAGCTACATCATTGTCATGGACGTTCATGCTAGTGGTTGTCGATTCTTCACGAAAGCCCTCCCCTTTTGAACTTCTATCGATGTATGGAGACCCCATAAGCTCTGTCTGAGGACGCAAAGAGTTCAACTGTTTACCAAGAAGAAATATGGTTTCTTGACACTCAGCTAGCTTCTCTGCTGCAGCAGTCAAGTCATTCTCCTGGAGAAAGTTAACAGATCGACTTCTTTAGACACTCACATTAGATTGAAAGGGACAGTCATTAAGTTATCAAAAGGATCTTAACACCACATCGTTTATACCAACTTATTTCAATTACTCATAATAGATTCAACATAAAAATTTGGTGAGACCTAAAATTTATGTTGTAGGTTAATCTATCATTGATAAGCTATTTTGCAATCTAAAAGTAACGTTTATTCACTAAATTACTCCCTCCGTCCCAAAATAAGTGTTGCTTTAGCAACAAAAAAAGAAGTCTCAATGAGCTAAAACACCACTTATTTTGGGGCGGAGGGAGTAGGGCAATAAGAGGGGTTCCGGGGAGTTAAAGACTGCGAACCAGAGAAATTAGGAACTTCGGATTCAACTGTACAACACACTACAGAAGTCCATGTTTACTAAAAACAATTAATTTCTTATTGTGGTCTTCAAACTAATTCAAAGTCCACTAATTAGCAACGCATTGATACAAGATAATTGTTCTTTTACCATTATATTATGGCCTGCAGCAGAAAACGAGATCAAGTAATTGATCTAACAGTAGTCTTCCAATGCAAGGTTATACATGATTTATTGAGTTCTGAACGCATAGTGAGACTTAAAAGTCATCCAGATATCATATTTTTGTGACATTTGCTAATAAATTATAAATGTTTAATGTGCCAATCTTTTCATATGCAATGGAACTTCTATCCCTGAAACAAAACTTAGAGAGATGGAGCAAAACAAAAAAACTATTTGCTAGCAACAATGTAACACCAATAATAGAGGCAAATTTTATTTCAAAGTTCAGTTGCATAGCATCACTATCACTGAAATCTATAATCTTTTACTGCGTTAACGTGAAATCAGATCAAAAGTTCAGACAACCAACAAGAAGCACAATCTCTTTCTAACTAAATTTAGTACTGTAAACTACTGCATCAAACACACAACAATGGATTGGACTAATAACTTACTAGGGTGCAAGAAAGCTACCTGGTTGGTCTTCACATTGAGATCAGCAGCAGTCTCCATCCTGATTAAAGCGGGATATTAAATTAAATACAGTTTAAGTGCCACGAAACATAATCTTAAATCGACATATCAGTTGCAAGCAATGCTGGTGAACAGAGCAGTCAAGTCCTACACGTGGGATCTAGGGAGGGTAGAGTGTACGCAAACCTTACCCTTACCTTGCGAGAGGTAAAGAAGTTGTTCCCGAAAGATTTATTTATAGACAGCAAACCCCAAGTAACTGAAGAAATCTTAATCAGGGTGAAAACTCACAAGAGACCCTGACAACGGATCAGCTATAAATTATTGAAATCACATGGAAACATATTGTTTTTCCTTTTCCTTTCATGTTACCCCCTCTGTTTCATTTTATGAGGGTGGGTCCGGAGTATGAGACTCACAAAACTTAATTTTCAAGGCGAATTTAGACATAGAATCTTCAAGTCTTCTGAAATAAAATTTTAAGAAACTACATAAAAAGTAAAATAAGTACTAAAAGTAAATAATTAAAAATATAAGACAACCATGGTCAAAGAAAAACTGTAGACTCTTTTTCATCCAGAGATTAGGGGGTTTGAGCAAAATTCATTGATACATGAAAACTTCAAGTATTTGAGATATCAGTAGCTACTTTCACACTAACATAAAATCACTCCATAGGGAAAAGCACAATGTGATAACTTTAAAAACAAAATTTGGATTATAAGATCTGACAGTCAAATTTTTATAACTACATGCCAATGTGGAACAAAAACGACTAACCTTCGCAGTTGCTCTTCGAGATCCTTGCAACTAGCTAAAGTATCCTGGTGATTCTTCTTTTCCTCTTGAAGCTCATTATCAAGACTTTCAATCTTGGCCTGAAGACGGTTGACTTCAGTTTGCAACTCCTCAGTTCGAGTTTCAAGTGAGTTATAAGACTCTGCCATGCATTTGAGCTGAATTTCAGCCAAGCTGTTTGCCTTTTGAGCAGATACTAATTGTGACTTAACATCTGCAAGAAGTTGCTCGGTTTCAGTCAATTGGGATTTAGTGCTCTCCAGATTCTCAGAGTATCTAGCAAGATCAAGAGCCATATTTTCTTTCTCTAATTTCAATTGTTCAACCTCCTCCAACGAGCACTTCAAAGAGGTTGATGTTGACTCTGAAGTAGGAACAAGACTTCCTTCATGAGGAATGTCCGGGTCAGAAGTAGAATCAGAAAAATGAGTGCAACCATTTGCATATACCTCTCCTGAGTGCTGAAGATCTTTATTTTCTGGTAAAGCAACCTTGTCTATGCAATCAGAAGTACTTATTTCTGTTTCAGAATTCTTGTAACCAAGTATATTGAAGTGTAGTTGGCTCGCATTACTCAGCACATGAGAGAGATCAAGAACAAAATTCACCATACTCAACCTGTTGCTTATTACCTCAACATAAGTGGCAGAAAAATCATCTAATTTTTCATTGATTCCACTTCCATCAGGAGCTGTTCCCTGGATAGCCTTTGCTTCTTTGCCCAGAAAGAGTACAAAGTCATGAATTTGAGACATAGCATCTGCTAATTCTTTGCCAATACCATGGATAGACTCATTGCATGACTTACTATCTTCTGAGACAGGAATTTCCTTTTCTAAGTTTGCCTCACCATCATCAAGAGAGGGCTGAGATTCAGTAGCAGTCTTAGGGGAAAGAGTTATCTCAACAATGCTCTTAGTTGATTGCGGTACGACGGCACTGCGCATTTCCTGCACAATCTCTCTGAGATCTTCTTGAATTCTTTGAATGTCAGCTTCCTTTGACAAAGACTCCAAAACAGTTGAAATTCTTGATTGGAGCTTCATGGATATGGATGCATCTAAAAGAGGTTGATGACTTTGTGATGATACTTCCTCTTGTCGAGATGCTTGATCTCCTGATACAATTGTCTCATTGTGTTCTTTCAGCTGAGAATCTGGGATTGTGTTGACATGCACGGAGGTGTCAACTTTTGTAGTTTCGGGTCTTGCATTATTTGGAATATCTGGACTTGAAACTGCTCCATTTGTGTCACTGGACTGATAAGCTAATTTCTCCATCTCCAAAAAGTCATCCATGAGATCCAGGTGGCTTGCACTTTCAGATTTATGTGGACTGTCAAAGTTCTTTTCCTTCTTGGCATGGGAGAGATCAGACATTAATGCAGTCGTCCAAGAGCTAGCACAGCTAACATTATCGTCATTTCCATCTTCAGACATGGAAGCCAATCTTGGAAGATGATTTGCTTCATGGCTAAAGGAACTCTCAGAAGGCTGTCGCCGAATGGTGGACTTTTGTGGGCTTTTCTGTTCAAGATTTGCTTGCAGCTGTGCTTCCAAACTCTGAAGTTTGCTGGATGTCTTTGCACAAATACTCCTGGACGCTTGTAATTCACTGTTCCGGTGCGCCAAAGCTTCTTTCAACATCTTTGTTTCCTCCTCCATTGCCAAAAGGCGTTCCGTTAGTTGCTCATTCTCTTTATGGAACTTCTGCAAACTATCAAATGAAAAATCTGGCAAACTGGAAAACTGTGGACTAGAAGGCCTTGCTTGGGATTTTTTTACACGGCTGTCCCCGTAATCTCTACCCAAACTCTCAACCTCAAGCTTCATTTGGGCCAAGGCTGCAGGCCCAGGCAACTTCTTCCGGACAAGACCACGTAATCTCTGACACTCTGCTTCCAGTTTTGCAATTTTCTTCACTCCCTCCAGATGTTGTTTATTTGCAACTTCGGCAGACCGTACACTCATATTTTTCTCCTCATTACGAATTTCTAGTTCCTTTGAGTTAATATGGAGTTCATATTTCAGAGAATTTATTTCCCTTTCACATGACTCAATATTGCTCTTCAACATCTCTATTTCTGCTTCAGCTTGGGATTTTTCTTCACTGAGCTGTATCACCATGCTAGAACGCTCCTGCAAAGACCTTGAGAGTGCAGAATTTTCTGCTGCAGACCTGAGTAACTGTTGGTCCAAGTTGGCTATCTTTGCTTCAAACTCATGCTTCATTTTGTCAAACTGTTTGGCTTTATTCTGAATCACATCATGCAGCTTCTGTTCATGCTCTTCTTTCAAATTACGTATCTGCCGCATGCACTCCTTCAGTGCACCATCTAAATGTGATGCCCTGTCTTCAGCAGTAAGCTTCAAAAGAGTGACCGATTCCAGATGATTTTTCAGTGTTGCGGCTTCTGACTCAGCCTTCTCCCAACCTGTCCAGAGAGATGTCAATAAAATAACTCAATACTAAGTTACAGAACATTTATTGCAAGAAAAACACAAGTCGATAAGGAATATCACCTGAGACAGCTTCTTCAGCAACTTTAGCGTGCTGTTTCACCAGGTTCTCCTTATTAGTCATTTCTGACTGCGCAGCAGACAACTTTTCATTCAAATCCTTGACTTCATCCTCTAAGCCATTCACTTGTTCCTCAAGAGATTTAACTTGATCTTCCAGTCCAGTTAAATGTGAATAAGATTCAACAGAAATTTGCACATACTTTGGTTTCTTGATTTCTGTAGTCTGAATACAACGGAAACCAAAATATAAATCACCAAGACAAATTGAATGAAGATTTCTCACAATGTATAGTTGTCAAAACAATTCGACATTCATTTACCAAACTGAAAACTATGTCGTCTTCTTTCTAGCACCATAAGATTGTAATGTAGAGACTAGAGAAGCAAACAAAATTTTAGAACTAAACTAGAACTTATAATTTATCAGGTTAATTTAAAGAACAACATCCATCAAATCTCAACCTGAAGCAATCAACCTCAGAAATTAGATAATTGTAGTAGTTCTTTGCTAGTATTGACCAAATAAAGCAGCAATTTTTTTAGACAACTCCTCGTAGATTAAAGGTGAACATGAAACCTTGTTATAGATGCAAACATATTGACAGATTGTCTGAAGGGAAACATATGAAGAATCCGGCTAGAAAATCTAATAGCTATGGTGACCACAAAGAATAAGAAGAAAACAGAATTCCTAGTCAAGGAGCAAGCAGAAGGAAAAAAAAATAGAAAAAAAATTGTCTTGTACTTAATTCTTTCTAATTATATAGATATCAACTAACTCACCTGTTCAACCTTAGATTCAGTTAAATCTGAAGGGGCAGATGCTGATTCCACTGTAAGAGCTGCAGGTTTCTCACTTGCAGTCTTATCTGATGATTTCTTCTTCCAGGGCCAACTCCTCCGGTCCATTGTAGACTGCTGGACAAGGAAAATATCGACTGAATTAAGTTAATTAATTATAAAAGAAGGGGAAAGAGTGATTTCATAACTGAAAGCACAAAAAATGCATCAAAAGTTCACATCACTTGATAGGAGATACAACAGGAAGTCATCACATTAAACCTCAAGCTTCAAGTGGTGGTAGATAATGCATAAAACTACAACACAACGAAAATACACGCTATGTCCAGATATTGTCCTCCTAATTTACTGAGAAGCAACATACATGATTATGCCCAGCCATTAGCTTAGATATACATTAGAAATGTTGCTATACCTGGAAAGTTTTAGACTTACTTGCAAATGGAACTCTGTTACCTCCTTACAATAACAACAACAGCAACAACGTACCAGTGTAATCCTACAGGTGGACTCTAGGGAGGGTAGTGTGTACGCAGACCTTACCCTTACCTTGGAAGGTAGAGAGTTGTTTCCAATAGACCCTCAACTCAAGAAAAACACTTCACATGCCACAACTAGGGATATACTTGCATGTAACTACAATGCGACGAGAATTGGGGAAAGAATTCAGCAGAAAAGGAGGAAAACAGAGAAACAGCACTAAGGTGCAGGTATGATACAGGAGTAGAGGGAGCTGAGAAGGTAATCAAATTATGTACACAACCAAATAAACATAAAGGAAAAACACAGAATTACAAGAATCTGGCACCTGAAAACTTCCAAATAGGTAAAATCATAAGCTCAATGAGAAATATCAAAATGATATGTAAATACTAAGGAATATTTATTCAGATCAAATACTGATGATTGTTTTTCCATAACAGAGCCAATTATAAGGCACAAAATGACCCCAGATGACATTGAATAGGCAAAAGTGGTAGTTACTGAAAGTGACACACCACCATAAATGATAAAAACTAAACATGAACATCACACATTTTCATATTTTAACAAGATGAATACCAAATCCAGAATAATCATTAAACAAAGCAATCTGCATTGCTAAAATATGATCTTTTTTTTGCTAGAAGCAATATACACTAAACCTCAAGATTAAAACAATCACACCCCTTTTCAGCAAATACAATCAACTACACAAAAACAGCAAAAAGTTCAGAAATTCATCAAGAAAACTCATACCCTCAAAAAAGTAGACACACTACAATCTCTCATTACTTTCAAAAAACCATAAAAATCAAATCTTGAAAGAAATGAGCTACTGAACTTACAAGGAAAAAAGAACTAAAATTTGTCTATAAAAAAGCAATGAAAACCCCCAAAACGGGAATTGAAACTGAAATTGAGATAACCCCACCGACAGAAAATGAGGAAACTGACAAGTTCATGAAGCAAAAAAGAGGAGAAAAAAGAGGAGAAAATTCAAATGAAAACAAAATTAAAACAATCACAAAAATCCAAGCTAAATGGGAACAACAAAAAAAAAAGAATAATTCTTTTTGAACACCCATTGACACCGTCATCCTCATCTACAAAAAAAAAAAAACTGTAACGGAAGAAAAAAAAATCTACTTACCGCTAACAATGCAGCTTCTCTGCAACTTTTTATTAAAGAAGACAAAAAAATAACTATGACCCAGTTGATATTTCAGCTAAATTTATAGGATCTAGTTCATAATTTGAGCTCTTGAATGATAAAGTTTCAGTCTTTTTCACTACAAAAAACTTAGAGAGAGAAAGTTTTAGAGAGAGAAAATGAGATCGCCGGAGGAGAAGGTGGTGTTAGTGGGGGGAAGGGGGAAGGGTTAAAAATATAAATATTCAACATTAGGTGTCACTTAAAAAGCAAGAAGTTGGAAAGAGCCAAAAATATTCAGGTTTTTATTTAATAAAAAATAATTTTAAAAAAAAAAAAAATCAAATATATAAAATTATTATCTCTAGTTATATTATGTCTGAGGTATATAATCTGGATAGAAGTAAATTAAAATATTAAAATATTATTACTACTAGGAGATGTGACATGAAAAAGACAAGTTTACCCTCAAAGATTATAGGTGAAAGTAAAATCTTTGACTTTTTAAGCACATTCCAAAATCTTTCAATTACTCAAATAACCAAATAGATTTTTTTTAAAATCTTATTTTAAATTTTGAATTCGAGCTATATAAAGAAAGATTTTAATAAATTCGTGTTGCTATAAAATAAAATTGTGTACATTATATTCTTTAAAAAATGTTGTAAAGATTTTAATTATTTCTGAAAAAAGTTAGAAAATATTATAAATCAAATAAAAAGTTATTAATATTTCTTAAATTTGTATTTAGTAGGATAAAATATATAAAGATCTTATTCTCTGTCTTTAGGGGTAAAATTGTAATTTTCTTTAAATAGAACTCATAATAGTGAGCATTAAGATCTTTTATTCCATAAATATCTTAATGTGAATAATTTATTCTTGCTTATAATATAACTTTTTAGTATATTATAATAATTATTAAATAATTTTAGATTAAAAAAAAATTAAGGTAGGCTTGTGGGAGAAGCAAGGTGAGGGGGTGGGGTGTATAATGTAAGAAATAAATAGAGAATGACACAAACTGTAGTCCACACAGTCCAGCTCATTACTTGGGTGCTCTGTCTACCCCCCACCCCCCACCATACCCCCTACCCCTCTTTTTCAAAGATACCTACTTTCAACCATGCCCATAATTTTTATTTTATTGTTTTTCCACTCAACAATCGAAAATCAGTTAATTTGGATTCGCATCGTATTCATGAAAAGTATTTTTTATATATAATTTTTATATTCAAATTTTGAATACGAGATTTTTGATAAAGAAAGAGACAGTCTCATCTGTTGTATTATATTTAAATGGTCTCGAGAATTCACTATCATAATTTTCCGAGACTCACTTAAAATTCTTAATTTCTTTTGTAGTGTTCTTAGTAATGATTAATTTTGTTTAATTTAGTAGATTTATGTATTTCATTTTGCTTAAAACAACAAATTTGAATAGTACTTGTTTCTATGTTATCTTACTTCAAAAAAAAAAAAAGTTTCTTAGCTACATCTATAGACACCTTAATTGGATACTTTTTTTCAACTAATTTTATTCTTTAATTATATTTATGACTTTGTATGTGTGTTATAAACCTAGTGCTAGAGCCTATAAACTAGCTTAAGGTTAATTAATACTAAAATTAATAGAAGGGAAATTTTGCTTTTGTGTTTCTCCTATTACTACTACCATAGTAGTGGAATATTTAATTTTTGGTAGAGTCTACTTAACTCAACATGCATTATTATCATAATCCAAAAAAAAAAAAGTACAATAATTCCCTTCATCTCAAAATTTTTGTCATGTCTCTTTTTTTACAAGTTTTTAAAAAATATTATCTAAGAATGATTTTGATCAAATATTCATTAGTCATTACTCTATAATTAAAACGTTTATCGTTTTAAAAAATAATTACTATCGATAAAATGAGAAAATAAAATCATCTTAAACTTTTAAAATGACAGCTAATCTATTATATTATAACTATATTTAGAAATCACTTGTTTTTCACCAAATAAGCTCACAAGGAAACCACCATAAAAAACATATTTTTATTGAAACACTAGGAAGTTTCCTAATTTATCTATGTTAAAATACTTGTTTTATTAAATCAAAATATTTATAATAGCAACCAATTTTATTTTTATTTTCAATTGAAAAATATTGATATTCTCTGTAATATATTGACTTTGAAGTAATCACCATTTATTATTTTCTACATCTTAGGCTGTCTCACTGACATCTATTTTATTATTTTATATTAAAAAACATGATTTATATTTTTTTTAATCTCAAAATTCCTTATGCAAAAGTTTACAACTATAAAAAGTTGACAGAGTGAGCCTGACCTTTTTTTTAAAAAAAAAATCATTTATAATTTACAAACATTAAAGTCAAAAGTGTTACAGTAATTAAAGAGTGTAATCAAATAATTTCTTCATTAAGCAATCTCACTAAACATGATTTGACAGTCTCCATTATTTAATTAATCCATAACAGTTCGTGTACATTAATATTTCACTATATTGTAAAACAGTAATAACATTTTTAAAATATAGTTGATTTACTGCCCAAATTGTATGTTTCTTATTAATTACGTTGTAATTTTCTCATAATGTTTTTTGGGGTAGTTGCTTAATTAAGAGTCCATTGAAACATTAGGAAACAAATTAAATCACAAGAATTAATACCCAATGTGTAATACACCAATAAATTAAATGTGTTTATAATACTTCCTGATTTAAGCTTATTAATTACGTTTTAATTTTCTCATAACGATATTTAGGGTAGTTGCTTAATTAAGAGTCCATTTAAACAATTAGGAAACAAATTAAATCACAATAATTAATACTCAATTTGCAATGCACCAATTAATTAAATTTGATTATAATACCTTATTAAAGCTTTATCATATATACTTTCTCCTTTTAATTTTATTCGTTTCTTTTCATATATCAGGAAAAAAATATTATTTTACTCTTCTTCGTATCATTTCACATAATCGAAATTCATTCATTAAAATATTCATAATATTTATAAACGGACAAATAAAAGTGAATAAAAAGACTAAAAATGAAGTCTTTAATTGTGAAGACAAATTAACATAGTACTAAAATGTTTGGTTGCTTTATTGATCTCTAATCATATTCTTAATTGTAGTTTAAATATTGTTTTTCTTTTTTCATGATATCTTAAATAGAAATAATGATTTTTTAAATAAATTGAGAAAAAAAAGGGGAGTAAAATGGAATATTACTACTATTTTGTGGGTGTAAATTAGATTTGAGGAAATCTAGGGAGGATCTATATGTCGTTTTCAAGTAATTAAAAGGGTCACTTTCAACCACTGAGAAAAATTAGAGTGTTAAAGGCATAAAAATAACGAAACATGTGCAGTGAATACAGTACACATCTATGCAAAAAAAGATGTACATGTTGATGTAGCTTTTATTTAGGTCCATCAATTATATATACATTTCCGTTCACTTTTACTCGTATATTTTGAATTTTATACAAACGTTAAAGAGATAGTAATATTTATCTTAATATATGTATTAAGTGGTGTTTAGGTTTAAGGCTTGAAAAATCATTTTGAGGGATAAAATAATTATTATTATGTAACGAAAATAAATTATACTGGTCGATTGAAAATGATAACTAAAAATTAAAAATATATTTATCAATTTTACAGTTTCAAAGCATCAGTCAGTAAAATAAACCTCACGAGTTGGAGAGTACTTCGCTCAGAGGTAAACTTTGGTCTCACGAGTGATTCTTTTAACTTAGACCGGTAGCACAAGGTCACTTCTATGCTTTTTATGAATGCTCAATTAGCTATATCTCAATTTCTATAAAATTCTCTAGATATATATACATATATACACGTGATTTTTTTCAAAGTTAATGAATGCATGTACACCTCTCCTAAAGGTGTGGATACGCTTTTGAGTTTTTGCTCTTATAATGAGTTGGCATGCACTTTGCTTAAAACCCCTTTCGTTAGAGGTTTATTTTACTAATAAATTACAACAATAATACATATGTTCGAAATAATTTCTCAAGTAAATCCCCCAAAAAATGATTATATGTTAACTTTTTTTTTATCTCGTAAAGATCCAATAGTTGTTTTTGAGAGTTATTAGTGAATTGAAGAGAATAATGAATCTCTTTTATTTTGCTAAAACGAACAAATAAAAAAATTATTTTTATATAAAAATTAAATAAAATGAAATAGATAAAATATTGTTTAATTATTTATTACTTCTCAAACTTTTCTAGTTCCCATAAATCAAGCCATAAACTATACATTTGTTTAATTACGTTCACTGAAAAACAAAGAAACAAGCTCGTCGTGACAAATTTTTTGTCATCAACTATATAAGATATTACTTCATATTTTATTCACCTTTTTTTTTTTAACTTAAAGACCTATATTATATAATATAAACATTACATTGACGTCCGTTTATTATATAAATGAGTACAAAATATAACTAAATGAATAAAGATAATTTTCATATGCATTTTTCACCTTATGCTAAAATCAATTTTAAAAATAATACATTGATAAATTTTGATGGAATTATTGGAACAATATCAAAACGTGTCATCGTGGTTAAGAAATTGCAAGTTCAATTCATAGAAACAATAACTTTTCAGAAATGTGAAGTAAGACTGTGCTTTGTGCATGATCTATATATATATATAATATAGTCAGATTTTTTAATCACAGTCATCCTCTGTAACAATATTTCACAATAATATCTTAGTTTTTCTTTTTAATTGATGTTCATATTATGCTAATAGTTAACATCTCGTCGTAAGTTGTAACAGTAAAATAAAAATTCAAAAAAATACTATAACAACGTTATAGAGAGAGTTGATTGTACGATTTTTTATTCATTTAATCATATATATGATTGGGATCTAGAGGTAATTATAACAATTGGACCACACCAAAAAAAAAAAAAAATGCAGTAATGAGAAATCATGAAAATGAGGAGGTCCTTATTGTGAATGCTTGATATATAGAAAATGTGCAAAAATTATATACATAGAAGTCCAACAATAATGATTTTTATGATTATCTTTTGGATTTTGCCAAAATTTGAAGATTTGATTATTAAGTCATTATTTTTTAAGGATTAAAAAAGGAATAAGAATAAAAATTTAAAGAAAAAAGACCCTTGAGTTTTTTGGTAATTTTGTAACTAGATTTTGAATTGCTTTCATATAATTTGCTAAGAAAAGAAGCAACAAAAAATTAGAATTTTTTACACTTTAGTAATAAATTTCTTTAATGAGAAATTTAACTACTCCTTAATGAATGTGTTTTTTATCTTAAATGACATTTTTTCACGCATTTCCAATTACTATATTTATGTATTATATGAATTAGTTGGTAAAATTTATACTATCAACTTTATACTAAATTAAGGAATACGAAAAGGAAAGTTAACTCCTAGCCTCCCCCCCCCCCAAAAAAATGCTCATACAAAGATAGTTTTTAATAAATATGTATAAGAGTTATACGTGGATTCTGAATTTTACAAAAATATCATATTTAACGTTGTTATATTGATACGAGTCGAAGTTTTACATACTTTTTTTATTTGAAGCTAATAGGCATTATATATCATTAATGATTAATAGCTTACTATCATTAGTTAATATAAAGATAATAACATTAAAAAAATTATTTTTACAACAAATTTTTTTTTTAATATTAAACATGAAATTCTGTTTAAAGGTTAATAAATATTATTCATTCTATCATATTTTTAA
The DNA here is from genome assembly GCA_022817965.1 of Solanum lycopersicoides. Classification (NCBI taxonomy): domain Eukaryota; kingdom Viridiplantae; phylum Streptophyta; class Magnoliopsida; order Solanales; family Solanaceae; genus Solanum; species Solanum lycopersicoides. The sequence goes on along the minus strand of CM040621.1, from coordinate 93,574,788 downwards.
CATTGATATTCCAAACCACATAAATAAACATTTAAATGTGTTGACAATTATGTGTGTTGTGAAATGTGAATTAATCTTTTTAGCATAGGCACATTGTAAAGAGTCGCAGATCCATTAAATCATTTTTACAAAGATGGCTATTTAATATACTTGTACTTTTTTTTTTTTTAAGGTCCATTATATTTAATTGTACCTTTTTATTTTTTGGGTCCATTGTATTTAATTGTACATTTTTTACCTTCATTCTTCTGCACACAAAAAGTTAACCATGACGTTCCTATATCATTCTTTTAACCTTCTAATTACTCTCATTTCCACACTACGTACTAGGTAGTCAGTCATAGTAGTAACTTTTTCTTTTAATGGTTCGTGTCTGATATTAATATTGAAATTTTATGAAAATTTAAATGTACATTAAGGATTCATTTCTAGAGACAGAGCTATAATATATTTTTTAATTTCATTGCTCAAACTCATAATCTATTGTAAAAGATGGTGGGATCTAAATCATCCTATCGCAATCCTCAATTAACATTGATCATTTATTATAACTTTTTTTTTTGGAATAATATCATTAGACTTCTCTAAACTTGCTATGTTTCATCAAATACGTACTTTAATTCTAGTTACCCCTATTGAATTTTGTTATTTGATAATTATTTACCCTAGACAAGAAAACGATAAAGAGCATAATATACTCTCAAATAAAATATATGATATTTTAGATGAATTTCAGAAGAAAAAATCAAAGAGGTTTGTTATGTTTATGTTTCTTAATTTAATAAACTTAAAGTAAGAGGTGAGTGAGTTGTTATTGTTTTTTGACAGCTTTCACTAACTCAAAGCAATCATAAACTGCACGAAGTGCCCATTAACTTTAGGTTAGATCGGTGTAGGCTTTTTAGTATATGCAATTCTACTACTTTTTATTATATTGTTGATGAAACTTTTTAATTTTTTCTATTTTACGAAATAACGATAAAATTTGTATGTATTTTATCTTTTTCAGACTTCACGCGTGATATTGTTGTTGTTATTGATAGTGAAACAATTAGAAGACTAAAGTTATGGTTGGATTAGTGTAACTAGCTAGTTCTAATTATAATGATTAAAAAGGGTAGTATTCAAATTCCACTACTAGACCTTTATTATTCATTCACTAATTACTAATAATGTGAAAAAACATAACTTTTTACAACAAATGATGAATATGGGACAATAAAGTTTTTGTTTGGTATGGAAAACATTTTTCGTATTGGAAATAAATCTCATAATAGACTTTTAAAACTTACTGTCTTTTGCGGTGGTTTCATAATTTTTAATAAATAATCTAAAATATATATTAAAAAAATATACATATATAAATAGTAAAGGAGATTAAATATTTATTGTATATATATAAAAACTAATTTTAATTTTTTTTATCGATAGAGGTTTGAATGAACTACGTTCTACACTTGGTTTCACCCCAAATTGTATCCATCAATTTCAACATCATTTTTACTTATAGTATTTTTCTAGATTACGTATAATTTATTATTTTTTATTTTAGTATCAAAATTTCATGATTATTTTATTTGTTTTTCACCAAACACACATTAAGTGTAATTTGGCGGACCTAGTCCAACTGTTTGGAAAGAGCCAAGACATGGACATATACAGAAATTAATAACTCTAGTCACTACGTAATGACAGCTATTTTTCATCAATTTAATGAATAAAATTAACATACACTAAGGGTGTGTTTGGTATGAAGGAAAATGTTTTCCATGAAAATGTTTTCCTAGAAAATGTTTTCTGGAAAACAAGTAGATTTTAGATTTATTTTCTCATTTTGGTTGGTGAGTAAAAATATTTTCGGAAATGATTTTTAGTGTTTGATCTATGAATGAAAAATGTTTTTAAGTGACATCTTCTATTTTTACTAAGTTAAAATTTATGAAATTAAAAATATTTTTTAAAAATAAAATATTTTTTTGGTGGTGGTGGTGGTGGGGTGGGGGGGGTGGGGTAGTGGGTGGGGGCAGGGGGAGGGGGTAGGAGTGAAAAAATAAAAATTTGAAGTTGATAAACAAAATTAATTTTTTGGGGAGTTGAGGTGGGTGGGGCTGGCCGGGGATGGGGGTAGAGTTTAAAATAAAATTTTGAAATTGAAAATATTTTTAAAAAGCAAAATTAATTTTTTGGGGAGGGGGGTTGGGGGGGGGGCTGGCCGAGGGGGGTTAGGGATCAGGTGAAAAATTAAAATCTTTAAATTGAAAATATTTTATTAAAATTGATGTTTTCCAAAAAAAAATGTAATTTGAAATTGGAGGAGAGCTTAGGAAAATGTTTTCCTTAATTTTTGAAGGAAGTCATTTTCCTTAATTTTGAGGAAAATGAGTTGATTTGGAAAACATTTTCCAAAACTTTTGTCCCAACCAAACATGGGAAAATTGAAAATATTGAAAATGTTTTCCTTCATACCAAACACACTCTAAAACAATACGACATAATATTTAAATGTCTCATATAATCTGACTCAAATTATATCGCTCTTTAATTTTCAGTGTGCACAAGTAGATATTCAAATTTATATATCATTTAAGAAACAAACACAAACGTCCTACATGACATATTACACATAGGATGTCATGTAAGACACATGTGTTTACTCGTTCAACTTTATTCAGTTTCGACTGTCTACTTGCCTACGTCCAAATATAAATATCAGCTAAATCTAAATTAAATAACATATTTATGTATTATAATGATTTATTTAATGATATAAATATTTAAATTTCAATAATTTAAAAAGTAAAAGTAGAAAAAAGAATAAGAAAGCAGGTGGGTGACAACAGAAATTATCCCAAAAATTGGGCACCGTCACAAACAGGTCTTTTTTAGACAACATGGTCCGGTTGTTATACGACCAATGAACCCACTCGAACTTCCAAAATTTAATGTTAAGACATACCAACACTAACTTATATAGCTCGATCCCGCTTAGTTCGAGACAGATTTAAAATTTAATATCGAAAATTTAATATTTATAAAAATATAATATTTGATAGTTTATTATCACTTAATCTCATTTTTTGAGTTTTTTTTTTAATTTGTAGAGTAATTCTTCTCATATATATTGAATCTGAGAGTAAAAAATACGTCTGAAACAAAATGAATAATATTATTTATTGAAATTTAGTAGATTTACATAAATACTATTGTGTTCAAAAAAGCAATTACCAAGAGTCATACATCTTGTTACAAGAAAAAAAAAGTTTTAGTTTTTGCAAAAATTTAAACATTAAATTTGTAAAACTTATATTATTGAAAATAATTTTGAAGAAAAAAAAAAGTTAGGATTTTGATATTTTTGTCTCTTTGGCAATGCATTTGGGGCTATAGTGGATTTTTGGATGTATTTAGGTGCACCATTCTCAGTGACAGTGAGTAGTACTGCACGGAAAGACGTGTGGACACCACCAATTACCTTTTTTATTTTATAGATCTTTCGTTTGAATTCGACATATGTTAAAATTTAATTATATTTACATTTTCACTGAAGAGGCACACGTAAAGGAGTAAAACACTTTTTAATTAATAAAGATGTGTTTTTATTTAAACCGATCCAAATTTAAAATATCTTATTGACACCGACAATTTCAACTTCACTCAAACAAATTTAGATAAACATAACAAAGGTTGGAGATGAAGGTGGAAGTAGAGTGATGAACTGATGGGCTATGAGAGTGGGCGAAGATGAGGTGGATTGAACGTTGAATGGCTTTCATAAAACTTATTTTTCCTGCTTTAATTCTAAGAAGTATTTTTCTATTTTTATGAAATTATTTTTTTAAGAAAATAATTTTACCCATCAATAAGATTTTCCTCGAAAAAACTTTTTTAAATAAGACAGTTTACACGATTTATCATAATTGTGTAGACAGAAGTCAAAGAAATCCAGCAAATCCGGATTATTACAAGGCTAAAAATGCATCAATTTTTAGTATTGGAAATTGGTCAATCATATTGTATATTTATATGACTTTAGTTAAATAATTAAAAAAAAAAAATCTCGAACATAGCTTCATTGATACGTAATAAGTCCTAAAAAACGCTCACAATAAAATGTAAAATAGGTTATATACCCCGAGTTTAAATCAACTAAAATTTTAACGCGATATCAAATATCGAGTAAAAAAAAAAAGCGACAGATACTATATTGTAGTTAAGGAAGAAACGCCACATTTGTTATTTGTGTGTCCCATGAAAAGGACCAGGTTCCTCATAAGCTGTGTTAGATAGCTCTAAAATCACCCAAACACGCCCTTGTCGGTAACCGTCGGTAGAGTAAAAATTAAAACAAGACCATATTATTCCTTATTACAAGGTGAAAATGAAAGGCTACAATTATTTATTTATATTAAAAAAGCTTAGGTTATATATTATATTGACATAGTGAAAAAAAAAACATAAAAACATCAATTTGTTTGACTTTTATAATGTCGAATATCATGTATATATAAAAAATAAAAAAAAATAATAAGTAATTTTTTTATTTTAATCAAAAGTTTTAAACTCACAAGCTTAGAATAAAATTATTTTTCATATAAGATGCGTTTTATATCTTAAAGTGAAAATTTATATAAAATATTAAGTAATTTTTTTATTTTAATCAAAAGTTTTAAACTCACAAGCTTAGAATAAAATTAATTTTAATATAAGATGCGTTTTATATCTTAAAGTGAAAATTTATATAAAATAATAAGTAATTTTTTTATTTTAATCAAAAGTTTTAAACTCACAAGCTTAGAATAAAATTATTTGTAATATAAGATGCGTTTTATATCTTAAAGTGAAAATTTATCGATAATTTTTTACTTAGTCGTCACTAATAGACATCTACTCTAACTAAATTTTCATAAAAATCATAGTTAAATATAATTAATATTTTAAAAAAAATATTTAGCAATGAAATTTTATTTATCACTGATTTCTTATTTTCTTGCAAGTAGGGTTTACTCAAAGTCATAGGTGTAGAATCTCATATCTGGGATTAGAGAAATTAAGGATTGTATTGATGATTAAAATTGTTATGTACATACTCCTATTATTACTATAATAATAATAATAATGTAATTATAAATAATCTAATGTCGTAATATAATCCTAATAATAATATAATTTTAGTTGTAATCTAATTCTAATCAATATAAGTAGTCTAATTTCAATGCGACTCTAACTTTACGACAGTGTTGTAAATTCGTTAGTCAGCTTTGTTGGACCTATTCCTTTGATATGTTTGAATCATCAGCTTTCTTTTTTACTAATACATACTGCAGACACGTTAGTCAGCTTTATTAGACTTATTCCAACAGTAAAATTAAGACACCAATTGACGAGGGGTTGTCGCTTTTATACCATAAATAAATATAACTAAATTAGGGTAAAAGCTAGCTCAAAGAATTATTATTAATTAATTAATTAATTTAGCATTATTCACCCATTACTTGCTTTAATTCCCACATGGGAAAAAATTAATTTAGCTATTTTAGTACTAGACATACCATCTACTTCATTGAAAGCCTTTTGTATTTCCCCACACAATTATGTGTTAATTCGTACTATTGTTTCTTTCTATTGATGTTTTTTTCAGGTCGATGGTTTATAGGTAATAATTTCTCCGTTTTATAAAGGAAGAAGTAAGATCGAACTTATATTATATTCTTTTTAAATTTTATTAAAGTTATACTGAATTTATTGTTGTTGTTACTATTTTATCAAATGATATTACTATTGAGAATTATCATCATGATACGTATAATCTTTTATAGAGACAAATTCACACAAATTTATTTTTTGAACCACTTATATCAAAAACATATTATATCATATTGACTTTAATTTATAAAATTCATAATTTCCTTTTCGCATTTCAATATGAAATTCACCTAAGATATCATGCATACCTCGAAATCACAACTTGTTAACTTAAAAGTTTGTCAAGATAGCTGATTTGTTTAGTTGATTTCTGTTTGGTCATACCCAATTATTGTTACACTAATTAATTAACATTAGAACCTAAAGAATTGCCTAAGTCATTTTATACTTTATCTATGTGTAGTTCAATATAAAGTTAGTATATAGAATTGTCATATTAGAGATAAACTATATGTTAATTCAAATATAATTAAGGCCACTCAATCAACTAAAACAACAAGCTAACAACTCTAATTTGAAAGTGCTTTAATTTGTGAACATAAAGCAGTTGACAGTGATTAAAATTGATGATAATAAGGTACAATAATTAATTTTCAATCACCTAATCCTAGTTTTGTTTACAATTTGACAAGTCATATAGTTCTTATCAAATGTTTAATCTGTCGTACCAACCATTTGACAAGAATATTAACCCTCCACTAAGCCATCTTTTTGTGTCTTAATCATAATATGAACGACTAATACACAAATTTTATACTTAAACAATAAAATTCATTATTAGAGTATATGAACGATGAATGTTTGGTTGGTGAAAATATTTTCGGTATGATTTTCTTTTTTTGTGAACAAGTTTCATAAATTACATTTCACGTTTATTGTCTCCTCCTCATCCACATGGGCGGATTACGTATATGTAAGGCGTGTCACGTGACACTGTTTCGTCGAATTTTTTTACGGAATATACCTAATTAAAAAAGAGAAAAAACGTATTTAAAGATAAAAAATATTGAAAGGACACTGCTTGTTTTCACGTGGAGCACTAATAGTCCCCTATATTTGCAATATTGGTGCACTTTTGATCCTCCTCCAAAATTTTACCTATTTTTTAGCATTGATTTTATCCATAACCTATGTATGAGATGTTCAATCGTCATTTTATATATTTAGTAGAAATAACAACTCCATATGAAAGAATGTGAGAAGAAAAATACTTTGTTTTGTTTAGTAAAAATCATATTGCAGATAAAGTTGAGAGGTTCATCACGATAATTTCACGTGCAATAGTGTAATTTTTTTTAAAAAATGTTTTAGTTTAGATGCAGTAAACTTTCTAGTGAACATAAGGTGTTTTTCTTAATTATTACTTATCTCAGATAAAATTATTATATCTCTTTTCAATATATAAAAAAAACGATTGGACATTCCTTATATAAAATTATGGACAAAATTAATGTTAAAAAATAGGTAAAATTTTAGGAGAGGACAAAATGTGCATCAATATTGCAAACATAAGGACTATTAGTGCTTCATGTGAAAACTCAAGGATCACTTTGAGCCTTAACCCAAAGAAGAGGGACTATTTTGAGCCTTTCCTCTAACAAAAAGCTTCTACCTCAGGTGGTAAAGGCGTCAAAATAATATATCGTATTTTGCTAGATTATATACAAATACTTCTCGAATAATACATTTTCTGCTTATTTACCAAATAATAAAAAATAGTAGCATATTTTCCAACTAATTAAATACTTTCCTTCGTACCAAACACACCTTATATGTGAAAAATCATTTAATCACATTTATTGATCAATTTAACTTTCATTTGTTTGATTGTTGAGCTCATTAATCGAGTTTTATCTAATTAATAATGACTTGATAGAGTAGAGTTATGTATTTGGTCAAATATTGAAAACCACGTACGTACATTGAGACATATATAATCAATCATTAAACTAAATTTCAAAAGAATAATAAATTAAAAAAACACTATTACCGATTAAGACAGTTCAATAATAAATTGCTAATATAATCATAGGATATTGTACATTTGATACGACGAAATACTAAAAAAATACGTATGAAATATCCTAATCCTTTTGCCTAATTATAATATTTGTCTGTCTAATTCGTGATTTCATTTGTAACTCTTAGCTGGCATAATTTTTTAAAATTTAATATACATTTATAATATGCATGCATGTAGACTACTTGGTGTACTAAATAACAAGCAAGTTACTATATAATATACTAATGTGATTTTATTTTATTTTTAAAAAACAAACAAATTTGGTCAATTTAGTAGTTTGAAATAATTAAGTGCCTTTTTTGCCCTTACAAATCTTCAACTTGTGGATAATTTTAAACTATAACATAATATTGAAGTGTACCTACCTATTTCATTTTCTAGCTTCGATAAAGGTTAAATATATGACGATCATAATCAAGATATGAACAGACAAAAAGTTTAACGGATAATGGACAAATTTGGATACATAAAATATTTAAATGTCAATATAATATAATTAACTAAGATTAATAATAGTAATAGTGTAAACTCTGAATTCAATATTAAATTAAAGCCAGTCAATATAACATACCTAATCTCAATTCTTAATAATTTCCCAAATGAAAATGAAATAGGTATACCAAAAACAATTTATTATTAATAATTTATTTCTAATAATAGAAATTAAATTAGCCTCCTCAAACTTATAGATGACTCTTGATAAAAATGATTACAAATAGTGAAGCTGACTTCCTTTTTGCCAAAAAATAATTTTCCACTATGGTTGAAAAAATCAACCTTTGCTTTGTTGATACGAAAGAATAGCATATATATATATATATTATGGACACACAAACCATATATTAAAGGGAAAAATAAAGAAGAAATTAAAAGTTGTCATATTAGGAGATAAGAAGAATATTGGAACCAAAATTATGCTTTTTAGGGACCACAAAACATAATACATAGACAGCTTTAATCCACCACCTCAAAAAAACCATACTAATAAAATTCCCAACTACATAAAAAAAAGAAATTGTGATAATAAATGTAAATTTATTTTATACTTTTAAGTTTTATACATAGTAAATAAAAAAATTTGTTAGCGAGTAAAAGAATATAAACTTTACAATCTTGAAAATAAGATATATTTATTATTTATTGTATAGATAACGATTATCTGATGATATAAAATATATTTACAAAATATGGATATTATTGAATCGTTTCATTTTATTGGGTTTATAGCTTTCTTTTTGTTCTTATAATATTGGACTATGCATATAATAAGCATTTTAATCATTTTCTAGTGAATATTTACAAAATAATTATAGTAATAAATTGTTTTTAAATATTTGATTAATCATGTGCTAGGTTTAATTTGTATTGTTACTTTCTATATTTGATTGGTAATTCAGTTATGAAAAACAATCTAAATATAACGTATTTAATTTTGTGTACGTAATGGATCAAAAATATATATTTGAGTAACTTTCACATATAGTCACTCAAAGATAGCCTAATTATGCTTCATAGTTATAGTTTTCTAATTATGATTCGTAGCTACAGGTTATACAGAGGAGAGTGACGAGCGAAACTGCGAGAAGGAGGAGAGAGGTGAGCGAGAGTGGGAGAGAGGTAATTGTATATGCATATCGGTTATATAATTGTATAGTATATATATGTATTTGTATATTTTGGCGAGAGAGATTGGGAGAGGAATGAGGGAGGCGAGAGGCGAGCGAGAGAGGAAAATAATTTGTATAATTCGTAGGCACGTTTCTATAATTCGTGTGTCTTTATATAATTGAGTAATATAAAGTCTGAAATTATACAAATATAATAAAACTCGAAATAAGGAGTTGATACTAACATAAACATAGAAACTTTAAACAATTCTATAAAATATATTATACAAATTACATTATATAAATCATATTATACAAAATTCGAAACTACACGTTTATACAAACTTTAAAAAGTTATACACAAAAAAAAATGAATGTATATGATGATAAAATTAAAAAAACAAAGAAAATCATAGTTATATACAAGTACAAACCGTCATATACAAATACAAATCAAACAAAAAATTATTAATCGCGAGTGATAACTATATCAAATTATAACTATTATGAGTAATTTATTAATATAAATTCACTTAACCGCGTAATTTTTCTATTTTAATTGATTGAATATTAAATTTTATCCTAGGTGAATATATAGTAGTTCAGTTTCTATATTTTAACTCGATTATTTTATGCGTAAACCATTTACTAATAGTGTTTTTCATAGGATTCTATTTGCCTTTTGGTGCTTTTATTTTGGTGATTTATTAATTTTCTCTTTTCTCTAACTTTCCCTGTTTAATCATAATCTAAGACAATCATTTGTCATATCTCTTGTTGCTTCTTTGTCTTGTTTCTCACTATTTTTTTGCCACGTGTCCTAATTAAATATGTGATAATTAATACTTCCTCTGTCTTTATCCAAGTGACACACATATTAAGACATCAATTATTATTATAGGTTAGTTACAATTTTATTCTTAACTTAAAAAGATTATGCAATTATTCAAGTATAATAAATATATTTTCTGGTTTCAAAAAACATGCATTACAACTTAGTAGTACCAAAATTTTTCTAGAATTAAATAAGAATATACTAAAAAGAAATTATTATCCTTTCTTGATTTGTTAAAATAGAGAACTAAATAAAAATAAATATAAAATAAAATATGAATAAGTAAATAGGGATAGAGGAAATATAACCACTGACCAAGAGTGATTAAGACAACAAAGTTAGAAAGTCATGATTATATAGTTAGAATTTTGTTAATAGCTTTCTAAAAATAATAAAGAAATCATTCCTCGTTATGGTAATTATGGTTTCTTGATAATTAAACTGTGAATTCAAGTTAAAACTACAAAAAAATTATCGAATTCATAAGCAAAGAGTCAAACGTGGACCAACTAATCACTTATCACACTTATAATCCGGCTCGGAAAAAACATATAAATAAAATATTTTACATTGTATATGTTATTTTTTCATCATTCAAACTCAGATGTTAACAACATGGGTTATGGCACATGGTATAATATTGAAATTATTTTATTTTTAATCAGAAATTTCGAGTTCGTGCTCTTTATATGAAAAAAGTATTGCTGGGAGTGTCATTTTAAATGAGTCTTGTAATGCACGATTCAAATTTAATCAAAGCTCCAAAATAGACACCTAACGTCAAATGAAAATATTTTAGAAAAGGTCAAATGCTTACAATTGGATATAGTTGGTGATTTATTATATTAAGCTATTTTTCTCTTTTATGGATCGCGCAAAAGTAGGTCAAAGTTACTAATTTCCTTTGTTTCAAAATAATTGTCATCACCAACATAAGTTGTGGTGCGCTGATGGGAGTGCTTCACCCTTAACCAGAAGTCTCAGGTTCGAGCCCTGGGTATGGAGAAAATCATGTTGGGAGCGCCACCCCGAATGGACCCTACCATGCGCGATCCGAATTTAACCAGAGCTCCAATGTGGACTCCAGACACCGAGTGGAAAATCAAAAAAAATAAAAAATAATTGTCATCTTAGAAAAAAAATCATCTAAAAAAATTAAGATAAAAAATCAAGAAAAAATATATATTCTTGTACTCTATCATTTAATAAACATCATGTTGTATCTATAATTTTTTTGAAAAAAACAATACTTATTTTAAAACTAACAGAGTATAAAAGACTATACTCCTTAATTTTCTCCATTTGAAACTGACACTAATCGAATCTGATGTAACGTTGTAAAACTAGGCCTTTTGGGCTTTTTTCAGATTAGTATACTTTGCATCATTCTCAAGGAAAGATGATTCCATTTTGACACACTAATTAAATAAACTAAACACTTTTAATTAAAATTAAATTTAAGTTATAATTATAATAATCTAATTAATTAATCTCATTTTCAAGACTCGTAATTGCTTTAGGTATATAATACGTCCTTCACATTTAGTAGATCAAAAGATTAAAACAATTTTAAGAGACCCTACATTATATCAATATCTCTTTAGATTTTTCGATCATTCAGGTGTCTGTTTATATTGACATTCAATCTGAATTCGATCAAACATTACATTATTTCTACGAAAAATAATAATAATTTTAGGCATACCTCCTATATGCTTTTTGAGTGGCTTTAATTGAGTAGTAGAGTGGTGCCAAATACAAGTAGGTTAAGAGGACCACAGAATTGCAGAAAATCATCATTTAATTGATTTGTCGAAATTCTCGTTATGTTTTAGATTTCGTTTTGTTGCTTTTTTTGAGTTTTGGCAGACCAAAAAAAGAAACATAATTCCAAAAATATTGGCAGCCTTTTATTATAATGTTGATAGATACATAAATAGGCACTAAATTAATCTAACTATATTATATATACATATATATATATGTGTAGCCTCTTTTGTTGGTATATAGATGGACACACATATACATTAGGCCCATTAACTATTTGTAAGTGGTTCACATGTGTTCCATTCTTTTGACCATACAATCACGTGTGCTTACTTTCCACTTCTAAAATAATATTTTTGCCTCGATCGACATAAGTTATGTAGGAATAAGTTTAGGAAAATATAATAAATCTCGCTCATCTTCTTCCCATCTCACTAGCCACTCTCTAATGTGTTTAGTATTCCAGATACATATATATTGTGTGTTTTCAGTGTGATTCAGATCTATCGGGGATATATAATTATCTAACTCAATTCTCTCCCTATTTTAATGTATATGATAGCAAAAATACATGTTCCAGGTGTATATTCCTCAATATATGATTGGATAACTCTTGATTCGTAGTAATGCGTAATTATTTGAATGTATAGGTAGAATGAGTATACATGGTATGAATGTATGTTAGATAATAGTTCGTCTATGAAATTATGTAGTACGACTTAACTTATTATGCTTTTTACAACATGATGTCCTGTGTATATTATGTTTGCGAAATTATAAACTTATGCCCCGAACCCATTCTTGATATGTAATGGATTAGTCATCAACAGTGTAAATGATAAAGCCCAAGGAAATAAAGTGCCTAAAAAGGAAGGATAAGCCTTAAACTATGGTATAATATGTATACATGGGCTTTTTGTGTGTGGCTATTTTAGTAAGTTTGATCATTAACATAAATAGACGATCACATATCTTTGTAAATTTGTAATTTGTATATGTATTACACCATTCTAGAGGCAACAATTGCACCTCATAGCCACTTTTTACATTACTATTTAAACTATATCCAATTATCAACTCGACAAATTCCAGACAAGAGTATTTTCCTCGTTGCCCCGCTACAAAAGATTGATCGATGTTGGTAAATAAAATTCCATGGAACTGAGTGCTATGTAATGCTCTTTTTATCCTCATTGTTTTGGTTATTATATTGTATATTTGCTTCGTTAATAGCCCGTTTCAAATCGTCTATTTTCACTCCCACCACTCTACATGTAAACATACAAGTTTTAATGTCTTTATGGGTCAGGCCCATGGAGCTGATAATACCCATATAAGTTCATATCTTTCTCGGTTAGGCCCAATCAGCTGTTAAGGCCCGTGTATGATTATGTCTATCAGTCTGGCCCATTTAGCTATTAAGGCCCATGTTTTCCTTGGCTGGACCATTAATTAGGGCGAACAACTTTTTTGCGGGGCATAATATTTCACTAGTTATGTTCTGTGCCTTGAAAAAATTCATGTCCTACTAGACATAAGTCCGATTATTAAAAATTTAAGATCAATCCATTTGAAAATCAAATCGTCCAAGTATTTCGATTAAGTATAACAAAGAAGTTGAACTAGAAGAACAAGTCAAAATGATTAATTTGAATTTAAAGACAAAAGTCCCAAATATTAGCTGTATCTTATTTGCCAGCTTCATATTTCTTTTTTGAAAAGAATATTAGAAATTATTCTAAAACTAACATCATCATTAACATCCAATCACTACCCTTCCTTTAGACCTAATATATATATATAAAATGTTCTCTTCTTTTTCTTTCCATTGATTCTTCCTATTTGCCAGTATGTCAGTCAAGCCCAATAACCAATAATGGTATCATCAAAAGTTATTTTCAAATGAATACGATAATTTTATTTTTAAATTTAAAATCTCGAGCTCGAGTAGTTATAAATATCAAAAAAATTCAATTAGCTATAACTAGCTTGCATTATCCACTTCAACGGACCTAAACAAGGTCATGACCTTATACAACGTGAATTCATATAAATTGAGCCCTAAAATAAATACCATCATTTCGTAAGCAAAAGTGAAAACACTACAATAATGACAAAATAAAGAATAAGTGCTTTTCATTTTGCTAGGTTCAAATACTTAATTTATGGTTTCAATAACATGACATTAATTTTTCGTTAACGAGCTATGAATTCGACCACAATTTAATTATACTCATGCAAAATAAGTAAGCAATTCAATGTAGAATTTGTTAGAGTTTCATGTGAATTGACAAAACATAGGAATAGGTCAAACAAAAAAAAACATCATTTCCACAAATAATATAGTACTTGGTACGTGAGAGAGTACAGTAGTTTTTCACATGGGGATGTTATCATTATAACTCCCACAACGACCTGCACGTTACGCCTCAATTATTCCACACTATATATAAATCAAACTCGTCTCAATTTATTTATCTTACTTTAAAAATTATATACTTTAACTTGATATTCAGACTAAAAAAAAAAAAAAAAAGTAAAACCAACAAGAGTTTGAATAAATTTTCTCTACATTTTTTGATTCATCAAATCAACAATAATCATGTTACATAAAAATAAAAATTTACAATAAGCTAATAGCGATAATCCATTAATTAATTGGAGTAATCACACTACTTATTAATTTGTCTCCGAGTCGAACCCGGGACGACTCGGTGGTAAAAAACGACTCGCCCACCGTTTTGCCATCTCCAATCACATCCTCCGGAGTATACTTCACTCGTAATCCAATCATCTCACCTCGATTCATCGTAAAAAAAATTATATATAGAAAAGTATTTAATATTTTTTATTAATCGTGTAAATAATTCTTACATTATCCGTATAAATTTTCATTGCTACAATATGTTAATTGTTTTATTTCTCATGTTACTAATTCGACAAAACACAAACAATTATTTACATTTATCAGATAACTGTAAATAACTGTTTATGAAATGCGAACTAATAACTTGAAAAGTAAGACAAGTTAACTATTATAACAAGTAAAAATTACACTAATAATATAATAATTTAGTACACGATCAATAAACCTTTAAACTTACCAGTAAATTTTATTTCTGATAAGCAAAAGAATAATTCCCTCAATTAGTAAAACTAACTCGGACGAGTCGAACCCGGGTCAAAATCATCACCGATCTTCTTATTTTTATTTATTCTTCTCAATTCTCATGTAACGAAATTTCGATCAATTTTTTTTAATTGACTCTCGAAATTTACGAATATTACCAAATGGATTTATCGATTCCATTCAATAGAGGTCTTGAATCAGCCCAGAAATCGAGGTTACTCCGAATACCAACATGACAATATCTCTGAAAATCTTCGAAATTGATGAAACATCCAACGTTGTTTTTATCAGATTCGTATCGAGCTAGGTAACATAATATTTCCTCGAATAATAATTCATCGCAGGGGATATATAACGGACCAGAATTGGAAAACCCAAACTCTTCCTCAACATGAGCTAGTAATTTTTTGAATAATGGATGATTTAAATAAGTTGTTCGTACAACGAATCTTTTACAATGAGCACCCACATTTACAGCTACGTGACCAGAAGGTACATCTGACGGTACGCGACAAAGAGCAGTTATCGCGGCTTTCTTCCTCCATCTTCGTAGCATTTGACGGAGATGAACAATGTATCGGATTTTACTGCACGCAGACATTTTTTTTCTCGAGAAAATGTGAAGGAAAATTTGTTTTTTTGTTGTCGTTTTGAGGGTAATTGATGGTCGTTCTGTTGCTGTTTTTAGAAGGAAGAAAAATAGTAAAGGTTTTATTTTCCAGGATTTTCAGATGGGAGATGGCGGGGTTTATATAAAAGTTTGATTTAATTAATAGCCCTTGATTATTGATAAATTTCCGCGATATGCCATTATATCTAATTTAGGGAATTTTACGAGTTTTGCCACTAAATTTTTGTAATTTGCAATTTTGGTATGGAAAGTTTTTTGGGTTACTCAATTCCGGCGTTGAAGTTTCTCAAATAAGCAATTTTGACTTTTTTTTTTGTCTTTTTAAATCGTTTTATATTTTTAAAGTATATTTACACACTTGCTCGTACCATACCTTAAATTGATTTTTTATTTTTTAAAATAGTTGCGAATTTGTTAGCTAAATGGAAATTGACATATATAATACGTTTAATATAATTTATTTATTTTTTACAGTTTTACAATGTAAATTAAAAGTGAAATATGATTTCCGACTTATGGATGGACATATCCTTCATGGATTTAGGAAACTTGTGACATTTTAATTAAATTATTGTGATTGACGGAAAAAAAATGACTAAAAATAACTGAAACTTCGTAAAACATAACGCATATTCATCAAAACATGCACTAACAAATAAAGGATTTTGTGGAAATTATACGATCATATTAATATGAATATTTATAAATATATCTCGACACAAATATCATTAAAAAAAATTGTAACTCTAAATGCAATGATATTAATTTAATTATCCCTAAATATTTTCAGATTAATAAATATTATTATAAATGTCCCTTTTGTTATAGCATCATCGATTTTCAAATAGAATTTTTCTAAAAAATATACGAGGAAGATGTCAGAGATGACGTCCCTGGAATTTTATAAAGTAGCAAAAAGTAACGTTTAATTTTTTGAAAACAGAAAAAGAACAATTAAATTTTTTGAAAAATAAAATTAGAAGCTCTCAACTAGTTAATATTATGCGGCTCTAATGTTTTACGTAATCTTTAATTCTATATCATTATTATTTTTTTGGAAATATTTTACGTAATCTAATGAAACATACATATCACTTAGCTTTCCAAGAAAATAAAATGCATATTAATTAACCACTTATCGACAGCTAACTAATTAAAGAAAAATTAATCACACACGAATCCTCTATGTTTTGTTTTCTTTTCATTTTTTTCAATCAATATGGAGGATAGGATTTTACTTTGAAATAAGTGTTCTTTTTATGGACTTAATTTGTTTGTGTTTGAATTATTTGATCTCGAAACTACTGATAAGTACATAACGTTAAAATAATTTGTAAATTGATAGTGAATAAATAGATTAGGATTGATGATAAACATTTGATATATTTGACAAAAAATATTGATGATGAATTTGACCATAGAACTATTCAGGAAAATTGTAAGAATGATAGATTGATACACGTAAATCGAATAGTGAAGAAGTTAAACGTTTATATTTAAAAAGAATAGAATTACTAAAGATTCAAAATTATAAATTTAATACATGTGAAGTTTATCAAGTACAGTCACAATTATTTGAAAAAATTAATAACGAGCTTTATATATTTCTAAATAATATTCTATATTTTACATATAGTTCAACTCGAAGATAGTGAATAAACTGATTCACTATACAAATCGTGCAAACAAATTCATCCTTGATGGAATTCAAAATTTTAATCATATCATACATTAAACAAGTAAAAACTTATGAACATCAGGTATTTACATCAAATTATATTATCTAATATTGATTTAGTACAAATATTAAACAGTTTATGCTTGTAATTGTTTACCTTTAAGCAGTTCTCGTACAATTTTTCTATGTTTGGACCAATACAATAATTAAGTTCAATAAAAGACTGCCCTACCAACTTATAACTATTAGTTCAAAACAAAAGACAGTACAAATTACAAAAAAATGAGTAATTTCAGTAATTAATTAATTAAGTTTTGGTTTTTTCCTAATTCGAAGCCGCTAGTTGACATTTCCAGAATCAACAAAACATAAAAAAAATTAAAAATATTATAATTAGCAATATGGTTGTTGTTAGAATCTTTTGGTACAGTACTGAACTAATATATATATCTTTCCCTAAAAACAGCTATTACAAAATAAAAATTGCACTACCAATATCAACAACTATTTGTTTTTTAAACAAAGTGAAAGTAATATTATTATTTAATTAAGATTAATTTGGTAATTAGTGGGTTGATTTAAAATCCTAATTAAGGGACTAAAAGACAGTAGAGAACAGGCATAGTGGAGTTCGTGTGTTTTCCAAAAATTTTTTTTTTTAACGTACGCACGAATTGTCGATCTCTCACATGTCACATCTTCATAATTATAACAAAAAAAATTGTTTTTTATTTTTATTATATTTTAAATTTTTTTAAAAATAATACTCGTTTGATTTTGTGATCGCGTAAAAAAAGTTATATGTGCTATAGAGGATTTTTTTTCTCGAAAAATGTTACAAAGCAAGCTATATATATCGGGCATCTAAATTTCAAGTTTGAAGTTTGAAAATAACTCACGATTTAGAGATTATTAAAATTGAACATCTGGAAGTAAAAAATAATGTTGGGCTACTAATTGTAATCTCATGTATTCAGATAGCAAATTAGAAACAATAAAGATGAAAAGAAAAAAACTATCTGAGTCCACATAATTCACTATGTGACGTTAAGAAATTTAATCCCCTCAAGTAGTTAAGTTGTAGATTAATTTATCTCAAGATAACATAGATTAATCGTTAAAGAAGTAGAGGTACTCAAACTTCGAGAATCTCAACGAACTCAAAAAGACAGCAATGAGATCACACACAGGCACAATCAATTTTATTTTAAAAAAATATATGTAGAAGCATGGAAAATTTGATGATGAAATGGTATGAAAAGGTGTTAATTGTACCTTATTGGAAATATCACAATTCATTGAGAAAGAGACACCCTTCAGAAAGATCACAATCCTTTTAGAAAAGGTGCAACCTTTCGAATAGTCACAACCCTTTATGAAAAATATGATATTTCGACAAAGTCACAAACATTCATAAAATTCGCAACCTTTTAAAAGAGTCACGACTCTTTATTTCGTATTTACACTTTTAAAACTCAATACCAGCCACACTAAGTGAATCCAAAAAAACAAGAGTATTATGCATGTCCATTTTGATATCGTTACAAAAATGTACATTGATTAGTATTAACTCAACTAAAATTAGTTCATATTAACAAATAAATACCATATAATATAAGAAGACAACAGTTTATTCAGGCAAATCAATACACACCATTTTAACAAATTTATTTGCACTTTATCTTCTTACTCCAACATGTAAATTATGGAGTATATACTATGTTGTTAGTTGATACAATTTTAGAGTTTATGTACATGTTTTTAAAATTTATATTCACAGTTTATTTGATAAATAATTTACATATATGTAATTGGTTGTTGCACAATGGACATATATATTATACAACAACATGTTCATGTTCTACTTTAAATATCATAATTTTACTTTATTATTAAAAATAAATTAAAAGAAAATTGAGTATTTTTACATTTCTATAAATGTATAATATAAATATTTTTGGAAGTTCTCCATATCTGACCATTACCCATGTGCAAGGATGGCCCATTTTCCCTTTGTTAATTTCCTTAACAATTTTAACCTAACTTCCAAAATATGTTTCTCCTAATCTATTATTATATCATAGCCCATCTTTTCAAATTCTAAATATACTTTTTAGCTCAAATATGATTGGTTCCCTCACTCTCTTTTCCAATTTTATTTTTAAGTTTGCGCGATCAGATCTCTATATAATAATCACTAGTTAATTACAATATTATTTCTTTGTAATTAATTAATTATTCGAGTTCGAACGTCTACAATTATGTATCAAGAGTATATTCACAACTCTCACATAGTCTATGAACATCGTCATATCAGATGCAATAACACTGATAGACTCTAATACCATATAAATTATGTTGTGAGCCTATTTCATATTCAAAAACTAGTTCAAGTAAAGGAGAATTGTTCAGTTCTTACAAGGAGTCTACGAATCTCATCTCGTCCGATATGAATTATTTCATTTATTTTTAGTAGTCTATATAATAGCATTTATCTACAACAATTAAAATATACCTGAGGTTTGACCATATTTTTGATCCTTTGAACACAAATACCTTAACACATGGTATGTATTTTAAGCATCCAAAAATTGAAATTAATAATGCAAAAGTCTTTTGCTTAACTTTATAAGTAATGAATTTTTGTCATAGATTTTTTGGATATCTCAAATTAATTGGGACAAAATTGTAATAATAAAAAGTATCAAGAAGGGCTAGTAGGAAACAAATTATGGTCCCGCATGCTTTAAAAAAAGTACAAATTCATCCCCCCAAAAAGTCTTTAACTGCATAATGCCCCCACTTGCTCTAAATTTTATTTTATTTAAAGTATCACTTTTCATTTATCCAACAATTTTATTTTAATTATTCATTTATTTATCCAACAAATGTTCAATGTTTTGTGCAAATATACCTCCAAACTAACAACATTTATATTTTCTAAATTTAAAATATATTTTCCCCCAACATGCACATATTCATTTATAGATTAATTAGTCCTTTCCAATAAATCAAATTGTGACTAAAATAAAATAAAATATTTTTTGTTTGAGACATAAATACTACACTTTTATGAATTATTGATGGGTATAGGCAAATAATTAAAATGGATTTGGGAATATATGTTAAGATTTTGAAGGGTAATGCCAATATGTGTATAAATTTTATTTAAGTGCATGAATTAGATTACACTTTTGTGTTTTTATGTTTGTAGATAATATTCTTCTTGATAAGATTGCGACCAAAAACTACATATAATTTTAATAAGTTGCTAAATTAAAGCTAGGGATTACCATATACAGAATTACCGAATTACTTTTTTCATATCTAAGTTTGACTCCCATAATATCATATCAAACTTTAAAAGCTTGATATTTGATATCTACTTATAATTATTGAATTATTCAAATCAAACTTTAAAAATATCAAACAAAATATCAAAGGACCACCCTGCCAAGATATGTGCCGACAAATTCAATCCATAATGTTAGAGTTTGAGAGTAAAGCGATTTCTCTAATAGCTAACATGTTAAAAGTTGATAAATGATAACATATATTTCTATTCTATACATAATTGCTAAATTATTGTACTAAAATTTAATTTATCTAATCGAATTTAAATGTTTAAACTTATTTGATTAAAATCAAAATTTTAAAATATTGAATCGAATACGTTGGTTCCTTATAGTCTACTTGTACTATTTTAGTGTTGCTTGCCTAGACCCTAGTAGAACAAAAAAAGTGAAATATAAAATAAAGAAATTAAAAATAACGAGGGATCCAAATAAAAAGCTATTAATTGCTGGATATAAAATAATAAAAATAATAATCCAGATTGATGACATGGCAACAGAGTCCACTTTTCAAGAATACCGTTATCTCACGTAAGCTCTAGTAGCTGACATGGCACCATTCTTGGAACTCATCAACCTCCCATTTGCTCTATTTAAAGATGGGACCCGTCATATTGAATAAAAATTTTCATTAACGAGTGTGAAAAATAAACCTTCGAGTTATGTTAAAATGATTTGCTACGTAATATACATGTACGCATAACTCTCATATACAATATATTTTTTCGATTACTAAGTTTCAGATGAATCTCTTTCGCTACTCTAACTCCTCAGCCGGTTCAAATGGGTCAATAAGATATTTTTTTTAATATAATATTAATCTAAAGAAGTTATTTTTTGTCAGAAAATTATTTTTTGGTTTGGAGTTAGAACGTCTAGGTACGTAGAAGCTTAGTTGTATAGTGAGCAGTAATCACGGGCCTCTTGTGGACCCACATGGGCCCATATTCAACGTTGTTGTACGGCCCAGTTGTATTTTTATTTTAATAAATTAAATTACAGTGGAAAAAAAAAGTAAAAAACCGTGGGCGTAATGTTGACTAGATTAGCCGTATTTTACGGCTCCGTGATCTAATCACGGTTTATCTTACTCGTTCCGTTTACTTTTAATTGTTATTTTGCAAATATCTTAGGAAACAATTACTATTTTCGTCTTATTTTATGTAATATTTTTTTAACTTGATATTAATATTATATAATTAAAAAGGAAGACTTTCAGTTTTTCTGACTTAAAATTATTTTAAAATATTTGAGTAATTGACGGTCATTTCATTAAGGGTGAGAGAGAATTTATAAGGTAAATTATTTTTAATTATAATAAGACTAAAAAAAAAAAATGTCACATAGGACACTAGGAGTAATATTTTATCACAATGTTCTTATTAATTGATGTACAAATTAAAAAAAAAAATCGTCTAATATCACAAGAAACATAGAGAGTGGTTAGGAACTTAGGATAAAGAAATTATATGCGACGGACGCTATTCAACTTTATCTGAAAATCTCTTGTTTCAAAAAGTCGTTTAATTTTACTCGAAAATATAATGTTATTATATTTAGAATCTTCTTGCGAAGAACTTTGTTTTTTCTTTGACAGTAAAGCAAATTGGAAGTAGAAGGGAATTATACTCTTGTTGTGACCATTTGAGTTTTTTTTTACTCTCTATTAAATTAATTAGGTCAAGAAATAAAATATGTATCGGATAAGATTTAGTTGTATTTATACAGATTCTTTTTGTGGGTGAAATTATGGACTTTGAACTGTCAATAGTGCGTGTGCATGCCTTTTTATTGTTGTTTTTTCCCTATTTTGTTTGGGTGTTTGTCTTAAAAATCGCAGCCTGTAAAAGGATTTGGTAAATTAAGAGAATTTGGATACAAACGACAAATTTTAGATAAAACGACAATAATAATATATTCAGTATAATATTATATATATATATATATATACATATATAGATTCTGTACGTTTTAATTCAAAAATAAAGATTATTAACGATTGATCCTCGATTCAAGAGATAAAATGAAAAACAATTTAGATAGTAAATAAAAAATTAAAACAACATTAAAGTATAAATTGCATGGATACTTTTGAGTGGTAGAGAGGTGACATGTGTATATTTTTAACTTTAAACCCATTAACAAATGTTTTATGTTGGTTGTTTAATTTAATTTGTGCTTTTATTGAAGAATCTTTTTTATCCTTTTGGCTTTTACGTTAATCATGTTGGATTAAGCACGACAATCTCGGATAATTAAACATGTTACACCATATTTTATAATCACCAAAAAGTTGGCACCACTCCATGCGCATATATCTTATATTTCAAAACAATAATTAAAAAATTCACACGATCTGTATTTTTTATCGAGATTTTTTTCCTCAATTAATATTCAATACTCACATCAAAACCTGATTAAATTTGAATCATGCTCATTTTGAAATGTTGTTCTTAACAAATTCTCTTCGAGAAGTGTTTTGAAGAATAACCGTTTGTGTTTTGCTTCATCAACTTTACGATACTTTAATCAAAATTAGAGCAATAATTTATGCTTTACCGAAAATTCAAAAATAAGTTGGTGTTGGTGTAAATTTTACTTTGCTAAACTATTGAAATTACATAAACCTATTTATTTATTCCTAAAAATTATTTCAAAATAAAATAAAGGCTATTAAACTTTATTTTCTCTATGATTTATGTTTCGATTATTCACAACATTTAATTTTGGCGTATGCAGCACCGCACGAGGGGGGGCAATAATGCCAGATGTTTGTTGTTACTAATTACAATAATTAACGATTTTAATTAAGTTTTAAGACAAAAATTAGACACAAGATAAGATCATAATCCAAAATTATATATCTTGATGTTCTTATTTTTTTGTTTGTAATTAAACAGGTTCTGATAATCACATGGTTTTGTGATAAAAAAGACAAAGCAAAATATTTTGCTACTTATTATGAAAAAACATGCATGCATTGTTTGTAGATCAGTAAGCCCTAATAATGTTTTATGATTAATTTTGTCCTAATTAAAGGTGTTTATAAATTACTAATAAGTATAATTAATGATGTTCAATGAATATAGCACAAAGTTATTATTATTGGATATGTAATCTTTGACTACAAGATTTTGTTTTCAGAAAAAAACACATGCTTTTATTTTGTTCTCAATGGATAATTAAGCTTCGACAGAAATTATTTAATTATAAGCTCAAATAAATCAGAGGAACTTTTTTTTTTTGTCTCAAGATAATTTGGCTAATCATAATATTTTTTCCTCTTAATTAGAAAATTTAACATGAAATAAGAATTTGTTTGGCCAAATTATTAGAAACTAGTACTTGTATTTTGAATTATATTAACTAAGAATGTATTGATGGTATTAATAATTATGTTATCTTGAAAATTTAATTTAGATTTTAATTCTTGATAAAAGCATTAATTAAATTTGTAAATTTTTCTTAACGGCGATAAAATAAGTTTTTGCTAATGCTTAAGAATTTGCACTTTTTTTTTTATAGCAAAACACCTTAAATCTCAATTTAAGTGATTTTTTTGTTGTATACAAATATAAAATAAGCCAAAGATGTTATATTATTAAGCAATTATATCTATCTATTAATCCTTCTTTTTTTCTTATTAATTTTTAGAATCGACTTCAAACAAGCCGAAGTATCTATTTATTCGCCCAAATTAGAGGATAGAAACGTCAGGAAAGGCCAAGTTAAAGATTACCTTCATGAGTTATGTTTTAATATTTGGATTTGACAACATGCAATAAAGTTGCCTGATATTAAATAATCTTATCGTTGTTACTTTTCTTAATTGTATTCTAATCCATCGGACTGCTCAATTTTAAAGCTATTTTGTCGTCAACTAACGACTTAATTAAAATATGATTAACTTTAATTAATTAAATAATCATGTATAGTTTAATTTGTTTGCATTTTTAAGATGCTCTTGGGGTGCACATGTACTTCAGTTTGCATACTAAGAAGACTACTCCTAATTAACTTGTCTTAAAATTAGAGCTAAAGCCAAAATATTCGTTAATTTTTTTTTTTAATTATCTTTATAGTATTGTTAATGAAGGTTTGTTAGAATTTTAATTAGTTTGTCTAAATCCCAAAAAAAAAGGGCAAAAGTATTTGTTAAATGTTAAAATGAAATTGATTTCACAGCTGTTTGATGGACTCTATATATGTGCTTTGTTCATGATTATATGTGTAAAGAATATATTATTGACTAATTAAGGTACATTAATAATATCAATTCGTCCATCTATTTTATAATTTATAAATTTTGTTGTTCTTAATCAAGCAAATACAAAGAATTTACACGTTTGGTTTTATTAGAAAATTGAAGATGATAGAAGATAATTACCTCTATTTTATCACATTAATTGTAACATAGTATAATGATAGATAATCTATTATAACACGTTAAGTTATATTGTTAGGGGTAAAAAAAATATTACATTATGATTAATGTATACAACTTAAATACTTATTTTATACCCTTGTATATATACAAATTCGAATGTAGTTAGACTTTAATGTGGATACTGAAGCGGGTGAAAAAAAGAGAGGATGCTCTCGACAACCAAATTTATCAGAGGGTAAAACCCTCCACTCCTATGCAAATAGCTCGCAAATCACATAGGAAAGGTAACCCGCACTAGGCAAGTCTGGTGTGACAAGCTCGATCCAAAAGGCAAACCCCTTGCTATCGATGTCATGGGGTTTCAAACTTAAGACCTCCAACATGTAAGTCCCAAGCCCAAACCAATGGGCCACCCCGAAGGATACCCAATCACGATATATGAAAGTACATAATATTAATTTCTACCCATGGTTATGACACAATAATTGAGATCCTTTTATTCTTAGTTAGAGATCTCGAGTTCGACTAATCAAAATTTAAAAAAATCTGTAGAAATATCTCTCTCATAAATGCATGCATGAAAGTGTTGCTAATATATATGACTCAAATTAATATGAAAATAAATGTAACTAATATAATCCAATTATTAGTGTACTATATATATTGATAATTATAATTATAAAATCATGAACTGGAAATGGAATATAGTTGCACCAGACTTGATCAATATATATTCCACCACCAATAACAAACAAAATATACAAATTTCATATATATATTTTACCTAATTGCCTTACAAACCGTACGACCCAAAATTCCAATTATAATATATAGTATTTATTATTTATATATTTGAATTGAAAAACAGCTAAGTTTGTACATAAAATTAATTAATTAATTAAGTTAGTGCAACGATGTGTTGTAAAATTTCCAACCAAAAAGTTTTGAAGACAGTACAGATAGTGTTGCACTAACACGTACGTACCCATCATTAACATTATTCCTTACGTAATAAACCTATAATATATATTTCTATATTTAAATATTCGATTTTATTGTTCTCTGATCCTCCGGTCAAATAAATCAAGCTCATATACGTATGTAAATTTATGTTTTAACAGTGCATATATTTTTGTACCCAATTAAGTTATGTACCTTGATGTGCACAATTACATAATATATAGTATTAATAACATGTTATACAACTAGAAGTCAACACTATATTATACTCGATATATGTTTGAAAGTGAATTTGTGTTTTGACGGTGTATGTATTTTTATACTCAATCAAATTATGTATCTTGACGTACACAATTACATAATATGTACTAATTATTTAGATTATAAGCTTTAATAAGATAATTTGTAGAATATATATAGTATCAATAGCATGTTATACAATAATTAAGAACTCAACATACATTACGTGAATTTTTATATGTAATGTTAGAGGGGTTATTTTTGAAAAATCATCGAGATTCAAATTAAGATTATTAACATTCCATAGATTGTTTAATAGATGGAAAATATACTATCATGTATAACAGAAATTTAAATTTAAAGATTATAGCCACAAACTTATCCCTTTTCCGGAAAAAGTCCAATTATATTTTCCTTTAAATTAATTGACCGAAAAGTCCCATATCACGTTCGAAATTTATATTAGAATCTCGACTAAGTTCGAATCACATATTATACGTCTATTAAAAATGATGTTCTCGATAAAATTTTCTCCATATTCAAATCACATTCAAAAGCTTTGATTAATAATAAAATAATTTCACCGATATATCGCAATCACAATAAAGCCAAAAGTTATAAAGAGGCCACGTCGAGAGCCCCTAATAATTTTGGACGGTGAGATGAGAATCTATGTATAGGCTAATAAAGTCTGGTATATCATATTATCAAATATATCGCTGCAGACAATTATCACGTTTCAAATTTCGATATACAAACTTCTAAATTTCAAACATTTGAATTTGGATGAAAAATTTAAACTTTTAAATAGAATATATTAATTTAAAAGCTGCATAAAAGATACTATAAAAATTACGATAAAAAAAAAAAATTTAACAATTCTTAAACTTTTAATTGTGTCATATGAATCGGGACAAGAAAGTGATATAGAAATAACATATTAGAAATTTATTGACATTAATGGTTAAGGTGAACTGGAATTCTGACTGAAAATTTGTTCAGAGACTTATGTGCAATATTATATATGTGTGGTTTGAAATCGATCGAGGAACTATTGTAATTATTTTTACCTATGTATGTTATTTTATTTTTGTGACAATTTTCGTACATCTCGATCGTTGAGTTTTAAATATGAAATCTTAGAATTTTCAATTATTTTATTGATCACTAGGCCACACCATGAGTACATGTTATATTTACTTCTTTTTGTTTTACGTACAATAACATATCTAATGTAGTTCTATGAGCGAGATATTAGAAAAATAAAGTGTACACATACATTAATTTGTCTCGTATGATTCTTGGTTATACATGAAACGTATATATATACACCTAACTCTAAATATATGAATTTTTGCCACACGATGCAAATTGGCAAATTGCAAAAATTAGTACATTATCTTAGCTTATCTTTATTATATAATCCTTCCTGTTTTTGCACATTGGAATGTAAAAACCAGGCTTAAAAATTCATTGTCATTTTGATGTAACATTTCCAATTTTAGCAACATGCCAAATAATATTGAAATTTCTACAACAACACATACATAATAATTGCTTAGCTAGAACTATATATTATATATTTGTGTTTGTGTAAATAATTAAGTTGCTTGTTCCCAAGAAAAATAATATTATTGAGTTCCCATATAGACGTATGTGATATTTGCTCTCTCTCTATATATGTATCTTATTTATTTAGTTCCCATATTATAGAGCATGTTGCGCAGCCCACAGCATTCATTTGCGTACACGTCCATTACCATACCTTTTATTATTCGAGGCGTAAATTAGACGCACGCGAAAATTTATAGATGGAAATTCTATCATAAATTACATTATTTGATTTATTAGAGTTCGATGTGTTTATATTTTTAGAAATATAACATATATATAGGTTTTGAATTTGGATGAATCTTCTAATTACACTCTATGTCTCTACATTTTACATTTGTTGAGTAAAGGTAAAGATGGAAATAAATAGTTCATTATATCTTGAGTTTCTAAAAAAATAACTATTTTGGATGAGTTATTTTTAGTAAACACAATAATTAAAATAGACCAAAAGAACTATAATGGATTAAATACGAATTTTATTTGTTGTCTATAATTATTTACTTTTGTGTCCACTTTTTGTTTCTCAAAAAAGAAAGTTGCATGCAACAAATTAAATGGAGTAATACAGTTGGTAATTAAGAATATAAAATGGGTTTAAGCGACTCATTTACGTGATTAAGGGGCATAATGATGCAACTAAACGACCTTTATTGTGACACTAGTGATCATTAAATTATTTAATTACTAACCAACAAGCTTGGTGGGTTGGATGTTACTAAGACTTTAATTATTTTCAAACTTCAATCATTTTTAATATTTCTAATTCTTTTAAAGGTATTCAAATGATTGAAAATGATTGATCGATTCACCAAATATGTATAGTTTCCTTTGAAGATAGAATATTTAATAGTGCCTGATTATCATAATATATAATTTAATGCTTAGATTAATGATATATAGAGCTAAGTGATTTCCATCTTAGTTTGCATAAATTATATTAATATGGAGTTATTTTTCTTTTCAATTTTGACAACCATTAATCAAACAATGGAGAAAATATTACATAAAAAAAAAATTAAGCCGAAGGAAATTCATTTACAAGGCTTATTCAAGTGGTTGATTATCTCCATCATTGATCGATAAAAGTGTTTGAATCACACAAAAAAACAAGTAAAAATACTATTGATTCTGTTGGGCGGTGAAATCCATTAACCTAGACATATACATTTTATTTGGCTTTCCTTGTTTTATGAGCTCGTGTGAGGGTCCCGACTAAATTCTGATCGTGCACTGATCCATTCGAAGGTGAATATTTCAACATGATATCTTCATAACGAAGACTCAAAATCGAGACTTCTGATTAAGGATAGAGAAGTCTCAGCACTGTACTATAACTCAGTGAATTACATTTCATCTATACATACATTGATAAGATAGTAAGATGAAGTGTCACATTTTGTTATTTGTACTTCTCGACAATTTTCTCCATTGTTTTCAATATGAATTCTTCACTATCATACTTTACATATCTAATTATATGTTTTACTTTGAACCGGGTTTATCAAAAAACAGTATTTTACCTTTTCGAAGTAGGAATAAAATTTTGTACTTCCCTTCCCTCTCATATCTTACTCGCAAGAATTACACTAATACGTTATTATTATCGTTTTTTTACTATACCACCAAATAGTATAATTTTCCTCACTGACTGTTCCTAAATTAGAAACTAGAAATTCAACGAATGAAATCATAATACTAATTGTATATACAACAAAAAAAACAAATAAATTGCGAAAACCAAAGCTACCATTTATTGTCATAACATTAGTAATTACCAATAAAATTATTTGCAGATCACATCTATCGAAGATACTAATCAATTTTCCCATTATTATTTTAACAAAAACCTTATTATAAAATTGAAAAATGCCATAATTCACATATCTGCAAAGATCTTAAAGATCTGTAGTTCATTACGATAGTGTCAGAACTAACAAGTGTTGTGTGGAATGGGTCAAAATTATATATCAAACTTGTAATAAACCAAACAAAGATTCCAAAAAGTGGCTTAGCTACTAGTCTACAAATTAATAATTCAACTTCTTATGATTACCATCTAATTAAAAAATAAATTTTAAAAAAATCAAATACTATTAATTAAATTAATTAATTAATTAAAGCTATTAAGAAATTAAAAAGATATGGGCTATTTTGATTCTTTAATCATTGAGAGGGAGAGAGAAAAAAATTAAAAATAGCATGGAAGCATGTTAGGAGTCCGTATTAAACGGGAATTCTTGTTTTAATTTTTTTATATTTATATTTTAATTCATATTTTTCTTATTATTAAAAAAATAAAAAAAAATTAAACCCTCACATGGGAAGAAGATGCACCATTTACCAAACCACTAATAATAAAATTTAGTACTATAAGTATTTTTTTCCCTTCCTTTTTAGACTCATGTATCATTTGTTTATTTATAAAAAAAAAATATAGTGTTACGCTATAGACTATGCACCTCAACTATTTTAACGTATACTTATTAATTATCTAAGAGCACCAGTTAGGAGTTGAGAGACTAAACTAGAGGGTTGAACTAGTAAATGGGGTTCATTTGAACATAAACATCGATCTTTTATAGAAAAATTATACTAGTAAATCATACTTTTTAGTGTTTGGTATGACGACCAGCGCCATAGAGTAATTTGGCAAATAAAATTAACGAGTTTAATTAAATCATGATAGTTGAAAAACTACATATCTCGCACAAATTGATTGAAAATATAAATTTGTTTATTTAATACATAATGTTGAATTCCTTGACTTACTAAAGAATTCTTATAAAGTGACAAAAATGTGGTTAATAAGAAATTTCTTAATTTCGAATTACAAAACCCAAACTCAATATTCTAATATAAACTTGAATTTCTCTATATAAAAATATTTCTAAATTCATTGAGAGTGACTCATGCATATGCTATCATTTATTTTATTATATTATATTTAATAAAGTAGAAGAGTATTATTTTGCTTTTTGAGCTTTCATTTTCATCTGGATTTTGTGAATGGTCCCATTATAAACATTAAATATTTTGGGGGTCCATTAAAGAATATGGGGTGTTACTTCAAACAAACCCAATAACCAATTGATTATTTGATTCCCCTTATGAAATTTGTTTCTATTTTCATTTCTCTTGATTAATCATTATGTAATATGGCAGGAATGCAATGTACTTGCATCCACCAAAATTACATAATCTTACTATGAGATTTTTTGAGTAAACAAGAAGCCAAAGTTTATAAATCACGCGATTTTTTTAGCTTCAGTCATATGTACATAAACGTGTTGAACGAACAGTTAAAGCTTAGTCATATGTATCTAAAAGTTCATTAAAAATGACTTTCTTTAGTCATGTGTTTGAACTTCAATCATATGCAAATTCTAGGCACCATATGTCTGAAGTTATTCTAACATTTTTTTTACGCAATACGAATAGGGAAAATTGTATATAATGACAAGCTAATAAATCAAATTAAATGTTATAACCACACTTTGATTTGATTGTGCCCTGTAGCAAACTTTTTGTTAGTCACCTCTCTCCCTCAAACTCTCGCTCGCCACTCTCCCTCTCTCGCTCTCTCCTCTCACTTTTATACAAACACAAGTGTATAAAATGTGTTTCTGTTTGTATAAAGCGAGAAAAAATTGTATTTACACATCTATTTCGTTCCCCTCTCTCAGATCTTGCTTGCCACCCTCGTCTCTATCGCTTATACAAACAGAAATGAAATGTATAAATTGCTTTTCTGTTTGTATAAAGCAAGAGAAAATTGTACATACACTTGCAAATACATATATCTTCGTCCTATACACTTATAATTATATAATAAAAATATTCCCTTACTCAATTTTATTTTGTCTTTCTCTCTTTCTCGTTTTGTACATACACAAATTATATTATTGATTTGTATACAATTGCTTTCTTTTATATGTATAACAAAATTATACAGTTGGTCTTTTTGTATATGTATAGCGAATTATACGTATTTATGTTTGCTATGGAGCACAATTATACAAACTTTGCTATAACATACAAATATAAATTTTGTGTTTGCTATATGTAAAAGTTGCTCATACGAATATAGTTTAAATGATGGTCCCAAAATAACATCTATATTCTTGGGCCATTATGATGATCGAACCATCCAATTGAGCTTTTCAAACTTGATGGGTTATTGGGTTTGGAACTTTGGAATTGGATCGAGTGGGTTAAAGGGTTTGTTGGGCTTGGGGTTGAGGGTTTGTTGGGCTTGGCGGCTTGCTTTTAAATTCAAATTTGTCTATGAGATTCTTTAAGAAACTTTTTTATAAAAAAACTAAATCAAAGATTAGTTATTTCTAATAGAGAAGCAGATATTTTCTTGTCGATCAAAACATAAAAATAAGTATGCCACATAAATTGAGATTGAAAAGTAACTTATTTAGTTAGACGAAAGTTACTAAATTATAGCAATATTATATATATAGTTTCAAAAAATTCCATTAATTTAAGGGATCATCTCATTAGAAGTCTTTGATGGGCTAGAACTGAAATTGAAGAAATTAAAAAGAGTTGAATTAAAATTTAAGTTAGGTTATGATCCATCCAAGTTTATTATCGGCTAAAATGAGTTAGGCTAGAAAAGTCGGATTGGATCATGACCCGTTGGATTTGACACCCATTCCAATTCAAAGTAATTCTCATGTAAAAGATACAAATAATAATACAATTTTCAGAATGGGCCTTGGCCCAAAGCTTAGAATTTCTTCAGTCCAAACAAATATTGATGAAAACCAGTAGTAATATGACTTTGGTGTACTTATTATTACGTATTAAACTAAGGGGTGGTTTGATAGGAAATTTTCTTTTAAAATTAATATCATTTTTCATTTACTATCATCTCATTCTAAATAAGTGCGAGTCCATCAGGACGACGAAGGGTAAATCAAAGGAGGGGAGGTGTGAAAAGTTGGCTATAGGGGATACATCGAGAGGTAAAAGTAAGGCAAAAAAAGTATTGAAGAGAGATAATTAGAGAGAACATGGTGTCACTTCAAATTACCAAGAACGTGACTCTAGATAGGATATAGTAAATGTCTAAGTGTGAGTCCATCAGGACGACGAAGGGTAAATCAGAGGAGAGGAGGTGTGAAAAGCTGGCTATAGGGGATACATCGAGAGGTAGAAGCAGGGTAAAAAGAAATATTGAAGAGAGATAATTAGACAGGACATGATGTGACTTCAAATTACCAATGACGTGACTCTAGATAAGATGGAGTAGAAATGTTTCGTATTCGGCCAAAAAGTTATAAGTAAGGGTAGAGTGTTTTTTTGTCCTGTTACGGTTTAGACTTATTAGTACATATCGTAGTACTAGTTGCACCTTTATATTTCTTGTGTTTTGCGTCTCACACTATTTCTTTTATTGTTTCTCTCTTGTAGTCTCTACAATGTTTTTCTTATTAATTGATATCTTTTTTTTTTCTTTCTTTTTACTTGATCTTAATGCACTTGAATCAAATATCTTTTGAAAAACAATCTTTCTACCTCCATCAGACAGTGAAACGGCCTACATATATTCTATCCTTTCCAAATCTAACTTGATGAAATCTCACTGAATATATTGTTATCGTTATCGTAAGTTACATACTTTGCTTTTTTCTATTAAGGCCCACAACAAGAAAATGACCAAAGTTAAGATTGCATAAAAATAGATAAAAAAAAGGGACAAAATGAAGAACAAAAACAAAAAATGTTTCCTCACTTCCCTACACTTTATACTATTCTTATGTTCCCTTAGCAGCACGCCCAATTCTATTCTTTTATTTTGCCTTTCAAGTCCTTTCACTTTCAATCATCACTTGTGGACCCCCTATTTTATTTTTAAACCATGCCAATACAATTATCAAACTATTAATACTATACTCTATAATATATATTCTCAAAAATAACTTTTCTAGGATTATCTTAGTGAAATCTTACCACGTATTATTTATATAATGATGATGTTAATCATTTGCTTGTGCCATAAAGTTCAACCACTTACTAATCTTTGTTTCTTAGTGTTGTGTCCACTTAGTTAATAAAGTATAAATTAGGTGTTTTACTAATATGAAAATTAAGTTTATAGTACGTATTAATTGTTTTAATTCAACATATCTTACATAGATTTATTCCTTGGATTATATCATTGTTGAGTTAAAAGAGCGTGTGCATACCATATGAGCTATCTGTTTAATTACTTTTTTGTTGAATTTATCTAGGTGTCTTGTGAGTAAGTGACCCTTTTTTTGAAGCTTGCCAACTTAAAATTCCTAAGTTCTTTTTAACGTTCTTATCGTCCCATCATTGATCATGTATGTCACCCTGTCATTGATCATGTATGTCACCCGTTGAAATTTCACAAATTGGATCTAGAGAAAGTGGTGTGTATATAGATGCAACATATCTCAATCTAGTGATGAGTAGTGAAGATAAATAAGATATTTCCGATAGACCATCGGCTCAAGCTAAGCATATCCAAATCAATAAGAAGAAAAAAAAATACAATAGTGAAGAAGTCGCGTAGAAAATAATTGTAAGAAGAAAAGTGGCCACAACAAACAATAAAGTTGCGGAAACATGTAAAAAAAATAATAAAAGGTAGCAAGCGAGTCCTTTACAATATCCGAATTCCTACTAATTAACTTTCCACCTAATCCTCGATATCAATATATATATTCTGTTATCTAAAACTATATCCTCGATAAATTTTTTCACTAATAAATAATTTTGTTGCCCAATGAATGAAACACCAAGAATCAAGAACTTCACTTGTCAAATGATTAACAAACTAATAATTATAAACATCAGGATGAAAAATACTAATTATGTTCCATAAAAAAGAAAAATAGAAAAACATTACCCTTTTTATGGTATGTAAATATGATTCAAAAAAGATTTATAAATGTTAATTTTTATTTATTTTTTTTGGAAAAAAAACAACAACTACGCATGCAGGGTGATGATTTTGCGTTTGGTATAATAATCAATTATAAGATGGGCAATAATTAATTACCAATATCTTTTCATCATTCAACAATCTCAAATTATTAAAACATTGACCAAACACTAATTCTTTATACAATATTTTTTATTTTTTTATTAAATATATATAATTAAAAAAAAAAAGATAAAGATATTTTTCAGATAGTGATAATTGACTCTCCACTCTTTACTTTTATTTTCTTGATACGTATCTCACACTTTAAGAAAGTGCTTTTGCTTTATTAGAAGCAATCTAAGGTCAAATAAAAAGAGCAATATATATGATTAGTTGATTTATGATTACTTATAATTAATTACTTTTTTTTTTCTTCATCTTTTTTCTCCAATAACTCTTACTTTTTATCTTTTTGGTGAAAAAAGGATCATCTTTATGTTATTATGTACTTCTACTAATAACATTGTGGGGTACCATGATCTCTTCCAATCATAGTAATGGTTGAAATATAATTTCTATGTTTTTTGAGAATATATAATATAAAGGTGCAAAAATAAGGTCAAATTAAAAAAATGATTTGTTTATCGTAGATTTGAATCAGTTCTGCATCAATTAATTACAATATAATTATTAATACGAGTATAAAATAACTTTATCTAATAATATATATTCGTGTTATTAGTCTCTATTGAAATTTGAACCTATACATTGATCTTCCTCGAATGAATGCTCGTAGTAAGATTTAAATATAGAACAACAAACTCGTGGTACTTTTTTCTTTTTTTAAATATTAATCACTACAAATGTACAACAATCTTTTTGAGGAAATTTTGTGTAA
Source organism: Solanum lycopersicoides (assembly GCA_022817965.1). NCBI lineage: Eukaryota > Viridiplantae > Streptophyta > Magnoliopsida > Solanales > Solanaceae > Solanum > Solanum lycopersicoides. The sequence goes on along the minus strand of CM040621.1, from coordinate 93,539,058 downwards.
GATGTGTCTACAAGCTTTGCTATCATGTAACAATGGGTCGAGTTTGAGTTTTGATGTGGAAAATTGTATGAAAAAAATATTTTATTTATAATAGGTCATTTTAACAGCGTAAATATGAATTAATTAGGATCTGAAGCTGCAATATGATATTTGCAATCAAATAAGAAAAAAATTAATTAGGGAAACTAAATAGGGTTTGTGGAGGAATTGAGTTGATCATATATATTATATAAGAAACCACATTGAGTAATAAAAAACTTTATCAATATCGAATACTTACATCAATCAAAATGAATATAATGCATGCACATTCTTTATAAAATTTTATTAATTACTTATGGATAAGTACTACGCATCTCTCTTTTAAATTGTTTGTTTTATGTAAACATCAAGTGCAGATAAATCTTTTTATTTTCCGTGTCAAGATCCTCTAGTTGAAGAAATCTTCCTATTTTAATCGAATTTTATTTTGGTGGATAATTGGATTAGTTTTTATTACTTTCGGTGGAAATTTTGTTTGTTATTGGAAAAAAATGTCATATTGTCTGACTGACAGTTTGACTATGTAATTGAGTTTCATTTTTCTAATAATAATAATAATTTTTTTTTATTTTTTCGTCCTTTTTCTGCTAGAATTTTTGGCCCATAATAATTTAAAAAGATTCAATAATTGAGCATGCTAAATTAGCCTCAATGTTTGGTGCAATAAAACTAATGGATTAAATAATTGTGGTCAATAATAGCATTACTTCTTTAACAACACCATTATTAACTTAATTAGTGGTACTTCACTTTTAGTTTTGGCTGCTACTACTAATTTTTTTAATTGTTGTCATCTTTTTACGGATAAATTATTAAATTAAGATACATTCATCATTATATAGTCAAATATTGACAATTTCTTTTTTGGTCATATGAAAGGAAAATACAATTTGTCAAATAATAGTATAATAATGTAATTGTTTATTCCATGGTTACTTTGTTTGTTCTTTACAAGTTTCATAATTATAATTCGAAATCTTATAACTTCTTGACTATGAAATTGTATTCCTAAACTTGTACTACATGTTTTTTCACAGATTTACATTGAAATGAAAAGGAAAAAGTTATATAGCTAAAAAAAAAATGTGTGCTCCTCTTACCTAATTTACCGAATATATTTTTTATTTTGATTCGTTAAGTTTCAAGAAAAAACTTGATGACATTTGATAAAATTTTCTTGTTTGTGTAAGATATTTTGATTTGTCAAATTTGTCCATATCAGCATGACACTTGACAACGTCGATAAGTATTTCTAGTTTGTGTTTGTCTTGCGTTATTCTGCCTAATATGCCAATTCATCTAAGCTCATGTATTCAATATCTTGTTCGATAAGATTAAGGAATAAAATATTTGGCAAGTGAAGATAAAATCCACTACAAAAGAAAGAGTGCCTCGAGAATAAGCTTTGATATCGAATCTTTATAGTCATTCAAATTAAGTATTCAACACCCTATCACATCTAAAATCTCTCTATTTTGCGATTTCATTATCTAATTTGTAGTGTGACATGTAATGATCAGTAGTAATATTCTCAACTCAACGAATTCAAACTCTGAAATTATGTAAAAATAAATCGTAACTGTAACTTAACTATAAAAATAAAATAAAAATTAATTCAAAACGAAGAAGAATTTTCCAAACCTTATAACAAGCTCACAATTTTAATTCCGATCTTTTATATACATGAGATGACCTTTCTCTTAATTTCCACGTCATGAAAATCAAAATTCGTCATCGATCCACCGCCTAACGTACCTGATGGACCCACAAATAATTTTCCCCCGTTAGATAATGGACACGTGTCTTTTAATCAACGGTTTACGAGAATCGAGATTTTTGTGGAAAATATAAAATCAGAAAAAGGGAATATAAATGTACAGAATAATGCGGCGAGTTTAAGTTCCAAAGGACCATAGAAAGCTGCGCTTAATGGGCCGGGCCCTACTTAACAAAAAAGGGAATTTGGGGCGTGCTATTGGGCCCAAATCTCAATGAACTAATTTTTTCAACGGCTCTGATTTAACTAAAATGCATGCGTGCATGATAATTCGTGGTCCTCATGCATATTTTCACGTGCTTCTCTCCGGGATTAGTGTATTTCTCTTCTTGTTCCTTAATTATGCTACAATCTTTTAATTAATTAAATAAAATAATTGTCTCAAAAAAAAAAATTACTTAATTAATGTCATTTTGTTGTTAGTTAGGACTTAGGAGTAGAGTTAATTCGTATTAAACTCACTAATATAATTACTTTTCCTTGTGAAATTATACTGAATATATGATATTTTCGTTAGCACTCTTAATTTGCCTATTTCTTTTTAGAGTTGTGTAGCCACGTACTAATAATTCATACATCTCTGATACTTATTAATTTTCAACTTAATAATCATAATCGATAATAGTAGACAAGAATTTAAATAGGTGATCTTTAAAAGACCTAAGAATAGGACTGTCATGCAATATTTACATCTCTGTCCTGGTAAACTGTGACTCACACGTTTTTTCAAAGATTCTTTAATTTTAAAAATACTAAATATTAATTAATAACTAATTTCAATATTAACTAATGAAGGATAAAATTGAAAAATATCTCAATAATTTAATTAATATAAAATAGAGGAATTATTTTAGATCGGCTTAAAAATCATATACTATTAATACTATCAATAATTTGTTCATCGTTAATTCTCTAAAATTGATGTATATATGTAAGTGTACATATATAGTTGTATGTCTATAAAAGATACAGATGAAAAGGGTACGATACGAAATTGCGCAAAACATGGCTTTTCTTGCTCTTAAAATTAAGTATACAAATCAACTTCAATGAAAATAATTAAGTTTAAAATTTATAATTTATTAAATTAATACATATATTAAAAACAAACACACATATACATATATATAATTTATATTGTTAATTTTATAATTTATCTAGTAAACGTACAAGAATACAAATAAATTTAATCAAATTTTAATCGCTAAAACACGCAAACACACAAAGAGGTCAGCCATGTGAATGCCTTTTGCATTCTCGCTTCTTCGGCGCCTCTTTCCCTTTGTATTGCCCTAATATCAATGGTGGTTCGTTAAATAAAAATTAATCAAAAATATGATTTTTTTAATAATTAGAAATGTTATGTTATTTTCAATTTTATCGTATTTTGATTGTTTGAACTTTATTAATATGAAGTGATAAACTAATTTAGAAAGATCGTTTAGTAATCATTATCGATCATAACATATATAATATTTTTTCTTTTGCCTCTCTCTTGTTAAACCTGATCGATATGATTCACTTTTCTCTATCATCACTTCTTGATTTATTTTGTTCATTCGTTTTGAATAGTAACTTAAATAATATGATGTATTTGTTGAATTGATACACATATTTATTGCAGAGTAATTTTTTTCAAAATAAACTAAAGAGTTTATGTAGAAATTAGTAACTCCATCTTTTATTATCCTCTAATATTTAATTAGGAGTGTTTTAGTCACGTAAGTGGCACGGCCCCTTCATTACGCTCAACACTAAAGTCATTACTTATTTCATGGTCTTTTTATAATATCGTGTAGAAATTTTAATACAAATATCGAATAATTGATGAAATGAAAAAATTATGTATTTGAATTGGAATTTCAATAGAATTATTGTACATCTAATGAAAATATATATATAAAAAAATTTATGTACTTTAGGTTGTCCTTAGCTAAGCATAATAAATTAATTTAGGCACTATATTTATCCATAAATAGTACGTACTATTTCATCTAGAATATTAATGACTATTGCACATAATTATCAACGAATATAATTAATTACATTCTTTGTAAATTAGGTTTGTTGGAAGTACAATTTGATAGCAAAAGAAGAATTATTAGCAAAGTTTTTCTAAACGAAACGTATATACAATATATATTTTAGTCAATTCGTTCAGACTTTGAAAAAGATAAAATTATTTTAAATCTGTTTCTTTTTCTCTCAAAATTTTACTAATTTAAGTGAAAATCCTAAAGATAGGAAGTATCCAATGAGAGCAAGTAGGTCCAATCTCTAAGCATATTAAGAAAAAAAGTTAGATAATAATTGCACATATTTTTGTTGGTTAATTAAGGTTATGAAAAACAAAAAAGAATGATTAACATGGAACATACTAATATGGAAATAGAGTTTATCCTTCTATTTGACCTAACTCATAAAATTTATGTAAAATACATTGTACACCTACTTCTTTTTCTTATTGATTTATATATAGTTCAATTAAAAGGAAGAAACTTCATATTTAAATTTGAAAAAGTTTCTTAAATTTAATATATATATATATTATTTTTTTTTGAAAATAATTAAGAATAAAGAAATATCTCAAGTCAATTGATTTTTTAAATCAAGATAAATAGATAAATTTTTTATATCAAAATACAAGAGAAAAGTAATGAAATACATTAACGTTCAATCAATATTTCATTCGAGAGGATCTTTTTATATTAGAAGCTCGAATTAAAAACTTTTTTATTAAAATACGAATAATTTTCGATCTATCGGACCGTCGTAATTAGTTAGGTGTAAAAGCAAGAAACTCTTTTCCTAGTAAATCCTTCAAAGCACTTTCCAAAGTCTAAAAAATGAAAACTTTTCAAGTATTTTTTTCAAACAAATGACTATGCTAACATGCGCCGATGTCGTGTATTACACGCGCTTCTGTGAGTGTGGGGAAAAAATCCGATGGGTAAAGGAATTGCCCTAAAGACTGAAAAAAGATGGAAAATGAAAACCCCACGTAGAGATAATATTTCTTCTTGGTTTTATTTAATACCAAAAATATATATTTTTTTTCTTTTTGTCATTTTCTTCTTCCTTTCCACATTAGAAAAATTAATGTAAATTCCTCCTCATTACCATTATTTGCACTTTTTGTTTTTTTCTATTCAAATTTGGAAAAAAATAATTTATATGAAATTTTGTATTAGTGGTTAAACCTTTTGAGGATTATCTCATTTCGTTCAAGTAATAAGGAATCGAGCTGATATAATATAACATAACATGAATATAACATATATTTATAAAATAATGTGAAATTTAAAGACTTCGTATATATCAAAATTCGAGAGTGAATAGCACAACATGAACCCCTAATTAGATATACAAGAAGGGTATATCCAACTTTGAAATTATATTAAGAAAATGAATGATGAGCAATATTTAAGTTATAGTTTAATGATCGATGAAATAGTTGATAATTAAAAAAATAATATCTTTTAATTCTAATTTTAATTAACGAAATTATTTTGATTTTAAATATCTATGTCAATGAAAAAAAAACATATATAAACTTATTCAAAGTATGTACAAACTGATTTAGACGGTCTGACTATTAAAGTATATGTATTTTGAAACGACATAACTTTGAAAGATATCCGAATTAATAAGGTGTGGAAATTTCTTCAAAATCATATACAAGGGAAATTACTCAACTATATACCTCCCACCAATAACAAAGTCGTACAATAAAAAACACGAAGCTTTACAATATTAAATTAGAATAGTACAATAACACATAATTTCGAAAATAACCTCTTACAAAAATGCAATGAAATAAGACTTGATCAATGTTACTATATTATGTTACCAAGTTTACGAATTCAATAGTGATCTTTAACTTATTTTAACGGGTTAATTATTTTTCTATAGTATTGTGTGAAAGCTTAGGAAGCGAAGTACGTTTTGTCATTTCTTTATTAGCTATAATGAATCAAGATTCGTAACTTTCTTTCATACAAAGTGTTATTAGTACGATTTCGTGTTAACTTAGTTTTCCCCACTTGTTTAGCTGCAAGAGTCTCTCTCTAAAGCTGCAAAAGAATCAACCTAAAAGTATTATTATACAGAGAGAAAAGAAGAGTTGTGTACAGGATAAGAGCATGCAACACTCTTTACCACTTTCAAGAAAAACAGTGTAGTATTTTGCAGAGTTTAATAAAAATTGAATCTTTTTTCATTTTTATCATAAAGGGGTTTTGGGTTTTTTATTTCTAAGCTTAGAAAGAGAGGAATCAGAATGATGACCACTTTCATCGAAAGGTCGGTTTCTTTTGAATGATAAAGATTTTATTTTTTTCAATTTTTAACAAAGGTAATTGATAGCTAAAGACCCCTCATGCTTTGGTCCGCGTGCTTTGATGGAAAAAATAAACTGACCCCTTTTGGATTTATCTTTATATTCTTCCTTATAATTTGCAAAAATTGAAAAAAAAAAAAGGAGAAAGGAATTTGCTTTGATGGGGTGTTGATGGAGAGTAAGGCCCACTTAGATTGCAGAGAGAAAGACTCTTTTTGCAGGGTGGGTGTTTGTTCTTTGGTTTTGGATTATTTGAGCATGCTCTATCTGTCTCCAATTAGATTGTTTTCTTGTATAATAACTTAGATTCTCTCTTTGCTCTTTTATTCTCCAAGAAAAAATGTTGTCATGTTCTGTAGTATGTTTTCATTCCTCTTAAGAATCATTCCCTTGGCTTGGAATGTGGGTTGGCAGTTATGTTAGTTTGAACTAAGAAAGATGTCATCTTGTTGACTTGCTTATTGGTGGGTAGTGGGAGTTTTTTTTTTTTTTTTGAAAGGTGGGATCTTTGGTTTTGGTTTTGGTTTTGGGGTTGATGTAAAGGGAATCACAGAGGTTTTTATGGGTTCTGTTGAAGAAAAGAACAAGCCAGGGAGTTTGGTTAGTGGAGCACATACTCTACTTGAGGAAATGAAATTGTTGAAGGAAATGCAGGATCATACTGGTTAGTTTCCTTGTGAATTCTTGTTTTTGGTGTTTGGAGTTGTGTAGGAGCTTAGCTCAGACTAGGCAAAATATAAAAATTGAAACTTGAAATTGACTATCTAGTTTTAATAGTTGTAAAAATTGAATCTTTACGTGGATTTTGTTGAATCTTTGATGCACAATACAGGAGGAGGAAGGAAGCTAATTAGTTCTGAGTTGTGGCATGCTTGTGCTGGCCCACTTGTAACTTTGCCTCAGGTTGGAAGCCTTGTGTATTACTTCCCACAGGGGCACAGTGAACAGGTTTGATCTTTTTCCTGTCATTGTTGTTTGGTACAACTACTTTTATCAGAATTTCTTTTCAAAATTGTGCAAAATTGTCTGAATTTGAATCTGTTAGCATCGACTTAAGACGAATTGTACACTCGTAATGTATGAGTTGTCTAATCCTGCTGGTTCTTCCGTTTCTTTTGTACTATTAGAATATGTTGAAGGGAATCAAGAAAACAAGTTGTAAATCTGTATTTGTAGAATTTAAACTTGATTCAAAGTTGTACTTATGGCTAAGAATAATTTATGTTGGTTTCTTAGTAAAGCCTTTCCCTTTCTTTTCTTTAAATATTTATATAAGCAAACATGGATATCCTGATAAATGTATTCTGGTAGTTTTGTTAGTGTAGTTAGGAAAACCAAGAAAGATGATGGTCTCCGCTCGATTACATAGTCCAATGGTCATTTGTTCTGTCCTTTCATCGCTTGTGCTTTGTTGGTTGTTGAAATAAGACTATTTCCAAGAGAAGCTGATAAAAATCTAACTTGTTGCAACAGGTGGCGGTTTCCACGAATAGAACAGCAACTTCACAGATACCTAATTATCCAAATCTTGCTTCTCAGTTGTTGTGCCAAGTTCACAATGTTACCCTGCATGTATGTGCTTTTAGGATAATGCTTTTACTCTATATAATATGCTTTTATTATTATATTGGAGTACTATCTGGAGTTATTCTGATACCATACCTTTGTTTGTTTGTTCTGTCATTTACAGGCAGATAAGGAGACGGATGAGATCTATGCGCAAATGAGCCTCCAACCTGTAAATTCTGTAAGTTTTCTAATCTACTATTTGTACTAAAATTTTATACAGATGCAAATGTAATGATAGTATGCATGCTGAAATTCTTTCCTCATACGTGTTCTTGGTCAGGAGAAAGATGTCTTCCCAATTCCAGATTTTGGGCTGAAGCCTAATAAGCATCCAACTGAGTTTTTTTGCAAAACGTTGACTGCCAGTGATACAAGCACACATGGAGGATTCTCTGTTCCTAGAAGGGCAGCAGAAAAGCTGTTCCCTCCCTTGGTGAGAATTATGTTTTGTTGAATGAGTTACATTTGCCAAATGGAAGTAAAAGAAGACTTAAAGAGTTTTCCTGACGTCTTGTGTTGTACTTACTTGCTCTTTTAGGATTATTCGATGCAACCTCCAACACAAGAGCTTGTTGTACGAGACTTGCATGATAATACTTGGACATTCCGTCACATATACCGGGGTGAGCATGCTGAAATTGGATTATACCAAATTCTAATCTCTTTTGGTTTGGTGGTTGTTTGTCTACTCATGATTCACTTGGCTATCAGTTTAATGTTTATTCCACCTGTTTTGTCTTACTTTATAGGGCAGCCAAAGCGACATCTTCTCACAACCGGATGGAGCATGTTTGTTGGAGCAAAACGCCTTAGAGCTGGTGACTCTGTTCTATTTATCAGGTATTGCAAGTATAAAGTAATGGAAGTTGCAGCTTCATGAATTATTCAATGTTGAGAAATATGTGCGTATAAAATTTCAAACATTCTGATTGTAAGCAAGCAAGAGAGTATCCGTTACGTGGCACTCACTAATTCATATTTTGAATTTTACTGCTGTAGGGATGAGAAGTCACAGTTGTTGCTTGGAGTGAGGCGCGCTAACCGTCAGCAAACTTCATTGCCCTCTTCAGTTCTGTCTGCTGATAGTATGCATATTGGAGTACTTGCTGCTGCTGCCCATGCTGCTGCTAATAGAAGCACATTCACAATATTCTACAATCCTAGGTATGTCTATAACGGCAGCTTCCATTTTCATACTTCACATAGCTGTGAGATTGCCTATAACTAGATGCTTATTTTCTACAGGGCATGCCCTTCAGAGTTTGTCATTCCTTTGGCCAAATATAGAAAATCTGTTTATAACACACAACTGTCTGTTGGTATGAGGTTTGGAATGATGTTTGAAACTGAGGAATCGGGTAAACGCAGGTAAATTCTTTGTGCTGGGGATTTGTGAGACCACTTTATAAAATTAAATTCTGACTATCAATCTTCTTCACTTCATCTGACTTTGAAGTCCTATCATCCTCTTTTTCAGATATATGGGCACTATTAGTGGCATTAGTGATTTGGATCCACTGAGATGGCCTGGTTCCAAGTGGCGGTGTCTTCAGGTGATTAGAATTTCACACTGATTGCAGCTAATTATCATGTTTTCCTAAATGTGAGCTAATTGGCGCTTCATAGTTTTCTATCAAATTGATGTGGCTTATATAACAGGTAGAGTGGGATGAGCCTGGATGTGGAGACAAGCAAAATAGAGTTAGTCCATGGGAAGTTGAGACACCAGAAAGTCTCTTCATATTTCCTTCCCTGACTGCAGGCCTCAAACGACCTTACCAGTCTACCTTTTTGGGTAAGTTGATCCGTACTTCTTCCTCATTTGATTTACTCAAATTTGTGATAGTTTTAACTTTTGATAAAACAGGAGCACAAACTGAGTGGGACAGTTTGATGCAGCACCGCCCTTTCATGCGTGTTCCTGAAAATGTATATGGGGATCTTCAGAGCTCCTCTATCTCAAGCCTATGGTCAGAACAGCTAATGAAGATGCTGATAAGACCTCCTCCTGGCCTTACTGGTCTTCAATGCGGTGTTCCCACAGTACAAGACATTAAGGTTGCACTACCTCAGGAAGCTAGGAATGTAATACAGCCAGCAGGAAACCAAAAACCTGAGCTAATTACTGTTGAAGCTACACCTGCACAAAGTGAAACAAATTCGGAAGTCATCCTTAATCAACCTGCTGGTGTTGTGAACTCTATTTCTTCACAGCAAGCGACTCTGCAGGCGAAGTCTCAACCTCCGGAAAAAGTAGAAACTGACATTATTGGAAAAAGTTCCGAGCCAAGAAAAGAAACTAGTAATTCATCAGTTAAGTTAGATCAGTTTCAGTGTAATGAAGACAAAGTGACTATCAAGCCTGCAAGTCCCCATGATCTTCGAACTGATGCGAGTGCAACAGCTTCCCACCATAACAGCTTTTCTCAATTACAAGCTAGTCCATGGCTCATTACTCATAACCCTCAAATTGATTCTGCTGGTTCCAGCAACATCCTTCAATGTCCCACTAATAATGAGTGGAATCTTTCTTCTCTCCAATCTGCTGCTGGATTGCTTAGGTATCCTGTGTCGACCTCCACTTTGACAAAGCATGACAATTCTTTTATGTTGCCTGATACGATTGGTCATGGATTAGCTCCAATAGGCCAGGATTTGTGGGATCATCAGTTGAATGATGTTAAGTGCTTTTCCCAGACAAACCTTCAGGTTCCACTAGACATAACTAACATGCAGTTCCTACCTGATTCTTATGGTTTTAAGGACCTGTCAGAGGAGAGCCATAACCAAAGTGATATATATAGCTGTCTTAACTTTGATAGCAACAGCGGGAGCGTGATTGAAAATTCTGTTTCGAGCACCGTGTTAGATGAGTTCTGCAATTTGAAGCATACTGATTTCCAGAACCCTTCAGATTTTCTATTAGGCAACATTAGTTCTAGTCAAGATGTTCAATCTCAAATTACATCAGCCAGCCTGGCAGATTCTCAGAATTTCTCTGTACAAGAATTTGCTGACAACTCGGGTGGTGCATCATCAAGCAATGTAAATTTTGATGACTGTAATCTTTTGCAGAATAGCTCATGGCAGCAAGTAGCTCCACGTGTACGGACATATACAAAGGTAATCAGTTTATATGTAGTAGCTATGTGATATCAATCTTACTAGCAAAGATTTTCCTGAGTCCATAGATATTATGCTCATGTTAACTCATTACTTTGAGTTATACAGTCTTCTTCGTCTCTTTTGCTTATTTCACTTCGTTTTGAGTGTTTCCTTTGCATTTTCATAGCATGTCCTTGCATGTGCAATCTTTATTTGTTTCTCAGTTTATATATATCCATTTATTTGCTGTGAAATAGTCACTTCTGTATTTCAATGTTCTATATGTGATCTGACTGGATTTACTGGCGAACAGATTCAAAAGACTGGATCTGTAGGAAGATCAATTGATGTCTCTGGTTTCAAAAATTATGAAGAGCTGCGGTCTGAAATTGAAAGAATGTTTGGACTTGAGGGGCTTCTGAATGACACTCGAGGCTCGAGCTGGAAGTTGGTATATGTGGATTTTGAGAACGATGTCCTCCTTGTTGGGGATGATCCTTGGGAGTACGTTCTCTTTGACACAATGTCTCTCATAATTTTACAATGCATAATCCAGAAACAAACTCAGTATGATGTTCAACTAATATCAATTGAATGGTCTTGCAGGGAATTTGTTGGATGTGTTCGATGCATCAGAATTTTATCGCCTACTGAAGTCCAGCAAATGGGAGAGGAAGGGATGCAGCTACTGAACTCTGCTGGACTGCAAGGCATCAATGGCTCAACATCAGAATTTCCAAACTGAGCTCAATACAAGTGATCTATGAGAGTTCACAGTGATTGATCACTAGAGTTGCATGGAGCAACATGCAAATGTAATGTTGTTGAACAACTTAACAAGAAGATGATTCACTAGGTTTCTGTTATATTAGTGCTGTAATTTATGAGTGTTGATGACTCTCTAAGAAAACAGCTTTAGCATATTAAACTTTGCCTTCCACATATTAGAGTTGTTTTCAGCTGCATCTTATTTCTCTTAAAAGGCTGTTTCTTAATGGAAATGATAAGGACAATCCGTTTGCATTAAGCTCTCGCTATATGCAAGGGTTCGAGAAGAGTCGGACTATAAATGATATATTGTATCAATCTTATCTTGCATTTTTGTAAGATGATGATTTCCTAATTTGAACTTGTGATCTTTGATCACTTGACAATTTTTGTAAAACGATTGATATCACCTGCCTTGACTACATATTGCATTGTATTAGCAAAGTGCAAAATATTATGACACATGGCAAAAAAATATTAATATTGAAACTCGATTAAATTCATGAATACTACTACTTTCTAATTTTTGAATAAATATTGCCTCAATATTTTATTGTCTTTTGGCTCAATATTTTATTGTCTTTTGGGTGGCACAAAGAGCCACATAATCGAAATGTATATAAATCTTATTGTTACGTGTCTTTTCTCGACAATTCCTTGATGCATTGAACTTCCAATCTTCACCGACAACCACCGGCAAAAGGGAAAATCTGTCTATCGGACTTCAGTTAAGCTGAAATGGGTCAATCTTCATCGGCCGAGCAAGTGTCGTCGGAGCAACGGGAAGCAGAATCTATAGCTGCTTCAACTGGAGCTCTTCCTAATCTTAAAAAAGCTTTCTCTGTTCTTTCTGATCCTCAAACTCACTCCATCCCCATTCATTCCCTTCAGGTAATTCTTCTTCTTGTTCCGCTCGTAAAGTTTTACCCTTTTGCTTATCTTTGCTTAATTTACATTTTGCTGACATTGTTTGAATCACCTACAAGTGGGGTTTTAGCAAAAGTTGAAATTTTCTTGGAATTTATGGATTTCCCAAACTTTACCCTTTTGATTATCTGTGCTCAATTTGCATTTTGGTGACTATTCTTGAATCACCCACAAATGGGGTTGTAGTAAAAACTGGAATTTATGGATCTCCAATTTCAGTTTTTGAGTTATTTTTGGGTTGTGCTAAGATGTTTACATTTGAGAGACCTTTTTTGTATAAACCACAAGTGCTTATGTAGCAAAAGTTGGAACTTAAATGAATTTTCTGTGTTTCGTTATTGTTTTGAGCTGTTTTGTGATTAGTTTATGTTGTTGGTTACAGAAATGTTTTGGGTTCTCTATTGATGGATCAACAAACGAAGAGTCTGTAGTGCCAAAGGAATTTCCAGTTTTGATGAGTAATTTGAGTTCTTCAATAGTTGACTTGTTTTTCTTGTCTGAAAAGGGAGGTATCAGTTGGGTTGAGTTCCTAAAAGGCTATATAAAGTGTTCTGGAAGGACAGTTAGTTCAGCTTCACTTAATAGTTTGTTGAGGTTATTTGGGATGATATCTGTTAAGGCAGGTCTTCCGGAAAAACTACAGGTCGTTTCCGATGAGGATGATTGTAAAATTAGTGGATTTTTATTGCCTGCTGATGTTCGGATGCTTCTTTCTATGTGTTGGATTATGTGGTGGGACTCGAACAAATTGAAGGTTTCGTCTAGTTTAGGTGATTCTGGTCTTCCAGATGTTACACATTTGGTTTTGTCAGCTATAGACTCTTGTGCCGAAGCTGATAAAAAATTGGATTTATGGGATAACAGCATTTTAGATATGGATGTACAACTTCCTGTTGCAAAGATTATAATGTGGGCTTTGAAGACACTGCCAAGCCTCTGTGATTGCTTTGGAAAATTTATCCACGCTAGACTGTTTTACGTAGCCGCTCACGAGGTACTCCCATTTTAAATTTAAAAATTCAAGGATGTGTCTTGTATTGATTGATTCTTTTATATCATAAAGGCAATGTGCATTAAGGAATGAGTAAAGTAGGTGTTTCAATAAGTCCAAAGGGTGTCACAAGACTAATTCTTGTGGGCAAAGAGAAAAATGTCATACTCCCTCCGTCTAAATTTATGTGGAAGTGTTTGACGGGGCGCAAAGTTTAAGAATGAAAAGGAACCCTTTTGAAACTTGTGGTTCAAAATAAGTCATAGATATTTGTGCGATTATAAATCATCTTATTAGGGGTAAAATGAGTAGCTCAAATTTAAATTGCTACTAAATATAGAAAGGTGTCATCTTTTTTAGACGGACTAAAGAGGAAAGAGTCTCACATAAATTGAGACAACAGAGGGAGTAGTATATATCCTAAATGAAAGAACAATTAACCCATGAGTGTCTTCAGTTTTCACCATGAAGTTTCTGCCCGTTAACATGCTTGATAAGCTAGTCTTTCTTAGAAGTGAGTTACTGAATATTTACAATTGGTTTTGTTACCCAATGCTACTAGTCAATACGAGTCTTCTGAAATAACAAGAGTAATTCGTTCTGTTATCAAAGGGTGCCATGTACTTGATGCTTCCCTTTGTTGAGGTAATGGTTAGTTCTCTAAGTTTAGTCAACAACAACATACTGCGTGAAATCCCACAAGTGAGGTCTGAGGAGGTTAGAATGTACGCAGACCTTACTACTACCTCGTGGAGGTAGAGAGGCTGTTTCCAAAAGACCCTCGGCTCAAGTGCTACAAATCCAGGTACAAAGAAGGAGACAGTGAAGAGAATACAACAAGTAATATGGTAACAGTGCAAAGTCTACCAAAAACAACAATACAATTATGTGATAGTCGAAACTACTTAACAACAAACTAGGATACTGTACAGATTTCTAAGTTCAGTCAGTTGCAATATTTCTGCTGTGCTTTCAAGCCTTTCATATCTAACTGGAGAAATGATAAGTTTGTTTGCTAGTTGCAATGATTTAACTGGAGGAGTCTTCCATCTATGTTTACTACTTTGCTATTTAATTTCAATCATTTGTCCTCTTTTTTCAATTTTTGCATCTCTTGGTTGCTCTCACTGTTAGTTCAGGACTTGGTTCGAGGCGGGGGGCAGAACAAAAAGAAAGAACGTGAACCATAGTCTTGAGGTCTACATTTGCTTTTATCTATATTTTACTAGGAAAAAAACTACATTTAGTGTGAGTAGTTATTCAATTTGTAAGTTGTTCTTTTTTCATTAGATTACTTTTGTGCATGTTGTGCCTCATGTAGTTTTCTCGCATGCAAAGAGAACCTCTGTAATGTAGAATTGGCATGGATTTCACTGACTCCTTTTTTTGGGTACAAATGTCTAGACATTTTTTTGCACATCATAGAACTTTCGTGGTGCTCATCTGAACAAAATAGTTTACTTTAAACAACTACTACTACGCTTTAGTCCCAAACAAATTGGGGTCAGCTACATGAATCCTCATTCTTCGTTTAAGATCATATCATCAACTACTACTACTACTATTTATATGTTATATATTTTTGTCTTGCATCACTACCATAAGGTCAACTCAATATTTCCCATCTTCTGAAATGCTAATTCTATCGGGTGTTCTGTAACATCTATTTATCACCTTTTTTTAATCTCTCAAGACTAATATGTCTTCCAGTTCGGGACCATGTCTTTGATATAAAAAGACAATGATAGAAGAATGGAGGGAAAAAAACAAGTGAACTATGAACCAACACACAGCACCTTTCTTCATCTCTCAAGGCTATCTTTAAAGCTTGTTGTCCAAGTAGAACTCTAGTTTGAGTTTGACATCTTACTATAACCCATAACCAGATTTTATTGGAGTTCTAGTGCTTCATATTCTGGCAGATTGTGTTGTTGTCTTCTTGATAAAAGACGAAGATAAGCAGTTATGCAAGTTTCACAGTTGTTATTTGTTGCCCTTGATTGCCATACTATATATGAACACTTACTGCACTGTGATCAAGAAATTGGAATTCTGCAATTACTAATTCTGAAGTTGAACTAATAGCAGGAAAAACTTGACCAAGCGGACCTTTTCTCACATGATATTTCTGCTAAGGAAATGAGCGTTGGCCATCTCCTTAATTCTGGAAGGGCTTGGGCTATCTCACTTACATTGAGGGGCACTCTAAGTGAAGAAATTTCAAAAGTATGCTTTCCAAGTGCTGCAGAGGAAGTAGATGATTACCTACTTTATCGGTTAGTACCTGGTTTAGGTCGACTATTAGTCGAACTTTGTGAATTTCTTGTATTACTTTCTATTTTTCTGAATTGATTTTCATTTTTCTCCCACCTACAGGTCTTCCCTTCATGGAAAAGGTCTGAACAGATTCTGGTCAAATATTGAAGGGTATAATGCTCCATTGCTAATTCTTATCTCTGCTCATGAGGCCAATAATGACGCAAGGAGATGGACTATTGGTGCTCTCATTCATCAGGGTTTAGAAAATCATGACACTTTCTATGGGACTTCTGGTAGTTTATACTCCATCAGTCCAGTTTTTCATGTATTCACACCTTCAGGTAGTGTATCTGGTCTTACCAGCTCGGATAGTTCTACATGAATGATGTGCCTAAGGCTAATGTATGTTCTTTGACAGGAAAGGAGAAAAACTTTGTTTACAGCCACTTGCATGGAACTGTTAAATATGAAGCTCATCCGAAGCCTGTCGGACTTGCTTTTGGAGGATCCTCTGGCAATGAAAGAATATTTGTGGATGAAGATTTTGCTAAAGTTATAGTTCGTCATCATGCTTGTGACAAAACTTACCATCATGGTCCTCTTTACCCTGACCAGGTACAGTAGATGAGTCATTTAGATGCCTATATATGGCAGAGTTGTGAAAATACTTCGATTATCTATAAAAAGCATAGTTGTATAAGCTTCCTGCATATTGTTTGTTAACCTTCATGCCTCTGTTAGTCAAACAAAGCTTTCATTCTTTGACCAGAAAGAAGTTGCTCTTGACATTTTGTTGATTTTATTGTAACTGCGATAAATTTGCAAAACTAGCTTAGAGTCTGAAACACATGGATCCGGCAAAAACACAAATCAACATATCCACTCTTTAGTTTGCATACATTTGTTTTAACATACTTTTGACTTGATTAGCATTAGCTACTAGCTTTTATTTCTTGCATAAGTACCAAGGAAAATGCCTTTTGTATAAATGGTAATACTTCAAATGTTGACCATTGCTCTTTAGAAGTTCTTGTTGTTTCTCTTCTGAAGTTCTCAATCATCTCAATGCCATATTCAGGGGTTCTTACCAGTTGAAGCTTTGATTATGGACGTGGAGGTATTGGGATTGGGAGGAAAAAAGGCTAGAGATATTCAATCGTCATACAAAAAGAGGGAAGAACTCTTTACTGAGCAAAGACGAAAGGTAATATAACTCCAGTG
Source organism: Solanum lycopersicoides (assembly GCA_022817965.1). Lineage (NCBI taxonomy): Eukaryota > Viridiplantae > Streptophyta > Magnoliopsida > Solanales > Solanaceae > Solanum > Solanum lycopersicoides. The sequence goes on along the minus strand of CM040621.1, from coordinate 93,522,060 downwards.
GAATTGTTCGTTGTTTCATCATCAAGTTATCAGCAGCATGATAAAGTAATTTTTTTCTTCTTAATATTATCTGCTAGGTTGACTTGAAAACATTTGGAAATTGGGAAGATTCCCCCGAGAAAATGATGATGGATATGGTTTCTGACCCTAACAGAGTTCGTAGAGAAGATCGATGAGCTGATTCTTCCCTAGAAGAGACTTCACACGATCCAGAACTTCTATCTTAATGTATATATAAGGAAATGTTGGAGTTTTATGTGCTACTTCACTTTGAATAAGATTTGTATGTTTGGCTTCATAAGTCTGTATTGTGTCAAAAGTAAGTTTATGTAGTACACAAACATAATGCATATTATGTAAGATGTATACTAGATTTGAGATGCTGTGTTTGGTCAATATTATCCACCTTCTATGATTTTTGTACAATCCTAGACAAGACATTTGATAGTTATATTATAGGAGCATGTCTAAAATTATTTTATCTCCTGCTCCCTCAATTGATACTGCTGTAATTGGAACAGTTTGCATAAAGTAATAGTACTTGTTTTTTTCTCCAGAATATCAATTACTTATGAAACAAATATAGCTTTGCCAGAAAAAAGCACATACCACTGTTTACTTCTCAGACAAGAGTATTAGAGTCGATTCCAAAATGAGATCAAACGTTTTGGAAGGGAATTTTATTCTTTTGCAAGGAATGGAGAAATGAGCATTGGGAAGGCATTTCAAAGTCTCACAATACAATAGGATAGCAAATTCATAATTTAGTACAAATATAATATTCTTGTGAACATAAATGCAACAAAAAACTAGCTTTGCCCCTATTTGAAGATTCATCTCTCTGGAATGTCATATAGCTGATCTAACGCTGAGAAAATGCCCCGATGAGAAGCTAGGTGTGAGTAGCTTCGATTATTGCTTCTTCTCTTCTGCTTTCTTTGGCTGAAAATTTGTAGAAAATACAGTTAGAAGACTAACCAAATGAATAGTTAGGAATAATGAAGTTTTACATAGACGACACGCTTGTTGGTACAAGTAGCTAGTGATCTATCTCTCAACTGGCTAACAGTTTCAACAAGTTCTCAAACCTAAGCAGCACCAATGCAGAACAAGGTTGTTGTGGTCAACAACGAATACTTTCAAAGTTCTTGGGCAGTAGAACATTCTACGTACTAGAAATAATTTACTAGGAAAGGTAACTTTTTTCTGAAAAGGAGCAAGGATAAGAGAGATTCATGACTTGTATCTCTGGGAAAAACGAAATGCATATGCTTCTGAATGTCCAGATCTCTTTCATATTCAAATCGAAGGACAGTTTTTCTGGGACAAGCAGAACAGGGGGAAAAAAGAAGTGAAAAAGAGAAGGGAACAAGAGAAATATAGGAAATTAAACACACTTTAGGCAATTTTGTAGGGCATGTTGAAGACCTAAAAGCAATTGATAGGCTGTCTGAGCTTAATTTGGTGTCCATGCTTCATAGGTTCAACATCTAAAAGCACAGATCTCTAACACTTCCGATTGCCTTGTCCTTCACAACTATTGTCTTCTACACGGTAACTTTCCCTTTTGGGGGGAAATACCTCAGGTAACTTAGCCTTAATCAATCACTTTATGTACATAATAAAGAAGTTCATCTTATTTCAAATAAGTACTCCTAGACTACATTGCCTTCCTAGACGAATAACTAGCAAATGATCTTGAAGCATAACAACAAGAGTGACTCTTCAGTGGCAACCAAATCAGTATCAACTATCAACTACAAAGAAATATATTATTGCTCTTACCGATGGTCCGGTTAAAAACAGAAAGTTCCTCAAAGTCTCTTATGCAATTAATCTTACATAGTCTTTCCAAGGGTCTGATATCAAGCCACAAAGCTCCTCAAAACCACTACATTATCTGTAGAAAGTAATAAGTGAGACAAAAACTGCTTTATCGCACCACCTCTAATCACAACTCGGGACATCGTCTAGATTCCACTGATCTTTTTTGGGATAACTGACTAATGCAATTTTAGATCCATCAAACTGATGTCTTATGAAAACCTAAATGATACATATTGACAACTAGAAAGGCAAAAACCTTAATGCATCTCCTTTAATGATATAAAGATCCCTTCTTTATGATAGTGGGCTACTCTCCGCATGATAAACATACCTTCAGCTATCTAAGAATTGTTTCGCGTATCATTTTTAAGAAACACACACAAAGCCACACATTGGCATATAGAAGAGCTGGTAAATGCAACATTTAGCTTCTAAAATCAAGGAGATATGAAAGTATTTTAAAAATGTTAACCTGTTATATTATTCACCAAACAAATATTAACCTGTTATTCTTTGTCAACAAATTATTACGTGAAGGATCTTAACACATAATCATATGCATACAGTTAGATAAACTGATAGCCACTAACTACTACAAGAGAGCATCTGACTGTTCTACTCATGTTCATGCAAATTGGAAGGAGTTTTTATTAGTTTTCATGTTTTAGTTGATAACAATAAGCAGTACAGATGCTAACAAACCCAGAAACACGGATTCGCTAAAGATTAGCAAACAAAAGTTCCAAGACTTTGAAAATAGATCATCAGATAAGAGCTCAATCAGGACGGGATATACAAAATAGCAAATAAGGGTGCCCCGGATACAGGACGAGCTACAATATAGTAACAATAATCATGAATGCAACACCTCCAGCATAACAAAAGAGTTCTCATTTCATCATCCAATTTAGACAGTCCAGTTGTAGAGGATCACAAACAAACTATATCATCCTTGGAGAAGCATATCTATACAAAGAGCTACAAATTTCAGAAAATTATAGAAAGATGATAATCTTCTCTCCCCCTCTTGAGGGCAGAGTTAGGGGTGCAAGCACTTGAAAATTAAACAACATACTTACACAAGGTCAAAATTATTTATTTTCGATTCATTTGGTTTCTTTGTGTGTTTACTTTGATATATATTGAATCACCTTATTGAAAATCCCGACTCCGCTACTGCACCCCCCATTCCCAACCCCAATCCGGGAACACAAACCAAACTAAAAGAAGAAACATAAGCAGGTACACTCAACCTGTTCGACAATATGCCTCAACCAATCACAACAAAAATTCACATACAATCAATGGAAAAGGGAAAAAGCTATCACCTTTATTCCAAGAAATGGTTGTTTAAGCTCTTCATCAGGAATAATAACAGGCCATTTCTCACCAGCTTCACGAAACATCTGTTCAGTCTCAAGGTACTGACCCTTTTCAAGAATCATAGTACGGATGTTCTGTGCGGGTGTAGAAGTAGCATCATAGGTCTGCTCGACTCCATTGACGAAAGTGACAGAGATTTGGGGTGGATGGTCATCAGTGCGGCGCTTGACCTGAACTTGGCAACTTGGGTTTGATTCTTTGGCTTTAGGAGCATTACATTGAGCCAAAAACTCCATACATGAAGCTATTCGTGGATCTAAGGCATTGAATTCGATTTTCACCTTTGACAAGAATTTCAACATTTTCTCTTTTGGATACACTGATTTCTGCTTCCCCTCTCTTTTGAGTTTTTCAGTATATATTTGGATTTTATTTTTAAGTAGGCAATAAAAATTATTTCATATTTAATTTTTAAGTAATTGTGCAAGAAGAAAAACTCTTTTTTTTTTTGGGTAATTAAACAATTCTATTATTCCTTCCATGATAAGTTTATACACCTTTTTATGTTTAATAATGATCAATATATTACGTTAATATATTTAAGATCACAATATTCGAAGACAATGCTAGCAATATTTAAAGATAACTCTACGCAAATTTTTAATTTTAAATGTGTTTTGTTCGATACATATTATTTCATAGAGAAGACTTTTATAATTACTTTTGTCTTCGTTTTAGTTTTTTTTTTTTATTCTGTTATAAAAAGAATGTTTCTTTCCATTTTCGACAACTCTTTAATGTAACTTTTTCTATTCACCGCATGATATGTATAAAGTTACAAAATTTGAGTGTGATTTAATACATTTTATATATCTTTAGTTTAAGTACAAGATTCAAAAAAATTATTAGGAAGTATATCATTCAGGTTGAGTCATCATCCTTAACATATTGGTTAGCTTTGATAACCTTCTGTATCACCCAAGATGCCTTCCTAGATAAAGCTTCTCATACTTATATACCATTTCCATCATATAAATGTACCTATTGAACCCACAGTTTATTCTGGTTCTTGCATAGTTCTCCAGCTGACTTAGGTAAATTTGAAGGCAATTTTCACATAATATCAAAAGAATCAAATGAACTTAGATGCCATAGTGGGGGAGGGGGGTTGACAGCACCTACAGCTGAAAGCAACTCTCCCAAACTTCTCATTAGCAGTCAGAAATACATCAGCCAGAAAAGCACACAATATAAAGATACACACAAAGGTGATGTAAAGGAAAAAGAAGAACAAGCATCTCAAACAAAATCCTTGAAAAAGAAAAGGGGGTTTGAGTAGGCATGAGAAAATAGTAAATTTACAAGAAAAATAGCTCTTTCTACATTTCTCTTCACAAATAAATAATGGTCCAGGGTATAAGCTTTGCTGTGGAGTTCCTAAGAACAGATGACAAGCACCCAAAGGAATTGCCAATAAGCCACACCCGTCATATGCCATCCGTTAGTTGAGTCACAGAGGAACTCTACTCATCTCTGCCATTTCCTTTCTGAAAAACAAACATCAGACACCAACAAAATATTACATATGAGAATTCCACAAAGCTCAGAATTAGAAGAAGAAGAAGAAGAAAAGTCAGCCCAACGGTTAAAGAATCATGGTGCCCCACAATTGTCAGTGAATTTCATCCTTTTGAAGCTTAATGCCTGTGCAAACTGCCAAAATTTGCATGAAAAAGCTCAAGGATAAGCGGATCTCTAGGGGACACACATGCATGGTTCACAATCAACAATTTTGGTGTCGATGAAAGTAGTGTAGTTAAGTAGTCGAAATATAACATAGTAATAGTAGTTAAAAGAAACAAAATGCAATGGGAAGAATAAATGTCAGGTGATCGACATGTGAATAAACAGTGCTGCAATAGACGTACATGCCGGATTCAAAAAGGGAGTTGATACCATTTGTTAGTGCTTAAAACACTAAGGTTTTTTACTCATCTATATCATTGTGATGCTATATTAAAACATTGTTAATAGTTTTCAGGTGACTAGACTCTGAATATCATACTTGATCCTATCTCAATTCTATCATAGGGGGAAGGACGTACTAGGCAGGAAATGAGTTGGAGTACCACGTCATAATTCCACTCAGAAACTCAAGCAGTTCTCATTGCAGTAACCAATAGTAATAGATTGTAAACAATGCATCTGAAGGTTTAGAAAATACCCTGTGGAGATTGAGTTCCATTCCCCTTTGCACCCTGCTGTGCATTAGACAGAGACCGCTGGATACGAGGTGAACCTTGCCTACCATTTGAACCAGGGAGAGAATGTCTCTTTTTGATGTATTCATCTTTATTGTGGACATCTGGACTAGATCTTGGGGAGCTATTTGGGATAGTTTTAGCTCTTGCAGATTCTGTTGCTTGCATGTAACTTGGGAGAGAACTGCTAGTACTGTTATCTCTAGCATCCTGATCAGCTTGTCCAGCTTTTGTTGAACCAAACGAGTTTCGTCGCTTCTCATTTGTATGATCCTTAGATAATTGTTCCGAACTAGTTGTACCTGGAGCATGATTTAACTTTGAAGGAGACTTTTTGCCAGCAGGTGCAGAGCGGCGCTTGGGAATCGATCCACTTTTCTCACTTTTTATCTTCTTAGGATTCACTGACACTTGACTAGAAGGTGTCCCTTGGGATTCAGGGACAGTTATATGGCTCCTTGGAGATGCGTCTGGTGATGACTTGTCTAGCCGATCTGTCTTAGCTTCTTGCTCTATTTGAACATTAACTGAATTGTTCTCTGGCTTCTGCTCTTCGGGTGATAGATCTGAACTGACCATAACATCTACATGCTTAGCATCAACAGTAGGATCCTCGCTCCCTGCCTGAACATAGTCGGAGTGTGATAAGTCATTTGTACTATCATCTTCAATGTGAGGGTAGCCATTGCTCTTATGATGGTCAGTGCCACCATTGGAAGGAAGTTCCTGCTCAAATACATGACCTCCGACTTCGGACCTATCTGGTGAATCCAGGGTAGAAGAAATAGAAAGCTCCGTGCCACATTCCGAACCACCAACTTGAGCTCTTGTACTATGAGGAACAGAATTTTCTGATGGAGCAGCATCCCTTGCCCCAAATGAATGATCAGTGATAGTTGAAAACGTATCTTCACTAGATTCATCTTCTGTTTTATGATTGGGCAAACTAGACACTTTGGTTGATTTAGCTGTCAAAGTGAGTTCCTCAAACTTTGACTGAGCAGCAATAAATGCAGGATTACTTGCCTTCCTTGATCCATGTAAAATCTTTTTGCTCTCAGTCTCTGAAAGTTCCAGGGAATGTGCATCCTCTCTCTCAACTTCAGTCTTTGCAGGGAAAGAATTGGGCTCCATCTCAGGGAGAGCCTTGGCCTCCTTATGTTGAGTAGGAATAGAACAGAAAGTGTCATCTCTTGAAGGTTTTTCATCAACATTCTGAGGCTGAGGAGGCAAAAACGGTATGTTGGCTTGAAAATCTAAGCTGTCTGCATCATAAGTGATCAAATTATCATCACTTTCAGATGGTACTGCAAACAAGGATGCCTCCTCACCCTGTCTGAAGTCCATTGACTCGGAATCAAGCTGAACTTCATTTTCCATAAGGTTACTGGGGTGCTCGATAGGTTCATTCTCCTGCTGCTCGGCAGATAATTCTGACTGTGGTGACGGTTGATTTCCTGGTGATGCAACAGACATCCATCTCTCTAACCATTTCCAGGCAGAATCAGATTTGGAAGGGTCACACTTAATATGTATACTTTTGGTCCTTGGAGTTGATTCAAGGAGCTTGTACCAAAGGAGAAATAACAAATCAGTTTGGATGGGAAATGATACATATTTAAAAAAATATCGCATATTTCAGATCATATAGCGGAAAATGACTAATATATACCTGTTGAGCGAAGCTATTGCTCAGTAGCTTTGAAATAGAAATGTATGTGAACTCTGATTTTGTTCCTAATTTCTCTTTTCCCTGAAATAAAGAAACATAAGAAATGTGACTCCATCAGTTGAGACAGCTAAGAGTGTGTCAGTGTCTGATCTAGGATTCCAAAGCGAGGAGACCAAAATCATTCAAATTTATGGTTGAAACAGAAATATTGCCAATATAGTTTCCTACTCTTGATCTTTCCGATACTTACTTTTAGCTTCTCCTTGATACTAGATCCTTCTGCAATGCGATTAGTGTGACGTGCTCGAACAAGAGTTTGCATTTTGACAATAGCTTGGACACATCGCAGAGTTCCTACAGCATGCCTGCGAACTAAATGTCCACGTACAGCAGCTTGCAATTTAGTTATATGCTTTTGCTTTAATTGAGCTCTTCGTGCCTAGGAGAAGAAACAATCAAATACAAATTAACTTTATAATTGCCAAAACCTTTAACCATAAAATGGTCAAATTTAATTGAAAGAATAGATAACAAAATTGAGGTACCAGCATAAAATGGTCAAATTTAATTGAAAGAATAGATAACAAAATTGAGGTACCAGAAATGCTCTGACTGCAGTCTGGATAACAAGAGCGTGTTCATCCGGAATGACATCAGCTTTAGCATCATTAACTCCAGCTGTTACTGACTCTGATTGTTTTGCATCCACCAAGTCTGAGACCAGGGATTTCTCTTCTGATGAGATAGGAGCCTTCTCATCTATAGAGATGTTGGGCTTCTCATCTTCGGAGACCTCGAGCTTCTCTTCTTCGGAGATCAAGGGCTTTTCATCCGCTGAGACTTCCACCAAGAGCTGGGGCTTCGCGTCTGTGGAGACACGGGGCGTCTCATCCGCTGAGACCTGGGGCTTCTTATCCACTGAGACTAGGGGCTTCTCATCTTCCAGTATCTGGGGCTTCTCATCTGCTGAGACCTGAGACTTCTCGACCGTTGAATACTGGGGTTTCTCATCTGCCCATTGGACGACAGATGCCTTCTCTGGAATGGTAGAGTTAGATTGTGTTTGCAGATTGGCATTAGCAGCTTCTGGCCAGTCCTTGTTCTCAGATGGTGTTTCTGAAACTACTGAATTGCTTAATACACGATGCCTGGCAGATTTCTTGCGGAAACTCCATCCACGTTTATCACTTGAGCTTTTACTCTAGGAAAATGTATCAAATAAATAATTCAACAAAGAAAAGAGGAGGAAAAGGCAAAAGATAAATTCTGTAAAGATATTTAACTGAACATCCAATATGATATAAAGTTGTATTGCTAGTAGCTGAGCTTAACACCCACCCACATGTATATCAATTTCTCTTTTTACCCATGAAGTATAAATACAGAGAGGGAACCTTTATTAGATCCATACTATGGACCACGGGGAACAAGAGAGGACGATGTGCAGATTGTAGATTGAGCATTTCTAGGATCATGTTACAAGCATACATAGATGAGTCATGATGCATATAGTAGGAAATGAATCCATTGACGACAAGATCTTCTTTATCACATCTATTCACTTTTGGTACAAATGATGATTACTTTTCTGCCAACCTCTTCTTAACCTTTCATGCAGAGACCATAGATAAGAAATGAAATCATACACAAAATTGTCTTCTTAATCATGTTTCGCTACATGTATGTCAACGGTTTGGTACTTCATTTGTTTTTCCATACATACGCATTCCACCAATCAGGTAGTATGTAATGTGAAGTCCCATAGCTGGAATAATCAGCTCAACTTACATTACAAACTACACAAGAAGCAAGGCCATAATGATGTAAGAAGGAAGACAACATATATTTGGCGTTAAGCGTTTGGAAAGTGCTTGCATCGGAGTATCATGTTGATGTCATCATAAAAAATTAACTTGATGTTAAAATATAACATCCTCAACTTAAATTGATAACTAGATGTTATCTAAACTTACACTGTAAATTTGAAAAGACATTACTAAGAACAAGTACAACTCAATTAATGAAACTAAATTTTGACAAACACTGAAAGACAAATATGGTATTTTACGATCAGGCGATGTTGATTAATTGAATGGTCCAGAAATTAGAAGGCTTCACTAGCATTTACCTTAGGAAAACACATCCCTCATTGACGGTCACAAATCGAATCAATTTTCGTTTCTTGGTAAATTGCATCACTATTTTACCATTCCCCTCTTGATCCAATTCATTTCCATTTCAAAACACATTGAATCCATACAGTTCACATCTTCATGGTGTAAATGGTTTTATATCAACTGACCAAAATCAAGCCTTTCCTTGGAATTTACAATTATTTAACTAACAAACATGAACAATTGAACATCTTAAACACTCTCATTTAACATTGTAAAACACATCTAACAAGTTCTCAACCAAACCACAAATCAGTCCACATTTCACAATCTTACATCCCCTAATAGAGATCCAGTGACAAAGTTCAAAACTTCCCTACATACCTTCCACAAAAAAAAAAAAAAAAAAAAAACTCCTTATTCAAGAACCAAATCAGCTCAACTCCATCATCTCAAAAACTTATCAACTTAGTAAAAACAAAAAAAAACCACAAAAGATCAGACTCCATACTTTGATGGGTTGATCCAAGATTCACTTCAAAACCATTATCTCACAAAAAAGATTCAATTTTTAACACACATTACCATCTTTGAAATGGAAAAACACAGAAAATACTACATGAAAATTTGATCTGAGAAAAAGGGGTTGTAGATTTTTCACCTCAGGATGAGCTTCAAGTTCATCACGGTCAACAGAATCACTGCCACAAGCAATGATCTTTAAGCAAGAAGAAGCTGTTGATTTTCCCATTTTCTTCTTCTTCTTCTTTCACTCACTGATTGACCAGTCTTGTAAGTGTTGTATGTAGTAGATATTCTATATTTGTTGGAAATTGTACCTCATCAGCTGATAATAAAAAATAAAATAATTAAAAGTAAAAAAAACAAAAAAATTAAGAACACGGATTTGAAACACACTCCTAAAATCTAGCTAAATTTTGTATTTTGAGTTCCGTGGCTTCAGTTTTTCTTTTTTTTTACAGGTCCCAGTAGTCTCTTTATATTATAAAAAAAAAAAAAAAAAAAAAGATATATCAATAATTAATAATATATTTCCGTTGAGACTTGAAGACAAAAATTATCCTATTTAAAAATTAAAGTTCAGATCTGTTCTTCTCTTTTACTATGATCATTCAATTTTATAATAATAATAATATAGTAAGTATAATTTCATAAAATAAGATGAGAGTAGAGTATACACATCTTACGAATAAAGTATATATAAATATTACTCTTATCTAAAAGATAAATGAGTTGTTTCTAATAAACTCTTGAATCAAGAAAAAATAGTTCAAATAATTTGAAAAAGTAATGAAAATATAAGAAATAACAGAAAGTTACCGAAATTGAAAGATAAACTACAACAATAATATTACGACTATTGATAAGATGAACAATCGATAAGATAAAACATTGTTATCTACTAACATTCTATCCTAATTTGTGTCTTTCACATTCTTCTATCTAAGATTATGTTGTTGATAAGTTGATATACACTCACTCATGCTCAACTAAATTTAAATTCATACTGTGAAGTTTTATATTTTGAAGTAATATTCGAAACAAGTTTAAACTCAAAAAATTTAATTAATAATAAAATATATATTTATCACTCTATTATAAGCCTAGTTCGATCCGTAGTTGTCTTTTGTCATTTCTTTCTCTTTATTTATTACATTCACATCTATAACCTCTGTTTAGTTGAAAATGACTTTTTCTTCTATTACTATTATTATTTTACCATACTATATTAAATAAATGTCTAGTTTGGGAAGAAATCAATGTAAAATACAGTTGAGTAAATTAAAAAGGAAGACAAAAAGAGAAATTAATAAATGAAACAATAAAAAAAATCTTTAATTACGTAAAAAGTATTTGAAAATTCAAAAGTAGTTCACCAATCCAACTAATAATCACAAGAAATAACATTAACTATCATCTATCATATTTATTTATTTTTTCTACAAAATGAGTATTTTTTAATCTTTTAGCATAATATATTCTTTCATCTAATGACTTTTTAAGGTAGTTTTATCTTACCTACTTTAAAATCTCACTCTACAAAACAGATAAATATTTACGTGCATTCAATATTCATATTTAATTACATTAATTTCATATAACTAAAATAAGTATATATATTAAGTAATTTCAAATTTTAGTGAAATACATGCTCAGACAAAAAATTAAGTTTTAAATACCATTTTTTTATTTTAATATTAATTTTTTAATCAAAATCTATAATCTAAAGAAGATAATGATGATTATAGTTGGTGTTGTGTATATCATCATTATAAATAGTCGTTAATTGACGACATTGACCAAAGATGGGATCAGTTAAACCAAAATCTTAATGATGGATTAGTGTAAAGTTAATCCATTAGTTAAGATGTTTTTTCCAACACTGAAATCAAAACAAAACAATCGTAACATTAAAGAAAGGTATCTAATTATACTTTAAGAAATTGATGACATTTGTGACTTATGAGATGCAAAATATTACTCACGGCAGGATAGTTGAGATCTCTCTACCTATATATCTCGGGTTTGAGTTTTATGAACGAAAAAAAAAAAATCTTATTGAGAGTGATATTTTAAATAGATTCTACGAAGTATATATTTGAATAATATGAATATTGAATATCAAGTGGATCGTAAAAGGATATGTGGTGAGCAGTGGCGGAGCCACAGTGTGTTTAGGGAGTTCATCCGAACCCCCTTCGGCGGAAAATTATATTATTTTTATATAGTTAAAATAATTTTTTAGGTATATATAGTAGATGTCGAATCTCCTTCGGCTATTTCGTATGTCCATTTTTTCAGATGTTGAACCCTCTTATCGAAAATCCTGACTCCGCCCCTGGTGGTGAGTCCCAACTCCCTATTAGTGGACCATTAGTGGTCCTTGCCTCCTTGGGTTTCTTGTTGATGCTAAAAAAGCGAAGGATAATTTTGGAGATTACAACCTTATTTATAACGCTATTCTTAAAAATCACGATAAATAATTTAATACTGTCGAAACATAAAATTTAATGGTAGCGGTGACACCGTTAGAATCTCTGGCTGTAAGAAAATGTTATGACAAAACAAAAAAGGTTCGAATGTATTTTACTGCAACACCAAATACGAGGTTCTTTATTGCCTTTTTCAATTATATTTCAAAATGACGTTAATTTTTATTTTATTACTTTAAACTTTATACTTATTTATATTAAAATATTTGATAGTTTCGAAATAAGAAGCATCCTATTTAAAAAGATATCTTACAACTTTCATTAATAAAACGTTAATTAAAGCATCAACACAAGTTATGATGCAGTGGTAAAACTATTTCACCTTAATAAGATATCTCGAGTTTGAATTTTGAATGTAGAGAAAATAATATTAATTAGAAGAACGAGTTGTTATCTCTTTACATTCGTAGAATCTTCTCTGTCGATTAACTTTTGAGGTTGAATTATGTTTGAAGTTAATTTTTCCGAGTTGTTGACAGGTGTCATGTCCTCATTGGGCGAGGTTTTCGGACATGTTACCCGACACATGCGGAGCACATGAGAAGAACCCCCGACCCGTTTTCTTACAACTGACAGCGCATGCCAATCGGTGAATTTATTTTTAAAAATATATATTTTTAATATATTTTGCATGTGAGATTCAAATAATTTACATGTTGATGAGATTTATTTAATCAAAATGATTAACGGATAATTCACATAAAAAAATACGTATTGGTCTTATCGATAACCAATAAACACAAGTTTCGTGAGTTGTAATTTATTGATTACCTAATTTAAAACGTAAAATTTTATAATAAATAAGTATACATTCTCTTCCTTTTATATTATTCGACCCGAGTGGTTGAATCTAGATTTTCACTTAGAGAGATTATAAGTTTATAGAAGAAAACACACGAACTCGTGAACGAAATTTAAAATATACATAAATTATTTTCAATCATATATAATAATATTTTTCATCGAAGTTTGGATGAACCCCTTATCACAAATTGGTTCCGTCCCTGCTTGAATCATGTTGATTTGACACAATTCTTAAAGAAGTTTTTAATAGAGGTCTATACAATTAAACTAATCGTAATAATATTTTGAAACGGTAAGAATTAAATTATGACTACTTTGTATAGTTGTTTAATATTAGGAACAGAAAGATAAAAATCTCTTAAATTTTTTAATTTAGATAATTAAAATAAAATATCTAGTTTTAATACAAAAGTCAAATAATATGAAACAAAGTAAGCAGTAAATGAAATATTATAGTAATTTATTTTTTTTCTCAAAGTAGAAAAATGCCATCTATTAATAAAATAATTAAATTCCTGTTGTACATTATAAACACATAATACATTTGACTTTTTTGTCTATAAGTTTTTAAAATAAAAATGAAAGAGAAAAATGTGATTGACTATAATTATTTTGTGCTTAACTAGTTTATCCTCTCAATTATTTTTAAAACTATTAAGTACGTAATGTACTAATTTTAGAAAATAATAAAACAATTATTAAGTTTAGATCCAATTAGAATAATCCAACAAAATATAGGGGGGGGAAATCATCAAATAGATTATGCTGTCTCTTTTTCCCTACACCTAAGTTTAGTGTAAAAGCATAATCTATTTCAGAAATAATTATTTTTAGGTAACACGAGGCTAATTGATTACAACAATTAGTGAACAAATTAAAAGTAGTTAAGAAAATTGATCTTAGAACATGCTTCAACTAAAACGATTAGTTAGTTTTTGAGGTGAGAATTTTCAAAAAGTCATATAAAATGATAACGTTATATTTTCTCAGTTAAATGGAGGATCGATAAACGTAGTAGGTGAGTCCAACATTAGGTAAATCAAGATTATTGACGAGTTTGTGCTTCCATGTTAAGAAAAAGAATCTTGGAACATAAAATAACCTAAACGCTAGTTTATAAAATAAAAATTGTCGTAAATCACATGAAATAGCAATCGTTCATTCGCTTAATTAATGTGAAACTAACAAAAAATCAAGACATATACACAAGATCGTAGTACAAGACGATTGTCTACTGAAAAAACCCTCCTTAACTTTGAGAAAATAAGAGTAATGTCTACGTACACTTTACCCTCTTAAAACCCTACTTATAGAATTACACAGACTTTATAAGAGTTGTCACCGTTGTTGAAAGGTATCAAAGTATAACTAAACCTATCTATAACAATCATTTGCTAAACGAACATTTCACTAATAACAATCAAGATTTCTTTGGAATCAATATTATGTGTTCTTTATAACAATATTTTACTCTAACAACCAAAGTATCCGAACAAACAACGTTGGATATAATAAAGGGAAGGACCAAGTAAAAACTAATGGATGTGTGGGGTTCAAATCTTACCAAAGATTCCTCCTTTATTCTACCTTCTCCTCCATTATTCACAAACACACCTCAAATAATTAAAAACTTTCAATATTTAGATTTATCTTCAAGATTTTAATTAGGTTTAGTGATATTTTCAGGTCCCATTCACCTTATATAGCAAACTACAATGGAATTGACCAAAGATTCTTAAGGGGAAAATTGAAACTTACTTTGAAAGCATAAATTTCATTATTACAACTTCACAAACTTACTTTAAAGTTGAGAAACAAAAGAGGGCAAGTCACATTTAGGTACCAACAATAGAAGACAATGTTTCCACACACAAATATGCAACTTTTTACTTGTATAAAAATGGGTGGTGGGACCTTAGGCACATGGAGAAAAGTTCCAATCATTAGGACTTAAACACAAATGTAACCAAACCCTTCTCACTTGCTGCTCTGTAAAATCATCATAAGAAAAAACACTATGTTCCCAAGAGAAGAATAACCCCACAAACCTTTTTCATAATGTGTTTTAGTACACCTATAAGTTGATTTCATCAACAAGTAGTTTACATAGTACCAATAACAAGAGGTTATCATGAAACTCGAAATTCTAAGAAAATCATCTTTGCGCAAGAGTCGTGCTAATCCACGATCCAAGGGAGAGGGGGAAGGTTACTAAGTACTTAGATCTAAGATTTAGACATAAAACTTAAATTCCCTTCATTTTCTTTACTATATTAGGCCCCCACATTGGTTCCCTACAAAGGGAAAAGTTACCTCTAGCTTTCCATAAATGAAAGCAACAAGACATTTGTATTGTAGTTGCTATCTATTCCATGCTTGACTTTACAAGCAACCACAATTAAAACTGTAGGGACCAAAACACACACAACAACATAGTTAACTGTACTCATTGGTATCACTTCAACTTGTATTACAAGAATTCCTCAGAACTCTTAAGATACAAAGAACATTTTCTGTTTTCTGGTTCTTATAGCTCATAGACAAACCAATCTATCTATTGCATATCCAAGTAGATTCCAAACATGCTTATGATATAATAGGAAGATAAATCAATATTATTCCCAACTTGTTAGGGACTCGGCATGATTGTTGTGTAAGTCACTATCATTGATCATCAACAAGGCTAGAACGAAACGTTAAAATGATCAACTACAACAAAACATTCTGATAAATACTTCATTTACACAGCAATATTACTAATCAGCATAGATTTTCAGAACAAATGTGTTTCAGTTGCACCACAAATTAGTAACAAAAATAGACATCAGAGTACACTGGGCAGAATAGGTTTTTCCTTTCTTTTCCCCTGTTTCCGCTCCTATCCAAAAAACGAGCTTGACTAGGTACAAGCTCGGATAAACACCTGTCTTTTCAGTCAATGCTCTACAAGTTACGCAAATGGTTTACACTTGCTAAATTTCAGAATGTTGAATGGAGTTAATGACGAAAATGAATAACTTGTTAAAGTGCAACTAATTAGCCAATGGAGAATAAAGATACATTATAGAGAGTGCCTTACATTTGACCAGGAAAGCTGTAATTTACGATTTCCTCGGCCTTCCCCTTTTACCTGTCGATACTTTCGCTTCAGATGGGGAGCTTTTGTTTGCTGCTGGAGACCGACCCCTTCCACGACCAGCGCCCTTTTTAGCAGCTGTAGCTTTGCCAGCAGCCTTTCCTCGACCCCTGCCGGAAGACTTGGCCCGCCCATTCGATTGTTCCTCATAGTCATCACTTTCATCATCACTATTTTCCTCCTCCTCCTCTTCAGATTCAGATGCATCTTTTGACTTCTTCCGTTTATTTGACTTTGCAGGCGCCTTAGCAGATGCCTTTTTGGTAGTCTTTTTAGAAGCTGGAGATTCACTCACAGGTTCTGCCCCCACTGCAGCAAAGAACAATTTGCAACTATAGTAAGAAAGGTAAATGATTGTAAAATAAATAGGGCTGCATGCCAACTATCTCCTCAGTTCAATAAGAGAAATTTTCACCTGGCATGTCTGTGTACAAGGATTTCGACAAAACAAATCGGAAAAATTTGACATTATTTCTCTATGTTTATCCTCTATGTCCAATGATATCAACATCTATTGCATTATTCTCGAGGACATGTGGGCTTTGCAGACCTATATTCACCCCAATACAACATTACTAGTCTCACAACTGTTCTATAAAACTTGACTGTAGCTTGTTAGATGACTTCCTATCACATAGCAGTCCCAGCAGTCCTTTAATTTATCCTAATTGTTATATTGCATCTATCATTATATATTCCTAGAAACCTAAATGTACATAATTGAAGTTTGTACTAGGCACCACAAAAACTAATCTAGTTTCACTTCACTTTCACCTAATCATGATATTCTCCTATACTTAGCAATAAATTATTGTCCTGCGCATTAAATCTTCATATATCAAGCTATTGTCCTTGAAATTGAACAGATATATATAAATTGTCTGAATGTAGATGTCATATGGACTCCTTGACATATTATTATTTGCAAATAGCATATATAATCAAACCTTATCCTGCATAGTATCGAAAACAGATAAGGGCACAAGGACAAAGTAGATGAATTGAACATCATTAAAAGACTCCTTGTTATTTCATCTCCCAAGGAATTAGCAATTCAATGGCTACTTAAGTCAACTGCCCTTGAAGCAAATTCAGAGGGAAACCAGTATATTTTCCAAATGAAATAGTACAATTAGCTAAAACTTATGAAGATAGATGAAGCTTAGACCTATACCTTCCTCAGAAGCCTTGCCATCATATACATCAAGCTGTCAGGTAAAACGGGAGAAATTAGATAACTTACACGAGCAAATAAATATAAATAAAGAAAAATGGAAACTGATGTATGTATCAGCACCCCCAGACACACACCAACACCATCCACAAACAAATATTACACTCAACCAAAAACCTGTACATATAAACTGAAAAAATCATATTCTAATTCACAAGCAACACTACCTTATAACCATAACATTACCTGCTCAAGTCGATCCTCAACATTTGTCCTATCAATAACAACCATGGAGTGGGCAAATCCACAAGCAACACTACACAAAAAGGAACGCACTAGGATTCAGACTCTGATGTAAAGTTCCATCTTCCAAAATTTCTTTTTTAAACAGAAATACACTAACCTGATAACATGCATGCCATCTAAAATGTCTACCTTCTTAGGAACTGCAGAAGATCTTTAGAAAAATAGACAAAATAAATGAGCAAAACGCACATAAGTCACCAAAAAGAAAAAAGAAAACACAAGATATGAATCAAACCTACTTCTGTCCATGTGGTCCATAACCCAGCTCCCCACACTGTGCAAGGCCCCAACTTATGCAAGAGGAATCAGCACCAACAAAGTGGTGCATATAGCCAGAATCCATACATCGGAGGTTCCACCCACTAGAAATACAGAATATCAGTCCTATAGACTTAGTGACAAAAGAAAAAAATATTGTGCTTCTGAAAAGAGAATATCCAGTTTAAAACAATCCAAGCCAATGATTATGGGGGCAGAAACAACAATACACTATTACCATGTGATTGATTTTAAATAACACTCCAACATGAATATTGAATGTCATAACTTAAATACAAGAGTAGACACTCTAGCTAGGACTTTGCAGTGAAATCACTCCATCACCCCTAGTCACGAGACACAAGGAAAAGAAAATTTGAACTCCATCTTCATAGATTTTATTGCAGATGGTTCTAACCAGAAATCTTGGATAAATAATAATTCAACCAAAAATGTGGAATTTATCACACATGTAACTCATGTTGTATCTACACTAATACTATATGACCAAAATAAAAAATTGGAGATGCAAATGCTGTAAACATCATAACCTCAAATCCAGAAGAGGTTTGGGATACATCGAATCATCTCCTGTGCTCTTAATTTTTCCCCACATGTAAAGCTGCCCTCCTCCTGCACAAGAATATTTTATTAGAAGTGTCAAGTCATTTGCAATTAGTAGAAAGTGACCTCATCATATCTTCATATTACTTGCAGGCTTGCAGCGCAAATTTCAAACATAAATTTTACTTCAACAACAACTATATGTCTCAGACCCAGCCAAGTTGAGGACAGCTATATGAATAATTATCTCCATTTAAGTTCAAACTGATGTCATCATACCGTATAAAAATAAAGTGAAAAATAAATTAATTACATACAAAATAATAGTAAACAATAATAATATTTAAATACTATTACTACAATTATACAACAAAATACCCAGTGTAGTCCCAAAAAGGGGATTCGGGGAAGATAGAGTGTACGCAAACATTACCTCTACCTCAGAGGTAGAAAGGCTGTTTCTATTTAGCATCAAGTTTTTTTTATGACATTTTATTTTTTTTATGACCATTCACCAATGATTACTCAAACTCTAGAACCACCAACTCCACCTAAGTAAGCTTTGCAAAACATATCCAATACCAAATCCAAAATAAAGACAGACTACCATGAGTTACTAATGTGAAAATACTCAAACTACTTGAGTTCTCAAAATTTTGACATTAATCGAACTCATTAAGCATTAACATGGATTAGATTAGCGTTTACCTATTTTCACAAGTAATCCATACTAAACCATATATAACCGCACATTAGTTTTACATACTTTTTTACATATAAGTGTCAGCTTGCTAGATGTTCACACTTCTCTCAAAGCAATAACTAAATGAGCAAGCACTATATATACAATCATAGTTGGTCAGAACATAGATTTAATAAAGGCAATTCACTCATTTGAATACTCATTCAACTTATACTTTGAGCAGTTTGGACAACTTGCGGAAAGATTTTTTTGGAAACAAAAAGTTGTGTAAAATGAGTGCAGCTAGTAGAGATATCAAATATGATGTCATCTCATGTGGATACACAGTAACTTATAAGTGTACTGGATAAGATTTCAAGAATGATTTCAAAACAGAATGGAGAGAGAACAAGACAAATCATACCGGCAGTACATGATGAGCTGGCAGAACCTGCTGAAACTATTGCATCTGGAGGCAAGACATTCTGCCGTGTAAAAACATCAACTCGTCGAGGAGCAAACTCGTCCTTTTGTTCTCGATGACCAAGCCTGTAATCCAAAAAAATCAAGCATTTTCATGTTTATTATAATAAGGGCCCAAAAAGAGCATGGAAAGCCAAGGCGGTGCAACAGACGTCCATTAACATAGATCTGAATATGCAAATATGAAATAGGATGTACGAACCTCCCATAACCGCCAAATCCCCACCTAAGATTTGATTGTCAAAACAGAGAAAGAACAAATTAGC
Source organism: Solanum lycopersicoides (assembly GCA_022817965.1). Taxonomy (NCBI): domain Eukaryota; kingdom Viridiplantae; phylum Streptophyta; class Magnoliopsida; order Solanales; family Solanaceae; genus Solanum; species Solanum lycopersicoides. The sequence goes on along the minus strand of CM040621.1, from coordinate 93,502,176 downwards.
TTCTTTACACAGGGTAAAGTCCATACAAAAGAGCTAAGGTGGAACTTACGTGTAAACATATCCATTCTTATCCACTGCAACTGAAATCCAGAAAAAAAGAAGGTAAATGCACTTGACATATCTGAAAGATGACAATATACAAATTAATTAAAATGAAGTTGAGATGAACCTGTGTGGTTTGTTCCACAAGCGACTTTGACTATAGTCTCTCCAGAAAAGGCAGCTATAGGTCTAGGTCTGGGTTGAGCTTCATAAGCTAGCCTTACAGAGCTATCTTTGGTATTATACTGCATGTTACAGGGCATCCTCAAATCAATCAAACAAGGCAACAACTCCCAGTTCAAATATAAAGATAACACTGTGTGAATGCCTTCATTACAACAAGTTCCAAATTTATACATCAAGGGTATTGTCATGGAAGGGCAAAAAAATTTCTACGGTCTTCCCAATTTGGTGCATTTACATTTAGGTTTCCACACTTAAGTTTGGAGAAATATTAGACCAGATATCATCAGGAAACAAAAGAGTAATATGAAGTATAAAAGCACTCCACTATGAAGGAGAACAAAACAATGTTTCTTTTAGAAATAGGAAAACACTGATTATTTTGTGGAAAATGTGCTATCCACAACGTTTATCAACTACATGCTTCAGATTGGCAAGAAGCATAAGTAAATAGAAGTTGGACAAGCAAGGAAACAAGAAATGGAAAAGGCATAAACATGACTATATTAAGGTCGTTTGATACGGCAATTAGCACCCGACATCAGCATGTATAGATCATGTCATGCAATACATGCCAAAAGATCAATAGTAAAAAAATAAATGAAGTACTGCAAATAACTATCCTCCAATGATGCTGCACAGACACACGATAGAGGCGTTTGTATCCCTAAACATTTTGCCTGTTTAGTGCACCAACATCTCCAGAACTTTATGTTCATAAAGCGCAAGCTCTTTTTAATGGAACACCTTACTTCATAAAATATAAATACTTCATGTGCCTAAAGCAGGAAGAAATCAAAGCTGAGGGAGAAATATAAAAGTCAAGTATTTAGAGGTAGGATCTCATTTGATAAAAATTTCCACTCTCTATTAGCAAAAAGAACAAGTGCATTCTGTTGCAATGGACAAAAAGGCATTGAACAGAATACAAGATAGATGGGAGACGATAACAACTATACTCATCCAATTTCCTGCTAATTGTGATTTTAATTTATGTAGAAGTATCACAAAAGTTGCATCATTATCAATCAAATTGAACAGATGATCTTGTCATGACATATTGTTGCCGATAGGTAATATTGCAATTTGAGATTGTTAATTTGTTATACAGCATGTAGAAGTCTAGAACTTCCGATAAATAACAATAAAATATTGGAAGTCTTTGTCCACGTCACAGAAGATAAACTAAAAACTTTTTCACGAAGTGTACCTCGTTGTCAGTAGCATGACCAAGCTGACCATACTGAGGCAAACCAGCAGTTCTAGAAGACACGGATAGCATGAAAATCAGAGTGCAAGAAAAGTTAGAGATGAAAATGCCACTACCAAAAACTTTTATTTGTACACAGCATTATCAATGTAATAGAAAGTAAAAACTTTACAAACCATACAATATAGAAGCTCCTTCAACTGAGGTTAGCCACACAGTAAAGTCAGCCCCACAAGCTACAGTGTTGACTTCAGTGACGGCACACCGGACTGGAGATAATTCAGTTTCTGCAACAATACAAAAAAGTGATGATCTTAGTTTGTTTTATAAAAGAAAGAAAAAATAAGCCAAGACAGAAGAAATTAGTGGACTAATATTTCTAGGAAATAAGACAACGTTGCTTAAGGCAAATTCTTGGTTCCATCCTAAACTAGCTCATGTTTTTTTCACTTGGATCCTACACTAGCTTACATAATAATAAATTTCTTGTTCTTCCCTACACTAGATTAGCTTTGTTATAGGTTTGTTTAAAGCATGCTTAAACCTAGAAACTTGGTGAAAACCAGGTTGTGCCCTTAGCCTCAGTTAGTTGGTGCTTTAGTGTAGGCGTCAAGATGCAAAAGCATGTGTTAATGCCAGATAGGTGTAAGTATCCACTACATGTGCATCTAGGTTTATGGTAACTTTGAATAAATATGATGAATCCACACACTTGTTACTCCCGTTTTGACATGAGTTATAAAACAAATGAAGGACCCATTTGACCTAGGTCATATCTGAAGAAAAATGCATGATCAAAGAGGGAGATGAAATAATGTTCATGCAACTGAGACAACAACAATTTGAATACTAACAGAAGGTCTTCTCTTTTGGTGCAAGTGAGTCAGAAACAGAGAAGGTAAGGAGCAACAGAGGATAACAAAGGAGCTCACCATTTTTTACAGAGCCTATACCGAGCTGCCCATGTTTATTCCAACCAAAAGCAAAGGACTGTCCGTCATCTGTAACTACCACAGTGTGGTTCTTTCCAGCTGCAGCTCTAATAATTTTATACCTGGAACAAAAAAGTTTTAAGTGATGCCAGAGATAAATACTTGATAGGCATAATGGCTTCAGGAGACAAGGGCTAACATACAGGAAATATAAGAAGGATATTGAAAGAATTTCTTACTTCTAGACAAAAAATCTCAGTTCTGAGTTAAAAAACCAAACATTACTGTCCATCAGAATATTCACCATTACAACATTCTTTTCTTTCCATCTCATTTTACATGTACCCTAGAAGTATGCATTGCCCCAAGGCTTTGGTCAAGTGATAAGAGCGCAATGACAAAATAAAATAAAAAGGTAAATTCTTTTACTTAAAAAAAAAAGTGTAAAGATGGGATTTTGTCTCAATGTTTTCAAGAAAAAGAGAGAATCGAACAACTATAGCAGAAAAAAGAGGGTGAATTTAGGATTTTAAGAAGTGGATACGGCATAGCTATACACCCTTTACTCCTTTGGGGTATGGATTTGAACTTAATACATATTTTGAAACTTTTACTACAATATCTGTCACTGATAGAGGAACAAAACCAAGAACAACTTACTTAGATAGTTCGGAAACAACCGTTGGTCTATCACGTGTTATTTTATCTCCATGACCAAGCTGCCCTTTCTGCAAAGTCACAACACACTTCAGATTCCCTACATCGAGAAAACAACACAAAAAGGCACAAAAGAAAATAAAAACGAACACAGACAACACACTTGCCTCATTCCTTCCCCATGTATAACAACGACCTTCAGTATCTAGCGCTACACAGTGACAAGAAGCTGCATTTCCACCAAGAATGAAAGAAAGCAATCAAAAAGGGAAGTCTTCAATCACATTATGGAAGTGTTAGGCCATGAAAATTGTCAGTATTTGGAAAAAAAAATGTAGTTTTTGGAGTTGTATTTAACCATGAACACAAAATGGAGTTGTATTATTAACTTACAACTTTCAGTGCTTATCATGTTCCGGAATTCTATGGCCAAAATCCCCCATAATTTCACAATAAAGATGATAACTTTGTATAGGAGTCGACTATATGAATCCTCAACATACATTTCACAACATTTTGAGCTCTAAACAAAACCAACTAAGTACACAACTAAGCCAAAATAATTTTAAAAAACAAGCAGAACAGAGTATACCGCAACCAGCAGCAACATAACAAATGTCGACACCAACAAGCGGACGAAGCCTCGTCGGCGACACCAAATTCCCCTCCGTCAAACCTTTCCGGCGACCAACAGAATCCCAACAAGTACTTCCACAAAACAACAACTCCCCACCTTTCACCACCACCACTTCCGACATCTCCGGCGAACTCAACGGTCAAAAAATTCAAAAAAAAAGTTTTTAAAAAACAGATCTTGCTAAACCTCAACGTCAGTACCACAAAACCCACAAAAATTAGTGAAAAAGAACAGAGATTTGTAAGTAATCGGCGGCAAAAGAAGTTTTAGAAGGAAAACATCTGAAACCCTACAAAAGCATTGAGAGTTATTAAAAAGAAGATTTGTTTTGTGTATTCCGAGAATGTGAGCTTTTTATTGGTTTAATAATAAAAAGACATAAATTTTGTGGGTTCAAAATATAAATACCAATTGGTGAATGGATAATTACTATTACTACTAGCTTTATTTCATTTTTTTAGTTATTATTACTTTCGATTCGTTTAATTATAGATTTTAAAGTAAAATTTAAATAATTATATTTTTATAATTTAATGGTTGAATTTTAAAATGTTAAAGATTTATAGAAATTGTATGTCGTAGGGTTTAAGGTTCCCGCGGGTTTGGTCTGTTAAAGAATTTCGAGGTATTCTTTATTTGAAAAGAAGGGTATATGCTTTTATTTTGTACTCTTTGGTCATTATCCATATTTTTTTTATTTTATTTTTTTGGAATTATCTCTTGGACTTTTTTTTTTTTTTGTGTGTGTGTTTATTAGAACTTAAAATTATTATGAGACATTTTTCTTTTATGTGATTAACAACTAAGTAGAGGTTTTTCAATTGGTTGTTGAAAAAATAAACATAATATCTAATTATCTCTTATCTAAAATAATTTCGGGTGCATATGTATAAGTCATAGATTCGAGTCGTGAAATTAGCTGGTGATGCAACTGTTATGCTTTGGGTAACTATCTGCTTTTCTGCAACTTTGACTACTTTAGTTTCTGCATTCTTTATTGAAGATGAAAGGAATGTGGGAGAGGGAGGGTGATCGAGGGGACCCAGACTTTCGATCTCTTCTCTATGGCGGGAGGTTTCTTTCGTATCAAGAGTGTGTTGGGGACAGTGGGAAACAAGACACAAGTATAAGGGGAGACATTGTTTGATTACTATGATCTTTTTGTCTGGTTGTGCTAGTCCCATTGAACCACACTAAGCTCCCACTATGATCGGAGTTTCGGATCAGAAGGGTCTATTGTATGCAGATGGATCTTATACAATGCAAGTGCAAGTTAACAGCCAGATAAAAGGGCTTAAAGTTCCCTTAGAAGTAGAGAACAAGTACAGGAGAAAACATTGGCACCACAAAGTTTTGACTCCAATTTATTGATACAGTCATTTTCAAAGAACAAAATAATGATTCACTACATATAATATAAATTGTAGCCAGACACACATAAGAAACTTATATAAATATACTAATATCTGAAAGCTTAGTTTCTCAGTGTTTGTGCGTAGCATGTAAGACCGATAATTGATAATAAACTTTTAGGCTTCATATAGAGATTATCTTCACCTCCTCAAGGCTTTATGTTCGCCCACTAGGCGGATGCAGGTGTTGCTGAAGCCGCGGATGCTTTACCAACAGATAATTGTTGCATTTGACTAGGCTGCTGACGCTGCATCTGGAACATATTACGCATCACTGGAGTCTGTTGTGTCATGTTATTAGGCAACCGTCCTTCCTCCCTATGTTCCCCAGCTGCAAGCTTTAGACGTTGGACTTCTGCAGTTAATGCCTCATGCAGAGCTGCAGAGGAAAGCTAAAGATATGAATATCCATCTTTATGGGTAGGTGCATCAGATGTTCATATACTATCGTATATCTATATGTATTGAATGTCAAGTATAAAATGCGCTTTGGACCTTGTCCCTGATCAATCCAAACAGGCATGACTAGAACAGTATAACTTGTCCTGCCTTCGAGATTAATATAAACGTATCCTAATGTAATCAAACAAACACAGACAAACCTGCTTTTTGGAAAATATAACGTTTTTCAAATATCTTAGACTTTATGAGCAGAACTGGAGAACACAATAAAATCGGCACTGTTATAGAGAGAACTTAGAAACAAAGACGAACACAGACAGGTCCTGCTGGAACATCTTACTTCTTTGACTGTCGGTGACACAGCATTTGGTAGTATTGAAGTTCGGGTGTTTTTCAAAAGAATTTGCTGATGTGGTGTAACTGTTTAAGAAAACCATGCCTCCTGAGTAGGCCAGCTCGTTGCTGGTTAGAATCAAATATTATTACTGAAACAGGTACATCAAATATTTTAGTTCTCTGACTCGGGTTTTTCAGTGCTCAGTGAGGGAAATTGAAATTTCCACATTGCTTACATTTTGATATTTCCAACCAATCAAACAAAAGTAATTAGTTATCGATTGTGCATCAATTTCACATAGCATTGAATTATTATTGTGAACTTGGGTCCCTAATTACTTTTCCATTATCTCATAGGCTTCCCTCACACAAATAGTATGTTTCCTATTGGCTTCCTTCAGAGTATTCTTCATCTATCTTCACAGATGTAGACAATGGATTTCTACCATCTCTCTCCCCGTCTTCTTTCCAGCAGGCCATAGTCCTTCTCCCCCTACTTTCCCCTTTCAAAGGCTCTATATCCATTGAAAACTAGTTTATTCTTCTCTTTTGCATCTCACATAAAAGTACTTCAAAAAACCCATCTACTTAATTATGAATTCATGACCACCATTAAAATCCCCTTCCTCCCAAATTCTTTAAACGATAGCAACAAATTCAATATGTAGAAGGCTAAAGCCATGAAGCTCAAATCAGGCCAAGTTCCAAGCTTTTTCTTTTATAAAACTAAAAATTTGCGAACTTCTCTTTCTATAAACTTATTATCCAGCTGTATTCAGTAAACACCCAATTATCTCCAAACTTCAAGTTTTATGAATTTAATTTTAAGAGGTACAAATAAACATTAGAGTATATTCTAATTTATATTCAATTATACTATGGAACATAGTTATTTCATTAACTACCCATATGCAACAACTAGATACATTTTTGCAACACACTAGGCACTTAGAAAACAAAAGAAAAAAGAAATAGGAATGGTAATACCATCTCTAAGCTGTGCCTGTTGTTCCATGGCTTGGATGCGGAATTTCAGCTCACTGTTCAGGCTTGAAATCTCAACAAAATTTTTCTGTACAAAAACGAAAATCCAGTTAACCGACTGAAGTTCATAAAAGAAGTATTGAAGGTACACCACAATATTTTCTACAGGCACCTGCAGGATGGTAACTTGTGTGGATAAGGTAGTTGTTTCTGTCTGTAGCTTTTGAACCTTGTGTTCCAATTCTGAGATGTAACGTGTTTTACGCTCCTTGGATCGAGCAGCAGACAGACGATTAGCCAGTATCCTGAGGAAAGAAACTATCAGGTATAATTGTATACGTCGCGTCCTCCTTATATATTTTAACAATTTTTAATGGATAACTCAAGTTTATGCTTCATAATTGGATACAAATATAAAGTAAAATACATTCGCATCTATTTCCATACCTTTTAGCACGCTTGGGATCTAAAACTGCAATCTCAGCAAGTCTTTCATCTGCCATAATCTTCTTCATCTCAGCTTCACTAAATTCAGAATTTCCGAAGTCAAGATTGTGCTTGCTCGAACTTTCATTTCCTGAATTACTTGGTGAAAGCTGACTGGAACGCATCACCAGAGAAGTTGGTAAGTTTGGTGACTCATCGCCATAGTGAAAATTTCCAATAGCACTATCCATGGAAAGACTCCTAAAGTGACGTGCAGCTGGAGCAATATTCGCATCAGCGCTCCTCTTGGTTCCTTCCCTTAAATTTGTTGGTTGGATACTAACAGTACTCCCTTTCATAACACTTTCTGCTTCATTATTGCTGCTCTCACAACCGCTTACCTTATCTCTATCCTCCATGCCAGAACCGTTCAATGTCTCTACATTTTCCAAATTCATGTAGGAAAACAACAACTCATCTGTAACCTCTCCCTTTGGTTTCCTCTCATCAATCTTTCCATTGCTATCCCCAAGACTCACTGCTCTCCCTAAAATCTTCTGACCACTCATAGGCATCAACTGAGGTGAAGACTGAATCATAGCCGAGAATCCCAATGGAACATCACTATTAGATCGACGATGCCCCTTCCGAGGAGGAAGACCATCCCTCGTAAACGAAGACACAACTCCTACACCTTGAGAATTCATATCTACTTCCTCCATGGATATATCCTTCAAGCTAGAATGACCGGACACCATCCCCGGCTCACTAGGAGGAAAAGGACTCAATGGGGGCAAACAACTATTCGAGAAAATACTCGATTGAGATAAAGACCTCACATGAGATACAGCTCCAACACCAAAATTCTGACTACTCATACGTGGCTTAGGATTAGACTGAGCCATCAAAAATCAACAAACAAACCCGCAAAAGATTCAATTTTTCCGACACCCCAATTGCTATTTCTTCGTAATAATCAAAGAACTTCAGCAATTCTCATCAAATTAATCAAAATTTCAGCTCCCACCAAAACCCTAGATAGAAAAACTCCTTAAACCCCCCCAAAAAAAAAAACTGATTCAACCCAATCCAATTCAAGCAAACACAAAACCCCAAACAAAAGATGAACGAAAAACAAGATTGAGAAAAACAGAGCAAGGAAGAAAAGGGAGTACCTGAAAGTTTAGAGTCAATATTTAAAGGAGCTACAGTTGAATGTGATGAGAGACAAACGTGCAAACATTGATGAAAGTGAAGTTGTGGGGGGTGGGGTTATAGACTTATAGGGGAAAAAAATTGGATTTTGGAGAGAAGGTGAATTTCCCGCTGAAAATGGCGGTGATTACGGTTGAATTTGTAAGAGAAAATGAAAATAACTTGTACTGATTATGGAAGAGAAGAGTAGAGGAGAAGTGAAAGGGACAAAAACTTTGTCTTTGCACAACAAACAACATCTATATTTTACTGTGTAATTTTATAAATGCGATCTCCAAAACATGCAATATTTATGAATCTTATTTTTAGGTAAATAAATTGTTGAGATGGTTCAAAATAAGTAATTTTTCAAAGTTCGGTAGGATTAGTAAATTTTTTTCTATATTTATCTTTTATAATGATATTTTTAATTACTTTATATAATATTTAGAAGAATGGTTAAAAAGGTAATTATTATTTAATTTGTGTCTTTAAATATCTTTTAAAAGATAGTCATCTCTCATTTCGATTGGAGAAAATAATATTGATTTTATTTGTTTTAAAAAGAATGACATATATTAATTTGACATGAAATTTAAGAAGATAAATATTCATATTTATGTCGCTAGTTTAGATTTTCATGACTCGTTTAGGAATAACCAATTCATGGGGCGGTTGGAAGTCTCATGGGGGATTGTAATGAATTCGGATATTTGGAGTTAGGAAAGGTGTAGCGGGAGCACATATTGTGTTTTCTGGCACCTATCTGGCATTGGACAGATTGAGATCTAGAAACTTTTAGTGATGAACGTACAAGAAAAACCTCTTTAAATTTGCCAAAAATATTTGAAATTCATTTATTTCTCTCGGGGGTGGTTCGCTTTGGTTTTGGTGAGATATTAAGTAAGCTTACCATTGTACGTTTATTTAGTTTCTCTTAAAAATCAAATTTTCAATAGATGAAAATAAAATTTATTTTGATTAATTAATTTGACCAATAGACATGAATTATTTACTTAGTTTTTTATGTTGATCAAATATATATTTTCAAGTCTAATAATTCCAAGAGTAAAATAGGAAAGATAGTATATTTTATACATTGATTTTGTAAAATATCAAATATTAAGACGACATATAAATGAGAACGGAAGAAATACTCTTTTGTGGATCTTAATTAAATTTGATCCTTTTTTTTTAAATCGAAAGAGTAAACAACAATAATAATAAAATAATATAAATAAAAAATGATACACAAAAATATATATAAAATAATAATGAAGACAAAATAATATAATAATCCATACTTAAAAAATAAATAAAAATTTATGAGAATAAATGTAATGATAATTAAAAAGGACAAAAACTTTGTATTTTACATAAATAAAATAAAAAATGACGGGCCGTTTATTATCTAAGTGCAACAATGCTACGCTCTACGACAAAAACAGGATTTTCTCCGATGTTTACTTAAGATTTGACATTTTTTTATTTGTTTTCAGATTTTGGTCCACTAATATCAATTCGTGTCAGGTAAAATTTGTTAAAGTAATAAAGTTTCCAATAAAATATTTTTAATTATGTTTATTTAAAATCGGTTGTATGTATCTTGATTAATTTATCGAATAATTTAGGAAGTTGATGCTTAGACAAAAAGGAAAAGAATCACATAGTAATTTTTTTTTATTCTATGTTAGTAGTTGAATGTGAAGTCTCATTATTTTCTATCTGCTTTATTAATCTCTAGATTATCAAATTTGAGATCTCATGACTCTCAATTAATTTACTGATTACTGGGCATGATTCTCATATACAAATGACTTTTTTTCCGTAGTTCAAGCCATGACTTGTTAAATTTAGATTTGTGATATGTATGTGACGTCCATGACGGAAGACGAATAAAAAAAAATACTAAAACTTTTAAATTAGCTATTTTTTGATATAAATGAATCATGCACCAAAATATTAAAATAAAGTAAATCTTTTTATTAATAAAATATAGCATAAACTTAAATTATATACAAACTTATTTAGCTCAATCATAATGTATTCTGATAAATAAATATATAAAATAACGAATAATACGTAATATGAAATTAGATATCGATAGAACTTGTGAAAAGTGTTTTCCAATAAATAAATAAAAAGCTTTAATTTTGATGGCTCATTTAATTGGCAATTAATAGTTTTACTCCACTCAAATGGACAATGGTGTATGAAATTATGCATTTAATAGCCGGCCCCCCAAGTCAAAGTTTTACTATGTGGAATCTTTTTTGACTAATTTTGTGGAATTTCACTTTTGCCAACTTGGACAATTGTAAAGTCCATCAATCATTGACATTATCATCATATTTTGTAAGAAAAAAAAAAGTATTTCACGAACTAATAAATTATAATTTAGATATAAAATTTACATTTTTATCGGTTTACGTAAACGAGAAAGTTTAACTGTGTTTTTTTGCATTTCACTCTAAAAGATAAATCCATCTAAACAGACTCTAAATTTGTTTCTTTATTTAACTTCAAACAAGAGAAATTGAGGTATCAATCAACTGGGGAATTATTGGTAGCTCAGCTAGTTGGCTATCACATCAGTATCCATCGAAGCACACCTGAGCGATGGACGTATACATAAAGATTATATCGATATAAGATATTTCAAAAAGATATTTCCAGATCATGAATTTTAACCATTGATGATCTTGAAACTAATAAAAGAAGCTAATAACTATGAACAGAGCCATCATACTAGATAAACATTCAATACATTTAACATAAACGTTGTTGCAAAGTAATACTGAATACAGGCTTCTTTACAGTTATCTCTCGTTGATCCAACTCCGAATCCAGCTAACATTTTAGAACGATGACAAACTTACATAGGGGGCTATAAAGGAAGTTGATGAACGAAAAACATAATATGTAAACGATGTTGAGGTATACCGTCCTAGATTGAAGACTTTGGAAGCATTACTTGATGGTGATGTAGCGATTCGTCCCATGCTTTGCCCAGTTGTTCTTAAGATCAACTGGATTTGATAGATCATGGCCTTCAGCTGCCAGACGACTAAGCAGCTTGGTGAATGCACTTCCACTCATTTTTCTACCACCAATTCGAGCATGTCGTTTGTTGGGAACAGCTGGTAGAGGATACATCGACAAATTGGTCGTGCAACATGAAGATTGCCAACCTCCATTTCCCCATTTGTAGCAAGGTCTTAAGACTCCGGTGCAGGAACAGACTGGGACTGGCATGGTTGTTTCATCAAAGGCAACTTGGTTGAGCCCGAGGTCCTGATCCTTCCAGTCGGGTTTTGCCACAGATAACTGTCTGTTAAGGTCATCGCTTGCCCCGACCATCTCTTGTGCACCCTTCCACTCTGGAGACTTGCCATATGTTGTGTGGTTAAGATCTTCAGTTTCCCTTTTTACTTTCTTTGATGCTTTTGGAGTCTTCTTGGAACCTGTCGCTGCCTTTGGCTCCTTAGCTCTTTTGTTTCGACGGGGCTTTGCTGGCTCCGGAGCTGGTTGGGGAACTGGTATGGCTTCAACCATGTGCATTTCTCTGGGGTTATATGTTGGTTCTCCCATATGTGGCTGGTGATGTACATGTTGCTGAGGATGGTGCATATGTTTCACTCCACGGACAATCTGACCACCAGTCATAGCGGTTTCACGAAACTGAAGTGTAGCAAAGGCACTATCCCGCTCCATGATGGCACTATTTCGTTCTGCTATTGCTGAGTCCCGCTGCAGGATAGCCATGTCACGCTCTGCCAAGGCAGCCTTTTTTTCAGAAAGGGCCAGATTCCTCTCTTGTATGGCAGCATCTCTTTCTGCCATGATGGCCATTATCTGCTTCATTGATGGTTGATGCTGCATCAACCACTGAAGCATGGAAAATTTAGCATTTCGAAACGAAGAATAGACATATATATATGTGTGAAAATCCCCGAAAGTTTCAGTAAAACAGTATCATTTTGAATCCATAACTAACATAAAGGTTGAAACCATCAAGTTTAAATTGAGGATCCACCTCCGGTTACGACACATGGGAATCATACTTCAGATCCAAATTAAGAAACTAAACTTAAGCAATCAACCTCAACTCCTGCTACATACCTGACCCTGAGGCGGTTTATGCCTTCCATTATCGCGATTCCCACTGTCATCCATACGATATATGCAGGTAGTTATTGTCAAAATAAGCGTCAGCCTTCAATCCAACTAAACCGACATATACTCATCAAGGAAAAACCAACACCTGTAACCAAAAGTTAGATAATCAAATAGGTCACAGCTTCTTCATGGAAGGATAGTGTCCCTGAATACCCAACACAGAAATTAAAGTGCAGAAAGTAAATGACACAACTATCTTTAAGGGATCTTCACACAAATAGCCGGGCAGATTTACAGTTTACTTTATCTAGCCGATATACATTGATTATTCATACACATATTATACATGAATTATATTGTACACTATATTATACATCTGCGGCAAATTTTTAGTTTAGTTAGTTGGGTCAATGGCTATTTACTTATTCTTATATTTTACAGTAGTTGTGTCCTGGTGTTTTACCTACATCTAGTTTTCCTTGGGTTACAAGGGTTCCATTAGATCTTTCAGATTCAAGTTGATTACAACCACGACGGTTTCTTGCGCTCACCACAATGTTTACAACTTAGGTTTTTTCTCGCTAACCAACAATGATGATCAACATAACCTCTCAATTTCTCCTTTTATCTCTATCTTATCTAAGAAAGCCTGGTCCACAAAGCATCTCGCATTCATGTACAGTCCAGAGAAGGACTGCACCACAAGGGGTGTGATTGTAGACAGTCTAACCTAATAGAAATATTAGTAGTTGCTTCTACGGCTCGAACACGTGGCCTATAGGTCACACAAAGACAACTACCATTCCTCCCAGGTTCCCTTTTTCTCCATATTATACAACATCATAAACTATACAATCCCACAAGTGGGTTTTGGGGAGGGTAGAGCGTAAATAGGCGTAGCATCTGTAGGTGTTACCCTACCTTTACAGATAGAGAGGTTGTTTTAGATAGAACCTCCGCTCAAGGAAAAGCATATCAAAGCAGACCAAACTCTCTCAAATAATTAAAGAACACATGAGCAGGAAGAATCAAGAGTCAAACCCTTCACCTTTAAATGCTCTTAACAAAAGAAATAAGGGAAATATACGAGTTGCCAAAAAGGGAAAAAATCCAACAATCCATTACATTTTAGGAAGCATGCACTTATATGAGCTTTGAGTAAATAAATGAATCAATATGACAAACTTACCGACTACCAACAGTTCAGGTCTGCATTCTCTTAGTCAAGGCTGAATCATAAAGAACCTGAAAGACAAGCACTCATCATTAGCTCCATCGACCCTAAAGAAACATAAGGAAGCAGAAATGAGAAAAGAACACAAGATTTGTAATGCTTTGGTCATGGTAGAAACATATGTTGTTCCATTGGACACCGGACATTAGAATAATCCCGAACTTCATATGAAAAAAAAACCATCCCAAAAGAGGAAAATAAAAGCACATATTAGTTATGAATTATGGAAAGCTTAGGCAATTACAGGAGAAGATTTCAACAGATTGGCAAGACATAATACGTGTAAAGTTAAATTCATAGGAGTTGCTGAAAGGTAGAACAAATATGAATAAGCTAATCCCGGATGAGAGTACGTGTCCAGCAGTGAGTCCGCGGATTTTACAAATTCCATAGAGATCTTTGGAAGATTTTGGCTCATTAAACCAGCATGATTAACTTGTTCTATAGTGCTAAGAAGATATCACCCAATTATGTACAAGTTCAAAACTATTGTTGGTGCTAAGTTATCTAAGTTGCATGGAAAGAGTATGTATTTAAAGAAAAAGGGAAGAAGCTTAGCTGTTTCATCTAGTCAGTTTCATCAGTAAGACGATAACTGATTTCAAGATAAAATCCAAGCTAAAATACAGATTGAAAAAAAAAGAATTTTTATGCAATATTCACTTCTTAACAACATTGCACCATAACTCATAATCCTTGATTGATTGAGACAAAATGATTCCATAAACACAGCTTAATTCCATATCAGACTATCAAGGGCCAGTACGAAAAAATGGAAGCTCCATGTTGCCAATTTGGTAATGATAATCTTCAAATGGCTAACTCTTAAAGAGTTGAGATAATCTTGCAAAGGCACTTTCTTTAATGAGTGTGGTCTCTTCATGGAAAACATGAATGATCAATTTGGACATATTGCAATTTCTAGAACATGTTCCTCCTGACTGGAACTAAGTAGCAGGTCTATTTACAATAATAAGTATCTTCCTCATACTAAAAACATGCAATAAAATGATCAAAATTAGTATTCATTAGTTATCTTTCATGACTACAGCTTACTTTGGACTTAGCCCACTCAGGAGGGGAGGTTTTTCAACTACTATTACAGCTACTACAACCTTGAGGAATCGAGACTAGTCTAATAAGTCACTAGCCTAGTGCTACTCCTACACAGAAGACTTGCTAGAATAGCTATCACCCTTTCTCTTGACTTTCCTTTGCCAAAAAAACCACGTATGAAGCTCTCGGATTACCTACGAATCGATTATTCTCATCCAACAACAAAATAAACTGCTGTGGTTTCAACTACTAATGGGAATGCCACATCGAGAAATGCTGCTTCAGAATAAACTTGGACAACCCTAAAAGATTTCATTACAAGATGCAATTTAACCTAAAGAGTAACTCATAAACACACACACACCAAAAAAAAAAAAAAAGCCAAAAGGAATAAAAATCAGAGCTTTATGATTATCTGTTAACAACCTACACTCTACTAGCACTTTCATCCAGCTATACAGTGTTCACTGTATCGGCTCAACCACATACACTCTCTGTTGTTAAAAATGGAAAGGTTTTAAGGCTAATGAGAGTTTCATTAAACAATGCCTTGACTTAATCTAAACTAAAGCATAAAAAAAGGAAGTTCTAATAAAAAACAATTCTTTCTACATAGAAAGAACCAATCTTTATAACCAAAAAATAAGCAAATCCAGAAATGGGTACCTTAAAAATGAAATCTTGAAGATCAATCATACAAACAGGAAAATGAACTTCAGCAGCACTTAAACAATCAGCTAAATCAAGATTCTGAGAAACCAATTAACCCCAAAACCAAAACAAGTAAAAAAAAACAATTCATAACCAAAATTCAAGCTCAAACACTCATCAAAGCCTACAAGATTCAGAATTTCATTCAACCACAACTGAATTAGCTATAAACAAACATCAACTTACCAACAAAATACATAAAAAAAAAACATAAAAAAGAAGATACACCCATTAAAGACTACATGTAAAGCTTACATAGCAGAGCTGATACATATCTGAGAAAAAAGAAAAATCAAGAAAGTAAAAGAGGGTCAAAACTCAAAACTCAAAACCCTAACTTGAAAGAGATAAATATCAGTGAAGAAAGAGCAGTAGTTGAAAGAAAGAGCAACATTGACATCACCCATCAACTCATTTTTCCTTTTTTTTTTTTTTTTTGGTATTTTTCATTAATTTTATCTTTTACCTGTCAACACCCATACCAGCATCTTTTTGTTTTCTTCCTCTCTCTTTCTTGAGTTTCTTTATTACCCTTTGGAAAAAATATTACACTACTCAAATCCACTTTGATATATCTATAGTGTTTTCTGAAAAATTGACTGCAAAGCCATGACTGTAAGTGGAAGCTTATACAGAAATTTTTGTACTAATAAGGCAAAAAGACTACCTTTTTATGTGTCTGCTTGCTACTGGTTGGAATACTTCTTTTTTTTTCTTTGCTAAAATTAGAATTTTTCTTCACTAATATCACCTGAATATGACATAACAGCTCACTTTCTTCTGTATATATAAGAAGAAAAGTGAATTAATTTTTTAAAAGGAAAAAATGAAATAGTAGTCAAAGAGAAGTGGGAAAAGGGATTAAGGTGATTAAATTCTAATGGACTAAACTTTGAAATTTTTAATTTTTGTGAAAGTTTTGGTTGATCAGTGAGCGGTGTAATAAAAAGAAAATGACAAAAATGAGGGACGGTTAACAGGAAAAGGCATTAAAAGCCCGTTTGATTGACTTACGAAATAGAAACTCAAACTGAAATAACTTTTAAATCAAAAAATATAATGTAGTGGAATATTTACTATTAATTCCCGACTTTTTTTAAGTCATCTTTGAGTTATTTTAAGTCATTTTATACCTTGTCAAACACTTAGTAACTTATTTAAAGTTATTTTTTATATTTTGTCAAACACTTTTAGAAATAAAAAACTGACTTAAAAGTAGGTTTGATCGACTTTTAAACCAATCCAAACAGACTCTAAGGTAATTGAATTTGTGGATATTCATATGATCATTTAATTGTGAAAGTTTAATTGACCTGTGAGCTGTGTAATAAAATAGGAAATGACAAAAAATGGGGGATGATCAATGGGAAAAAGGATTAAGGTAATTTAATTCATAGATATTCATATAATCAATCAACTAAACTTTGAAATCTTTATTTTTGTGAAAGTTTAATTGACCTGTGAGCAGTGTAATGAAACTATGAAAGTGACAATGACAAAAATGGGAGATGGTTAATAGAAAATAAGTTAAGGTAATTAAATTCGTGAATATTCATCTGGTCAATCAACTAAATTTTGAAATTTTTAATTTTTATGAAAATTTAATTAACCTGTGAGCAGTGTTATAAAAGAGAAAATAACAAAACGGTCCTGTACAAAAGACTAGGTTTTAATTTTTTCGTTAAATATATACTCTTGAATAGTTAAATTCTTTTAAATTTATTCAAAATGAACTCCTTTTGGTCTGTTAAATGAGAATTTAATAAATTTTGACTATTAGATTTATTAGTAAATTGTGAAAAGAAAAAGGAATTAACATGTCAAATTTTACAGTTTTTACTATACTTGAACTTTGATGTTCTATTTTTCGAAATTTAACGAAACTTCTCTTATTTTCAACTTAAATCTTTTTGCTTTATAGATTCCATACAATCTAGTAATAGCCCTAGTGAATAAAAATATTCGTTTAACTTAGTTTCAGCTCAAATATATATCTTTTAATTTTAAGTGTGAGCAAGTACTACACATCTAACTTAGTGCGGAATTGAACAAGTACACAATATACTGCATGATAATTCACGTAAAATACACTCAAACTGATTTATGTTATGTCATATAGAATGAACGTGTACTTGTTCAACGTTACATAAAGTTAAGTATCTATTTACACACCCAAAATTAGAAGGCACAAAACAAAAGAACACCGTACGGACCAAAATTGAGCAAGAGTATATTTAAAGAACCAATTTTAAACCAGTCCTAAAAAGAAATTAGGACTAAGAATAACATATTCAACGTAATTTCACTAGTGACAGCACGACCACGCAGAGTCGTACCTCATGGAGAGAGTCCCAATATTGCAATATTACAAGAGCAACAATTATATCAACATAGCCACAATAATGCAAAATGAACTGATTTTGAGACATGAATTTAACAGTAGTTCATGTTAAGGCCATTAAAATCTACATCTCATATTTGGCTCACACCTTCGCTAAATCTAACTTGTATGAGTTTTCTTCTCTATGCTTGACTTGCTCAAAACGATAACTCCAAGCACGATAAGGGAGGCGCCTGCAAACCACTGCAAAAGCAATACCAGTTAATAGATCAATGGCATAATTTTCATCGTATAGGACAGGTTGATCTATCGTAAACACTAACGGGGATCAGGGACGTATCTACGTTTTAGTTGATGTAAAAGCATAGATGCTTGAACATTGTTTATTATCATGTAGGGAAACCAATAGCCATATCAACCATATATGAACATATTTCTGGTTTAATTAGAACTTCTACAAGTTCTCTAACATTCATTTTGAGAAACTCTACTGGTACTTATTATTAAAAATTAAAAATATGCAGGAACACGTTCTAGAAAAACAAATGATATTGACAAAATAGTTAGAAAACTCGTGTTCATTACTGTATTCCCTTTTAATACCTGCTTTGAAATGTTTTACTTGTAGCCTAGGGTCTATTCAAACAACCTCTCTCCTTTCACAAGTGAGGGGTAAGGTCTGAGTACACACCACCCTCTCTAGACCCCACTTGTGGGAGTATGTATGTTGTTGTTGTTGCGGAAACTGATTAACTTTTAGTGTAAACAGTTGCATATTGTAAAAAAGTTGAAACACATCTACCGTATTGTATGGTCATTACCGCCCCAGTCAAAGGTCCAAGATCCCGACCCCTTTTATCATATTTTTGATGTACAACTCTTAAGATAGCTGAATGGGGGGATAGCCTAGTGTCATGTTCCTCCGAAGAGAAGAAACCTCTCTTTCGAGTGCCTATAAACCATGGAATATTACCTTTTATGTAGAGAAGAGCATTAATTTCAATCGGCCTATTGATTTTATCAGTTGATGAAATATAGCAATAGTAATATGTTCTAAAAAAATTTGATTCAGCTATGTCTGGGAAAAATCCCAGCTATGACGATAGGTGCCAAGATGTAACAGCGCAACAACACCACGATTTCCATAAAATAGTAAGAGAGGACTGAACAAAAAGCGGGATCGGAGGATCATACTATAGTTCATAAACAGAGTAGCACAAATTTCACAAATTACCTGGATTGGTAGTGGCTCCCGAAAAAGCAAAAATCCAGCCAATCCAGATGATAAAAAGTTGGTTGCAAAGTTAGTCACAGTAGCTTGTAGAGATGATAGAGCTTTAAGGCTATTGACATAGCATCCCCACATTGTGACATTGAATAATATGACACAACCATATTTGATGAGCTGTGAATTTGAAAAGGATCACATTAGAGTGAAGCAGAAACAACAAATAAGTGCTAATGACATGATTGAGCAAATTTACATAGACAATAGACATTATACAATTCAATGTGGCAAAGATTTATGCCGAAAATTTACCGCGAAAACAATCTAGGATCTTTATTGACAGGGAACTGAAGCTACAGAAGTAGAATACTTGGAATCAATTCAAAATATGACGTGATCAATGCAGGGACATGACTCCAGTAGAAGCATCAATCTAGTTTGCAGTTGACACGTAAACAGATAATATAGTCCCACTCTTCCATTTCAATAACCTCCCTCACTCCTCCCTCAACTAAGAATGTAAAATATTGAAAAAGATAAGGCATCCCACTGATGACTGATAATCCTTCAAATGCTCAGCTCAATGCAAATACTACTAATTTTTCAAGATCTATGTGTCGAAAACTCATATGTCCAGCTATCTATATTGATTATTGTGGAACATGAGAAATGTTGCAGAAATCAAACATAGACTTCTGAATGCATAAATCATATTGCATTCACGCAGGGTCCAAGAAGGGCCACACCCCGAGAGTGTAATGTGGATAGCTTACCTGACGCAAACATCAGTGATCACTGATCATGACAACATTTTGATCCAAAACAAGAGACGGACAAAAGTAGCACTTTAGATAGCAAAGGTTGATTAATCATGTCCAGACCAAATAATATTTCACAAAAATAATCCATCTTTTCCAGTCTATTCGACTATTCAAGCGCGGAGCTAGTAAGGGCCCAAATTCCCTTCATTGAAAATTACACTGTTTATATACGGTAAGAACTATTTTTAAATGACAATCTTGGCTCCGCTCAATTCATCCCATTTCAAACTCAATAAAGGCATTTCTTCATCTTACAAATGGACCCAATTCAGAATTTCAGATCCTACATCTACAACATACAGCTCAATCTCAAACCCACCAAGGTCAGATATAAAGGTCTGACTACGGATTCACGTGAACTCACTAGCTTTTTTTTTCACACTACTGACATTTGACAATAAACCTAGTTCTTACTGTAATGTTAAATTGAGCTCGTTACACGAACCCATAAACTTCAAATCCCAGATCCACCCATTAAAGCCACATGAATTGTCTACGTCAATTTGGCTCTATTTACACCAATTCATTCCAACACTCACAGCTAATCATCACAATAAGGAGGAAAAAGGATAAAGAAGGAACAATCAATGAAAGTATTTGACCTGGGAGGTGAAGAATTTGGCAGAGATGGCTGCAAGAGCTGCGTTGAGTCCAGCGGCAATTGCCCACACATACCCCTCCATTGATGAATTGAAATGTAGATCTCACTATAATTCTTGTCAAATCATCAGATAGTTCAAAATTATTTCTCAATTTTTAAGGAAGAAGAATAGTAATTATGCAGAAATCAGAATTTGGGAAATTATTTATGCAATCAAAAAATAAATAAATACTATCCATCTATTGATTTGTCATGCATATTTTCTTTTTAAATATTTTTATTCTACATTATATTTTGTAAAACATAAATCATATTTCGGATACATTTGTATAACTGAACTATTATTATATAAATTTGAAATAATAAATTTAAATAAACACAAACATCTAACCTTTGAGTAATTATACAAAAGTTATACAAATTACAAATTATACAAACTCAAAACTCCAGCCCACGTAATTATCACCGAATATTGTTTGAAAGTGATAATTAACTAAAATTATAGCTATGGTGACTAATTAACTCGTATATGTTTGTTTAGCCATGTAATTTTTTCCCGAATGTTTCTCATAGTGCTCAAGATATTATGTTAAGGTTATATTTCTTTGTACGTCGAAGATTATAATTGAACCAAAGGTCTTTCGAAAATAATTTCTCTATCTCCACGAAATGATATGGGCTGATGTACACAAAATTGATTATTGGGTCCATTAAGACAGACCTTTTCAAATCCGGCCCAATTAAAATCGGATCCCTAATATATACAAATCCCTTATTTCTCTTTCTTAATACCTCAGCTTTTATTCACTTTCAAATTTCAAATTCTCTCTGCAACTTTCTCAGGTAATGATTCTCTTCTCCGGCGATCTTCGTTCCTTTTTCTGGTTATTGATTCCGGTGACGACGTATTTTCCATATTTGTAGAGTGATTTTTCATATATATTCCATTTGCTTAGTCGTTTTTTTTTTACAGATTGTGAAGAAATGGCTCGTACTAAGCAGACAGCTCGAAAATCAACCGGTGGAAAGGCTCCAAGGAAGCAACTTGCTACAAAGGTTGGTACTTTTTTGCTTTCATAGCGAAGTTATTCTATTTTTTTCTGTAATTTATGATTGGGTTTTTTAATATTTCCTTTTATAAGGTTGTGATGTATCTTACTGTCTCGTGTTTGATCCGGTATGAAGTAGCCTTTGTTAATACTCTGTTTGGATGGTTGTTACATATTGTTTCATAATGTATCGTATTATGTTGTATTCCGTACTGTATTGTTGTGATGAATGCAATGTGGGTAAGGTAAAGGATAAAATGAAATCATTTGATAATAAGTACTGATGAAATGAGAAACATAAATAAGATAGCAACGCGATCACACCAAATCGGTTGTTACACAAAATGACACTTTTCATTGTTATGTCACAATGGATTTAATGATACCTAAAAATAAAATTTAGGTAACAATTAAAACAACATTGTATTTAGACTTATAACACAATATAGTACATTAGTAAAAGAAAATCCAAACAAATTGTTAGATAGTGCTATACTCTTTCGAGCCCCCATGGAAACCGGGTAGAAACCAAATATTGATATTTTAAACTCTTTATCTAACTAATTTAGATTTATGTGGGTATGTATTAGATTTTGCAAATTTAGGAGGAATTTTTTGTTGTGGTTATGCTGATTAGGGTTCTTTTTTCTACTTTGGTAGGCTGCAAGGAAGTCAGCCCCTACCACAGGAGGAGTGAAGAAGCCTCATCGTTACCGACCTGGAACTGTTGCTCTCCGGTACTTTTTCAATCTCTCTTGTTTTGACATTGTTCTTTAACAATCATGTTTTTTCTTAATCTGATTCAGTGAGTAAATTACTATGTATGTTTAATTGTTTATAGTGAAATCCGAAAATATCAGAAGAGCACTGAGCTTCTCATCCGGAAGTTACCATTCCAAAGGCTTGTCCGTGAAATTGCTCAGGATTTTAAGGTAATATAAAACTTTGTGTTCCTTAGAATATCAGTCAGTTTCTCCCTCAACACCAACTTGTATGACACTGTCTATTTTGGGATGTTTCTAAATATTTTGGCATCATTTTTTACTCATAAATTGCTCAGGACTTTGTGGTAAATGTTGAACCTGTGATGATTAGAGTATCATTTCGTTACTTCCTCCACCCTGATTTATATGTCATTGTTTCTATTTGGGATGTTTCGAACTGTCTGACACTAATCTACTCATTAAAAAATCGTTGGAAACCATTAGTTGTCTATACAACTTTCAAGTATATAAATTCGCTGGAGTATTCACATTTTTTAACTTTTATATGATGTCAACTCTCTTTCCACCCTGCTTTCTTCTTCTATTTTGTTATAGATTAATCGGTGCCGACTGAAACACCCTCTTAGAAGATGAAACGAAGGATGTATCTTTTTGTGTGCTTGAAAAAATAGTTGGTTTGGATGATAGTAACACTTCCTTTGATCTTTGTTTATAAAACAGACAGATCTGAGGTTTCAAAGTCATGCTGTGCTTGCACTCCAAGAAGCTGCTGAAGCGTATTTAGTCGGTCTCTTTGAGGACACCAACTTGTGTGCCATTCATGCTAAGAGAGTCACCATAATGCCCAAGGATATACAACTTGCAAGACGGATTCGTGGAGAACGAGCTTAAGCTGTTCACAATGCTGATTAATGATCAATCTCTTTTTGGTTATTCGTGTATGTTTTTAGCCTTTACGTACCGAACTAGTATCTTTTGTTTGTGCCTGGATTTGGATGCATATCTCAAGGACCTTGTTGTGTTACGTAAATGCTAGCACAGGGACACAATACATTGATTAATATGAACAGCTGATTCTGATTATGTTGTTTGTATGGTTCTTTTGATATAATCCATTGTGCTGATATGGTGGTTTCATTGAGTTGTGATATGTGACGCTAATAATACGTGGAGTAACTCTCGATATATAACAACTAAACCTAGATATTTAACACAACCTAAAAAGCAGTAGATCATATCAGTTTTTTCTCGTTTGAACCTAGCCCTTCACTTGACTCGCACTTCGAACAAGTAAAATATTGAATGATCTGTTTTTCTCCACAAAATACAAATTTTCAACATTTGCAAACTCCTTTTTTTCCAAGTGAAGTTCATGTTAACTACAATTTTAACTTTAACTTCAAACAGTAATTTTTCGATATCAAGTCAAAATATTCAAACATAAATGAATACATAAATAAACAGGACCAACAACGTTGAGTTATAGAATGCAAATTTTGCTTAATGTAATGCAATTAAGTGACACGTTGGAAAATGACATAAGATTAAAAATAAATCTTTTTTGAATCATTCTTTGTTCAAATATTTATTATTATGACGCAACACGCATGAAGGCATTGCTTAATTGTTCAATGGAATGTTCAGTTTGAGTTTACTAATTTATTTTCGATAGAATTATTGACGTACATTTCATCAAAAGTATATAATAATTGATCTTATAAATGACATATGTCACCCTCTTTAGAATCCATAATATGATCTAATCAAGGTCAAATTTGATTTAGGTAAATGCAAAGAATTAGTCAATAGAAAAAAAAAAAAATGTTTTACGTGCATCCATCAATGGAGAGCACCACTTTTCTTTTAAATTATGACATGATGCCATCATATAGATTGTGACAAAACATAATATAATCCTTATTAATTAATTAAGTTAATAGGTAATATAAATTAATGAGGGGATCAACACAAGCCTTTCGTTATTATTGCAATATTTATTCCAATAGTCAATACAAAAGAATTGAATTTATTATCATGCTTACAACAACGTAACATTCCAAAAAAAGAATTGTAGCCATCACACCTAATAATAATATTTCTTTTTATCATTTTACTAATTAAGCTCCTGCTATTTGCGGAATCAAGAAAAGACTCGAACCAATAAAAAATATTTCGACAACTCGAATCGTGACTGATCAAACCTTGTTACTAAATCCTGATCCAAATTCCTTCACTTGGTATATCTTGATGAACCAAAAATAACATATAGTAACCAGGTGGTGCTAATTTACTTGAATTTGGAAAAATCGAATTAATTTTATAAGTCGATGTTCCAACTTGTGTTATGTTTCCACTCGAAAGCACAAGTATTCTTTGATTCATAGTAAATGAATGTGTATTAAATCCTGGTGCAACCATTGTCACCTTGACCAAATTCCTATTTATCGGGCCAGGTACGATAAATCGAATATTGACTTGTCCACTGTACTTGACTTTACGTCTCGAAGCGGGTGAAACGATCTGTGGACGCAAATTTACAGAGTCTGAATCCAAATACGATGGTGAAAATGCCTCTAAACTTAACTCTGTTGGGTAAAGAACTCCTGTGAAGTTGTAAAGCCCATGTGGATTACTACCACCAACTAAAACTCTACCATCTCGAAGTAAAACTGTTGTTGAATGGTACATTCTTGGTATAGTACTCGGATTTTGTACCTCGAATCTTGAATTGACTGGATTATCAGGACGATAAATTACCGGACTCAAAACGGGGCTCCTGCCAAGTTCCCATCCAGCCGTACCCCCCGCCGCTCCGTTAATGATCAAGACATTTCCATTAGGTAAAATTACCATATCACTCATTATTCGAGCTAGTGGCATTGTCTCCATGATCCATTGTGGATTCGGGTCGGTAATTATAATCCGTCCGCAAGTATTTAACGCACCCAAAAAATTACCTCTTTGTGCCCTAAGGAATGAACCATTTTTTGTTCCACCACATACCAAAACCTCAGCTTGAATTATTTGTGCCTCCAATTTCTTTAAAGGAAGAAGAACCGCAGAACCTGTACTTGGATAATTTCTCGGGTCACCACCTGGTATTTGTGGATATGTTTTTACTATCGTATCCCTCGTGTAATCAAATAATATAGCTCGATTATTCGCGAAAATAAATAAATTTCCATCGACATTAAGAAAAACAAAAGGGTAAAGATTGTTTTCCTCTCTAGGATCATTAGTTTGTTGAAGAAATGTAAGATTGAATATATTATTTGTTGATAGAGTCTTAGGATAAAACTCATAGTTAAAAGCTTCACGACCTCCTATTATAATTTGTCTGCCATCTGGCAACACATGATTGGTCGCGTACCATCGACTTTGTATCAAAGCATTTTCGATTTCTTTCCAATCACACGTACTTTTATTTCCATTACATGGTTTCAAAACTCTTGCAACATTTTCACCGTCGTTGAATCCACCGGTCTGAACCAAAGTACCGTCCGAGGTGGCTGAGCCGGAGGAGCACCACACGTCGGTCTGGACCATGAGGGGACGTATCGAGTTGGTGGACACGTCGTACTCAACAGAGTGAGCAGTGCAATCAATTTTCAACGTGAGGTCATTAGTATTGTTACGACATTTGCCGTTAGGTAAGGAGATGTTGGATGCGCCAAAATCAGTACGATCGTACATGATGACTCTATCGTTGTTGAGGAGTTGCATGTGCATGGAGGAAATGCCGATGTTAGACATGAGTAGGTCCCACCTGCCACCGGCGGCGGCGTAAGCCGAGTTCCGGTGACGTGGCAGTAGCAGAAGTAGCTGACCAATTAGAATCAAGAAAGGAAAAACTTTTATTCTAGTAGTCATTGGCTCTATGTAAGATATAAATTTAGGTGTATATGTCCTTTATATACTATCAATAGTTTGACAAAATGCAATAATTAAATATAGTATTATTGTGTGTTAGCTAGGGAGAGAGAATATTAATTAGTTAGAGATATTGTAATATTTGTAATAATATATTTTGTGTGAAACAAATCTTTGGTATCAAGTAATGTTGAGCACGCATTGTCCTTACATTAATCTTATTGGACAGGTGGCATTTGTGTTGACAAGTGAAAGGGAGTTAAAAATAATAATTTTACGGGGAAATTATATCGTGTAAATAAGCTTATTAAAACTTAGTTAGAATTGAATGGATTGAACTTTGACCTGTTGTTTAACTCTTAGGTCGATCAACTTGTGAGTTAATCAGCAACCTAATTTGTTAACTCAATTCATTTTAACCTGCTCAAATTCAATTCAACCTTCATGCAACGACCCTTTTTAGATATTACATGTTTTCCGATTTAGTTATAACTAACTTGTTGTCAATTAGCGGGATGAGTTAGCCAGCCCAGCCCAATTCTAGCGATGAAATTCAATAGCCCAGTCCATTCCTTAGGTGTGCAAAATATTGGCCCAATCCAAACTTATCAATAAGCCAGTCCATTCCTTAACTTCTGGATGCATGTCTCGATCATAGGTGTTAATTTTCGGAAAAATAACTGAATACACAACTTATTTTACAATATTTCCTAAAAAAAAAATCCCGATTAAATTTTTTACAAAAACCCATACTTTCTCCTATTCTCGCATATATTACTTTATGCGATGTATCGATCAGATACATCACTTTACGCGATGTATGAGACGTTGAGTGATAATATCCAAAATATAAACTCGATTACTCAGAATGTTGAGGAATGTATACGAAATCGAAACGTGATGTATCAGACATTTTGGGATGTATCCGCATTCCACAAAAATGTAAGGGATTTTTGTAAATTGAAAAACAATGGGAATTAATAAGATGAAGTTAGTTCTTAATAGTATGAGATTTGTATAAGATTTTCTTATTTCAGCAGGATAATTCAATTAATTAGCATGCAAGAAAATAGTTTTCCTTCTGTTTTAATTTGTTAATCATGTTTTGACTAGCACAAAGTTTAAAAATGTAAAAAGAATCATACGATCTTAAAGTAAAGATGGGTAAATTTACTAAATAATACTTCAATTTTGCGATTTTAAATTTGTCATGTGAAAAATTAAAATTAAGATATATATATATATATATATATATATATATATATATATATATATATATATATATATATATATATATATATATTTCAAATGCCCCTTAATAGGGTTATTTTTAAGAGAATAATAGTTGCTAGAGAAGACGTTAATAGGATTATTATAAATATTCAATTGTTTAAGATCTCTTTTAATTTACTCATAATTGTATCTTGTGATTATTAATCATTAGATTTAGGGTGTGTTTGGTATGGAGAAAAATGTTTTTCATGAAAAATGTTTTCCTAGAAAATGTTTTCTTGGAAAACAAGTAGATTTTGGACTTATTTTCACATGTTTGATTGGTGAGTAGAAAATATTTTTCGGAAATGATTTTTAGTATTTGATTTATGAATGAAAAATGTTTTTGAGAGACATCTTTTATTTTTACTAGAGTAAAAAATAATTTATGAAATTGAAAATATTTTTTAAAATCAAATTATTTTTTTGGGGTGGGGGTGGTGGGGTAGTGGGTGGGGGCGGGGGAGGGGGAGGCGTGAAAAAATAAAAATTTGAAGTTGGTATTTTTAAAAAATAAAATTAATTTTTTGGGGGGTTGGAGGTAGGTGGGGGCTGGCCAGGGGGGGGGGGTTAGGAGTTTAAAAATAAATTTTTAAAGTTGAAAATATTTTTAAAAAGCAAAATTAATTTTTTGGGAGGGGTTGGGGTTGGGGGGCCAGCCGGTGGGGGTTCAGGGATCGGGTGAAAAAATAAAATTTTGAAATTGAAATTATTTTTTAAAAATTGATGTTTTTCTCAAAAAGAAAATGTAATTTGAAATTGTAGGAGAGTTTTGGAAAATATTTTCCTTATTGATGTTGTCTTCATTCTATTCAACATAAAATTACTACCTTTTTAATTAAATATTTTGTTATTGTAATACATTTGAATATCTTCAATATTTATTATAAATTACAAAAATAGTTGGTAACTGTCTATCTACAAATTTTCTAAGAATAAGAAAATGATATTTATTTTAACTTTATTATATAAAATTTGTCAAACTTGAAAAAAACAAAACAAGTTTTCATATATACACCATGAGAGAAAACTAAGAAGAAAAAAGACACAAATGTGGTTATTAGACCCTGTCTTGATTGATGAACAACAAATTGTTTGTTGTCTCCTTCAAGAAAGAGTCTTTCAGAAAAGTTTATTTATATTATTGTTGGTGCAACAATTTATATGGATCATTTGTCCAATAATTCAAAGAATTTTTATGTACGGATGAACTTTTCACTTATTTTTCTGCTTGAACTTCTCACTTATTTATGTGTAAATGTTATAGTATTTTGTATTTATCTTAGAATAGTTATCAAAATGAATCATTATCACGTCTACTAAGATAAAAAAAATTGTGTGATATCAAAATAATCTCCAAAAAACTTTATTTAGCGATACAGAGGTCTAAAGTATTTTTTATTTGATTTATAATCACATAGCTTTTTAAAATATATTGTTATAAATTATATTTGATAATCAATTTCTTTCTTTAGTTAATAGTATAGCTAATTCGTGTACTCTTTCAAAAGATATTAATAGGTATATATAAATGGTTGTATGTCAATATAACATCAAACGTGTTAAATCTTAGATAAGTTCTTTTTAATTTTTTGAATTTTTTCTTAATTGAGTAAATTGTTACATAAATTATTAAATTATTCTATATCTAGTAGAAATATTTTTAAATAGAAATAAGATTTCACTAAATTGAGCAAGTTAATTAGAGTATCTATCCTCACTTGTATAGCATCTCGTTTTGATTTAGTTCAAAAATAGATTAAAACCATAATTGTTATGCTTTAGAATATATTTAAAGTTAGGATAATGACTTTTCAAATCTAACCATTTAATGATCTAATTAGTTGAACTTAAAATATCTATAAAGAATTGAAGTAAACCTTGTAATAAAACCAAAGTTCGAAACATGAAGAATTATTTTAAGTTTTATGTATTAATCATATAGGTAATATCCATTAATTGCCTAAAAGATATAGTAAATAGCCAAAATATATTGGTTAGATTACGATTTAGTGAAATTTCTGAATTTGTCATTGATTATATGATTTCATATTTGTAAGAAGTCACAAGAATATGCATTATTAGTTAGGATTTGACTCTTCTCCATTTCCATTCTATCATTTTCTCCAAGTTTTAATTTATACGACACATATGTCATCATCAGAAACCTGTTGAAGAAGAATGAAGTTGATGATTGAAATATGTCCAACGGAACTGACTGACGTGTCTACAATAAGTGTTAATAAAGAAGGAAACTGAAAATTGGAATAGGTCCAACGAAGGTGACAAACGAGTTTACAGCACTGCTGTGGAATTAGAATAAAAAATGTTCCTTTGATATGTTTCGATCGTTAACTTCCTTCTTCTTTAACAAAATCGAACCAAGATTTAAAGCTTATTAACAAAATATTAGTCCATTTGTAAAATAAAAACACAATCCAATTGTCTTGCTAATTAATTGCAACTTCTTCTCCAAAACCAAAAAACAATTACTTCCTTCTCATAACATTATTACTATATTAAAAATTAAAAAAAAAAAAAACAAGTCTTCCCATACACTTTAGTTGGAAGTAAAACAAAATTATGAAAAATAACAATTTTTATATCAAATCAAATGCAATGGTTAATTAACCCTGACCCAAATTGCCTCACTTGGTATGTCCTGATGAACCACAAATAAAAGATAGTAACCCGGTGGTGCTAATTTACCCGAATTTGGAAATACACAACTCACTTCATACACAAATCTTCCCACTTGTCGTACAATTCCTCTTGGAAGTACCAGCATTCTTTGATTCATCGTATTCGAATGTGTATTAAAACCCGGTGCGACTATATTTACTTTGATCAAATCTCGATTTAATAATCCTAAAGTAGTAAATCGAATGTCAACACGTTGTCCATACGTGAATTTAAGATGTGAATCAGGAGAAATGATTTGTGGTCGTAGATTAGCAAATTCTGCAGCCAGATAGGACGGTGAAAATGCCTCTAAGCTTAAATCCGTTGGAAAAACTACTCCGGTGAAATTGTAAAGCTCATTTGGATTGCTACCTCCAACTAGAACCCTACCATCTCGGAGTAGAACTGCTGTTGAGTGGTACATTCTAGGTATGGCGTTCGGGGTTTGTACCTCGAATCTAGAATCAGATGGGTTATCGGGTCGGTAAATCACCGGACTGAAAACCGGGTTCCTTGCAATTTGCCATCCAGCTGTACCCGTCCCGGCTCCATTAACAATCAAAACGTTGCCGTTTGGTAGGATTACCATATCACCCATTGTTCGAGGTAGTGGCATTGTCTCCATGGTCCATTGAGGATTCGGATCGGTAATTGTAATCCGCCCGCAAGTATTTAACGCACCGACATAATCCCCTTTTGTTGCTCTAAGGTATGAGCCTTTTGGTGCTCCACCACACACCAAAACCTCAGCTTGAACCGTTTGTGAACGCAAGTTCTTTAAAGGAAGAAGAATTGCAGAACCAGTACTTGGATAATTTCTTGGGTCACCGCCTGGTATTTGTGGGTATGTTTTCACTATTGTATTTGTTGTGTAATCGAGCAATATAGCTCGATCGTTGGTGAAAATGAATAAATTCCCATCGACATTAAGAAAAACAAATGGGTATAAATTGTTTTCCTCTCTAGGAACATTAGTTTGTTGAAGGAAAGGTAAATTAAATACGTTGCTTGTTGACGCAGTTTTGGGAAAAAACTCGTAGTTAAAAGCATCACGGCCTCCTATTATAATTTGGCTTCCGTCAGGAAGAATATGATTGGTGGAATACCATCGACTTTGAACTAGTCCATTTCCCATTTCTTGCCAATCACAAGTGTTGCATGGGTTAAAAGTTCTCACCATGAGTTTACCATCATTGAATCCACCGGTTTGGACCAACGAACCATCCGAGGTGGCAGAGCCCGAGGAGCACCACACGTTGGTCTGGACCATGAGGGGACGTATTGAATTAGTGGACACGTCATATTCAACAGAGTGGGCAGTGCAATCGATTTTCAAGGCGAGTTCTTTAGGATTGTTACGACATTTGCCATCAGGTAATGAGATGTTGGATGCACCAAAGTCAGTACGATCGTACATGATGACTCTATCGTTGTTGAGGAGTTGCATGTGCATGGCGGAAATGCCAATGTTGGACATAAGTAAATCCCATTTGCCACCTGCAGCATTAGCCAAGTTCAAGTCATGACATGATAGTAATAAAAGCAAATGTAGCTGCCAAAGAACAATGTTGTGAACAAGACTTGTTTTAGTGGCCATTAGATATGTTTTTTTCTTTGAAGAGTATACTATGATGTGTGGTGTTTGTGTTGTTGTGAGAAGAGGCTATGGGTAATGTCCTTTATATACTATTAAATGTGTGTATTATTTATACACATAATTAAGCAATTAATGGTTTGCATTATAAATAATTGCCACAAGTGGTAGTTTGGGGGTGGGGGAGATACAAGTAATTAAGACACTTCTTAATGCAAAATTGACTTTTTGAAGAATATTTAAGATTTCATTAGTCAACACAATATGTTGTAATTGTTCTAAACATCACTAGGAATTAGGAAAGATGAATGCTATGTTCCGTGTGTTTAATTAGGATATATGAGATTTATATGTAATAATATTATCGAGGGAAAAAAGATAAATATACTTTCAAATTATCATAAATAGTAGATAGATATCGTCCATTATACTTTTGAGATATTGGTGCTTCTGTCGTCAACAAAAACTAAAGTATACTTTTGGGACATTGTGCTTCTGTCGTTGACAAAAACTAAAGTATATATGTTCTTCACTTTAATGGAAGACTAAATACACGTGGCGCAATCTTATCTATCGATTTGATATTTTATAAATGTCGGATTGGTTGATAAAATTATGACATGTGTACGTCCGTTAGTATAAAGGTTATATATGCTTTAGTTTTTTTGGACAACAGGTGTACCAATGTCCCAAAAATATGACGAAAAATGTTTGCATAATTCGAGAGTATATTTGTCCTTTTTTCCTACTATCAATCGGTGTGAAGTGTAATATTATATTTTGATTAATTAGATCATTTTTTTTATGATTCATATCTTATTAAACTCTTCGAGACGTGTTTCTGTGTATTATTTGACCGTTTTATTCAAAAAGATATCTAATTTTAAAAAATGCTAATTTTTATTTCTAACGATATACTCCGATTACATTGTGAATTAATCATGCCCATATTTTTGCTCGTTGTTTTAATATCGATTAAGCACTTGTTTAATTTTATTCTTAATATGAATTTGATTCTCATGGAATTATAAATATCATTAAACCGACAAGAAAATATGCTTTTTTGTTGTAAAAAGAAATGCTTCATGTATAGAGAATATTTTCTCCATTATTTTTTTAAAAACTTTGTATTCCCTATAGCTTTTCAATTTATTGCCAAATTCATGCAATTAATTAATTTACCTTTATTTTCGCTAATTTGTTCCCATCTTATGGTACATATATATATATATATTATAGTATTTTCGATCATTAATTCGACAACTAGATTAGGAATAAATTGAGTTAATTAAGGAACCATCTTGGAAGATTAATTAATTAGCCCCCAATCATTATTTAAGGATGGAACAAACATTTCCAATTAATCTTTTGTTTTAAACAATTAAGGTGATAAAATTGTGAATTTGAAGGGAAAAATGCATGGTTTTGGCCTAATTACATGTTTTTTTTTTAATGAATTTTAGATAGAAATTTCAAGAAAAAATGTCATGAATTGTCTCGTTACAAGAACTTTTTTATGAAAATTCGTGTCTTTAGTAATAGATGTTGAAAGTATTTGAACAAGCGTAACTTTAATTTGCGCTTAGATTATCATATTAAATGCACATTCAGTGTATTCTATACTATTATTATACCTTGTATAATAACTTAAAATTTTATTCAAAAATAATAATTCATCCACCATCGACGATCCACACGTTTCTCCAACAATTATATATGCAATTTTTATTTTATTTTTTGGTTTTGCCTTATTAAAGGTTTTCTATTGGAAAGGGAATTTCATGTTTGACTTGTTGACATATTTAATAAAATAAATAATTAAATTAATAGATAAAAAAGATTTGATTTCTTGTCAATATTTATATACATTTTAGGCTAATCGAATTATAAGCTTTAATCATTATAGTATGGTTTCATATATATTGCCAGGACATATACATGCATTATCAGTTAAGTAAGTTATGTACCAAATCACCTGATTAATTAATCAATCGATCCTTACTAATTAATTAATTAAGTGCACAATTATGACTTGAAATGTCATAATAATGAGCTCTTGCATGCATGAACGTTTCGTTTCTTTGTCATTTTTTTTTACAATCCTTTTTATTCTTTTCTTATGTGGAAATTTTGACATGCATGAACAGAGATGGAAAACTTAATAAATTATTTCAGAAATTATAATATTTTAGAGAGAGATAGAGAATTTGGCAAATGTCAATTGTTTTTTTTATAACGAAACTTTCACATATAGCAAATATAAAATTCATATTTGTATGCTATAACAAAGTTTGCATAATTGCGCTCCATAGCAAACTTATATATGTATAATTCACGATACATATATAATTGAAGCGAATTGTATAAAACGAGAAAGAGATAAATTATATACAATTTGAATTTGTATAAAACGAGAAAGAAAGAAATTATATACAATTTGAATTTGTATAAAACGAGAAAGAGAGAAAGGTAAAAAGAGACTTGTACAGGGAATATAAAAAAATCAAATTGAATAAAACGAGAAAGAGAGAAATTATATACAATTTGAATCTGTAAAAAAACGAGAAAGGCAAAAGAGACTTGGGCAGGGAAATATTTGTATTGTATAATTATAAGTGTATAGGACGAAGATATATGTATTTGCATGCGTTTATACAATTTTCTCTCGCTTTATACAATTAGAAACACAATTTATACAATTATATTGTATAAAGCGAGAGAGGCGAGCGACATAAATAAGCGAGCGAGAGAGGGAGAGTGGCGAGCGAGAATACGAGGGAGAGAGGGACTGACAAATAACTTGCTATGGAACACAAATAAATCAAGGATAGCTACTATATTTATTTTATTGTTAAAATGTTCTTAACAATAGATAGTCAAGAAAGTCAAAAGTTGGTTTTAACCAACGTTTAACTTTTAATTTATAAGTCACTTAAAAAAATCAATTCTAACATCTTTTATAGTATGTTTGAATTGACTTTTAACCTATTTTTTCCCTTCATTTTAGTTTAAAATCAAGTGCTTTCAAGCACTTTTTAATTTATCCAAACAATTAAAAAAAAAAAAATGACTATAGAACTTTTAAAATAATTCAATTCAAATATGCTCAAAGCTTATATAATCTTTATTAATTGGAATGTGCACTTTAATCACTTTGGCAAATGTCTATGGTTCTTTTAATTTTATGTCATCAAATCGTACTATAAGATTTAAATCACCATTTGTTATCGGATCCAACTCAGTTTTCTTTTGTTACGATCCCCACGGAATGTGTATTGCCCGCTTTGGGTTAGGCCAACTCAATTTTAATCGACTTTCAAAAATGTGTATAAAGTTGAGATATGCTTAATCAAGCTCGTTATTTTCTTTTCTCATTCTGTTATTAAATTCGTTTAACGTATCATTTCGTTTAATCTTTAAAAGCTTGTCAATCTAAAAATTTGTCAGTCCTACTTGATTCACTCTCATAAAAGTGTGTCACATCTTTTTCTTCTAAACAGATGCTAACTTTAAAAATTTATACCTAATGAAATATAATTATTAGTTAAGCAACAATTAAAACAGAGACTATCTTATTATACTCTCAAAACTTATAAAGATCAAAATCAAAACAGATCTTTGGGTACACTTATATAAGAAAGAAAAATAAAATCCTGAAATAATTAAATTAAAAAAAAATAAAATTTAAAAGATCCTGACCCAAATACCCTCACTTGGTATGTCTTGATGAACCACGAATAAAAGATAGTAACCCGGTGGTGCTAATGAACCCGATTTTGGAAATAAACAATTCATGTGATACGAAGATTTTCCAACTTGTTTTACGACTCCATTTGTAAGTACAAGCATTCTTTGATTCATCGTATTTGAATGTGTGTTAAATCCTGGTGCAACCATCGTCACTTTGATTGAATTTTTGTTTAGTAACCCGGAAATGGAAAATTGAATGTTAACCCGTTGCCCGTATTTGAATTTATGGCGGGAAACAGGGGAAATGATTTGTGGTCGCAAATTAGCAGATTCTGAATCCAGATAGGACGGTGAAAATGCCTCTAAGCTCAACTCTGTTGGGAAAAGAACTCCAGTGAAGTTGTAAAACTCATTTGGGTTGCTACCACCAACAAGAACCCTACCATCACGGAGTAAAACTGCAGTTGAGTGGTACATT
Source organism: Solanum lycopersicoides (assembly GCA_022817965.1). Classification (NCBI taxonomy): domain Eukaryota; kingdom Viridiplantae; phylum Streptophyta; class Magnoliopsida; order Solanales; family Solanaceae; genus Solanum; species Solanum lycopersicoides. Next base: position 93,466,290 of record CM040621.1, on the reverse strand, counting down.
CTAGGTATTGCATTTGGGTTTTGTACCTCGAATCTGGAATCAGGTAGGTTATCTGGTCGATAAATCACTGGACTTAAGACCGGGCCCCTAGCAATTTCCCATCCAGCACTCCCCATCGCGGCTCCATTGACAATCAAGACATTTCCATTTGGTAAAATTACCATATCACCCATTGTTCGAGGTAGTGGCATGGTCTCCATAATCCATTGTGGATTTGGGTCGGTAATTGTAATCCGCCCGCAAGTACTTAACGCACCGACAAATTCACCTCTTGTTGCTTTGAGATATGAGCCTTTTGGTGCTCCACCACACACCAAAACCTCAGCTTGAATTGTTTGGGCTTCCAAGTTCTTTAAAGGAAGAAGAACTGCAGAACCCGTACTTGGATAATTTCTCGGGTCACCACCAGGTATTTGTGGATATGTTTTCACTATTGTATTTGTTGTGTAATCGAATAATATAGCTCGATTATTCGTGAAAATGAATAGATTCCCATCCACATTGAGAAAAACAAATGGGTAAAGATTATTTTCCTCTCTAGGATCGTTAGTTTGTTGAAGGAAAGGTAAATTAAATACGTCGTTGGTTGACGCAGTTTTGGGAAAAAACTCGTAGTTAAAAGCATCACGGCCTCCTATTATAATTTGGCTTCCGTCAGGAAGAATATGATTGGTGGAATACCATCGACTTTGAATTAATCCATTTTCAATTTCTAGCCAGTCACAATTACTCCTTTTCCCAGTAATGCACGGTTTGTAAACTCTAATTACAAATTTGCCATCATTGGACCCACCTGTCTGAACCAACGAACCATCTGACGTGGCAGAGCCAGACGAGCACCATACATTGGTCTGGATCATGAGTGGACGTACCGAGTTAGTGGAAACGTCGTACTCTATAGAGTGTGCAGTGCAATCGACTTTTAAGGCAAGGTCATTATTATTGTTACGACATTTGCCATTAGGCAAAGAGATGTTAGACATGCCAAAATCAGTACGATCATATATGACAACTCTATCGTCGTTGAGGAGTTGCATGTGCATGGCGGAAATACCAATATTGGACATGAGTAGGTCCCACTTGCCACCGGCGGCGGCGTAAGCCAAATTCCGGTCATGACATGGCAGTAGTAGAAGCAGAGGCAACTGCCATATAATGAAACAAAGAATAACTGTTTTTCTAATACCCATGAGATGTGTAATTCTTTTTCTATTTTATTTGTTTTTTTTTAGAGGCTTTGTATTAAATGTGAATGTACATGATTAATCGAAATGGGGATGTTATTTATATACTATAGTAAAGTATATAGGGATTATTTACGTATTCTAATTTATTACGTAAAGCAAGTACTAATTAATTAATTAATGGTTTGCATAGTTAATTAATAATTGTTGCATGCCGGTGGTATATATATATATATATATTTTGTTGATTGGCGAAGAAAGGAATAATATTGGTAAGATTACAATCTTTAAAAAAAAATATTACTAGAGTAGAGTACTAGTTATTAGTAATATAATTGAAGTGCATTACTAGCTAAAACCGATTTCAATATTTTAAAATAATATCGCTTAAATCTATTAAGAGAAGAAATTTTATATCCTTAAATACATTTTTTGCGGTATCATTAAATCATTATATCCTTAAGTATGTCCTCATCCTTAATGAGCTTGAACAACAAAATAATGATTGTAATTAAAAGCATGTTTGATATTACTGCTAAAACAATTTATTACTGACAACTATTAATGTCATAATATTAAAATTATTAAATTGAGAGAAACAATTTTAAATATATATTAACAAAAAATATTTTTTAAAAATAACTAAATTTACATGTTAAATTTTCAATCAATATTACACCTTTTTGGGAAGACTGAAATCTGTAATTGTTATTTCTTTTCTTTTTCCAAATCTTGTAAAAATATTGTTTTTCCTTTTTTCTAAATCTACAAATTAACACAAATAATAATATATAATATACAAAATAATAATATATAAACGTAAAATAAATTATAATATGAACAATAAAATTCTAAAATGAAATGTAACAAAACTTATGAAATATGATAATTAATTAACAAGAAATATATCTTTTGTAACATGTATATATGAAAAGGTTATTTTAATCTTGAGAATCTGTTTGTTTGTTTGTTTGTTTTAAAAAAAAAGCAGAAATCTTTAATTTCTTTCCAACAATAAAAATATTTTTTTTACTTGCAAAAAATATAATGGTTATGCTAATTTTTTTTAAAATTCTCAAAATGAATGCTTCTGGACTTCCAACATTAATGTCAAACCAGTTCTGAATATACTTTTTATCGTAATTAAAGTTACAACTATATAATATATAATTAACATTTATATTACAGAACAAGACTTACAAGAGTAGATCTAGAATATAAAAAGAGCATGTGGAATATAATTAATAAATAAAGCATGCAATAAAAAGTGCACGTGACTAAAAGATAAATTTAGTGCGTGTTAATTAACTTTTACAGGTCAATTGATGCTAGGAATATATACCTAGGTTGTATACTCTACTTTTAACATGGTCGAACATTATTATTATTTTGCCCTAATACTAATATTAATAATAATAGGTACTTAAAATTGGATTTGTCAAAGAAAATAAAGTTTGGACCTAATGAGATAAATTTTAGTATTTTCATTTTCTTCTTTTTTAATTTTTTTAATCTAAATATACATCTTATTTTACCATAATCTCTATAATTTCCTACCGTTGAAATGTTTTTCAAAAATCTCTTCTCGAATACATCACTCTCCTCTTGCTGATATATTCTATCCCCCTCTCGGATACGTCTCTCCCCTCTCTTATACATCCCTTATCTATATAACTGGATGTCTTGTAATGTATCCAAAAGTCCAGTGATGTATCAGTATGTCCTATCCCCTCCCTGATATATTTCTTCCCTCTCGGATACATCTCTCGCCCATGTATTCACATGTCTTGTGATATATCCGAAAGACTAGTAATGTATTCGGAAGTCTAGTGATGTATCCAAAATTCATAAATTTCAAGAGATTTTGTAATTTGAAAAAGAGTAGATGAATATGTAATTAGCTCTAAACATTACGAGACTTACGTAAATAGATAAATTAATTAAATGTTGATCGCCTAGGTGCACGTAATAGAGAATAGTTTCTCACTTAATATTTAAAATATATATTTAAAATATATATATTCTATATAGTTATTAATATATTAGTTCATATGTGAAGTACCATGCATATTCAAATATTGTCTAAGTTCGTTTATCGTACATAATTGATTTGTCTATATATTCTCAAGCATGAAAATTCATTTTACCGATATCTCCGCTAAATGTTTTCAGTTTTATAAATAATGTACAGATAAGTTGGTTATTATCGTTTTTTTCAATCAATTTTTAACAAGAAGATAATAAATAATATTATGAGTATTAAGGATCCATATTAGAAGATTGACCCCCATTATTAAGGGATGTAACATTATGGCTCAAGCATATTAGTGGCATAAAGTAAAAATTAAATAGGGTCTTAAACTTGAATTGTTAATAAAGTTTACATAATTGTTTTCTTCTAGTTTTTAATTGATAATACAATCGTTCTTATTTAAATTATTTCCATGAGATATAGTACTCCAGATATGTCAAATTTCTTCTAATAATTTTTTTATTTTTCATAAAAAGTTTATTTTTTCTACAATAGTTTTCAATATTTATTAAAAAAATAATAACTTATAACCTATTACTATTAAAAATGAGGCCTCTTAAATTTGGGGGACTAAGGCGCATGTCTTTTTTTAAACACAGTCGAGCCACCCTTGTGTAACAATTAACAAAACTTTCCAATTATGAGTTCGGAGCCAAAAAGGTAAAAAGAATTGTCAAAAATTTCGAAAGGGCATATCAATTTTTTTTTAACCAAAAGGGTAAAATTGCTACTGACGGAGCGATTTTGTTCTGACAATTTTTATTTTTTTAATATAGCTGCAAGTGCAGTGTTTTTCAAAAAATATATATTTAAATTGAAATCGTTGCTATATAGCAGCGATTTCTTTTTCATTAAAAAAGTTAATAGAGGCAGGCAACATTTTGTCCAACATTTGGTGCATTTGTTAAAGAAAAAAATTGACAAATCGCTTCTATGGCAGCGATTTAAAGAAAAAGAATTTTTTTGAATGAAATCGCTGCTACAGTAGCGATTTCTGTGTTTTTTAAAAAAAATTAATACGTCAATTTTGTTAGAAAAAAATTGCTTCGTTAGAAGTGATTTTACCCTTTTGGTTAAAAAAAATTAACGTACTCTTTTAAATTTTTTGATAATTTTTTTTTATCCTTTTAACTTCGAACTTTTTCAATTATTGGGTTGTTTTAAATAAGCAAGTTGATAAAATTGCTAATACAAATATTTGAATAGAGGTTAATAGTCTCTTTGGTCAAAGTTTTAGGAAGGGCAAAAATGTTTAATTTTCCCTAAAGATGCTTATTTTGAAAAAAAGTTAGAAGTTTCGAGGAGAAAATAAGTGTTTTTGAGAGTAGCAAGAATTGTGTTTAGAAGTTTTTAAAAAATTGGTTCTTTTCCAAAATATTTTTGAAAAAAATACACTTCGAAACACTTTTAAAAAGTTTTGGCCATATATTAATTGATGCTAAAAAATACTTTCTTCGTTCACTTTTACTTGTGACTTTTTCTTAAAATGGATTTTTATTTTTACTTGTTACTTTTAACATATTAAGAAAAGACAATAATATTTTTTCATGTTTACCCTCGACATTAAATACCCTTTCTTCAAATCATTTTTCAAGACTTCATTTAATAGGAATAGTTTGATAAATTACCTATATCAATAATCATTTTCTTAATGGACTTATCAAGTCAAAATATGACAAGTAAAAGTGAATGAAGAGAGTTTATTTTTCAAGAAAATTATTGATCAAATACAAACTGCTTTTCACCAAATGATTTTTTTTCAAAAAAAGTACTTCTTAAAATAAATCAATTTAAATAGCTTGACCGAGTAGCTATAAATTAAAAAGAAAAGACTATTTTTGTTTATTTGTTAAGAGTGTAGCAAGTTTAATCCCCTTTCAAAATTTTCATACATTTTGCATATCTAATAAAATAATCTAGTGAACTAATTTTTTTGTAAACATCTCTAGATTTTTTCTTATGGAAGGAGTTTGAAGTTTTATGCAATAATAATGATGTAGAAATTTAATTAATGACCTTATCTTATGAGGTAGTCTTTTTTTGTTTTATAATTAAATTAGGTTTAAGGTCCGTCACTTTAATAAGGTATTTAAGTTAAATTCAGAATTATTTTATTTATTATTTATTGATATTTTGAACTTTTCACCTTATATCGTTCATGTTTTAAATGTTTAATTCTGAGTTGTGAGATATTGAGTTTGAAAATGTAAATCATTTATGATCTTGATGATTTTTTAACCTTAGCTAATCAGAGGTGGAGCCACCTTGGTACACCGAACCCCTTCGACGGTAAATTATATTCTCTTTGTTTAAAAAAAGATAACCTAGTTTGACTTGAAACGGAGTTTAAGAAAATAAAAAAGACTTTTAAATTTTGTGGTTCTAAATTAAAGTTATGTCAATTGTACCAGAATGCCCTTTAATCTTGTGATATTAAACATGCTACTTGGAAAGTTAAAGTTAAAGTGTTGCCAAAAAGAAAAAAGGGTCATTTTTTTTAAACAGATTAAAATTCAGATAAATTGCTAAAAAAAATCACATTTCGTAACCAACTAAGAAAAATGGTAATCAGCTTAATTATAATTAATCGACTAAACTAGAATGCTAATATGTGTGTATAAATTTTAATTTTAATTTCAAAAAAAATATATATTCCACACAACACCACCCATCCACACGTTTCTCCGTCAATTATTAAATTTTGAATATTTTAACTTAATTTCTTCCTTATAATTAATCCTGCAAAAGTCAAACAAATGCATATTCAATTTGAAAGGAAATTTCATGTTTGACTTCTTGATTCTTCTTCTTTTTTTTAATGAAAAAAATCTTTAAATTACTAAATAAAAAGATTTGATATTCATTTCCATATATCCACATACATTTTTAAGGCTAAGCCAATAATTATTAGAAGAGTACTTAAACACACATGCACTAGTTAAGCTAGTTAATTGTATTATTTGATCTTTAGAATTAATTTAATTAAGTACTCAATTATATATTCATAATGCTTCGTATATAATTATAATAATTTTAATAATTAAGCTGCTTTTGCATGCACGAACATTTGTCATTTGACAATTAATCCTTCTCAATGGTTCCTCTAATTTTGTTCTTTAAATTAACAAAACTAAACTAGTGAATCAGTAAAATATCAATTTTAAGCTACAAATTATAATGTGTTATTGGTGTTTCAAGTGTTCCCTCACTAACTTTTGATAAATCATATATAAACAAAGATAGATTCATAAATTTAAGTTTAGAATTAATTATGTACATACCGTATTTAGAATCATAATCAAATTTTAGGTTAAATTATTAAATTCTGTCAAACTCTTTTAACTACAATTATAGATCTGCATGTGCCTTGTCATAATAAGTAACCTTACATTCCTGCACAAAATATAAAATCTCAACTAGATATTGTTAATTGAGGCAATAAATTTTATTTTATTTTTAAAAAAAATGTCATTTCAAAAGGTATGACGATCTAAATTTAAAAAGATGTCATTTTGAAGGCTATGACGATCCAAATTTAGATGATGTCATTTAACGGTCCACAAAGTTGGTTTGGACAAGTATCAACAATGAAACGGCCCACAAAGTTGGTTTGGACAAATATCAACAGTGAAAAGGTCCACAATTTGGTTTGGACAATTATAAAGGTTATTTATCATTACTCTCATTCTATTTTGCGGATTAAAATCTGAAATATAAAGTATGTGCATTTGAAATTCTAACCTTATAAGTTATTGAATTCTTATAGCGACTAATTTATACAAAATTCAAAATAAAATAATTATTAGATTCGATTGAATTCACGGGACTCTACTCCCATCAAAGCTTACCAAGATGATGAAAATACAAAAGATAAGAAAGAAGAAATAGATAGGAAAGTAAAGAGTTGACTTGCTAGACTAATTTAATTTGTTTATTCTTCATAAATATCCATTCTCATTCATATTGGACTATAAATTACTTAGTTTAAACTTATAATATTCATACTAATTGTGATGAATAATGCAAAAGTAATTGAACACATAAACAATTAATTATGTAATTGTGCACTAAGCAACCATGATCAGCATATATTGATGAAAATACTATGTATCGCAATTGCATGATTATAAATAATGCAAATTAAGAAATTTAATTAACAATTAGTACTTTGATTTCTAAACAAGAGAGATCTTTGACAGATGGAGGAATTAATTAAATTATTAAAACTATAAACTTCTATAATCATTATTATTTCTTTAATTTTTGGGAGGGTACATCTGACTAAATTGAAAGTATATGTAAGATATACATTCTCTGCATATTATATATTATACATAAATAAACAATAGAAACAGATTTTTTAAAAATGAAACTGGATCTAACTCAATTACAAAAATATTTACTAGTAGATCACATATTTAGTGTAAATTTGTGGAGACCAATTACACCTCATTTACAATTGTGATGAGACTGTTCCAGGAGGCAAAGGTAGATAGGTTGTGTCTGATAGACCATCGACTCTAAGAAAATTAAAACAGTTCAAATCAATTTGAGATGGTGTTGACTAAATCCTTCAAAATATTCCTAAGCTCAATTTCACATTATGAAATGTCATTCTTTCTCCAGACAAAATTATTTTTTGCAAACTAATATTTGTATTATTTCAAATATTAAAAGATAAACCCAAAGAGTATATAAAGGACATCCCCACTTCACATTTTCATAACACACTTTTCTCTATTTATCTTTTTGTCTAAAATTCATATACACCTAATTATGATGAATAAAAAAACAAGTCTTGTTTTCAACATTATTCTTTGGCAGCTGCCTCTTCTTCTTTTACTATCATGTCATGACTTAAACTTAGCTAATGCTGCAGATGGCAAATGGGACTTACTTATGTCCAACATTGGCATTTCCGCTATGCACATGCAACTCCTCAACAACGATAGAGTCATTATATACGATCGTACTGACTTTGGTGCATCTAATATTTCCTTGCCTGATGGCAAATGTCGTAACAATCCTAAAGACCTTGCTTTGAAAGTTGATTGCACTGCCCACTCTGTAGAATATGACGTGTCCACTAATTCAGTACGACCTCTCATGGTCCAGACCGATGTGTGGTGCTCCTCGGGCTCTGCCACCTCTGACGGTACGTTGGTTCAAACCGGTGGATTCAACGATGGAAGAAATATGGTGAGAACGTTCAAACCGTGTAGCACTTGTGACTGGCAAGAAATTGGAAATGGATTAATTCAAAGTCGATGGTATTCCACCAATCAAATTCTTCCTGACGAAAGTCAAATTATAATAGGAGGCCGTGATACTTTTAATTACGAGTTTTTTCCTAAAACTGCGTCAACAAACAAAGTATTTAATCTACCGTTTATTCAACAAACTAATGTTCCTAAAGAGGAAAACAATCTTTACCCATTTGTTTTTCTCAATGTGGATGGAAATTTATTCATTTTCGCGAATAATCGAGCTATATTGCTCGATTACACAACAAATACGATAGTGAAAACGTATCCACAAATACCTGGTGGTGATCCGAGAAATTATCCAAGTACGGGTTCTGCAGTTCTTCTTCCTTTAAAGAACTTGCAAGCACAAACAATTCAAGCTGAGGTTTTGGTATGTGGTGGAGCCCCAATTGGCTCATATCTCAAAGCGGCAAGAGCTAATACCTTTGTGGGTGCTTTAAATACTTGTGGGCGGATTACAATTACCGACCCGAATCCACAATGGACCATGGAGACAATGCCACTAGCTCGAACAATGGGTGATATGGTAATATTACCAAATGGAAATGTCTTGATTGTAAATGGAGCCGCGGCGGGCACGGCTGGATGGGGAATTGCTAGGAACCCTGTTTTGAGTCCGGTAATTTACCGACCCGATAACCCGTTTGGTTCTAGATTCGAGGTACAAAACCCGAATGCAATACCTAGAATGTATCACTCAACTGCAGTTTTACTCCGTGATGGACGAGTTCTTGTTGGTGGTAGTAATCCAAATGAGCTTTACAATTTCACTAGAGTTCTTTTTCCAACGGATTTAAGTTTGGAGGCATTCTCACCATCCTATCTGGATTCAAACTCTGCTAATTTGCGACCACGTATCATTTCTCCGATTTCTCATAAAAAAATCAAGTATGGACAACGTGTTAACATTCGTTTTACTCTTTCTGGATCACTCGTCAACACAAATTTGATCAAAGTGACGATGGTTGCACCCGGATTTAATACACATTCGAATACTATGAATCAAAGAATGCTTGTTCTTTCGAATGAAAAGATAAAAAAGACTGGAATACTCACTTATCAAGTCAGTTCGATTTTCCCAAATTCAGGTAAATTAGCACCACCAGGTTATTATATGTTATTTGTGGTTAATCAAGATATACCAAGTGAAGGAATTTGGATCAAGATTCAATAACCACATTGGTTATATTTGTGATATAGAGATTAATTCTTTTCTTGATTTTCAAAAATAAAAACAAAACTGTAATAATAAATTAATAATAATAATATATTTGATTTGTTTTGTATTTTTTATTGACGATATATTGCAATCATTTTGTTGGATATTAATAATTAAAACACTTGAAAGATATGTAAATGATGTGATATAATGTGGTGGTATGGAAATTTAAAAAAGGGGTAATATAATGTTAATTATATAATTGTGACCATGCTTCTTCAACATATTCTGTCTTTATAGATTTTCTTATTAGCTAGACTATAATTAATTAGAAATTATATCTTCTATGCATTTTAAAAAAAATTGACCTCCTGAACTTGGTTTATTGGTTTAAATCATATTTAATTTATATTCTTGAATTTGTATAAATATGACATTGAATGACTTTTATTTGGACAGTTGACATGAAAGACTAGTACATTCATATATAAATGTCTTTATTGTTATACAAATCAGAACATTCACACAAATCAGATTATCACTTAATGAATGTATGAATTTTAATCATTAGATTCATCCTATTAAGTATGTTTGATTTTTAGGTCTGAATCTGAATTATTTAGATTCAGCTCATTAAGTTCATTTATTTTATTTTTTAAAAATCCTCTTAATGAGTCTGAAGAGGTCTTAAATAAATTGTAGAAGACTCATAACAACATTCAGACTCATTTAATAAATTATTAAATAATAAATCACTGCTTCTCTGTTTTAAGCTTGCCTTTTTATCTATAACTAATTTTTTTTTCTCTCTTTTCTCAATCAAACACCATTTTTCCCTCTTGAACTGGTAAGTTTTCATAAATCCTTTCAAGTTTTTTTTTATATTACTCCCTCCATTTCAAAAAGATTGGCCTAGTTTGACTTGGAACGAAGTTTAAAAAAAGAAAGAAGACTTTTTAATCTTGTGATTTTAACTTAAAGTTATGTTAAATGTACCAAATACCCTTTAATCTTGTGGTCTTAAACATGTCACGTGGAAAGTTAAAGTTAAAGTATTGCCAAAAAAGGAAAGGGGTCATTCTTTTTTAAACAGACTAAAAATGAAATAGGGTCATTCTTTTTTAAACGGAGGGAGTAATAATTTTCTTATATTAACTATCTCAAGAACAATGTTGGTATATTGGCATTTGTCAAGATTTTTTAATTAAAAAAATTACTTCCAAATCATGATTATTAAACTTTTAAAACTTTTTTAAAAAATCAAAAGTGATATATTTTGTTGAAATGAAATTTATATGATATTTTATTAATTTAATGTTAATTTTACATGCACATTCAGATATTGAAAACAAACAACATTAATTATTTAGTGTTCAGATTTAGAAACCACATCTTAATAATCAGATCAAAACATCTGAATCTTAATGCAAATCTTAATATTCAAATGTTTATTCAGATTCAGACCTCTAAATCTTAATGGAAACAAATGAGGCCTTAAGGTCATAATGATCGATCTTAATAATTCAATAACATATCACATTACATTTAAGTGAATTAAAATATTTTAGCAAAATTAAACGTTGTACATTTAAATGAAATAACTTAATTTTCTCTAATAATCATAATCCTGCCATTTGTTTTTTGTCCCCGTTTTCCTACTAAAATAAAATAAAAATTAAGGCTCTCTCACACGCACAAAAATCTATATTTAATAAATATGAACAATAACATAATAACATGTTACGTTATATTTGTTTGATCATCTTCATTAATTCAGATCATATTAAGTACAAATAAGTCAATATACTATTATATGACAATTCATATAGATTATTTATGAAAACTTTTGATAGTTTAATCTTTTTTATAGTATATTAGTTTATTTAATCAAATTAAATTATATATATATTGATGGTATTTGTAGAATCATGTACTATTAACATGACATATACGTGCAACACACATATCAAAAAATTAAGATCATAAATATTATATTATAGAATTTTAAAGGAACAATTGATTCAAACTTAATAAGGAAGACGAATTCATTCATTAAAAAAAAAACCTAAAAATATAGCTAGTTCTCATGAAAATAAAAAACAAGAGATCATTATTCTATTTCAGAGAATTTCAGCTTAACTAGCCATTTTCAGGGTATGTACAAACAATATCATTAGGGATAAAGGTCGTTATTGACTTATCTTAACAATCTAATGACATGTCACAATATAATTAAGAGAATCTCAACTTAATCTGTCGTTTTTAGGTTTGTACAAATATGACATTGAATGATATTATCTTGATAGAAAGATCGTTAAATTAACAATTGGCTTTATTAATGTACAAATGAGGAAAGACATACAATCATTAAGGATTAAGATTGTTGTAAGCTATTTTTAACAATTCAATAACATGTTACGTTATATTTAAGAGAATTTCAACCTAATTGCTCGTATTTAGGTTTGTACGATCATTAACATTAAATAACATTGTCGTGATATGGAAAATCGTTAAATTTATAATTAATTTTATTATTGTACGGATCATAATATTTATAGAATCAATTATAAATTAAGGTTATTGTTAGCTAATATTAGCAACCAATAACATATCACGTTACATTGAAGCAAAATTAAACATTACACATTTAAATTCAAGAACTTGAATTTTCCTTCTAATGCTCCTATCACTTGCTTCTCCTCTATTCCCTCTTTCTCACTCTAAAATATGAATTACAATGTTAGAATTCAAGACAAAAACATAAATAAATTAGCTTAACAGATTTAATCAATAGATTATAAAAGTGTCACATTATATTTGTTTGTTCTTTTCCTGAAGTTCAAACAACATTTAGTCATTTTTTATCTTAATGAACAAGTTACTTAATATATTTTTATGACGATTCATATTGATTATTCATAATAACTTGAACTTAATAAGAAATACAAGATAACTTGCAATAAACTAAAGCTGTAACTAGCACTGTTGAAGATAAAAATAGAGGATCATAGTTTTATTTAAGAGAATTTCAACCTAATTGATCAAATTTAGTTCATGAGATAATTACAATAAAATTAAAATTGTAACTAGCTTCCACAAAAATAAAAATTAATTAAAATCCATAAATTCTACTTAAAAGAATTGCAATTTAATTGTTCATATGCAAGTTAGTACAAATATATCATCAAATGACATTATCATAATATAAAAGATCTGGTAAACTCATAATTAACTTTATTATGTTGGAATATATCATGATATCCATAAAATCATCAACGATTAAATCATTATTATTGGTTGATCATAACAATTCGAGAACAAGCCGTGTTATGCTTAAAAGATTTAACCTAACTGGTTATATTCAGATTTTGTACAAACATGACATTATTACAATGTGAAAGATCGATAAACTCATATATTAACCTTATTATTTTACAAATCAAGACATCCTACGATCATCGAGGATTAAAGTAGTTATTAATTGATCTTAACAATCCAATAACATGTCACGTTACATTTAAGAGATCGTAAATGTCAACCTAATTGATCACATTTACATTTATACTAACGCGACATTAAATAACATTATTGTGACATAAAAGATCGGTAAACTAAAACTAACCTTATTATTAAACAAATCCAGACACCCGTACAATCACTGAGAATAAAAATCGATATTGACTAATCTTAACAATTCAAAAATATATCACATTACATTTAAGATAATTTCAACCTAACTAATCACATTCAGATTCGTACAAACGCGACATCAAACAACATTACCGTAACATAAAAAATCGACAAACTCTTAATTAACCTTATTATTGTACAAATCAAAACATACATCCAAACCATTAAAAATCAAAATCATATATCGATTGATCTTAACAGTCTAATAGCATGCCACGTTACATTTGAAATACAACACGTTACATTACCTTGAATGTAACGCCCAACGACAAACACTCTAACAGAAGTTTACGTTATACATTAAATGGAATCTTATTTTCATAATTACTTTTTGTCATTTGCTTAACCAACTTCTAATAAAACAAGGGTTATTCACACCAAAAACATTTAACCCTCTTTTTGTGTATTATTATAAATCCCCCCAAAAACATATCTCCCAATATACATTTTATATATCATACATCAAAACGTTTCATTGAGACAGTAGGAATAGTGTTTTCCTTCAGCCGGTGATGCTAACGTGCGCAGCCCCTCTTGTTCTCCACTCTCTCTCTTAGAAGATTTCACTCACGCGACCTAAGGAACAACAGCTTCAACATTCAGGTTCGATCCTTTAAAAAAAAAAAAAAACCCTAATTTTCTGGTAATTTTGTTACTTTTTGTTCTCAATTTTGAGCTGTTCTGTGTTGTTAACGATTTACAGGTGTGGGAAGTGTTGAGTTTTTGCATAATTGGATGTTTTTTTAGTTACTGGAAACTGAAAATAGTATTGTGGAATTGTTTGCATTGGTTCAAAGGGAGAAGATTTGTGTTTTAGGATATGAATGTTGTTGTTGTGTATATGAAATTGGGATTTGTTTGGATGATTTAGTAATCTGTTGTATGTTGTATGTGAGAAGGATTTTTTGCTAGGGTTATATGTGGAGGGAGGAAGTGTAAGTTTATTGATATCTTGAGGATTTGTGAAATTTGGATTTGTTTTGCTGATTTAGTGCTTGGAAGGGTTGTATGTTATATGTGGAGGGAGGAGGTGTAAGTATAAATTGATAACCCTAATAAGGGTTTGCTAGATATGGGGGAGGAAGAAAATGTTGAGTTAAGGTTAGAGAGAGGAACTAAGAAGCGGATGGAGATGAAGTTTGATTCTGGAGATGATGAGCCTATTGGGTCTTTGTTGAAGTTAAAAAGCAAAAAACAATCGAAGAAAGCGAAGGTGGATTTAGGTGGTAGTAAGGATATGGTTCAGAAAACGGCGGTTAAGGATGAACATTTGGTTGGCATGGATGATACATTAGCTAGTTTTAGGAAGAAATTGAGGGGTCCGAAGAATGATAGTGGATCTGTGTCAACAATTGGGAAAAGCTCAAGTAGCAATGCCAGTAAGTTAACAGTGGAATCTCCAGATGGGTCTGCGAAGGCAGTGGCAAAAATTGTGGAAAAGGGTCTGTCAGATGTTGAATGTCTATCTGAAGGGATAATTGATAAGGGTTTTGAGAAAGGGAATAAGAGAAAAGGGAAGAGACCAAAGGTTTCTTCGGAGCTGAAGAAAGTAGAGATATCTGAGGATATGTCCCTGCAAAATGATAAAGAGAGTGGAAAAAGCCCTCCGAATTGCATGGATGGTATTCTAGAAGATTCACTATCAGCTTTTCTGAAGAAAGCACAATCTAGTTTGTTTAAGAAATCACAGAGCTCTTTGCAGTTGAAAAGAGGGAAGGAAAATGAAGTTTTATGTGACGTTTTGAACTCTAGCCCTACTGCAACCGAAATCTTTCCTTCCATATCCAAAAATATGTGCCAGAAATTGGTTGAAGAAATTCCTGAATCCAATGAGAATGTGCATGTTGCACTTGATAGAGGTCAAAATAAAGAATTTGTGCAACTCATTCAATCACAATCTGATTCAAGGCCAGAGCTTTTTTCATCTGCATTGAACAATGATGAGTTGTTGAAATCAAGCATCGCCATAGATGATGCTTCTTCCATTGAAGGATCTCAATTAGATTTACCAGCATGTTTTAATAAGATCGCAGGTGTCCTAGATGGTGATGTCAAATGTCATAGTAAACTTAGTGAGGAGGAAACTGCCACAACATATAATATTGTGAGTGGAAATTGCAAAGATCTTCATGATGAGGATGTCTTGAAGAACTGTTCTATTTATTATGAACAGTCTGCTTCCAAGGATGGTTTTAGTGATCGTCCAATGGCAACAGGTCGTGATGTTTCGTCTGCAGGTATCATTACTCCTGAGAATGTTGAGATGCTTGAGCATCCCGTGATAGAAACCAAATTCAATGCTGATAGGGATGTGAATGCAATTTTAAGCAGCCGAGAAACTCATGTAGATGATCAAATGTGCTCTTCAAATCGAGTAGATGATACAGGTTCTTGTAGAAGTGTTCAGCTATTGAACAAACTTGATCATACATCTCAAGGAAGCATCTGCAATGTGTTTAGTCGGACTTTGATTTCGTCCACTTCCCGGTTGGAAGGCTCAACTGCAGCCAAGGAGAAGACAGACATGGAAGGTTCTGGGTATGCTCAAGTTCGTTTGACGCCCGATTTTATTGCAGTAGAGAAGTGTTCAAGTGACTTTGATGTTCAGCAGCGAATTTCTGGTGATTCTGTTAATGAGCAAGCTTGTGCTCCAGTTTCTTTGCCAAAGGAGGATGGTGAAGTGTTTGCGGGTGGGTTGTCTCCAGTGTCTATAGGAAGGAGTCAGCAAGTTAATGCCAGCCAGATGAAGCAGGAGGACCAAATCATGGAAAATGATGATGACTTATATGATTCTTCCAAACAATTGACTATTGATAATGCTGCTACCTCATTGCGCAAATGCAGTTCGGTTTTCCATCAGAGTGAACTGGCTGATGAGAATTGTGAAGGTGCACATCATCAAAGTCGTGTCTTTCTTTCTGGAGATGATGAGGCTGATGACACATCTTCTCCGTCAATTACACCAGAGTGTGATGAAAGTGTTGCTGGAGAGACTGAGTCTAAGCTGGCAGCTGAAGAAAAAGAGCAGAGAATCTTTTCAGGTCAACGTGCTTCACGCAAGACCAAAAAGCGTAGGCACGGGGATATGGCCTATGAGGGGGATGTGGATTGGGACGTTCTGGTGCATGGGCAAGATTTTTTTTTAAGTCATCAAGATGGAGAGGGTAAACATGCCTTCAAAACAAGAGAGAAGCTTGAGTCGTCATTGATAGTTATGGATACTGAAAATGGCGGGATAGCAGCAGTATCTGTTGGACTTAAAGCTCGCGAAGTTGGCCCAGTAGAAAGAATCAAGTTTAAGGAGCTCCTGAAGCGCAGAGTTGGACTCCTGGAATTTCTGGAATGCAGGTAATGACAAATTTTGCACTCTGAATACCATATCCGGTCTCTTCTAATACCTTGCTATTAAGTGCCTTACAAGAGACTTTTCCATGAGATAATTAAATTATGTTTGTAATCTTTCCTTTAATTTGCTTCTTTGAGTTCATTCTAATCTATGCTCCGGTTCATTATTGCAAAACTTGAGCTAATCTATGGCTATTTGAACAGAGAAATAAATATGCTCCTGCTTTCCTTGAAAAGGCATTAGATAGAACTCGTCTAAGGGTTTAACGATTAAAAAGAACTCTTGTAAGAGTTAGAACTAGGGACCTCCTTTTGAGGGCAAAAGACCATACAAATAATGTTCAAAGATAGTTCTTATGGTGAAAGGGGTGAAATTTCTAGATAATAGTTTCATTTATGAATACTTACAACATAATTTAGATGGGTGCTCTGTTTAGTCTGCTGGCAAGCAATGGCCGTCTTTCTTGTTAATTTCAGTAAATACTGGGACGATATTGCAAAAAATTCTTCTTCTCTCTTTTAGACAGGTGATGCTGCCTGAAGGTTTAGTTTAGATAAAGTATGCCTTAAAAGCCTAGTATCTTTCCTTCCCTTTTTCCTGATTACCAAGAAATGCCCCAGAACTAGTGGCGAACGGTTCAAACATGGTGATAATGGGCGGCCCTATACCATTCTCCATTCAAATATTAGGATTGTCTTTTTTCTGCTGCAAGGTTTGACCTGTGGCATGCACCGAACCCACACATTACAGGCTGCACTGTTACTACTAGACTAAAGCCCTTGGGGCTAGTATCTATCCTTCCCTTGTTCTCTTAGAATTTGAACTTCGGTTTTCCCTCTCTCTCTCTCTCTCTCTCTCTCTCTCTCTATCTATCTATCTATCTATCTATCTATCTATCTATGATGTGGTAGGTTTATTTTTTTGAATGTGCACACACTATTTCTTTAGTTGGCTATGTAATTGGAACAACTTATTGGTTTCTGATGTGGTCACATTGGTGTCATCTCTTATCGTCTACCTTCTGTGATAACCATTGATCAACAAAAGAGGTATCTGGTTTATCCAATGTTTTGTTAAGTTTACTTTGTTTAGTATTTTAGATAATTTTGATACAGAGAAGCTAACTTCTTTCCTTCTCTGGTGAATATTGATTATTTTATTTTGAGTTGGGTATGGTTGCAACTTGGAAGGGGTAAAAGCAAATATCTTTTCTCGTTTGATTTCATTTCAGTTCTAGACGGATTGGAAAAGCTGATCTGTAGGGAAATCAAACCCCTCACTTTTGGTTGTATCTCAGCAAACAAGAGATATATCCTGACACTCCACTTTTACTTTTCCAATCTCCGCCTTTCTAACAAACATATAGTTCACGAGCACTGCAAGTATTCAAATTAGGAACATGAGAGGTGATGATCTGTTTAGGATGGTAACACTATAAAGCTAAATTTCTTTTCTAAATAAAACGAGAGAATTTAAAATTTATATGTAATGCAGGTGGTGGGTCTTTAGGGTTCTCACCTTACCCTAACTTGCAGCATCTACTGTAACTTATGCGCGCCCGACCTTGCCCCTTCTCATAGAATTTATACAAAAGCCACTCTTTAGGAAGGTGGGTTTATGTATGCTCATGCATGGACAATTAGAATATTGTTCAGGATACTTGTTTTTTCTTTGAACATGTTTTCTCTCTTATAACTACAGTATAGAGGCAGAGGCATACACTCCAGAGTTTCGAACCAGTGCACTAAGTCGGACCAGCAGCCCGTAGGGGATTTCTTCAATGTTAAAAAAGCTCTCTCTAAACTATTCTTGAAAGCTTTCTTACTCTCTAAATTATTTGTTAGTGGGCAGTGAAAATCTAAGCTTTGTGACTGAAGGAGTTTTTTGTTTTGGCACTTTCAATTGTTAACTTGCGTAGGTTGGGGATCAGAGTGTAATCTGCATGTTAACTTTCTGTTATGATGCAGTGTAATCGTCTTTGTTTTACATATTTTCATAATTGACTCTACTTTTTTGGTGAATCTTTGTTGCGATGCAGGAATCAGATTTTGAGCCTTTGGAATAAAGACATCAGTCGCGTCTTGCCACTTTCAGAATGTGGAGTGTCTGAAACCCCTTTATCGAATGAGTCACCTCGGGCTTCTTTAATTAGGCAAATCTATTCATTTCTTGATCAATGTGTAAGTTTATTGCAATCCTCCTAGTTTATTTCTTATTCAAGATTTAGAAAGGAGATCCGTCCCTTCTTTTTTGTATGATCTTTCTATATAATACTACTTTGGTTCATGAACTTCTCTTTGCTTGCTTGCTTGTTTATCATTATTTTTCACAGTTTAACCACTTTTAAACAGGGCTACATAAATTTTGGAATTGCTTCTGAAAAGGATAAAGCTGAAAATGGTGTTGAACACAACTTGAAAATTTTGAAGGAAGAGAAGACTATAGAAAAATCTGGAGCTTCTGTTGCTGATAGAGATGATGGAGTTTCTTTTATTCTTGGGAGGTCAAAGAGTTCTGAGATTATCATGCCGGAGAAGAATGATGTCTTCTCTGATGAAGGGAAAAAGACAGAAAAATGTGGAGCTGATTGCCAGCCCATTGATAGGCGGGCCATAGAGTTATCTACTTTAGCAGAGCCTCAAGAATGTCCTATTGATGATTGCCGTGTAAATGGTTATCTTGATATTCAGTCACCGCGTCAACCATTTGATCTAGGTTTAGTTGCTCAAGTGCCTTCAAGTGAAGTTAAGGATAGTGAATTACAGAATATTGTAGATCCAGATCTTTTGCCTCCCAACAATACAGAGATTGATGGTAGAGCAGCCGATAAACACCTTGTGATTTCAGAAGATTCTTGTGGGTTCACACCTGACTCATTAGGGAGTCAAAGGCTAAACACTTGCTGTGATGCAAAAGGGAAAAAAGAAATAATTGTTGTTGGTGCGGGTCCTGCTGGCCTAACTGCAGCACGGCACCTGAAGCGCCAAGGTTTCCATGTCACCGTGCTCGAGGCCAGAAGTAGAATAGGTGGTCGTGTTTTTACAGATCGCTCGTCTCTATCTGTTCCAGTGGACCTTGGTGCTAGCATTATTACTGGTATTGAGGCAGATGTGGCGACTGAAAGAAGACCAGATCCTTCTTCATTGATTTGTGCACAGTTGGGTCTTGAATTGACTGTATTGAACAGTGATTGTCCCCTGTACGATGTAGCTACTGGCCAGAAAGTACCAGTAGATCTGGATGAAGCATTGGAAGCAGAATTCAATAGCTTATTGGATGACATGGTACTGTTGGTTGCTCAAAAAGGGGAGCATGCGATGCGGATGTCCCTGGAGGATGGTTTAGAATATGCCCTTAAGAAGCGTCAAAAGGCCCGTTTTGCGAGAAATCATATGGGTAATGAACCACAAAAATTATCAGTGGCAGCAGTGGAATCCATGGCACTTTCTGATGGCGGAGTTCCTCAAAATAATAATTCTAAGGTAGAGATCTTGAGCCCCCCAGAGAGGAGGGTAATGGATTGGCATTTTGCTAACTTGGAGTATGGTTGTGCTGCATTGCTTAAAGAGGTCTCTCTTCCTTATTGGAATCAGGATGATACATATGGAGGTTTTGGTGGAGCTCATTGTATGATTAAAGGCGGCTACAGCTCCGTTGTTGAAGCACTAGGTGAGGAACTTTGCGTTCACTTGAACCACATTGTTACTGATATTTCATATTGCAAAAAAGATGTTCCTTCAAATAATGATTTGTTTAACAAGGTAAAAGTCTCCACGACAAATGGACGAGAGTTTTCTGGAGATGCAGTGCTTATAACAGTTCCATTAGGGTGTCTTAAGGCGGAAACGATTAAATTTTCACCACCTTTACCCCACTGGAAAGATTTATCTATCCAAAGGCTTGGTTTTGGTGTTCTTAATAAAGTTGTCTTGGAGTTTCCTGAAGTATTTTGGGATGATTCTATTGATTACTTTGGTGCGACTGCTGAAGATACGGACGAGAGGGGCAGGTGCTTTATGTTCTGGAATGTCAAGAAAACTGTTGGGGCACCTGTTCTTATAGCGTTAGTGGTTGGAAAAGCTGCTATAGATGGCCAGGAAATGAGCTCCGATGACCATGTAAAGCATTCGTTACTGGTTCTGCGAAAGCTTTATGGTGAGAAAACGGTACCTGATCCAGTTGCTTCAGTGGTCACCAACTGGGGAAAAGATCCTTATAGCTACGGGGCTTACTCTTATGTGGCTGTAGGGTCATCGGGAGAAGATTATGACATATTGGGCCGGCCTGTGGAGAACTGTTTATTTTTTGCAGGTGAAGCTACCTGCAAGGAGCACCCTGACACGGTTGGTGGTGCAATGATGAGTGGGTTACGTGAAGCTGTGCGCATAATTGACATATTGACTACAGGCACTGATTACACAGCAGAAGTAGAGGCAATGGAGGATGCAATGAGGCATTCAGATGTTGAAAGGAGTGAAATAAGGGACATTATGAAAAGACTTGAAGCAGTGGAGCTCTCAAGTGTTTTGTGCAAGGAGTCTTTGGAAGGGGTGAAGATCGTGACCCGGGAGAATTTGCTAAGGGACATGTTCTGTAAGGCCAATACAACAGCAGGAAGATTGCATCTCGCAAAAGAATTGTTGAAACTTCCGGTAGAAGTTTTGAGATCTTTTGCTGGAACTAAAGAAGGGCTTAGCACACTTAATTTGTGGATGCTGGTATTAGTCGTCACATATTTTAGTTTCATGCCATATCTGTTGAACACAAATTGCTTGTTGTCTGACTAATGTTTGTTGGTCGCAGGACTCCATGGGAAAGGATGGGACCCAACTCTTGCGCCATTGTGTTCGTGTACTAGTACTTGTTTCAACTGATTTGCTTGCAGTCCGACTGTCAGGTATATTCCCCTTTGAGTAAAGGAACTAACCCCCACCCCCTTCTGCTCTCCTTTGGTTTTTCTATTGTGAACCTTCTTTTGAGATTTCTTTTTGGGGGTGGGTGGAAGAGGCAGTCCTGCCATTCTGGAACTGTTCACCTTTATTCCGATATTGTTTGCTATAAGCTGATTTGTACCTTCAAATTGTTTAATGGCACAACCCCATTGGGGCTATCAATATCTCTGTTAATGTTTCATATTTTTCAGCTTGTATGCTTTAAACTCAAAATATTTGCTTTCTATATCCATTAATGGCTAATGATCCTTATAATTGTCATATCATTAGCGTATTTGCTTTGTCCTTGCAATGATTTAACTGATTCTATTCCTGTCATATTTTATTCAGGTATTGGGAAAACAGTTAAAGAAAAAGTCTGTGTGCATACTAGCCGTGACATACGTGCTGTAGCAAGTCAGCTTGTCAATGTATGGATAGAACTTTTTCGAAAGGAGAAGGCTGCTAATGGTGGTCTGAAATTACTAAGACAATCCACTGCCACTGATACTTCGAAGAGCAAACACATTGCAGCACCTGGCAAACCACCTATTCGCAGTCATCCTTCAGCAGTAGACAGCAAACGGAGTTCTAAAGTTTCTTCATTGGCTGGAAATCACTTAGCTGTTAGTGTCAACAACAAGAAGCTGAATGTCAGGCCAGCCACGTTAGGAGCTATTCCAGTTGTTGAACCATCAACCTCTCAAGCTTCAGTAGGAAGGCAAAATGATACCAGTGAGGAAACACACAATTTTCCCATGTCTGAGGAAGAGAAGGCTGCGTTTGCTGCTGCAGAAGCTGCTCGCCTTGCTGCTCTAGCAGCTGCTGAGGTTAGTGTCTTATAATGTATTGTATCCTAGATTTATTAACTGTGGCGACTCATTTGTTCAATATGGGGATGTGCTACATTTTTACTGTTTTTTTGGTTATTCCTCGAGTATGCAAGTTATTGAAAAAAGGGTAAACACACAAAGCTAGATTCTCTGTTATGTTGCTTTTGAAAAAAAAAAGACAGATAAAAACATATATAATGTGGTGCAGCCCAAAAGCAACATAATGGTGTATCATCCCAAGATTTATTAGTCGTGTTGATTCATTTGTTCAATATGAGAATGGAATATGCTATATATATATATATATTTTTTTTTATCATTCCCAGAGGATATAAGTTATTAAAAAGGGGGAAAACACAAAGTTGGATTCTCTATTACTTTGCTTTTTGGCTTCTCTATATTGCAAATGTTTTTGTCTGTCTTATGTTCTTTTTTGTCAAATAAATCTTGGTTTTCTCTTAAGCAGCTGTACAATGATTACCCTTCATTGCAGGCTTATGCTTCATCTGGTGCCAAGTGTAACATGCCACTGCAGCTTCCTAAGATACCCTCATTTCACAAATTTGCTCGACGGGAACAATATGCAAATATGGATGAGTCTGACATCAGAAGGAATTGGCCTGGCGGTGTGGTAGGAAGGCAAGATTGTTTATCCGAAATTGATTCTCGCAATTGCCGGGTGAGGGATTGGTCTGTTGATTTTTCTGCTGCTGGTGTGAACCTTGACAGTTCAAAAATGTCTGTTGATAATCGCTCACAGCGTAGCCTCTCAAATGACAATGCAAGTCAGCTTAACTATAAAGAGCACTCTGCAGAATGTGCACCTGTAGATAGTAGTATGTTCACCAAAGCATGGGTTGATAGCTCAAATAGTGTGGGGATAAAGGATTACAATGCCATCGAAATGTGGCAATGTCAAGCAGCTGCTGCTAATTCAGATTTCTATGATCCAGTGATGCATGTCACTGATGAAGAGGATTCAAACGTGAGTTCCAAAATGGATATGAGAAAGCATGATGTGTTAGTGTGTGAAAGCTCTGCGTCACAAATTACTGTAAATAAAGAGGCATTAGATAATCAACCGAGAGGAGCAAAAAGAATTAAGCAGGCTGTTGTAGATTATGTTGCGTCCTTGCTGATGCCTCTTTATAAAGAAAGGAAACTCGACAGGGATGGGTATAAATCCATAATGAAGAAAACTGCTACAAAGGTCTGATTTTTGTCCTGACTCACCCTAACTTCTCGTAGCCTGTTTGATTCTTTATTCTTTGTTTCCATAATTGAGGTTCTTTAATCCTTTTATATCTATAATTAACTGATCCTGTTCCCAACTCCAGGTAATGGAACAGGCCACAGATTCTAAAAAAGCCATGCTTGTGTACGAGTTTCTTGATTTCAAACGTAAAAACAAGGTACAAACTACTCTCAGTTGATATCAAATTTTTGAATTGTTTAATAGGTTCTAACTGATTATTGTTGCGCTACTCTTAAAGTTTCTTTAAACTAGAAATTGGATCTGCAATATATAAGCATTTCAAAAGCGACACAAAGCTAATAAAGTTGTGAGTTACATTAAATGCAAATAAGCATAAGCCTATGGAAGACTGACCCTACTCTTAGTGTATAAAATTCCACTATTGCATAATTAGTCTGGCCAAAGACCTTTCACGTCAGTTCCTTTAAATTCATATGGCAGTTCACCAAATGCCAAGTGTTAAAGAGTGTGGAAGACCTGCCCCTTTTTTGCTTTCTCAGAAAAGGATTTCCCCCTCTTTTGTGGATAGAGAAGGTTTAGAGTTTAAACTATTGATTGGACCTTTAGGTGTGAATTGTGATTTATCCTTGGTAATATGGGTTCCTGTATACAGAAGAGCCACTCTTGACCTAGTCGTTGGAAATTTGGCAAACATTCATTTGTATATCTTAAAACTTGGAAAAGGAAAAAAGACATCTGCTTTTTCTCATGCAAATGACTCGTATTTTCTTACTTGCATTAGGTATGATGTTTACCTGGTTTAGTCCATAGGGATGAGTATGAGATATGGAGAACCTTTAATCTAGGTTTAGTCTCTTAACTTTCCTTAAAAGCCAAATTGTCTAGTATTGAAAGGATGGGATTGAGTGAGATTGAGGCATAATTGATTGGTTGAATGTGAGATTGTTGAACAAGCTTTCCCACCATTCACTGTTATCAGATAAAGTTCTTTTACTATCTTGTAGCTGAAAGTGGAAATTTTGTTTTGGGGGTAAATTAGGCAGTGATTTGGACTTGGGACTTCCATGTTGGAGGTCTCAAGTTCGAAATCCCTTGCCAGAAAGCAAGGGATTTGTCTTCTGGGTCGAGCTCGTCGCACCAAGCTTGGTTAGTGCGGGTTACCGCTTCGGTGTAGTTTGCATAGGAATGGGGTTTTTACCCTGCGCGTACCCAAAGGGGCTGCGGGTTTTCCTTCATAAAAAAAAAAGAGAATGGAAAGGACCACAATTATATATAGAAAATAAGAAGAAGAAAGAAAAGAGAAATGGGAATGGGCAAGTGGAGGAGATAGTGAAAGGGAACTGTTTTCTCTTGTTTGTTTTGAGAGTAAGAGAGGGGAGAAGCCTATTTATTCAAATTCTAGACTGGACAGGACAGGACAGCCTGTAAGAAGCTATGCTGATTTATTGTTTCCTCCTTTTTTTAACTTCCGAACAATAGATATCTTAAAGCTCTTATAACGAGTACTCTTAAGTTTGCAGAGATGGTAGTTGTTTCTTTCTTTAAATTGGGTTATATCTTGTCAAACCTTGCAAAGTACGACTAATCCCCACAGTAGAAAAAGAAAACAAAACATGAATCAATTTACTCTTCTTGCCTCCATGTATAGTCTTCTGGTGACATCCTATAAAATGGAACAATACAGAAAAGATTAGCATGGCCTGTCCACAAGGATGACAAACACAAATCTTCAAGTCTTTATGCATTTGTCCTCAGCTGAAAACATTGCTGAGAGTGAACATATTCTACTCTAGCTCTCCAAGCTTGTGCAAGTGAAGAGATTTGGTTGTTGGAAGAAAAACTTGATCCTTAATCTTGTATTATTTTCACTCTTTCCTTTCTGGAGTTCTCAATAGTATGTGATCATCAAAATGGTTGCTTTTTTTCCAGATCTGCCCTTCAACCCCAACAAACGTTTATATTGTACATGAAAACCTTTAGCCATCTTTCGCATCTCAAAACCGTGGAAGAGAAAACATGTCATAAGAATGGTAATGGGAATACAGGGATGTTTTTCTTATCCTCTGTCATTATATCGTCCTCCATACAGACCTTTGGATAGGTTGGATTATTATGATAAAAATAAAATAAGACTAAAAATTATGTGGATCTGTTTGGAGATATACTCCAACTAAAAACACTTGTATTTTTTTTAAATAGTATTCGCTCAATATGCTTGGTATTTATTTTCACTTTCATTGCTTTTCTGCCTTTGATTTTTTGTATTGGTAAATCTGCAGATTAGAGATTTCGTGGACAAGTTGATTGAAAGGCATATTCAGATGAAGCCGGGTGCAAAATCATAATGGACAAAGGATGAGCAGTCACTCTTATTGATGCTTTACCGCAGGGTGATTAGTCTCATCAACTTTTTCATGAGTGGGTGCAACAATCATGGACGAGTGAGGAATGCAGGCTTCATTGAACAATTATCCTTGCCAAGCTAGTTGTCGTCTTCAGAGACTCTTTTGTTGAATGTATCATGGACTGTTTATTGTAAGAGACTGATTAATTGTCCTGCAAATTTGAGACGTTTGACATTTCTGTTGCGGTGTCTGCAAGAAACAATCTCAAGGTGACAAAGTCGGTGAAAACATGTCTGTCATGTGAATGTTATACTACTACTCCTGCTGACTGACGTGAATTCCTTAAGAGATAGCAAGATTAGGTTTAGAATTGGTAGTCAGATTTGAAGTTGTATTATATAGAAGAAAAGTAGCCCTTTGTTTCTTTCAGTTCAGGGTTCCCCTTTGATGAACAATCACTTCTGACTTTTTTTAGTTTTGGTATGTGTACAGCTCAGGATTGTTATCATTGGAACAAATATACAGAACATTTTGAGGGCGTCATATGCTTCCTTCATTGAAATATTGATTTCTCAGAATAAGTAAAAACAAAATCCTCCTTCTATCCTCCCCTCTTAAAGAATTTTTTCTTTTAGTGTAGATGAAATCTCTTAGATATGCTATATTGAATTTCTTTCTATGATCTGTGGACTGCTCCACTCAATCAAAGAGAACATTGTTGAGATGTGTGCTTTTGGTGATTGTGTCCAAGTGGCTTGATCTTTGTTCATGAGGTTTCTTAATCCCTATGCACTGTCCAGTGAAGAAGGCCAAAAGAAGAGGGAGTACATAAGTGAGTTTTCTATATCGCCTTCTATTTTTTCGTTGAAACTGAGGTGATTGTTGCTCCGTGTAGTCACATTCTTTCAAGGGATAAGTTAGTCAAAGACATTTTAATTCTGCATTAGAAGTTTGCAATTGATGAAAAGATGCATGTTTTAGAATTTTATGCATAACACTAGTAATCCCTTGATTTCTCACATACGTTATCTGATCTTATATATTTCCTTTATTGTCAGGTTAACCATATAGCTGAGAGCTGAGAGACTACTTGGCAGCAGGAGGAGAGCCTTCTCTTTGGACGACTTGCTATTTCCAGTCCTTACAGGTTGTGATTTCACTCAGCCTTCCTATTTACTTTTGAGGGCCTGCTTTTATTTTGGTATTACCAATTAGAAATTGTGGTCATTTTTCCTCCTATTGTCTCACTCTCTGTTTCTCTTAAGATTTCAAGGAGATGGGTCTATCCATCAGGCTTGTAGTATACCCTCGGTTTGAGGTTGGTGAAATTTGATCCTACGCACTTCTCCAGAAACATATTAACTTATCATATTGAACATCTTGGAATGGAGTACCGGTACCGGCAGTAGATAAAGATGAAAATATCAGCTAAGCTGTTCAGTGCAGAATGATGTTGAAATGGGGAAGAGGTTCTTGATCGGATTGCTAACGTCCAATCAAAATCTCTTGTTTTCCTCATGTTCAATGCAGTAGATAAAGATGGAAATATAAGAGTCTTCTGATGTTCAGGTCAGGCAGCCATACAAAGAGGAAGCCTGAAATTCTTTAGGCCAGTAATCATTGTTCACTGGCCAATTGTAGTAGACTTTAGAGTCTTTTAATTAGCCAAGTATGTTTGTGCTGATTCTCTTTGCAGAAGTAACTATTTTCACTTCCGTTATTTAGTTCAATGTCGGATTTCCATATGCTAGTATGGAAGTCATATACACAACAGCTTCTACCTAGCTCCCTTGGCATGTAGTAACTTCTTGATGCATGATTGTGATTTCTGTGCTTATTTGTGCCCTAGAGAGCACTGCAGTTCATAACGTCACCTCCTACATCTGTTGTCTGCCTCGATTTACTGAGAAGTGCACACAAGATCTTCTATGTGCATTTGGTTCCTGTTTGCTGTCACGGCTCACAAGCACTTGCTTGCCAGTAAGATTTCTGTTTCAAGATAATTGATGATTTGCAGCTGTTGATTCATCATTTCAGTTGCCTCTACCGATTTCATGGTATTATCTCCCTTCCTCCCCTGATATTTACCCCTATTATCTTTGTTTAATGTTTGCTTAAATGCTTAACAGTGCCTTGTCTTTCTTATTTTGACAGCTTAAACTAATCATATGATTATGGTAATCAATGTTGAAGACTGCAGCTGAGGAAACCGTTCCTTTGAGGCTTAAACGCGGTTGCTGAAGTTGAAATGCCAGTGCTTGCTTCTTGTTAAGTAGTCTGCCCAGTAGCCTTACGCTTGAAATTTTTTGTTGGTTTATGGTGTAAACTTTTCATGGTACGACCTATAAGCCATTTTAGTGTACAAATATGCAGTACGAATCGCGTATGCATGCTTAAAGGACAATCGTTCCTTCGCTTCTATTCCTTTTTTTTCTTTGAAACTTTTGCTCCATGTTGGTTAACAATTTCATTTCACTATTTTTTATTACTTGAATTGTAATTTTATTTAGCATGAAATGTATGACGTAACATGATGGATAAATAATGCAATCATGGGGGTGAAAATGAATGAAACTAAATTGAGATTATGGATGGAGGTGGTACTACTATGAACAAAATGAAATGAGACTATTGATAAAATGGTGAGGTATTACCACGAGTGAAATAAATTAACAAAGTTTAAACATACGAGCTTGGCAAAAGTTTTGGATTCCCAAGCTAAATTTTACGCACGCTTGTATTATTTCATGAAGGTTGTTACTCTTTTCTTGTTCTTGATACGTTATACTCGAGTTGAGAGTCCTTTGGTAAAAGTTTCTTTAACTCTATGAAGTAAAGATATGGTATGTGTATATTTTACCTTTTCTAGACTTCACTAGGTATATTGTTGTTGTTATTGCTTTCATTTTCTATTTGTTTCCTTTTTCTTAGGGTGGGGTTTTAAAAACAACCTCTCAGTCTCAACGAGATAGGGATAAGGTCTTCGCGCACACAAAACTCTCTTTATATCGTATTTGTGATATTATACTGTATATATTATGTTATTGATGTCGTGGATTCTAAATATAGAACTTCAGTCACCGTATGTCTGAAATGGCTAAACTTGCAAATTCATGTTCTGCAGATG
Source organism: Solanum lycopersicoides (assembly GCA_022817965.1). Classification (NCBI taxonomy): domain Eukaryota; kingdom Viridiplantae; phylum Streptophyta; class Magnoliopsida; order Solanales; family Solanaceae; genus Solanum; species Solanum lycopersicoides. Next base: position 93,437,160 of record CM040621.1, on the reverse strand, counting down.
GGCTTTAGGCCCATACAATCAAAGTCGGGTTAAGGCCCATTTATAGCTCAAGTGATGGATCAGGTTGACGATCTCAAATGTATTATTTAACAGAAGCATTTTAGATCAATCAATCAATCGATTCCAATAAACACTCAGATCGAAAATCACTTCAATTTCCCAATTTGAAGAAGACAAAAATGGCTTCTACGTTTAGCGGCGATGAAACGGCACCGTTTTTTGGCTTCCTCGGCGCTGCAGCTGCCTTAGTCTTCTCCTGTAACTCTTTTTCCATTAGATCTAAGCTATGATTTTTTCAATTTTATGTTTTTTGAATCTAAATCTTTTTTTTTTTGTTGTGAATTTAGGTATGGGTGCAGCTTATGGTACAGCGAAGAGTGGAGTAGGAGTAGCGTCGATGGGTGTAATGAGGCCGGAATTGGTAATGAAGTCAATCGTTCCAGTTGTTATGGCTGGAGTTTTGGGTATTTATGGGTTAATTATTGCTGTGATTATTAGTACTGGGATTAACCCGAAAACTAAGTCGTATTATCTATTTGATGGATATGCTCACCTTTCATCTGGTCTTGCTTGTGGACTTGCTGGTCTTTCTGCTGGTATGGCTATCGGAATCGTTGGTGATGCTGGTGTTAGGTATTTTACTACTTTTGCTAATTTTCTGTATTGTGTTTAATCATTGTGCTATTGCAGAAATGATATAGAGATTCATAAAGATATAATTTTTTGATATTGCATTATGTTTAATTATATGCTGGTATTGGGATAAATGTGAAGAGCATGTGGGTTTGGATCTTTAATCAGTTATGGCAGATTTTTTGTTACCTTTTGGCATTTCTATGTATGATCTGTCTGGATTTACTTACTAGCCAAGCTTTTATTGGTTGTCCTTTATTTAAAAGATCACTCTTTTATTGGTTGTCCGTTATTAAAAAAGATCACTCTTTTTTGGGATTTTCGTGATTTGTCTGAAATGAGTATGGTGAATTGTGTATTTGGTGGAGAGATATGAGGATACCAAATATATAGGTTGTTTCTTTTTCCTTTAAACTTGAGTCTCATTGCAACTCGATCTTACTTGCATGTGGTTGACTTTGATAAAAAATAATAGATGGCCTTTAGTGAATAAATAGATCCTGGATTCTGTTTAAGGACTATAGAATTGTTGTTCATGACTGATTGGTGTAGATAGGGGAAGGTGCAAAAGAGGGGGAAGGGGGGACACTGGAGAGTGGTGATTATAACGTTCGGATTATCAATTCTGTATGGTGGGGTTGGACTGAACTTTGGGATACAGCAATTCTTCATGTTGGGGTTGGAACGGGAAATTGGATATAAAATTCACCTTTAAAGGTTCTTTTTCCTTTGTTATAGTTTCAAGAGAACTTCCAGGGCTGCTTTGGTGTAGTGGTAAGAGTGCAATGCATGATGTATGTGTTAGGCGCATGACACGGGTTCAAATCCTGCCACTAGATTTGTATTTTAAGTGGAGAGGGTTATAGATGTAGGTAAAGTGTATCCATCAAGTTTGAAATCGTATCCTTAGCTATCAGACTTATACACCTTGGTGGCTTAACTTGAGTTTATATACAGATGCAGTCTCATGTTGTAGGCTTTGTTGGTTAACTAATGTAGGGGTTGATAGTCACAACTTCACTGCTCTTTCATTAGGCCTCCTTGTGTAGCATATCCCTTTTCTTATGTAGCATTCATATAGTGCTGCTAACTTCATTTATCCTTTACTCAGAAGAAGGTTTCCTCACTTGAGGTGAGAGGACAGACCAATTAATGGTGCATTTCTTTGTTTCTGTTGTTTCCAGAGCTAATGCACAGCAGCCAAAGCTTTTTGTTGGAATGATTCTGATCCTTATTTTTGCTGAAGCCCTGGCTCTTTACGGCCTTATTGTCGGTATCATCCTTTCCTCTCGCGCTGGTCAATCTAGAGCAGAGTAGAGAAAGAGTGTCACCTGTTCCATAATTGTGAAGTATCTTTGTGTTCTTCCTCGTTCGATGAGCTAGTTTGGCTGTTGAATTACATTTTGTTTAGTTTTGGCCTTCGTGATTATGTATTTGATTGCTTGGCTAGAAGAATTCCCTCAATAAAGATATCAAACTTTTCGGATATTTTTGAAAGACAAATAATTGGATTGCTGTAAAATGTTCCCTGTATTAATTTATATCGACTTTACTTTAAGCTTTCATTTGTTTCTGGATATCTTTGCCATTTTACATCTATTGATTTCTGCTATTTGGACCTTGGTATCAGCTTTAGATGATATTTTTTTACTCTTCTGTTGTCTGGATAATTTAGGCGACACAAGTTGACTGTATTAAAAAGATGGACAATAAACTTTTTACCTGCTTCCTGATTTCAAAGGAACTACTCTTTTCGTTTTCAATTTATTTGGCTAGTTTGACTTGATATGAAGTCATGTTTGACCATAGTTTCGGAAACATATTTTGCCTTTTTACAAACATGAAATATGGCTTGTATCCCTGATGGTATTCTAACTAGGAGTTAGGGGTGTGAAAAAAGCGAATCGATCAATAAATCGTAACGAAGAAAATGTTATTAGGTTATCGGTTTATTGGGTTTATAAAAAAGAGTTATTGGGTTATCGGTTGGTTTAATATTGATTTTTATTATTGAGTTATTGGGTAAATCCATAACTCAATAAGACGATAATAATTTACAAATTTACCCTTCCTAAATATTAGATATTAATAATTTAATATTAATTATTAGTACTCTACCCAATTCACAGTAGGTTCACAATAGTTATTTGATTTTAGTTTTAGTCTTGTTAGACTATTTGATTTTAGTTTCAGTATGTAATTGTAGGTCGTAAATTTGTAAAGGTTTATAATTTGATTAACATAAGAAATTTTATTTTGTGTTTTGGCGTTCATGACATGTTATTATAGCTTATGAACTATATATTCTCTTATTGATGCAATGTCTCATTATCTTTCTTGTTTCACTATATCAAAGCATTTTTACAAGTGAGAAGTTATATAATATTTTACAGACATTTTCTTATTGGGTAAATTAAAAATTGATAAAAAATATCTTATTAATTTGTTATTGAGTTAACATATTTATAAATTGAAAATCAATAAATCGAACTAATAATACATAAAATCGAATTGAACCAATCGATTCACACCACCCTAACTAAGAGTGAGTTTTTAGTAGCAAGATATTTAGAGGATATGGTATTTTTATTTTTTATTTTTTTGTTTACGTTGGCCTTTATGAAGACACGTGTACTCCCATTATTGTTAGAGATAATGACATCAGTAATCATTAACATAAACTAGTTTCATATGTTAACAAATTCTAATTTAGAATTTTAAAAATATACATGCATTACTAAAAGATTTTTTTTTTAAAAAAAAAAGGGTAAGGAAAAATTTTTTAACTGAGAATTGATTCCTTAGGTAAATAATTTCAATCTTAGTATTTTAGTTGATATACTTATAAATATACCAATTTAAGAAAATATATACCTAATATACTAACTTTTATAAGGAGATTATAAATTCATATGCCTCACGTACTTTTTTCAAAAGTAATCATGTTAAAGTGAAGGAGACAACCTGATGAGCAAATAATATAAATAATTATTATATACAACACATACCATGAACATAATTGCAGAACGACTCAAAGTATATTGGAGATGGTTTGAATAAAATAAATTATGTATTTGCTTTTATCAAATAAACGAGATAGAAATCTCATTATTCGTGGTGTTATAATGAATTTATCATATTTTATAATGATACGTGATGCTACTATATGTATCCACATGGTACATGGATTATATATATTCTATTAAACATCACCAGCAAAAGCAATCCATAATATACCAGTATGCCATTATTTTCGACCGTTAAGATACTTCATTCTTGTAATTTTCATGTATACTCCTTTTTATGAATATTAAAATTGTATATAACTATAAAATAATAGTGCTACTATATACTTATTTATTGTAGTGTATGTATGTATATAACAATTTAAATATCTTTTTGTACTTGGATAAAGAACCTGACTCTAAATGACAAAAAAGTGAGGACTTTTCTTTGGCCCTTCTATCAGAAAATATAAATACTATGCAATAAATAATGATATTTCACCATAGGTTAAAATTACAGCGATATAAATTTTATATCTGACACTGACCCCTCAATTTCAGTCAAGTACTTACTGATGTTATATACACACTGTTTTGAAAACTCATAATTTACATCGAGTCAGAAATTCACAAGACTTTGATTTCTCCTCAATGATCTGTACGGATAAAAAGTAATATATATCTCGTAAAATTAATTGAGAATATATTACCAAAATTAATTTAAATATTTATTCGAATATTATGATTTTAAAACTCATATTGCATTGAGATTTGATCACTAAATTTGAATATAATAACGTACCTGTCCGAATATGTTGACGCAAAATTAAATTTATTTTAAAATATAGTTCAATTATAATATTTTTTTCTAATATATTTAAGACAAATTATCACACAATAAGACACAACAAAGGACCACATAGATGGTCAAAGTATAGCTTATTTCCGTAAAATCCGACGTGGTTTGTTATTTGGACCAACCAATTCCCAAATAGCAGTAAAAGCACTTCTCACCTAAATTAACACACAAAATATATTAATACGTCGCGATAAAATGATAAGAACTCTTATATTTTTGTCATAAATTTTGAGTTTGAGTTTTATCAAAATCACTTATTTACCTTCAACAATTTAAAGTATGAAATTATTTTTGTTATTATATTTTATTAATTTAAATTTAATTAGATTTTAATACGTGAATCAAACGTTTCGATGAAGTGAAATTATTTAGACAGATGCTAACGTCTGGGACCCTACAATTTCCATTTCCCATAAAAAAGCTTTTTGGCTTCAGTTTTCACTGTCACATTAACGGCTACTTTCTTATTTATAAATTATAATAATATACTCTGTATTTTCCACTTGTAACTATTCTATCTATTTTTTTATTCTTTTTTATTACTATTTTGGCGGGAATTCATGTTTTTGTTTCCACTTGATTCCCTGATTTTTTTAAAATTTGTGATTAAAAAATAAGTTATATAGATATTCCATATGACTATATATCACTACGCTTTAATTTTAATCCTCAATAGATCTCACTTTATGAGATTACATTGCGTTTATTGGTGTTGTTGTAATGGTTGGTGATATCTATTTAATTATTTTTTCGCAAATTATCATGAGCATGTGCCTAATGAAACTATACAATATAATAATGTTTGCTTTTGAGCAAAATATAACTTGTGAACTCAGTGCATGATTTATTTTGTTTTTCATCTTATTTCTAAGTGATTTTTAATATTTTTTCTTTTGTATTCAAATCTTAACGGTTAAATCGATAAATCAATAATTCGATAAGCAATATTTTAATGGTTCTATATCGGTTTAGCATCATCTCTACAAACTGATAACCAATAAGCCAACTCGATAAACTTTAAAACTCAACCGATCGATACGCAACCAAGTTCTCCCACTTCATAATGGTGAAGAAAGGTGAGATCTTTATTTGTAAACACAAAAAAATAATCAAAGGGTTGCAAAAGCCATTGAGAAAATAGACTTGAAATATAATACTTCAACAAACTCTTGAATGAACAATGTACAAACAAAATGATAATGAATGGAGTAATAACAACACATTGAAGAAATGCATGAACAACATTGAACTGAAGGAAATTTTCTTGCAAATTGATTTCATTGCAAAGAATTGAATTTTTCATATCACATTGGTGAAGGAAGAGTTGTAGGATCAGCTGAAGAAGGAATGTCAGGACCAACTCTGCAGCCTTCGAGCATGAATACAATATCGGTCATCGATGGTCTTTCTAGAGGATCAGGCATGGTGCAAAGCAAACCAACTTTGATTCCCAACAAGAACTCTTCCCATTCTGATGATTCAGGATCCAGTTCAAGCAACCCCGGCTCGAGCAGTTCTGAAATTTGGCCTCGTTGTAGTTGTCTCTTCACCCACTTGACAATGTCCTCGTCCCCGTTGAACATTACTGGCTTTCTTCCTGTTAGTATCTCTAACAATACAATCCCAAAACTGTATACATCAGCTTCTTTTGTGGGTTGTCCAGTTAATGTCACTTCAGGTGCTATGTAGCCTAGAGTTCCAACTGGGGTGGAAGATGTTGAAGTCTCTGCTGTGGTTGCTACTAGGCTTAGTTTATCTAAACCAAAATCCGATAGATGAGCTTCAAAATCTGCATCAAACAATACATTTTGTGGCTTTACATCCCCATGAATCAATGAAACTGAATGAAGGTAAGCTAAGCCACGAGCAATGCCAAGTGCAATCAGGTGGCGCATTGGCCAATTGAGCACATGACCATCCTGATGAGATGCCTCTTGTAAAAGTGTGGCAAGATTTCCATTAGGCATGTAATCGTACACAACAAATCGAACATCAGGTGGCGGTCCTGCATAGTATCCACGAACAACAGTCAGATTGCGATGTTTCACCTTGCCGAGGGATTCAGCTTCCTTGCGAAATGTGTTCACTTCAATAGATGTATCAGGAAGGCGTCGGATAGCCAAGACCATTCCATCTGCAAAAGTGGCTTTGAATACTAGGCCATACTTTCCACGGCTTAACACATTTTCCTCATCAAATTGTCTTGTCGCTTCTAAAGTCTCTGCATAAGTGATCTTGTTGTTAAACATAACAAGCTTTGGACCTCCATTCTCTCCGCTTCCACGGCCCCCTTCTCCTCCTGAACTCGCACGGCCTGGGCTTCGCTTCTTCCCTTCAGCTGAACCTCTTAACTTTTTGTGCCAAAGTATAAGGCCGTAGATGTACCCACAACAACACACTGCCACGAAAAACGCCCCTACAGCAGCCAAAACAATGAATAAGATCAACTTCTTTCTTTTCCTTCTACCGTGGTTGCACTCCTTCAATGGCTTCCCACACAAATCATTATTCGCAGCAAACAAAGAAGGGTCCTTGAACCGAGAACCTAACGCCTCTGGAATCTCACCCTCGAGATGATTATGGGAAATATTCAAGTACCTCAGGCTGGAAATCAGAGACAGACTTGAAGGAATTGATCCATTCAAATTATTTGAAGAGAGATCCAGCATTTCCAAGTTTGATAATTTCGAAAACGACTCTGGTATGTGACCTGAAATATGGTTAGAATCCAACAAGAGAGTAGCCAAAGACAAACAATTAGAGATATTTTCAGGGATTTCCCCGGTTAATCCATTATGGCCCAAATCAAGCTTCCTTAGATGAGATAAACGTGAGAAATCCTTCGGTATTTGACCTGTTAACTTATTTCCTCGAAGCTCAAGCACTTGAAGGCCTGAACAGTTACCCAACTCTGCTGGAATTGAGCCATTAATACCACTGTTAGACATCGAAAGAACTTTCAAGGATGTAAGGAAACCATATGTCTTCGGAACTTGCCCATAAAAGGCATTAGATGACAGATTCAAATATTCCAGACCAGATAAACTGCTAAAACCTTCAAGACCATCCCCAGTTAACATGTTCTCTTGTAAAGCCACAACTCGTAGACTTGGCAACCCAAAAATGTCAAAGGGTAATTCACCAGATAGATTTTGCTTGCTCACATCAAGAGTTGTCAGCCTTAACAATCTTCCGATACTAGTCGGAATGTTCCCTGAGAACCCACAATTGCTAACATTTAAAACCTCTAACCCATGCAAACTTCCAATTCCTCTTGGAATTTCACCATAAAACAAGTTGCTGGACAAATTCAAACTAGTCATATTGCTAAGCAACATAAGGTTTCGAGGCAAACTCCCATTCAAATCATTCATGCTCAAATCCAAAAACTCCAGCTGATAAAGACTCCCCAAACTATCCGGAATCGATCCAGAGAAACGATTCCCACTAAGAGACAGCATTCTCAACCCTGTCAATTTACCCAAGAACTGTGGAATTGAACCAGAAAACCGATTTCCACCTAAATCAAGTACCCCCAATGAACCAAAGTTAACAATACTAGAAGGAATATCACCAGTTAATGTATTGTTACCCAGTCTAAGCTCCTCAAGAAACTTTAAATTCCCTATATCAATTGGCAGAGTTCCAGAAATTGCATTCCCGGAGATATCAAGAACCTTCAAAGACGAAAAATTCGTCAACCATTCAGGAAAAACACCATTAATGTGATTCCCGTGAAGGGTCAAGACCTCTAAAGCACTCAAACATGTTGCATTTTCAGGTTTAGATAAACCCGTGATTGCATTGAAACTCAGCTCAATGATCCTAATAGCATGAGCATTTACTGACCCATTACAGAAAAATGATGCAGGGACCACACCCGATAGTTGATTTTGCGACAATGTGATTACCTGTAAACTGGAAAGTGAACCGATTGTTGCCGGGATTAATCCCTGCAAATGATTATCACTAGTGCTCAAGTGTATTAACGTGGAAATGTTAGAGATTGCTGAAGGTATAGTGCCGTAAAGTTGATTAGAATCAAGCCATAGATACTCTAACTTCTGTAAAGCTCCGATACTCGCCGGAATCTCACCGGAGAACCGGTTAAACGACAAGTTTAACAGTTCGAGCTGAGAACCAGCTGAAAAGTTACCCGGAATGCCACCGGAGAGGAGATTAGAAGAAAGATCGAGAAACCGAAGACTTGCTGGAACATTACCAGAGACATGACCGGAGAGGAAGTTGTGAGCAAGGTTTACAACTTGAAGATTGGTAAGGTTCGAGATAGCCGGCGGGAGTTCGCCGGAAAAAGAGTTGTAATGGAAGTAAACAGCGCGTAGCAAAGCACATTGAGCTAAAGAGCGTGGTACAGAGCCATTAAAGTTGTTAGAGTGTAAGCTTAACCTCCGTAGCTGGCGTAAATTACCAACCTGGTCAGTTAACCGTCCACTCAGCTGTAACCCAGGTAGGCGGAGTTCACGAACTCTGCCGGCATCACACAGAACCCCACGCCAATCACACGGAGCTAATGAGGTAGAAAAATCCCAACCGTCTAATACCCCAAGTGGGTCTTCCAAATTCCTTTTGAATGACATTAAAGCTGCCATTTCCGTCTCTGTAACGTTTTCAGCCATGGAAAAAACACTGATAAATAGCAATGTAAGTGCCACCACCTCCATTGGCGGAGAGATAAGAAAAGTAGCCGTTGACATGAGAAAAAGTGGTGGTGGGTAAGGGTAGAGAAGAAGAAGAAGATTCAAATGGAGGAAAAATCAAGAATGGTGTTTGTTAATGGAAGTGGGGAATAGAGGAGCGTATGAGCTGAAAAAAAAAAAGTTTCAGTTTGAGAAGGAGAAGAAGAAGCAGCACTGACAAAGACTAACGCCATGTGTTGTGCTAAGCACTGTGGCCTTTGGTACTAAATATTTATTTCATTCTATATTTGCGTCAAATTAAACTTTCAAATTAAACTATTATGATGATCTATTATACATTTTTATTATTTAGAAATGAATTTAATACTCCTTTTAAAACAATGTAATACACTTGCCGCTACATAATAATATTTACATCAAAGGAATATATTTGGACTCAAAATATAATATAAGGGGTATATTTGAACCGAAAATATAATTCAGACTATATTTAAACTATTTTCTTTAGTATAAGGATATATTTAACTCTTTGCCCTATTAATCTTTATGATATAGGGAGACTGATTCTCATAAACGCTCGATTCAATAGAAATAAAAGAAGTATAGTCAATCATGATTAAGTGATTTAAGGAAATAAAAATATATGTTAATAAATTATATTATATTATGATTAAATTGAAGAAAACTTTATAGTCCCATATATATGATGACATCTATATGTTAATTTGATGTAATTATCTGTGGATAACTTTTACCCTTTGTAGGTGCCTATGAGTTTCTCTTTTTATATTTATTTTTACCTTTCTGTTGGTCTGTTTCCCCTTTTACCTCTTCCCATAAAATTGTCTTTATTCGTAACAGTAGAAATATGATGGAAGTAATTTATTTATACAACAAAAAATTTAATCTAATGCAAGGGGAGATAATCCACTCCAAAGAAAAATAATTTAAATTTGTCATTTTAAACTTTATGAATGGAATTTATCTTTCTCGTTACCATGTTCTTATTAACATAATATACGTATGCCTTTTACAAGGACAAATATTTATAACAATATATCTAGTCTGATTCGACGAGTTAATGGAGTCTAAGCTAGATAAAATATATATAAATTTTATTTTTATCTTAAAATAGAGAGATCATTTTCGATAGACCTTCGAATCAGAGATAAAACATGTTATTTTATGTTTGGTTACATTAAATCTTATTGTACTCATCAAGTAAGGGCCATTTTAACATGTTTTTACTTTTTAAATTATGAAAAAGTGGTCTTTAAGAGGGGCTCAAAAAAAGGTTTTACTACCTTTCTGCTGCTTTTGACACAATAATTTTATGATTAATTGACATAAATATAAATGAGGGTAAAAGTGCATTTTGCAATGATTAAATGCGACTTGATTCCTTGTGTTTTCTAGTTGAGAGGGTCACGTAAGGATCAAATATACATAATATATAATATAAATATAATGTCTATAACATTAAAGCCGATGTTCACTCCTTTAGCCTGATATCTTCATTATATATGTTCTTTAAAGTTTAGATTGATTAATAAATAAAGACATTTTTCTTTTCATTTTTGCAATCAATGTCATCATCAATTGAGGGCCTCTTGATTTCGTGTCCAATTGCACTTTCTAAATTTCTATATTTACTTATTCGGTATTCGATATCAACATTAATGTCTCGTTTAATATCGACTCATATTGTGTTGAATTATTAAAAGAACAAACACTAGCATCATACGATAAAAATTTCACGAGACAGTCAAATAGGATGTATGGACTTCATATGATTGAAACTGTCTATTTTGACAGGACATTCTATTTTGACATTGTCATATGTGTGTTAGAATTTCAGTCATATGAAACTTTAGATATTGTGTCGAAAGTTAAGACTTTGTCAAGAATAACTTTATTTGAAATTGTTCTTAAATGTGTATACATGCAAAGAATAAAAATAATTAGCGAGCAAACGTGAAACATTGGCGTCGGAATCAGGTATATGCGCACTTAATTTGCTCCTCACTGATCGATTTTTTTTCTGGACCTAAAGCTCGAATTCAAAACTTTTTGTTAAGAATTAAAAATCGATATATTCATTTTACCACAATTTTCGATGGTGGTGTGCACTTTGTTCCATTGTCATAGCCTCTTTCAACTCCATATATCACTTTTAAGATGTGAGGAAGTTGAATGCAATAAACAATATTCTTTGGACCACTATTCACTATCACCCACTACTCAAATTCTTTATGGTTGAAATATGGTATATGTTGAGTTGGTTTTAGGTAGATAGGGGGTGAATTAAGTAGTATACATAGATGTAGTTGCTAGTACAAAAGATATACAATGATATTATATATGTCACTCCAAAAATAGTTAACCATTTCTAACTAACTAAACATCCTAATAATAGTAACATTTCTCGTTATCTCTAGTCTATATGGGGTCTCTTGGTTTGCCACACTACCAAAAATAATCCCTAACATAAAAGATATGTATAAAATATACGCTCGTATCAGTTATATATGAAGGTTGCATGCTATCTCAATGAAGGATGAGACGTGAAATAAGAATTTATGTATTATAAATACATAATTAAGAGTAATTAATTAAATCTATAATACCCCGTGAAGTGATGAGCAGAGCCAGAACCATGAAAGAGGGTTCTATTGAATCAATAACTTTTTTGTAAAACTGTTAACTTTTCAATCCTCTTATTCAAATTTCTGATATCGCTATTAATACTAAAAGTAATTAAAGTGATTATATATTAGATGGTATTACTTATACAATTAGGTGGAATGGTGGAATAATAGTCTTTATTTTGATGATGTATTCAAGAAAAAAATAAGAAAGATAAGACACATTGTAAATAAGATTAGGGACCATGATTAAGATGTTAATTATAAAAGTTGCATGCTTTGAGTCAATCAAATGACTATAAATGTCAACTGTGACAATAAATACTTAGTGGTATTAATGGGACTACCCACTTATTATTAGGATGGAATAGCAATGAAATTGTTGCAATATTCAAACTTATTCGGAATCGATATATGGTTTAATTTGATTCGATATAAATACGATAATGATAAAAAGTACGGAAAGATTTTGATTCTTATCCCTTAATGTAATAAATTTAAGGTTGTCGTTTTTATTGTAGTACTAGCAGAATGTGAGATTGAAGTTGTCTTCATGTTTTGTCAATGGCGATATGTTCCATGTCATCTGTTTTTTTGTGTTTGTCAAATATATAGAATTGGTCAGCTTAAACATTGCAAGAAATTTCTAAAGCTCTATTTTTTATTTATTTTTTAACAAATATGACAAATTTTACGATCGTTAAAACCCTTTTATTTTCATATAATTTAGTTGTTATATGTGCCACAAACATTTTTCAGCACGAAACAAATTTTTCGTAAAACATTTTCCTTCACATAAGATTATAAACCATACCGTTTGAAGCACAATTCCCGTCCAAATTTCACTAGTAAAAAAAACCTTTTAACATAGAGGTTGATTTAAAATGTGTCTTTTGCAGTTTTGTCCTTATTTTGTGTTGGTCTTAAATTCTTAGCCCTCAAAATAAATAACTTTTTTACGGGATCTACATTTATATTTGAGAAAATTATTGAAATACACGTCTTATGTTTAATCTGTTTTTTCATTAATGTATCCGAGCCAGTATTTAATCATACGAGCTACATATTATGTATCCGATTTATTTTATAATGCGTCCGAGCTACATATTATGTATTCGATTTATTTTATAATGTACCCGAGCTAGTATTTAATGTATCCGCGCTACATATTATGTATCTGATCAAGTTTTTAATGTATCCGAGCTTCATATTATATATCCGATTTATGTTATAATGTATCCAAGATGTTCTTTAATGTATCCGAGCTACATATTATGTATCACGATTTGTGTTACTTTTTTTAAGAGATTAATATAATTACAAACTAAAGAGGAATATATTATAATTTTATATTAAAACTATGTGATTCCTAGTATTTATCCTTTATATTTTCGCTAATCATAATAACTCATGACTACGATAAGTTCATTCAAATAGCAAACCGTGCAATTGGATGATCCATCTAATCATTCAAATGAAATGGGCCTATCCAATAAATCGAAGCCCAAGAAGAAATTTTAGCCCATATGAAAAGAGTCGGCCCAATTGCTTTACGAGTGAACAAAAAAATATCTGAAAGTGTTAAAAACAATGAATTATGAGCACATTTTGAAGCTTCCTTAACAATGGAGGCATTAACACACCTAAGCTTTGGCATTTGTACTCCACGCCTTTCACCACCATTTCAACTAGCCGGCGGCGCCGGTAAGAAGCCGCCGAGACTCAATGCTGTTACCGGAGGAGCTAGTAGTGTTACAGGTGGAACAAGTAGTGTACCGACGAACTTCTCCGCCAGTAAATGGGCGGATCGTCTTCTCGCCGATTTCCAATTCCTTCCTTCCACCACCACCACCTCCGACTCATCGGATTTCCAGAATTCAACTTCTACAACCTCCGTTACAACTATTCCTCCTCCTGTTGCTCCTTCAGACCGCCACATTTCAATGCCTATAGACTTTTATAGAGTGCTTGGTGCTGAAGCTCACTTCCTCGGTGACGGTATCAGGAGATGCTACGATGCTAGAATTACTAAGCCGCCGCAGTACGGATACAGTCAGGAGGCATTGATTGGCCGACGACAGATTCTTCAAGCTGCTTGTGAAACCCTTGCTGACTCTACCTCTCGTAGAGAATACAATCAAGGCCTCGCTCAGCATGAGTTCGATACTATTCTAACTCCTGTCCCCTGGGATAAAGTACCATTTTACCTTCAATTACTCCATTTTTTAAATTTACTGCCCACATTCTTAATTGAATAATTTTTAGCTAATTGAAAAGTGCTATAGGAAGTTTGAAACTTGGAATAAGTTTATCTGTATTAACTTAGGCTCCCCAAGTAAGTCAGGTTGATCTCAGATGCCTGGCTTTAATTATATACTATCTGTATAATTTAGCTAATAATTGTAGCATGTTGCTTATCATATTTTCCAAATTACCTATTGCAAGTAGCAGTGAATAAATTGTAGAAGTTTGTAGTTTTAAGTTATATATAATGAGAGTGTCTAGGCTTAGTTCAAGCCGCAAACGTTGAGGGACTTGGAACTTGGGTCATAGGTTCCAGCTCTGAGCTATGCGAACTAAGCCTAGTATTTATGTGGAGAAGGATAAAGGGACGGGCCCTTTATTCCTGAGTTTTGAAGGCTGCGGTTGTTCCTAAGGATTGCGCAAAAACTAACTTAGCGGTTATAAGAAAAGAAAACAACATGATCAATGTAGTTTAATGAGTTGTTGCTTACCTTATTTTCTAGATTACCAAATTTCACTTACTATTGGTAAAGGTAATTGTTTAAGTTATGCAAATTAAAGAAAAAGGTTTTGTACATGACCAGTGTAATTTAACCCGTTGTAGCATGTCATTTACCTATTTTCCAGATTACCAGTCTACACTTACTACTAGAAATTACTTGTAATTAGCTCTCAATGCATAAATAACTGATAGTGTAATAAAATTTGTACCTTGGTTGATTACAAAACTTAAATAATCTAAAAGTTTTTGTGGGATGCAAAGAATTTAAAAGAATGTCATGGCTTTTACAGGTTCCGGGAGCATTGTGTGTTTTGCAAGAAGCTGGTGAGACTGAAGTAGTTCTTCAGATTGGGGAAAGCTTGTTGAAAGAGCGGTTGCCAAAGTCATTTAAGCAAGATGTGGTCTTGGCTATGGCACTCGCATATGTTGACCATTCGCGAGATGCGATGGCACTTTCACCTCCTGATTTTGTTCAAGGTTGTGAACTGCTTGAAAGAGCACTTAAGCTGTTGCAGGTATAGTGACTTCTGATGATATGAGTAAGTTAGAGTGAATGTGATGGTATATTTGAAATTCTATAAAGGGAACACACATGGAAATAGCTGTTTTCTATAGTTTATGCACTATGGCACAGCTTTTTTACAGCTGCAAATGTCTCTTAACAAACGACTTCACTAGTGGAAGAGGGTTTATATCGTTGTATTGATTGCTAATTTCATTTTGATCTACCTATTAATGAGTATAGTGCTCTTCTTGTTCATCCATCTTTCAATAGTATTAGATATTAGTCGTGGGCAAACACGTAAGACATTTCTGTTTGTTTGTTTTTGGTAATGTTTGTGTGTGTGGTCAGTGTGCCTGTGCAATTTTTCTTTCCCTCTCGTCTGCTTTAATGATGATGCATGCCTTTTTTGGGGTGAATTGTAAGCGTACAGTGAAGAGCAAATAATGAGGAACTTTCTGCCTTCCTTTTCCAGGAAGAAGGTGCAAGTAATCTTGCCCTTGATCTGCAATCCCAGATAGATGAGACATTAGAAGAGATAAATCCACGCTACGTACTTGAACTTCTAGATTTTCCTCTTGGTGATGAATACCGAATGAAAAGAGCAGAGGGTCTTCAAGGTGTGCGCAATATTTTGTGGGCTGTTGGAGGAGGAGGAGCAGCTGCAATTTCAGGGGGGTTCACACGAGAAGATTTCATGAATGAGGCCTTCCTACGGATGACAGCTGCTGAGCAGGTTGGCTTAACTTCATTCATATATTTCGGTTTCTTTTGTAACTGTTCTTTTCACTCCTTTTTTTCATTTTCCTCTTCGTCTTTTTAAAAGGTGGACCTCTTCGTCGCAACGCCAAGTAACATTCCTGCAGAAAGCTTTGAAGTTTACGGGGTTGCGCTTGCACTTGTTGCTCAAGCTTTTGTTGGAAAAAAGCCTCATCTCATTCAAGATGCTGATAACCTTTTTCAGCAGCTTCAGCAGACCAAAGTTACAGCTTACGGCAATTCTGTGTCTGTGTACACTGTTAGAGAAAACCGTGAAATAGACTTTGCTTTGGAGAGAGGCCTTTGTTCACTGCTTGTTGGAGAAGTCGATGGATGTCGCTCATGGTTGGGCCTAGACAGTGAGGACTCCCCTTATAGAGATCCATCTATAGTGACTTTTGTTGCAGAACACTCGAAGGATGACAACGAAAATGATCTGCTCCCTGGACTATGTAAGCTTTTGGAGACCTGGTTGATGGAAGTGGTCTTTCCCAGATTTAGAGAGACAGAAGATGTCAATTTCAAGCTTGGAGACTATTATGATGACCCTACTGTTTTAAGATATTTGGAAAGGCTGGAAGGTGGTGGTGCTTCACCTTTAGCTGCTGCTGCAGCTATTGCAAGGATTGGAGCTGAAGCTACAGCTGTGCTTGATAGTGTTAAGGCTAGTGCAATTCAGGCATTACAGAAAGTTTTTCCTGCTGGTGATGGGGAAGGCAGTGTAAGACGATATGGCGACAATGAGATGAACGAATTTGATAATGCTAAGCCATTTGAGGATCTAGGAGAACTCCGTGATCAAAATAATTTTATCACGACTGTTGGGGATCCTGAGAGAAAGAGTTCTAACTATCAAGAGCAAGATGTGATAACTGACAGAATAAAAGATGCAAGTGTGAAGATTATGTGTGCTGGAGTAGCGGTTGGGTTCTTGACTTTGGTTGGATTGAAGCTTTCTTCCTTTAGACATGGGTCTTCAGTTCAACATAGTGCTAGTGCTACTGGTTCAGCCATTGCCTCGGATGTCATCAATGTGGGTATGTCTTACTGACCATTTTAGTTTCTAAATAACTCTCGGGGTTGGCCAAATATGACCTATGGAGCCATTCTCTTTTTCTTTTCTCTGCTGCTTCATTCAAAGACTTGGATTTGAGAGAAAAGATCTTATAAATTTGTTACCAGTGGTCGTTGTACATCTATCTAATAAAAATTATCTTCTTCTATTATTGTTATTATTATATTTTCTTCAGTCAGAGGTTCTTTTAAATTCTTGTGTGAGGGTTTCAGTTCTGCTTTCTTTCTCCAACCTTCCCTTTCTTCTGAATATCAGAAATTTTATCTGCTACTGCAGATGCCTCTGCCTCACCAGTTGATAATCCTCTTGAGGTTCCTAGAATGGATGCAAGACTTGCAGAAAGTATAGTTCGGAAGTGGCAGAATATCAAATCCCAGTCTCTTGGGACCGATCACTGTCTCAACAGATTGTCAGAGGTATGAATATGTGATACCTTTCTTTTTATAGTGTTCTTATGTTTCACTAGTATGACATGAAAAGCAATAAAACCTGAAAGCCTTGAGATAATTCTTATTGGATTTTACTTCCTGCCAAAGCAAGAGGTAGGATTGTGTGTTAGCTGCTCTATTTCAATTTATATACAATGTTATGATATTATCTTTCTAGCAAATATGCCATATGCACAACTGTTTGTAAGAGTCAAATGATTTCTTGTAGAATTCAGCTGCTCAACACGAGTTGCTCCGTCAGGAACTACCCAGCATCTTTTTTGTTGTTTGCTGTTGTCCAAATGCAGCTTATCCACCTCTTTGCTATTTCTAGTGTAACCTTTGTATATTGCCTGACAACATTGTTCAAAATGATAGGTTTTGGATGGTCAGATGCTGAAGATTTGGACAGACCGTGCAACAGAAATTGCGCAGCATGGTTGGTTTTGGGAGTACAAGCTTTTAAACCTTGCCATTGACAGTGTGACTGTCTCAGCTGATGGCCGACGTGCTACTGTGGAAGCTACTCTAGAGGAATCAGCAAGTTTAACTGATGTAGCCCATCCGGAGCACAATGACTCATACAGTACTACCTATACAACTAGGTACGATATGTCCTGGGCAAACTCCGGTTGGAAAATTGTGGAAGGAGCCGTTCTTAAATCGCGATAAGGGATGTATATGTTGACAAAGTTTCATGTAAAGTACATCTTTTTTATTATTTTGCTTTACTTTCAAAGTCAGGTAAATGGTTAGTTTTGGCTAATTGTAATGTACCTTGTTTGGATCAAAGAATTGCTGAGTGTAGTCAGAAAAAAATGATCAGGATTCATCTCGAGTTAAATGCTATGATGAAAGAAAGGTTGTCGTTGCCGAATTCGTGCTGAGTATGCAATGTATAGGTTTTATATACTTATATTTTGGTCATTTTTGTACATATTTTGTGAACTAGTTGGCTTAATTGTATTGACAAGTATCCCAGGAAAAACCAAACAGATAAGGAGAAGGAAAAGAAGGTTATGTGGGTGTATATTCCAACCAGAACAAAAAAACTGCAAAATATGATGCCTTTTGAAGAAAATTATCCTATGCTGTCCCAATGATTTTGAGTCTTGTTTTTACATACATATAAGCTGCAATATATCTTCCACTTATATCTACATACAGGGATGACTCTCTCAACTTGAGATCTCGAGGTTATGGATTGAATATCCATAATGTACATTAATAAAGCTCGTCGATGAGTAGGGAGAAGGTGTATTAAGTACAAAGTATGGGACATCTTTTGTGTATATTTAGATACTATGGGGGTGGTTTAACTTCTAAACTTTACATGAATTAGGAGGGGTTAATTCATTTTGAAGCTACTACAATGCTTCAAATAATACTTAAATCTTTTGCTTTAGAAGATCACATTAGGCTTTTCTTGGTTTCCAGCTGAATGACCTGAGATTTTTTGGCCCTGGTGAGAAGTTGAGTTCAAACATCTCTTTTGGGACTTCGTTTTGTGCTTCGAATCCAACTAATTTTGAGATGAGTGCTGCACTTTCCTTAATGTGATCCATGTCTTTGGTATCTTTCCATAACTGATGACACAGTTGAAGTCTTCTCCTTTTAGTTTTTAGACCAATGCCCCGTTTCTCGTATAAGCTGTCTCTCTCCTTTGAAGAAAACTTCTTAAGAAGCAACTTGCTCAGCATTTCCCTCTCGCGATTTAGAGCATTTAAACTGTTCGAAAGGATAAGAGTAATTTTGCATCAATATTTTATCACACTTTCAGATAGATAAATTTTACATGCTTGACATATATAAGAGGGAAAATCTTCGAAATCTACCCTTCTACTGTACGAAATATCTTAATCTTACTCCCCATTATGTTTTTGGACGTGCTGTTAACACATTGTCTCATATTTGCCTTGACTTTAGCAGAGCTCTAATGTGGACTCCACATGTCAACATACTTCTAAGAAAAAGGTGTTAGACTCTACTTTTGGTTTAAAATTACTCTTCGTTATACTTCATGTTAGAACTTCGTTATCATCATGGGCAAATATGAGAATTGCTAAGGGTATGAATGATCCTAAAGTGTAATGGAGTAAAATTAAGATATTTCGGATAGTAGAAGGGTATTTTTGACCATTTTCCCGATATTAAATTTTTGTCTTGTCTCATTGCTTGTGAAAGTGGGACAGAACTCAAGAGATAGCCGTCCATGCACGAAATCTCCAAAAACTACAGAAAATAAAAAGATATAAATGAGTACCTTGCAGCCTGTGAAAAAATTTGACCGTCTTTCACAACTTTAGCTCCTAAAGAGAATGCGTTCTTCAGATACGACAGTCTTCTAAGCTCCACCTCCATGTAAACTGAGTCAGTTGGATCCCCTTTGAAGAGTAGGAAAAAGTATGTTCTGTGAACAAGGGGCACATTGCATGCATTCCATAGTTCTATTATTTCTTGCCTTTGTTTCTCAAATTCTATCCACTGTCTGGAAGGAGATAATTCTGATTCATTCTCTGAATTTAAGGAATCAGCGGCAAAGTTTCCCAAGTCCTTGGAGGTTAGCTCATTATCCTGGACCTAACAAGATAAAGTTAATTTCTTAGGATCTCTTAACGAAATTATCAAAGTATGTCTATCGATATACATTAGAAGCGCATTTAAGAATCTTTTTGTGTTGAAGAGATTCAGTTCTAGCTATATTAGTCTCAAGCAGAAAGTTAGTTACTTACCAAATTATCCCCTGATTGCTTCTCAGGCACAGATTTGGCAACCTCACCCTCTGCACAAGTTTTTGTGCTATCTTCACTTGACATTTTGGGTTCCTCAGCACAAATCTTCTCACTGTCTTCACCTGACATTTTGAGCTTTACTTCAATCGTGAAACTGTGGTTGTGTTCTTTTGATAACACCTTAACATTATCAGCAGAAAGCTCCGGCTGAGAAGGTTTCTCCTCAATATCAATCTTTTTAATAGATAACTCTTCCTCAGATTCACTTGATATGTCCCCATTTTCCTTAGTTACTTCAGATCCTTCTGATACTGGCACATTAATGATTATTGCTTCACTGTTTCTGCTCCTTGGTAAGTTATTTGAGTCAGAATCTGCGTCGGAAGAAGAAGAAGAAGAGTGTTCCACGACTAGATTGCTAGTTTGCTTTGGTTCCTTATCGTTATGATCTTTGTCAATGAAACTTGACTCCTGATCTCCCTTTCGAGGTGATGAATGTTTATCAGAGCTTATACTCTTCGTGTTCGAATCCACTTCAACACATTGAACTTCCTTGCAGTTATCTTCCAAATTTTGAACAGTTCTTTGAGCACTGTTTTCCCATCCCTTACATGGATCAGGTCCAAAATATTTCTCAATAAACAGCCTTGGGGAGGTGTCATCACAGAGATACTGATCTTCTGGAGGTTCAGGAATCTGTTCACCTAGCTTGTTAGAATTAAGGCCTTCGTATCTGCCATATTGAGATACAGCGGATACACCATCAGGACGAAAAGGATATACACATTCTGATACTTCTGATGCTGCACAGTCATCCAGCCATTGGGCCTTATCAGGAGACGACACACTACTCAGTTCAGTCTACATGAGAGAGAGAACAGATTAAGCTCCCCGATGTATATTATGAATTGAAAAGTTTATGAGCTCATTCAAGACTAACTACACGTACCCATGACCCTGAACTTGGAAAATTGTGAAAACGAGATTGAGCAAGATCACGCTGCTGGGTTAACTCCCTTATTTCTCTGCTCATCTGCATCGTCATACAAAAAGGGAATAGGTTATGGATGTCTTGTCTTGAATGAAAGCCAGTATACTTAGATTGAAGTTTAAGCAATTGAAGTTAGATAAATATTTTATCATTGAGAAACGCTGAATCTGAACTGTCATCTATGACAAATACTAAAGTCCTGCGCCCAAACTGCACCAAAAGGCGGCCATATGTATTAATAGACTCACATGTTTGATGCTAAAACAGTAAGTTTTTGAGATCCATAGCAAACCAAAAGATAAATCATCATTGAGACATTTAGTTTTGGAAGAATTCTTGTCTTGCCATGTCTTATAGGCATGATGGAGAAGTCCTAAGAGATCAAAATTAGGTTGAAGAACAATGTATGAAAAGATATTGTAGGAGTTTCCCAGAATACTAGATATTGCAAAGGTTAACCATTGCTACCTTTTCTATCAGATCCTCCTTTTCTTTCAGAGCCTCTGACGATCCACCTGAGGCAGCAAGTGCCGACAAACTCCTTAGCTCAGCTTCCAATCTAGCTAGTTCTTTCCGTAATTGTTTCACCAGTGCCTTCTCTGACATTACCACGTTAACTTTTGCGTTAGTAATGACATTCTTGGCACAAGTTGCAAACAACAAAGTGTTCCTGGATTGCTCAACATGGCTATGTGCAGGACTCATGGTGCAAATGATGGCAGTTCTGGCATTGCCTCCCAATGAATTCTGTAGTATGCGTGTCAGCTTCGAGTCTCTGAAAGGAATATGTCCATTTCCTTTTTTGCTGATAAAAGTACAAAAATATATCGATGAACAAGACTTACTGAAATAGCCTTTTAGCGATCTAAGGAAGAAGCCAAAACAGAAATAAATTTGAAGCTCAGAAAACTGTAGTTATGTGGCAACCTTAATTTGCGAATAACAGTTCCAAGAGTCAGCAAACTGCGATTGATGTGGCTGCCTTCTTTCAGTCTTACATTTGCTGACATGGTTTGAGAAGCACGCTCACTTCCAGCAAGATCAACAAAATTCTGCAGGAAAAAGAACAAAATTGTCCATCAATCATTTTCATAGGAACTAACAAGGACTCCAATGATCCTTCTAAGTGATGTCCGTGCAGAGGTAATTTTCCTCACCACTGCAGCTGTCAGAGTGCTTGAGTTTAAGCCAACAAATTTCTTAGCAGTACTTTCAACTGTCTGCAAAAGATCATTTGTCCAAGTCAAGAAAATGATATATTTCCTTTATATATTATTATTAATAAACCATCTTGCAACCAATGCACTAACCAAACGCAGAATCTGGTGAGATCTTGAGCTCACTTCGTTGAGAGCAGTTTCTCCTATTTTCCTTTGAGCTGCAAGAATGGTAACAATTGAAGTTATATCATATTAACTTTCTGGAAACACTACATAGCAGTCTCAGCCTTTTACCTTCACATACTGACAGCAGTTCTTTTAGATGGTTCCAGTTCTTCAGTGTTACCTCCGTAAGTTTTTCAACTACAGTCCCTCTCTGTCAACGGAAGAGGTTACTTAGTTGCATAATATTATCTGTGAATAAAACAAAACTTAATCATGCTTAAAACATATATTCACCTCTGGATCATCGAGGAGTCTAAGTGGAGTGTCCTCTGGGGTTAGAAGGTCTCTAACAACTTCATTGTATATCTCCATGGCAGAGAATTTTAGTGTAAATTCTCGGTCTACGTTCTAAAAGTATTTGAAAATAAAAAGGTACCTTAAAAGCATCAGACACTCTGAATTCTGTACAACATAAATTAATTGCATAGGAGAATAGGAAAGGTTTACCCACCCTGCATATATGATCATATATATCTGCTAATGTGTATTCGGTGATTCCAGACATAGTATACGTTTTCCCACTACTTGTCTGTCCATATGCGAAGATACTTGCTGCAAAGACATTTCATACGTTATTACTGTAACATCATTACGTAGGTGCAGAAAATGGACCGTGAACAAGGGTTAGTACTTACAATTAATACCACTAAGAACTGAAAGAGCAACTCCTTTGGCGGCTTCCTCATACACCTGCCTTGTGGAGCAATCATACCCAAATACTCGGTCTGTTCAATTTCATATACCAATTTTAAGGAGGAATCTTTTCAATTCAAAAAATAAAAACACAACGCAAAGGAAAATGAAAATGTGAAGAAGCTTACCATATGCACAAGCAGTTGGAAACAATGAACGCTCTGACATAGAATTTTTATACAAAATTGTGGTGTTATTGATGCATTCCCAATCCGAGACATCGTTACATGTAATCTCCCTCTCATTCAAAGGTCTCAATCTAACTGCAACAAAAATCTTCTCTTTCTCTTCATGTGCAACTGATCCGTGATCATCACCATATTGAGATGCCTCCTCCCCATACACTGAGCTCATTTTTAGCACCCTCTTCTTTCCTCAGAATCAATGCACTTGAAGAGGACCAGAAAATAGATTATATCAATGAATTACAAATCTTCATATGGTCCCTCTCTTTGTATTAAAAGAGAGGAACTGCCTTATAACCACCTCCCTACCCTCTGTATATGCCTAATTGGATCAAAACCTCGTATATAATCTTCTTATCTGCCAAAATTCAAACAACAGAACATCAGGTGGAAAAAAAAGAGCAAAAACATCTAAAAATGTTTTCTATAGCTCATAAACATGCAATTCCTGAATGCATTCTGTCAAAAACTCAACCCCACAAACTGAGAAAAATAGTAATGGTAATCAAAGCGCCTAAAAATGGGTTCTTTAGCTCATAAGCATGCAATTCTTGGACGCATTCTGTCAAACAACTCAACCCCACAGACTAAGAATTATAGTTATGGAAATCAAAGCATTACAACATGAAATACTAGTATAAAGTGACCAAGATAATAAATTATTATTGATATTGCCTAAAGTGCATAAAATGAAAATGGTCATTTTATTTGAAATTCAGAGGTAATGCCAAGAACGTTGCTGGTAGGGAAGGGGTTCTTTAGCTCATACACATGCAATTCTTGGATACATTTTGTCAAACAACTCAACCCCACAAACTCAAAAAGATCAGTAATAAAAAAAAAAACTAAAAATGGACTCTTTAGCTCATAAAAATGCAACTCTTAAATGCATTCTGTCAAACAACTCAACCCCACAAACTAAGGAAAAAAACAGTAACAAAAAACACCTAAAAATTGGTTCTTTAGCTCATAAACATGCAGTTCTTAGACGCATTTCATCAAACACCTCAACCCCACAAACTGAATCATAATCATTTACAAAAAGCTCCATAGTTTTCAAATTATCGCCAAGAATAATCATCACCTTTTGTGCTGGTAGTGGTATTTGAAAATTAATCTTTGGCAAACCAAAGTACAGCAATTAAAATTTTGTGGTTT
This sequence comes from Solanum lycopersicoides, assembly GCA_022817965.1. Lineage (NCBI taxonomy): Eukaryota > Viridiplantae > Streptophyta > Magnoliopsida > Solanales > Solanaceae > Solanum > Solanum lycopersicoides. Next base: position 93,412,706 of record CM040621.1, on the reverse strand, counting down.
ATGCAAGAAAAAGAAGAAACTGTTATGATATTTTTTCTTTTTTTTTTGGGAGGAGAGGTGAAGATGATGATATTTGCTGTTGTAAAGATAATGGGGTGAGCTGAAAACACGCTAAAAACTCGGCATTTGAGATTTATGGTCGAAAAATTGTAACAAATTTGAGCTGAGAATTTTTCTGGAACGCTCACTCTTTTCTGTGTTTCCATTTTTAAGCGATTTGTACGGAACTTTGAAATAAACAGCTACCGCTAAAACTATAACGACTCAACTGGAATTTGTAAGGAATTATATAAGCACCGTTACAAATGAGAAAATTTTACATTTTTATCCATTTGCACAACGTGGCCATTTTTTCAAGGTCATTCTTACCTTATGTTTCCGCTCGATATTTTGTATCCACGTTAGAATTTAATTAAATTAAAATTTATATTGAAAAATTTCGTATTGGAGTAAAGTTTTTTTTTTTTCAAAATTTTAGAATGAAAGAGTATTTATCACTTCATCACAACCTTTATAAGGTCCACGTTGTACTTGTTAGTTCATTTGTGGAATAAATTTAACACATTGGATTGATTGAGACATAATTTAAATAATAACCTTAAAAAAGGTTATTTATGCAAATTGCTCTAGTGAAATGGAGTTTGTGCTTGCAACTTCATAAATGTTTGTGTTTTTTGTTTTACTTGGCTTGATCGGATATAGTTTTACTATATGTAGTGTTATAAATTGGGAATAATATTTGCGTATATGACTCTTTCTAGATTTTATTTGTAAAACTCGTAAAATTATGTTGTTTTAGTGAAATGAAAACTTTAACATGTTGTAATTAAAAAGGGGATTTGAACTACTCGGATTAATTTTTCGTCTAGATATGATTTTGATTCCATTTAAATAAGTTGTGGAAATATAGTTTTTAAGTTAATAATTAGAGTTTTAATTTATGATAATTGTCTTGCCACATTTTATGAATAAATAATGATCAACATTGACTAAAAATTATTAGTTAGAAGATAGAAATAGGATGAGTGGAAGCCATGAAGTTAGAAGAAAACTTCATAACGTGAGTAAAATTGGAATTAAAGATTATAGATTTGGATTTTGTTCATTAATTCCTCTAACTCATCAATCAATGTCACTGAAATAATACTAATTAATAATAATTTTCAAGAACAAGTTTATGACAATGCAATGTGTACGTTCAAGGCAAAATATAATATTTATCTCTATATATGTCACTTTTAAATTTGACTTTCTTTTTCCAAATTAAACAGCAAAATCAATTTCACAAAAGGGTAATCCAGAAATTTCTTGTTTCATTCTCAATGGAAAGGCTAAAAATTATGAAGAAGAAAAGGTATGAAGAACTAATTTTCTAAACAAAAGAAAGTTTTCCATGTAAATTTAAGTTAATCACTATAAAATAAAATATGAAATTTGAAGTAATATAATGATTGTATTATTAGATTTTATCATTGTAGCAGTTCAAAACCTATAAATCACATATCTAGTCATTATTATAGAATTTTATTAGTATTTGACATTTAATGTCATTGATGTGTACAAATAAAATACAAAATTAAATATGATTCACAAAACATACAACTAAATAAATGCATCAAAATAGTAAAGAATTATTCACATTGAATATTCACCACTACTAAATAAAATGCATAAACATATGCCTTCCCAAACATAATTATCATTCAATTATACTTCCTCAACTTCAAACTAGGCGTGTGTGTTCTCTAATTCATTTATTTTTATTTGTCTATTTTAAATTTTACAAAGTCTTTAAAAAGAATAATTGATATAAACATTTTATCATAATATTCATATTAATTAATACCTAATCATAAAAACCAAGAAATTAACTAAACAACACATTATTAACCTCCTAATTTAAAATACCCTATAGGTAGATAAACTTTAACCTAACCAAAATAAAATAATGCATGACATTGACATGTGTTGTGTTTATTACTAATCATCATTAACTCACATGTTCCCATCTACCAATTAAAATGTAAAATCTCAAAAATCACTTTTTTCTTTTTTTCTTTTTTTCTTTTTCTTCTTTTTAACTAAGTACCTCTTTTTTATTTGACAGTTGGAAACTTTTTCTTATTTTAGCCAAACAAATTATAAAAAGCAACAATAAAAATAAAATTAAAAAATTCTATGATCTTTGAAATTTTCCAGTCACTCTGCCCCACCACCACTCCCCATCATCACAACCAGAAGAAGAACAAAAAGAAAAAGAAAAAAAAATGTAAACAGAAAACAGTTGTCTTCTTCTTCTTCTTCCTCTTCATTTTTGCCCTTTTTCTCTTTCTCCAGATCCAAATTATACCAAAAATTTAATCTTTTTTCAATACCCATTTTTCTATTTCTCCAATTTTCCTTAATTTATCTTCTTTTTGAAACCCTAACCCTAAAAATCCTATCTTTTTTTGCTTTCAGTATAAAACCCTAATTTTTACAGGTTCTCTACCTTTTATTCATCAAGTTTGAATCTTGATTGAAGTTTTCGACACCCAATTACGTGAAAGGTTAGAATTTGTACTTGAATTGGTGTTCATTTTGGGAAATGGCTACGAGGGGAAGCAGATCGGAGAAGGTGAAGAGGATTTTTCAGCAATTTGATGGTAATCATGATGGGGGTCTTAATCGAGAGGAAATGGCAGCTTTGGTGGTTGCTGTAAACCCTAGGGTTAAGTTTAGCGAAGAGCAAATTAATGCTATTCTCGATGAGGTTTTCCGTACGTACAGCGAGTTTATTGATGGTGAAAAGGGGCTTACTTATGAGGGGCTTTTGCGTACGTATGATGATGGTGCTGGTGACGTTGATCGTGATTTTGACGCGCTTGGGCTTGAGCTTAAGCCGGAGGATAATGCTGGAACTTCAATTGCTGCGGAGGAGGCTTCGTCGTCGTCGATTGCAGATGAGAGAGTGATGGAGCCGCATAAGAAACAGAGGACTGCAGCTTGGGCAGCTTCTCCGAATCATGGCATTGTGTTTGATGATACTTGGAAGCTTGTAGATGACCTTGAGATATTGATCAAGAGGCTTAAATCGAAACAATCGAAAGATGGGAAGCTGAAGAATGATAATTCTGATGTTTATTCGGAAGGTTGGTCGAGGGAATTAGGGCCTTCAACTGAGATTACGGATAAACGGGTTAATTGGGAGGAGACTGGACATGACTATGCTGTGTTTGTGAAGGAGTTGGGTGTGTTGAGGTCGAGGGCTGATGGGTCGAGGTCAAGGGAAGAAGCTTTTGATGGTCACATGGCAATTGGCAGGGTTTTGTATGATCAACATTTGTTTAAGGAAGCACTGGTGAGCTTTAAGAGAGCTTGTGAGTTGCAGCCTGCTGATGTTAGGCCACATTTCAGGGCTGGCAATTGTTTGTATGTGCTCGGGAGACATAGTGAGTCGAAAGAGGAGTTCTTGCTGGCATTGGAGGCTGCTGAAGCTGGTGGCAGTCAGTGGGCTTATTTGCTTCCTCAGATTCATGTGAATTTGGGAATTGCTCTTGAAGGCGAAGGTATGGTTATTAGTGCCTGTGAGCATTATAGAGAGGCTGCTATTTTATGTCCAACTCATTTTAGAGCTTTGAAACTTTTGGGTAGTGCACTTTTTGGCGTGGGCGAGTATAAGGCAGCTGTTAAGGCATTAGAAGAGGCCATTTATATGAAGAGTGACTATGCTGATGCACATTGTGATCTTGCTTCTGCATTGCACGGTATGGGTGATGATGATAATGCCATTAAGGAGTTTCAGAGAGCTATTGATTTGAAACCTGGTCATGTTGATGCCTTGTACAATTTAGGTGGACTTTACATGGATATGGGTAGATATCAGCGTGCTTCAGAGATGTACACTAGGGTACTAAGTGTTTGGCCGAATCACTGGAGAGCACAGCTCAATAAGGCTGTGGCGTTATTGGGGCTGGGGAAACTGAGGAAGCTAAGAAAGCTTTGAAAGAAGCTCTGAAGATGACAAACAGAGTGGAATTGCAGGATGCAGTAGCACATTTGAAACAACTTCAGAAAAAGAAGTTGAAGGGGAATGGTGGTGGCAATGGGGAGGAGGCCTTTATCATTGTTGAACCCTCTAAGTTCAAGTCCGTGGGTGAGAAAACCACATTGAGAGCAGATTTATCTACTGCTCTCGATATTAGAAGTTTTCAGAGGATTACTCGTCTTAATCGTTGTGATGTTGATCAGATAAAGAAGGAAATAAATGAAACTGTTGTACCAATGTCTTATTCCGGTGGTGTACCTGAAAAGTCAATACGCAAGGCTTCACTGGAAGAGATTCTGCACAGATTGCTTAAATTCTTGAAGCCTGAAACCTTTATAGGTGCTGTTAAAGCCATTAACCAGAAAGTTCTCTCTGTTTTAGATGAGTCAGAATCAGGTCGGCTGGATTTGGGCATGTTCTTTGCTGTTCTTGCTCCTGTCTGTGGAGGATCACCAGACAAAAGAAAACGCATTGCATATGAGGCGCTTTTGTGGCGTCCTGTGAATGAAGGTAGCAACCAAATAAGGAAAACTGATGCTCAAAGGTACATCAAACTTCTGAGAGCTATTTACATTCCTTCCCAAGGAGCAAGTGAAATGCTAGAAATTCACGGGGAGATGGACACATCATTAGTGTCTTTAGCAGATTTCACTGCAATGTTTGATGATCCTGATTGGGGTTTTGGTATAATGTCCACTTTGCTGAAGCTTGAAACGGGGGATAGGAATCGTCATGGTAGCCATGTTTGTGCAACTTGTCGTTACCCTATCATTGGGTCTCGCTTTAAGGAGATAAAATCACATTTTAGCTTATGCAGTCAGTGTTACAGTGAAGGAAAAGTCCCCCCAACCAGCAAACAAGAAGAGTACAGATTTAAAGAATATGCTAGTGAAGCTGAGGCAGTGAAAGACAAGTGCATGTGGTTCGGAATCCATTCTAAAGGCTCCTCCTCGCCTGCTACTTCCTAGCCTAGCGCGTACGAGTGTATGTTTTTCAGGGTGTGAATTATATCTAGCTTATGAAACATGTTCCTCTGGGCTTCAATGCCTCTTGTACAATAATCCTTTCAAGTTGTGACCATCAATTCTTTGTTTAAAAGGCAGTATTTTACTATTTAGGGACTTGTAGTTCTTTGTGGGTGCCTTTAATCTTCCTTTTTTCTGACTTTTTTGAGGGATTGTATCTCTTGTAAGTTCATCAGTGTAAAGTTCTATGTTCTCCCCTTTGATTTTTCATTTTGTAGTACTGAACATGGCTATGGATGGATTTTATTGCATTAACCAACAATTGATGAGTATTTGTTCATAGATTTCTTTAATATCTGTATCTAAGTTATATATGAGAAGGTAAATGCAACAACTCGGTGTAATACCAGAAGTAGAGTATACGCAAATCTTACGTCTACCTTAATAAGGTAGAGATTGTTTCTGAAAGACTAAAAGAGGTAATAGTAACAAACAGCAAAAACTATAAATTACTTCTTACTATAATTTTTCGACGATAAATTATTTCTTACTATAATTTTTCAACGAAGGGCATTTAATTTTTCTTTGGGTCAATGTAGCTATGTAACTAACTGACAAATGTATATAGGAAGCCATATTAAAAAGGAATGTTGGTTAAGTGTTTAGCCAGTCTGGACTATATACTAATCATGTTTTTTTTTTTTTTTATAATAAGAAGATAGAATCTTAGTATTAAAGAATTGTTGAGTCTGAAGCAAACAATAATTAATCAATCAGACAAATGATGAAGCAAATGCACAAATGGCAAATTATATTGTATTGAACTAGTCATTAGGCAAAATATTTATTATTTATTAAAGTATAAAAGCAAATGGTTTATTTATATGTCCTTATTCATTTATTATTTCGTTATACAAAATCCATTTGGCACCAAGATCAAACTTTTATCCCATCCCATATTTATATTAATTATTAATGCTTAAATTTAATTTATTTATAAGAATTTCTCACTTAATCATGAAGGCCAGTGGTCTAGGCTGGTTGCCTTTGATTGAGCCTACGTCATAATTTATATGACATTAGATTTTTGTATTTATTTATCGTTTGAATTTTTAACGATCAATACTAAATTATTTATTTTGTATAAATACTGAGTGCAATTATGGAAATCTAGTATTATAGTGGAATGATTAGAAATAATAGAGAGATAAGTATATAACTAAGCAGGGACCTAACTATCATTATGAATCATGATAGTTCATGATATACTTTATCATTAGACTTTTACTTTTACTTTAAGGCTTTTTATAAAAGATATTTTAAACGGAAAAAATCGACTAAATTTATTCTTTTTACTATTTAAAATAGCTTTATTTCATCATTTATTATACCTCTTGATCTATTTAAATTGTTGACATCAACAAATTATTTCTTTTTGTCCTTGATATTAACAAAGAACTAACACAAAGTAAATGAACCCCATGCATTCAAATTCTTCAAACAAAAATTATCATAATTTGTCATCCAACTTTTGAATATGATTCTTTTTACCTGCAGTCAAATTGACCTTTCTGATTTGTAGATTATAATCTTTATATAATAATACTCTGTCAAGTTTTTCAAATCCGTTGTAGTCTAGTTGGTCAGGATACTCGGCTCTCACCCGAGAGACCCGGGTTCAAGTCCCGGCAACGGAATAAGTTTTAACAAAAAAAGAGGAGATTCTTAATGATAATTTACTCTTAGGGGTCGTTTTGTAGAATATACTATACAAGAATATTATATGCACTAGCTTTAGTTTTATCGTCTAATAAGGTGAGAAGAAAAAAAAAAGATTCTTAATGACAATTTACTCTAGGGGTCGTTTTGTAGAATATACTACAAGAATATAATATGCACTAGCTTTAATTTTATCGTCTAATAAGGTGAAAAAAGAGGACCAAGGGGTGAAAGAAAAAAAAGAGGATATTCTTAATGACACTTAGCGATCGATTGGTAGAATGTATTACATGCACTAACTTTAATTTTATCGTAAGGGGTGAAAGAAAAAGATAAGGGATCCTAAACGAAGAGGCTAAAATGTTTGTGTACGAAAAGAAGAGAGCAAATGCCCCCCAACGAAGAGGTGCAAATGGTGGATAATACGAAGCCTAAGTAGAGTTAGAGGTAGACCAAGAACATGATCTTAGATAGAAGAGCGTGAAAGTCGAAATTTAAGGTAGAAAGTTAAATCCGAGGAAAACTAGCACTAGAAAGAAGTTGAATGTGTGACGGCATGAGCTGCTTCTCAAAAATTGTACATGCAAGAACCATGATTATGTCATCCCCAATACATGAAACATAACAAATACCAGCACAAGTTAAACTTAATCATCAATTGAAAAAATCTACTAACAACAATCTATACATCACTTCCGCATGCCAATTTTTACTGTAAGGTCAGTCATGCACTTTCTATGTATGTTGGTTCTTATAGTACTATTCATGGCTACAAAATCGCCATTGTCACCATCAGATTCACCAGCATCAGTAATTTCGCAACTCCAGGAAGAAGAGCAGCTCAACAACAACTACGCGTCAATCCAAGAAGAACAACTAAACAAGTTCAAAGATATCACGTATCAATTTCAGACAGAACAGCACTACCAAGATTATGGTTCCTTGAGTCCAGCACCATACTTCGGTAGAGGTGACCCAGCTCCCATTCCTCATGGGAGAGGCCATAATACGGAGCACAAGGCAAAGTGATCCAAACACAGTTGTTAGTCTCTAATTCACACCAGTATTCAGTAGCAGAAATCACCGTTTATGATAAGAGGAAATGATGTAAGTAACAGTTGTTATCTGCTCGATTCAGATTTCGCACTTTGTAATGATACCAAATAAATGCAGACAAGTTTATGGTGAATATTAGCTTATGAACCAATTGTCTGTTCATCACAACAGAAAAAGATTCAAGCATATTGCAGATATAGCTGAACACTAGGAGAACAGAGAACTCCAAAATCCAATCCACAGACCAAAATGATAAGCTTTACAGGAATGAAAATTTAGATTTAAATGCAGGACATGAATTTTGCAAACTGTTAAAACTCCAATAACATTACAAACTGTAAAAAGCTACATAGAATGTCCACAAGTCTGCATATTCCACCAATTAATCCGTAAATATTCATCAAAATTGCAACTCTGCTTGACAATGCACATACGTTTTGTAGCTGAGAACTGTTTTTGAGGATGTAATATATACCATCTAAGAGTAGAAAAGCTTTTGAACATCGTCTTGATAACTGAAGATCGTGTCAACCAACAGCTCCCATTTTGGGTGCAATAGAGGATCAACTACAGCTGCAAAGGCTTTTACTTTTAAAGTACACAACCGAAATAATGTCACCTGTGAGAGAATAAACGGACCAAAGATTCTATCAGTTTTCTTTTTAAACCACAAACTACTCCACTGTTAAATGCGAAACACAACCAGATATTTCATAAGTAAAATGCCATCAGGAAATTTTGAATTTTGAAGCCAATAAAAAACTACATTCAGTACCTTCTTGTTTAATTATTGCTTTGAGTTAAAGGGGCAAGAAATAGCCATCAAGACATAATAGAATGGATTGTAGTTGAGAATTGGATTTGGATTGCTAGACTAAATCTTCTTTAAATGTCACCATCTAGCTAGTTGTCAGGTTACATGTCAAAAGCGCCTAGAGTTAATGGTGTCTGGTTCATGGTTCTTCTTTTATGAAGATCTGCTTTTCATGGTTCTTAACATTAACCAAGCATTTCAAACTTCATGGTTTTTTGGTTGTTGACAGAGGAACTGCAATGCCTTTGGAATACCTCTTGGCAATTGGAGAAAACAATGAGCTTAACACCAAACAAAATTTCAAAAAAACAAGTATAGGCTGGAGGACTGATGCGATAAGTGTATAAGCCCGATACAAGGGGTGGTGCTAACTTGTGTACCTATCATTGGGTCTCGCTTTAAGGAGATAAAATCACATTTTAGCTATGCATTCATGTTACAGTGAAGGAAAAGTCCCCCAACCAGCAAACAAGAAGAGTACAGATTTAAAGAATATGCTAGTGAAGCTGAGGCAGTGAAAGACAAGTGCATGTGGTTCGGAATCCATTCTAAAGGCTCCTCCTCGCGCTCTGCTACTTCCTAGCCTAGCGCGTACGAGTGTATGTTTTTCAGGGTGTGATTATATCTAGCTTATGAACATGTTCTCTCTGGGCTTCAATGCCTTTGTACAATAATCTTCAAGTTGTGACCATCGAATTCTTTGTTTAAAAGGCAGTATTTTACTATTTAGGGACTTGTAGTTCTTTGTGGTGCCTTTAATCTTCCTTTTTTCTGACTTTTTTGAGGGATTGATCTCTTGTAAGTTCATCAGTGTAAAGTTCTATGTTCTCCCTTTGATTTTTCATTTTGTAGTACTGAACATGGCTATGGATGGATTTATATTGCATTAACCAACAATTGATGAGTATTTGTTCATAGATTTCTTAATATCTGTATCTAGTTATATATGAGAAGGTAAATGCAACATCGTGTATACCAGAAGTAGAGTATACGCAATCTTTGTATGTCACCTTAATAAGGTAGAGATTGTTTCTGAAAGACTAAAAGAGGTAATAGTAACAAACAGCAAAAACTATAAATTACTTCTTACTATAATTTTTTCAACGATAAATTATTGTTACTATAATTTTTCAACGAAGGGGATTTAATTTTTCTTTGGGTCAATGTAGCTATGTAACTACCTGACAAATGTATATAGGAAGCCATATTAAAAAGGAATGTTGGTTAAGTGTTTAGCCAGTCTGGACTATATACTAATCATGTTTTTTTATTTTTATAATAAGAAGATAGAATCTTAGTATTAAAGAATTGTTGAGTTCTGAAGCAAACAATAATTAATCAATCAGACAAATGATGAAGCAAATGCACAAATGGCAAATTGTATTGAACTAGTCATTAGGCAAAATAATTATTATTTATTAAAGTATAAACAGCAAATGGTTTATTTATATGTCCTTATTCATTTATTATTTCGTTAACAAAATCCATTTGGCACAAGATCAAACTTTTATCCCATCCCATATTTATATTAATTATTAATGCTTAAATTTAATTTATTTATAGAATTTCTCACTTAATCATGAAGGCCTGTGGTCTAGGCTGGTTGCCTTTGATTGAGCCTACGTCATAATTTATATGACATGATTTTTGTATTATTTTTTCGTTTGAATTTTTAACGATCAAATACTAAATTATTTATTTTGATAACACTGAGTGTTACTATGGAAATCTAGTATTATAGTGGAATGATTAGAAATAATACAGAGATAAGTAAAACTAAGCAGGGACCTAACTTATTATGAATCATGATAGTTCATGATATTCTTTATCATTAGACTTTTACTTTACTTTAAGGCTTTTTTAAAAGATATTTTAAACGGAAAAAATCGACTAAATTTTTCTTTTTACTATTTAAAATAGCTTTATTTCTCATCATTTATTATCTCTTGATCTATTTTAAATTGTTGACATCAAAAATTATTTATTTTTTCTCCTGACTATTTAACAAAGCAGTTGTCTTCTTCTTCTTCTTCCTCTCATTTTTGCCCTTTTTCTCTTTCTCCAGATCCAAATTATACCAAAAATTTAATCTTTTTTCAATACCCATTTTTCTATTTCTCCAATTTTCCTTAATTTATCTTCTTTTTGAAACCCTAACCCTAAAAATCCTATCTTTTTTTGCTTTCAGTATAAAACCCTAATTTTTACAGGTTCTCTACCTTTTATTCATCAAGTTTGAATCTTGATTGAAGTTTTCGACACCCAATTACGTGAAAGGTTAGAATTTGTACTTGAATTGGTGTTAATTTGGGAAATGGCTACGAGGGGAAGCAGATCGGAGAAGGTGAAGAGGATTTTTCAGCAATTTGATGGTAATCATGATGGGGGTCTTAATCGAGAGGAAATGGCAGCTTTGGTGGTTGCTGTAAACCCTAGGGTTAAGTTTAGCGAAGAGCAAATTAATGCTATTCTCGATGAGGTTTTCCGTACGTACAGCGAGTTTATTGATGGTGAAAAGGGGCTTACTTATGAGGGGCTTTTGCGTACGTATGATGATGGTGCTGGTGATGTTGATCGTGATTTTGACGCGCTTGGGCTTGAGCTTAAGCCGGAGGATAATGCTGGAACTTCAATTGCTGCGGAGGAGGCTTCGTCGTCGTCGATTGCGGATGAGAGAGTGATGGAGCCGCATAAGAAACAGAGGACTGCAGCTTGGGCAGCTTCTCCGAATCATGGCATTGTGTTTGATGATACTTGGAAGCTTGTCGATGACCTTGAGATATTGATCAAGAGGCTTAAATCGAAACAATCGAAAGATGGGAAGCTGAAGAATGATAATTCTGATGTTTATTCGGAAGGTTGGTCGAGGGAATTAGGGCCTTCAACTGAGATTACGGATAAACGGGTTAATTGGGAGGAGACTGGACATGACTATGCTGTGTTTGTGAAGGAGTTGGGTGTGTTGAGGTCGAGGGCTGATGGGTCGAGGTCAAGGGAAGAAGCTTTTGATGGTCACATGGCAATTGGCAGGGTTTTGTATGATCAACATTTGTTTAAGGAAGCACTGGTGAGCTTTAAGAGAGCTTGTGAGTTGCAGCCTGCTGATGTTAGGCCACATTTCAGGGCTGGCAATTGTTTGTATGTGCTCGGGAGGCATAGTGAGTCGAAAGAGGAGTTCTTGCTGGCATTGGAGGCTGCTGAAGCTGGTGGCAGTCAGTGGGCTTATTTGCTTCCTCAGATTCATGTGAATTTGGGAATTGCTCTTGAAGGCGAAGGTATGGTTATTAGTGCCTGTGAGCATTATAGAGAGGCTGCTATTTTATGTCCAACTCATTTTAGAGCTTTGAAACTTTTGGGTAGTGCACTTTTTGGCGTGGGCGAGTATAAGGCAGCTGTTAAGGCATTAGAAGAGGCCATTTATATGAAGAGTGACTATGCTGATGCACATTGTGATCTTGCTTCTGCATTGCACGGTATGGGTGATGATGATAATGCCATTAAGGAGTTTCAGAGAGCTATTGATTTGAAACCTGGTCATGTTGATGCCTTGTACAATTTAGGTGGACTTTACATGGATATGGGTAGATATCAGCGTGCTTCAGAGATGTACACTAGGGTACTAAGTGTTTGGCCGAATCACTGGAGAGCACAGCTCAATAAGGCTGTGGCGTTATTGGGGGCTGGGGAAACTGAGGAAGCTAAGAAAGCTTTGAAAGAAGCTCTGAAGATGACAAACAGAGTGGAATTGCATGATGCAGTAGCACATTTGAAACAACTTCAGAAAAAGAAGTTGAAGGGGAATGGTGGTGGCAATGGGGAGGAGGCCTTTATCATTGTTGAACCCTCTAAGTTCAAGTCCGTGGGTGAGAAAACCACATTGAGAACAGATTTATCTACTGCTCTCGATATTAGAAGTTTTCAGAGGATTACTCGTCTTAATCGTTGTGATGTTGATCAGATAAAGAAGGAAATAAATGAAACTGTTGTACCAATGTCTTATTCCGGTGGTGTACCTGAAAAGTCAATACGCAAGGCTTCACTGGAAGAGATTCTGCACAGATTGCTTAAATTCTTGAAGCCTGAAACCTTTATAGGTGCTGTTAAAGCCATTAACCAGAAAGTTCTCTCTGTTTTAGATGAGTCAGAATCAGGTCGGCTGGATTTGGGCATGTTCTTTGCTGTTCTTGCTCCTGTCTGTGGAGGATCACCAGACAAAAGAAAACGCATTGCATATGAGGCGCTTTTGTGGCGTCCTGTGAATGAAGGTAGCAACCAAATAAGGAAAACTGATGCTCAAAGGTACATCAAACTTCTGAGAGCTATTTACATTCCTTCCCAAGGAGCAAGTGAAATGCTAGAAATTCACGGGGAGATGGACACATCATTAGTGTCTTTAGCAGATTTCACTGCAATGTTTGATGATCCTGATTGGGGTTTTGGTATAATGTCCACTTTGCTGAAGCTTGAAACGGGGGATAGGAATCGTCATGGTAGCCATGTTTGTGCAACTTGTCGTTACCCTATCATTGGGTCTCGCTTTAAGGAGATAAAATCACATTTTAGCTTATGCAGTCAGTGTTACAGTGAAGGAAAAGTCCCCCCAACCAGCAAACAAGAAGAGTACAGATTTAAAGAATATGCTAGTGAAGCTGAGGCAGTGAAAGACAAGTGCATGTGGTTCGGAATCCATTCTAAAGGCTCCTCCTCGCCTGCTACTTCCTAGCCTAGCGCGTACGAGTGTATGTTTTTCAGGGTGTGAATTATATCTAGCTTATGAAACATGTTCCTCTGGGCTTCAATGCCTCTTGTACAATAATCCTTTCAAGTTGTGACCATCAATTCTTTGTTTAAAAGGCAGTATTTTACTATTTAGGGACTTGTAGTTCTTTGTGGGTGCCTTTAATCTTCCTTTTTTCTGACTTTTTTGAGGGATTGTATCTCTTGTAAGTTCATCAGTGTAAAGTTCTATGTTCTCCCCTTTGATTTTTCATTTTGTAGTACTGAACATGGCTATGGATGGATTTTATTGCATTAACCAACAATTGATGAGTATTTGTTCATAGATTTCTTTAATATCTGTATCTAAGTTATATATGAGAAGGTAAATGCAACAACTCGGTGTAATACCAGAAGTAGAGTATACGCAAATCTTATGTCTACCTTAATAAGGTAGAGATTGTTTCTGAAAGACTAAAAGAGGTAATAGTAACAAACAGCAAAAACTATAAATTACTTCTTACTATAATTTTTCAACGATAAATTATTTCTTACTATAATTTTTCAACGAAGGGGATTTAATTTTTCTTTGGGTCAATGTAGCTATGTAACTACCTGACAAATGTATATAGGAAGCCATATTAAAAAGGAATGTTGGTTAAGTGTTTAGCCAGTCTGGACTATATACTAATCATGTTTTTTTTATTTTTATAATAAGAAGATAGAATCTTAGTATTAAAGAATTGTTGAGTCTGAAGCAAACAATAATTAATCAATCAGACAAATGATGAAGCAAATGCACAAATGGCAAATTGTATTGAACTAGTCATTAGGCAAAATAATTATTATTTATTAAAGTATAAAAGCAAATGGTTTATTTATATGTCCTTATTCATTTATTATTTCGTTATACAAAATCCATTTGGCACAAAGATCAAACTTTTATCCCATCCCATATTTATATTAATTATTAATGCTTAAATTTAATTTATTTATAAGAATTTCTCACTTAATCATGAAGGCCTGTGGTCTAGGCTGGTTGCCTTTGATTGAGCCTACGTCATAATTTATATGACATTAGATTTTTGTATTTATTTATCGTTTGAATTTTTAACGATCAAATACTAAATTATTTATTTTGTATAAACACTGAGTGTTACTATGGAAATCTAGTATTATAGTGGAATGATTAGAAATAATACAGAGATAAGTATAAAACTAAGCAGGGACCTAACTATCATTATGAATCATGATAGTTCATGATATTCTTTATCATTAGACTTTTACTTTTACTTTAAGGCTTTTTATAAAAGATATTTTAAACGGAAAAAATCGACTAAATTTATTCTTTTTACTATTTAAAATAGCTTTATTTCATCATTTATTATACCTCTTGATCTATTTAAATTGTTGACATCAACAAATTATTTCTTTTTGTCCTTGATATTAACAAAGAACTAACACAAAGTAAATGAACCCCATGCATTCAAATTCTTCAAACAAAAATTATCATAATTTGTCATCCAACTTTTGAATATGATTCTTTTTACCTGCAGTCAAATTGACCTTTCTGATTTGTAGATTATAATCTTTATATAATAATACTCTGTCAAGTTTTTCAAATCCGTTGTAGTCTAGTTGGTCAGGATACTCGGCTCTCACCCGAGAGACCCGGGTTCAAGTCCCGGCAACGGAATAAGTTTTAACAAAAAAAGAGGAGATTCTTAATGATAATTTACTCTTAGGGGTCGTTTTGTAGAATATACTATACAAGAATATTATATGCACTAGCTTTAGTTTTATCGTCTAATAAGGTGAGAAAAAAAAAAGATTCTTAATGACAATTTACTCTAGGGTCGTTTTGTAGAATATACTACAAGAATATAATATGCACTAGCTTTAATTTTATCGTCTAATAAGGTGAAAAAAGAGGACCAAGGGGTGAAAGAAAAAAAAGAGGATATTCTTAATGACACTTAGCGATCGATTGGTAGAATGTATTACATGCACTAACTTTAATTTTATCGTAAGGGGTGAAAGAAAAAGATAAGGATCCTAAACGAAGAGGCTAAAATGTTTGTGTACGAAAAGAAGAGAGCAAATGCCCCCCAACGAAGAGGTGCAAATGGTGGATAATACGAAGCCTAAGTAGAGTTAGAGGTAGACCAAGAACATGATCTTAGATAGAAGAGCGTGAAAGTCGAAATTTAAGGTAGAAAGTTAAATCCGAGGAAAACTAGCACTAGAAAGAAGTTGAATGTGTGACGGCATGAGCTGCTTCTCAAAAATTGTACATGCAAGAACCATGATTATGTCATCCCCAATACATGAAACATAACAAATACCAGCACAAGTTAAACTTAATCATCAATTGAAAAAATCTACTAACAACAATCTATACATCACTTCCGCATGCCAATTTTTACTGTAAGGTCAGTCATGCACTTTCTATGTATGTTGGTTCTTATAGTACTATTCATGGCTACAAAATCGCCATTGTCACCATCAGATTCACCAGCATCAGTAATTTCGCAACTCCAGGAAGAAGAGCAGCTCAACAACAACTACGCGTCAATCCAAGAAGAACAACTAAACAAGTTCAAAGATATCACGTATCAATTTCAGACAGAACAGCACTACCAAGATTATGGTTCCTTGAGTCCAGCACCATACTTCGGTAGAGGTGACCCAGCTCCCATTCCTCATGGGAGAGGCCATAATACGGAGCACAAGGCAAAGTGATCCAAACACAGTTGTTAGTCTCTAATTCACACCAGTATTCAGTAGCAGAAATCACCGTTTATGATAAGAGGAAATGATGTAAGTAACAGTTGTTATCTGCTCGATTCAGATTTCGCACTTTGTAATGATACCAAATAAATGCAGACAAGTTTATGGTGAATATTAGCTTATGAACCAATTGTCTGTTCATCACAACAGAAAAAGATTCAAGCATATTGCAGATATAGCTGAACACTAGGAGAACAGAGAACTCCAAAATCCAATCCACAGACCAAAATGATAAGCTTTACAGGAATGAAAATTTAGATTTAAATGCAGGACATGAATTTTGCAAACTGTTAAAACTCCAATAACATTACAAACTGTAAAAAGCTACATAGAATGTCCACAAGTCTGCATATTCCACCAATTAATCCGTAAATATTCATCAAAATTGCAACTCTGCTTGACAATGCACATACGTTTTGTAGCTGAGAACTGTTTTGAGGATGTAATATATACCATCTAAGAGTAGAAAAGCTTTTGAACATCGTCTTGATAACTGAAGATCGTGTCAACCAACAGCTCCCATTTTGGGTGCAATAGAGGATCAACTACAGCTGCAAAGGCTTTTACTTTTAAAGTACACAACCGAAATAATGTCACCTGTGAGAGAATAAACGGACCAAAGATTCTATCAGTTTTCTTTTTAAACCACAAACTACTCCACTGTTAAATGCGAAACACAACCAGATATTTCATAAGTAAAATGCCATCAGGAAATTTTGAATTTTGAAGCCAATAAAAAACTACATTCAGTACCTTCTTGTTTAATTATTGCTTTGAGTTAAAGGGGCAAGAAATAGCCATCAAGACATAATAGAATGGATTGTAGTTGAGAATTGGATTTGGATTGCTAGACTAAATCTTCTTTAAATGTCACCATCTAGCTAGTTGTCAGGTTACATGTCAAAAGCGCCTAGAGTTAATGGTGTCTGGTTCATGGTTCTTCTTTTATGAAGATCTGCTTTTCATGGTTCTTAACATTAACCAAGCATTTCAAACTTCATGGTTTTTTGGTTTGTTGACAGAGGAACTGCAATGCCTTTGGAATACCTCTTGGCAATTGGAGAAAAACAATGAGCTTAACACCAAACAAAATTTCAAAAAACAAGTATAGGCTGGAGGACTGATGCGATAAGTGTATAAGCCCGATACAAGGGGTTGTGAACACTAACTCGGGGACAGCAATATTTCTATCAGAAATATATAATTTCAGCAAGGATGACGTAGAAGAAATTGATTAGAAAGACGTAGAAGAAATTGATTAGAAAGACGTTAGAATTTAATGGAAGAAAGAAGGAAGAAGTTGTCTACGAATATGACATGGGACTCTAGTGATTGCACCCCCCAAGGCAAAGCTGAACAAAGCACCGAGGATCCAACCAAAACTTCATCCAACGCCCTAGCAACTTACTCACTTCTCCATCAGATTTACAAAACCATGGAGACACATGACTTCTCCCTGAATTCAGACGTACAAAACTACAAAGGCATATATATGTTGCCAGATTTTGACACAAATTCTGAAGGGATACTCACATGAGATGTATGGCAGATGGACCGGTAAAAGCAGCAACCTTCTGGGCACGCTGTGATTCACACTTATATAGCTCCTTCGTTTCTTTTTTCATACGGCGTGCCTCACGCCGTTCTTCCTTCACAGCAGCCTGAAAAGGTAGAACCTCAATGTTAAAACATTATATCAGATGTTTTATGTAGTATTGAGAAGAAAAAATAAATCCAAAAGGACTAGGCAAAGTAAAAACGAGCTCAGCAGAGGAGAGAGATATCGAGCAATACAATTCCACAATAGAAAATATTGATATACAAAATCATTGACCTTTCTTTCTTTCTTTTCCTCCTTTGACTCTTGACCATGTTGCTTTCTTTTGAGCTGCTCCTTCGTTGAGTTGTCCTTTCCCTCTTTTTCTGAACCTTGCTTTTTCTTATCCTCCTTTAGCAAGGCATGCTTTCCCTTGCTAGGCAAATAGTCAACAGGAAGATTTGCTTTTCCTTTAAGGGATATTATAGGCGAAGCTTCAGAAATAGCAGGGAGCAACTTTTTTCTCCTTGCTTCAGGAGCTACAATTTTTCCAGGGTGGTTATCAAGATTTGAATACGTTGACACTATAGTTTCACAATCCCATACTTCTGAGTCACTGCTGCTTTCATCAAAAATAGCTGTTTCTTCCTCTGGACCTTCATTTTCATACTTCTCTGCATATTCTCTGCACCGGTCTATGACATCAGCTTCAGGTTCAAGCAATTCCGCATTATCTGGTCCATAATTATTGAGTTCCAAGCCATCAATGGCACGCTCCTTAAATGCATGATTAAGCTTTTCTGCAAGGGATTCGTGACATTCATTTTCCTCAATCATATCACCATCATATTCTTCTTCGGTATCAGATCCATACTCTTCAAGTTCAAGCTGAGAAGATGAGATGCAAGACAGAGACAAGACAACTATCGATCAAAAATATGAATAAAGAAGAACAGAAATTATCTTAATCATGAAGAAACAACAACAAATGTAAAATTAACAGCTCTCCAGTGAATAAAAAAGTTACAACAGACTCGACAATTCTTAATAGTAGTGTTAAATTTACAAGGAGATCTACTGTAAGCAGACTATATTATTCTTCTACCTAAAGACAAGTAGACTCAAAATCTAAACAAGGAAAATCATACAAATTAACGACCAAAAAAAGCAAACACTGCAGAAAATACTACAAAAATACATTTTAATCAAACTACTATACACATTATAAGCTTATACAATTACCATAAAACCAAGAAGTAACTTAGGACTGAAAATAAAAAAACTTAAAAACATACAAATTAACACATGCTTATGGCTTCACTCGATGAAGCAAGACAGAATATTTCCTCTTCCAGCCCATAATGACTAATAAGTTTTTTCAAGCCCAATGATGATGCAACCATGGTATGAAACCAGTCATCAGAACAAAAAGCTCGAGGAATGATTCTAACAGCTTGCTGAAAAACAATAGATTAAGCAAAGATAAACGGCATGAAAACCCATATAATCTATCGGATAATAATAGTTTAAACCTTAATGTATGTACTACTTAGAAGTCATTTTGAGGGAAAAGATAAGAGCTTTAGTGGAAATACTTGATACTTATAACAAAGACTCAAATAATTTCATTCTCTGCTAACCTTTACCTTATCGAAAAAAGAATATTTCAACTCAATTTCAGCTGAAAACATGCCATTTGTACATGTATCTGAAGTTGTATCAGTTGACACTGATAAAGGATAGTAATAGATCTTACAAGCAATTACTACTATAAGACGCGCAAAAAGGTGGCTTAGATTGCCTCTATTATCGAGCAAAGCACTAGGAGAAAAAGAACTTCAAAAAGAACTAATGTCTTGGGAAAATATTTTTAAAGCAGATGCTGCAAACTCAGACCTAATGGGTGGCCTATCGATCAAAGATAGAAACTTGCGCACACCTCCACTATTCACAATGCTCCTCAGCCTCCCCACTATGGCTAGGTAAACCCCATTTACCTAAGACAAGGGAAGATCTACCAAATACCTGTGCTAGTTGCAAGAATGAAACATTTTCTTTTAGAAGGGAAATTTGAGCTCGACATGTGCGAGGTAGAAATTAGAAAATATTTCAATGAGTTGATTGAGGTGAGCACCAAATGGACTGGAACCATATTACCGGAAAAAGGGCAAATTGTACCAATTCATTTAACATGGACTGATGTCCTCTTATAACACACTTACGGTCACTTTAGCCTCTTCATCTTCTTCTTTTGTGGGGGGAGTCATTTTTCTCTATTTTAAGTTGTCATCAGGCTTGTAAAATTCACGTGAAGAAAACTATAGATTTGACCAAAAAGAAAAAGAAAATATAGGAGAACAAACAGCTTACCATATCAAATTGTTCATCCAGAGGGCGGCGTGCTCTTGGCTTCTCTTCAATAGTCGCAAATTTGGCCTCATTTATCTGCACATGTCCAGCCGTATCATTGCTTCCTACTTTGTCAACATCTGATCTCTCCAGCAACCTTAAATTCTTGTCAAGTTCCACATTATCTGCCCCATCGGGTAGGTTTGCCGTGATAACAAAATCTTCTTCCAACTCTGAATCCTCATCATCAGACCCAAAACGTGACAAATCACTGTCATCTAGCAAAGCAGCAACTTCAGGATCCACTGCCTTCTGAACTCTTACCCCTACCGTCTTGGCTGCCACATTGTATACATACTTCTCATTGGAATCATCATCCACTTTTGCAACCGCGACTCTTGAAGCATCATATGCCTAACCAAAACCATAAATTTGTTAACTAGAAAAGATAAGCCACAAAGCTACTGTCTTTAAAAATTATTAATCAATTCTTTCTTTTCCCTTTCTTTCAATAAGTATACTGACAAGAACATATACTTCACCAAATCCAAACTAAAATACTGAACCAACGTAATCATTATAATGAATTATACTCATAAATGATTTGTATACACCGCCAACTAAAAGGGAATTGAGGCATAGTTGATTGTATCACTATACTAATTCAACCAAAGCTGACTACTTCAATATAATACAACTAAAAGTCTACAACAATTAGACCTCAGTTCAAACACGTTGCGGTTGACTAAATATTAATCCTTAGTGTTACTCCATTGAAACTCACATACAAAACAAATAATGCTAAATCTACATAATTATGATACAGAATAATACTAATTCAACCAAAGCTAACATTTTTAGGCATAAAAAGTAAACACAATACAAAAATTCATAGAATTAACAAACCTTAACATCACGAGGAAGCTCACAAAGCTTAGCCTTAGGATTCTCATAATAAGCAGAGCCTCCACCAGTATTCTTAATCTCCCTCAAGTGATGTAAGTAATTATACCCATCATCAGGAAACCCTAGCTCCAATATCTCCTTTCTTACATTACCAGGTAACATCACCGTTTGATTTGCGGTACCCGAATACCCGGCTGCCCATCCATTATACGCATCTTCATCTTCCGGAGCATCCGCGTAAATCGAATTCGGGTCATCTGGGTTAAATTGATCGGCAGAGTGAAAGGCGTCGACTGAGTAGGATGTATTGTTGTCAACTCTGACGAACACTCTGTCGGCGCCGGAAGACCCGGATTCGTAAGCCGGATCCGATGAATCACAGGCGAATAACTGAAAAGTAGCTGATTTCTTCTTGTCGATGAACTTCTTCTTCCCCATTGTTATCGAAAAAAGCAATCGCCGGCAGAGATAAGTGTTTTCTGGAACTCGATTATTGCTAGTCTGTTGAAGAAGCTATATGTATGCTAAAACCCTAAAACCAAAGTTTGTCCAAATATATTCATAATTAATAAACTAATAAAATTATTAATATTTTTATTATTATGTAATTAAATTAAACGTAAATATATCTTTTAACTTGTATCAATTGTTTTATCACTTTCAATTTTAGTCATGTACAAATAAATATTTTTATTTATATATAATTAAATAAATATACATATAGATTTGTGACGTAATACATAATCATTTATATTGCATATAGTGTTTTATGTCACAACTTAATTTTAAACAAGTTTTAGAAAGTCATTGATAATTTTTTAATAATATATAATAAAAGAAATTATGAAATATTGATGATATATGGAGAAACTAACTTTTTATTCAATAGCTAAACGGTTAAATACAAATTTATATAGAAGAAGGTTTGCAATTTAAATACAAAGATTAGTTAAATTAACTTTTAAAAGTAAAATATATTATTATTATTTTTATCCAACATTCATGAATTAAGCATATAAGAAACTATTTATTGACAGTATAATAGATATTAATTTATTCATTTTTATGAATAAATTTCAAACAAATCATATGAAAATCCTTGAGCCGAACACAACTCAATGCAAAGTAACTTTTATATATAGCAAATATAGAAATCATATTTGTAAGCTATAGCTATAGTTTGCAACTCTACATAATTGCGCTTCATAACAAATTTGGCTATTAATATGTATATTTCGCTATACTTATCTAAAAAACACTTGTATAATTTGTTTATATATGCATATACAAAATAATCAATATTATAATAAGTGTTTGTATAAAGTGAGAAAGAGAGAAAGACAAAAGAAAAATGTTAAGGAAAGATTGTATTTATATGATCATTAAAGTATAGAATAAAAATATATGCATTTGTATTTGTATATACAATTTTCTTTCGTTTTATACAAACACAAACGCAATGTACACATTTGTAATTGTATAAGATGAGAGTGGCGAGCGAGATCTGAGAGAGGGAAACAAATTTATATGTATATATACAATTTTCTCTCGCTTTATACAAAGACAAACACATTTTATAAAGGAAAACTTACATAAATATTACTATAATAAAAAAATATTTATCATTTATAGCAATAATAATTTTTTTTCCACTTGATCACTTTTAATTCATTTATAATACAAGTTTTATTCATATTACAAAGAATAATTTTTTATTCACATATAATACAAATTTTAATGATAAATAATTCATTTATCACACATTAATACACTTATAATTCAATGTGTCAAATTTTTACCAAACAAACATAATATACTTTCAAAACAATTATAATTTCATATATAATTCATATATATTGCATACATAATTCACTTTTAATACATATTGCAGATTTAACATAATATTGCTATAAATGGTAATATATAAAAAGTATTGCTAAGCTCAGTAATTATTTATTAAAATGTACCAATTCATGTAATTTTCCTTTTATAAATTTATGTTTGTAATAAAGTGAGAGAGGAGAACGAAAATATGTATATATATACAATTTTTTCTCGCTTTATACAAACACAAAGGCTCTTTATACATTTGTGTTTGTATAAAAGCGAGAGAGGCGAGGGAGCCTGCCCATCGAGAACGGGAGTGGCGAGCGAAATTCACTAGGGAAAGAGGCGAAATAGAGACAGTTTACTACGGGATATAATTAAATTAAATTATTGTTATAGCATTTAATTTAAATTAATAGTAATTGCTATTATATACGATGTTTCCTTCAGTCCCTTCAATGTATCATAAGCCCAAATTTCTTAAAATCCAAACAATTTGTAAGCCCACTCATGGCCCATTTTGATACCCCTAAAATAAAAGGGAAAATTAGCAAATTAGTCACAATTCCTAACTTAATTAGTAAAAATATCTATACTTTAAAATAATTATTGAAAATGTCAAAATGTCAGTACTTTAGAAAGTAATTTGTATCCAAATTTATTTCTCAAAACAGTCCAACATTGAATCAAATTCTACATCTATTACCTATTTACACTTTTTTCCTATGATTTAATACCATTAAATTTATTTTTCAACTTTCACTTTTCAATTTTTTTTCTCTTCCATCAACTTTTCAATTTTCACCATCCCCATCATTCACTTTTTTTTTTTTTTTTATATTCATCAAAATTTCACCACTGTTCTTTCTCATTGTTGAAGAAGAACTAATTATTCAAGTTCATAACAATTTGTTCAGATCTATCAATTAATCAAGTAATCTCTCAATTGATAAAGGTATTTTTGAAGTAATCATTTATTTTGCGAGATTTTGTTTTCAAAATCACACGTTATGTTGAATTTTTGGATTGTATGTATTGAGGATTTTTTGTAATTTTTATGTGAGTTTGTTAACATACTCATCAAATATTTATGTATTTCGGATTTTTAGTATTTTAAATAAAAAATTCGATCTTTTTTATGATTTGTTTTTATATTTCAGATTTAGTAAAATCTACATTAGCATTTAGGTATTGAGTTGTTTCGCAAAAGTATTTGAAAGTATTTTGAATGTTTTGTAGTTTGTAGTCAAATTTATTTTTACAAAGTGATAATCCAAATACAAATTTGTAGTTTGATTATTTAAAATTGTGAATGAATACGAAATCAAAGATAAAATAGTTGGTATAAACATATAATGAGCAAAATGAAATACAAAACTATTTGACTGATACAATTAGGATGAATACACATATAATGAATACATAAATAAACTTTATTTTGGCTATTTATAGTTGAGAATGAATACAAAATTAAAATATAAATATAAAACTTTATGGTATACATTAGGACGAATACGAAATCAAATCTAAATACAAACTTTATGGTATACATTAGGATGAATACAAAATCAAATCTAAATACAAATTATTTGGTACACAAAGTGATATTGGAAATAAGCAAAATAAAATACATATGTAAGATGGATGAATACCTATACCATGAATATACATGAGTATTGTATTCTGAATACCGAAAAATTTCTTAAAAGGAGATACATAAACTTCATAACCTTAACATGATAGCCAAATAACTTCATAGAATTTAGACATTTTTAAAGATAAATTATAATTTCATAACATCAAAATAATGCCTTAGTAGAATAAACTGGTTCAAATATGATAATGTATGGTAAATAAACGTGTTTACAAACAAACAAAAAATTAAGAAAATTGAATATTGAATTTTAGAACAATAGTGATAGGCGTGTTTTTTAGAACATGGTGAAAGAATAAGAAAGAGATGGAAGTTTGTGTATTTTGATAAGGGAAAATTACATGGGATGGCAAACATCCCTAAGTAATTATATAATAAGGGTATAATTTAATTTATTTACTTTCTATAATTATAGTTTCTTTTTTCTTGCTATAATTAATTGGGTCTACCACCTATTCCTAAACCAATCGTATAAATACCTTTTTTTTAATTTTGTATATAATATTATACAAATCAATATTATCTCTCCTATTCATATTCCACCTTTTTCTCCTATAATCAATACTTCTATCCGATTTTGAATTTCAAATTGGCAAAAATTCAATTTCTCCCTCCCGAAATTGAATTCAACTTTCGCAGGTAATCCTAAAATTTAGTCGTGTACAATTTTTTTTTCCTTATTCAACAATTGTATATGTATTGTGTTTCTTACTTTTTTCATATTTTTTTGGTGAAATAATCGATTGTTCTTATTAGATTACAAATTCTTCAAAATCAGAATGAATGAATCATCTTCATCTATGAGGATTACCAGAGGTATTCCATTGCATGTCAATTTTGTTGACAATTTACCCTCGTTTTCAATGGGTTTAACTCAAGATTTCGGGGTTGATGTAGGGTCTATGGTAAAATCCAAACAAGTTCAACATGAACAAACAATGGAAGAATTGAGATCAAAGAAAAAATATGACCCTACGGCAGTTCAAAAAGTTCTTAACAATGCCAAAGCTAGAGGCATTAAAATTGTACAAGGAGGAAGAAAGAGGAAAGCAGTAAACAGTGATTCAGAGGAGAGTGCATCTGAAATTGACGGATCTGAAGAACATCACAATCATGAGGTAGTGGCTTAAAACACAACTTTAGATACAATATTTTTGTTACTTAGGTGTCAATATACAAAAAATTGTTTGTTTAAGTAATTTTGTTATTCACGTAATTGTATATAGTATATTGCATGTTTAGTACACACATGTTTTAGTTATTTGTATATATCTTCCATTATTTATTTGTATATTCCTTTAGTTATTGTACGTGTCTGTAGATTTGATTAGTTTACATATTTTAGGGTGGCCGTGATAACAAAATCTCTTCCAACTCTGAATCCTCATCATCAGACCCAAAACTGACAAATCACTGTCATCTAGCAAAGCGCAACTTCAGGATCCACTGCCTTCTGAACTCTACCCTACCGTCTGGCTGCCACATTGTATACATACTGTCTCATTGGATCATCATCCACTTTTGCAACCGCGACTCTTGAAGCATCATATGCCCTAACAAAACCATAAATTGTTAACTAGAAAAGAGTAAGCCACAAAGCTACTGTCTTTAAAAATTATTAATCAATTCTTTCTTTTCCCTTTCTTCAATAAGTATACTGCAAGAACATATATTCACCAAATCCAAACTAAATACTGAACCAACGTAATCATTGATGAATGATATTGATACTACCATAAAGTGATTTGTCATACACACGCCAACTAAAGGGAATTGAGCATAGTTGATTGTATCACTATACTAATTCAAACCAAACCTGACTACTTCAATATAATACAACTAAAAGTCTACAACAATTAGACTCAGTTCAAAACACGTTGCGGTTGACTAAAATATAAATCCTTATGTTACTCCATTGAAACTCACATACAAAACAAATAAATGCTAAATCTACATAATAATGATACAGAATAATACTAATTCAACAAAGCTAACATTTTTAGGCATAAAAAGTAAACACAATACAAAAATTCATGAATTAACAAAACCTTAACATCACGAGGAAGCTCACCAAAGCTTAGCCTTAGGTTCTTCATAATAAGCAGAGCCTCCACCAGTATTCTTAATCTCCCTCAAGTGATGTAAGTAATTATACCCATCATCAGGAAACCCTAGCTCCTAAATCTCCTTTCTTACATACCGGTAACATCACCGTTGATTTGGCGTACCCGAACCCGGCTGCCCATCCATTATACGCAGTCTTCATCTTCCGGAGCATCCGCGTAAATCGAATTCGGGTCATCTGGGTTAAATTGATCGGCAGAGTGAAAGCGTCGACTGAGTAGGATGTATTGTTGTCACTCTGACGAACACTCTGTCGGCGCCGGAAGACCCGGAATTCGTAAGCCGGATCCGATGAATCACAGGCGATAACTGAAAAGTAGCTGATTCTTCTTGTGCGATGAACTTCTTCTTCCCAGTTGTTATCGAAAAAAGGCAATCGCCGAGAGATAGTGTTTTCTGGAACTCGATTATGTCCCCTAGTCATGTTGGAGGAAGCTATAGTGATGCAAACCCTAAAACCAAAGTTTGTGCCAAATATATTCATATTAATAAACTAATAAATTATAATAATTTTTATTATTATGTAATTAAATTAAACGTAAATATATCTTTTAACTTGTATCAATTGTTTTATCACTTTAATTTTAGTCATGTACAAATAAATTTTTTATTATTATAATTAAAAATATATCCATATAGATTTGTGACGTAATACATAATCATTTATATTGCATTAGTGTGTTTTATGTCACAACTTAATTTTAAACAAGTTTTAGAAAGTCATTGATAATTTTTAATAAATATATAAAAAGAAATTATGAAATATTGATGATATATGAGAAACTAACTTTTATTCAATAGCTAAACGGTTAAATACAAATTTATATAGAAGAAGGTTTGCAATTTAAATACAAAGCTTTAGTTAAATTAACTTTAAAAGCAAAATATATTATTATTATTTTTATCCAACATTCATGAATTAAGCATATAAGAAACTATTTATTGACAGTATAATAGATATTAATTTATTATTTTTATGAATAAATTTCAAACCAAATCATATGAAAATCCTTGAGCCGAACACAACTCAATGCAAAGTAACTTTTATATATAGCAAATATAGAAATCATATTGTAAGCTATAGCTATAGTTGCAATCTCTACATTGCGCCTTCATACAAATTTGGCTATTATATGTATTATTCGCTAATACTTATCTAAAAAAACACTCTGTATAATTTGTTTATATATGCATATACAAAATAATCAATTATTATAATAAGTGTTTGTATAAAGTGAGAAAGAGAGAAAGACAAAGAAAAAATGTTAAGGAAAGATTGTATTTATATGATCATTAAAGTATAGAATAAAAATATATGCATTTGTATTGTATATACAATTTCTTTCGTTTATACAAACACAACGCAATGTACACATTTGTAATTGTATAAGATGAGAAGTGGCGAGCGAGATCTGAGAGAGGGAAAACAAATTTATAATGTATATATACAATTTTCTCTCGCTTTATACAAGACAAACACATTTTATAAAGGAAACTTACATAATATTTACTATAAAAAAAAATTATTTTATCATTATAGCATAATAATTTTTTTTCCACTGATCACTTTTAATTCATTATAATACAAGTTTTATTCAATATACAAAGAATATATTTTTATTCACATATAATACAAATTTTAATGATAAATAATTCATTTATCACACATTAATACACTTATAATTCAATGTGTCAAATTTTTACCAAACAAACATAATATACTTTCAAAACAATTATAATTTACATATAATTCATATATATTGCATACATAATTCACTTTTAATACATATGCAGATTTAACATAATATGCTGATAAAATGGTAATATATAAAAAGTATTGCTAAGCCAGTAATTATTTATTAAAATGTACAATTCATGTAATTTCCTTTTATAAATTTAT
This sequence comes from Solanum lycopersicoides, assembly GCA_022817965.1. Classification (NCBI taxonomy): domain Eukaryota; kingdom Viridiplantae; phylum Streptophyta; class Magnoliopsida; order Solanales; family Solanaceae; genus Solanum; species Solanum lycopersicoides. The sequence goes on along the minus strand of CM040621.1, from coordinate 93,384,322 downwards.
GTTTGTAATAAAGTGAGAGAGGGAACAACGAAATATGTATATATATACAATTTTTTTTCTCGCTTTATACAAAACACAAACGGCTCTTTATACATTGTGGGTTGTGTATAAAAGCGAGAGAGGCGAGGGAGCCTGCCCATCGAGAACGGGAGTGGCGAGCGAGAATTCACTAGGGAAAGAGGCGAAATAGAGACAGTTTACTACGGGATATAATTAATTAAATTATTGTTATAGCATTTAATTTAAATTAATATAGAATTGCATTAATAACGATGATTCCTTCAGTCCTTCAATGTATCATAAGCCCAATTTTCTTAAAATCCAAACAATTTCACTTATATAGCTCCTTCGTTTCTTTTTTCATACGGCGTGCCTCACGCCGTTCTTCCTTCACAGCAGCCTGAAAAGGTAGAACCTCAATGTTAAAACATTATATCAGATGTTTTATGTAGTATTGAGAAGAAAAAATAAATCCAAAAGGACTAGGCAAAGTAAAAACGAGCTCAGCAGAGGAGAGAGATATCGAGCAATACAATTCCACAATAGAAAATATTGATATACAAAATCATTGACCTTTCTTTCTTTCTTTTCCTCCTTTGACTCTTGACCATGTTGCTTTCTTTTGAGCTGCTCCTTCGTTGAGTTGTCCTTTCCCTCTTTTTCTGAACCTTGCTTTTTCTTATCCTCCTTTAGCAAGGCATGCTTTCCCTTGCTAGGCAAATAGTCAACAGGAAGATTTGCTTTTCCTTTAAGGGATATTATAGGCGAAGCTTCAGAAATAGCAGGGAGCAACTTTTTTCTCCTTGCTTCAGGAGCTACAATTTTTCCAGGGTGGTTATCAAGATTTGAATACGTTGACACTATAGTTTCACAATCCATACTTCTGAGTCACTGCTGCTTTCATCAAAAATAGCTGTTTCTTCCTCTGGACCTTCATTTTCATACTTCTCTGCATATTCTCTGCACCGGTCTATGACATCAGCTTCAGGTTCAAGCAATTCCGCATTATCTGGTCCATAATTATTGAGTTCCAAGCCATCAATGGCACGCTCCTTAAATGCATGATTAAGCTTTTCTGCAAGGGATTCGTGACATTCATTTTCCTCAATCATATCACATCATATTCTTCTTCGGTATCAGATCCATACTCTTCAAGTTCAAGCTGAGAAGATGAGATGCAAGACAGAGACAAGACAACTATCGATCAAAAATATGAATAAAGAAGAACAGAAATTATCTTAATCATGAAGAAACAACAACAAATGTAAAATTAACAGCTCTCCAGTGAATAAAAAAGTTACAACAGACTCGACAATTCTTAATAGTAGTGTTAAATTTACAAGGAGATCTACTGTAAGCAGACTATATTATTCTTCTACCTAAAGACAAGTAGACTCAAAATCTAAACAAGGAAAATCATACAAATTAACGACCAAAAAAAGCAAACACTGCAGAAAATACTACAAAAATACATTTTAATCAAACTACTATACACATTATAAGCTTATACAATTACCATAAAACCAAGAAGTAACTTAGGACTGAAAATAAAAAAAACTTAAAAACATACAAATTAACACATGCTTATGGCTTCACTCGATGAAGCAAGACAGAATATTTCCTCTTCCAGCCCATAATGACTAATAAGTTTTTTCAAGCCCAATGATGATGCAACCATGGTATGAAACCAGTCATCAGAACAAAAAGCTCGAGGAATGATTCTAACAGCTTGCTGAAAAACAATAGATTAAGCAAAGATAAACGGCATGAAAACCCATATAATCTATCGGATAATAATAGTTTAAACCTTAATGTATGTACTACTTAGAAGTCATTTTGAGGGAAAAGATAAGAGCTTTAGTGGAAATACTTGATACTTATAACAAAGACTCAAATAATTTCATTCTCTGCTAACCTTTACCTTATCGAAAAAAGAATATTTCAACTCAATTTCAGCTGAAAACATGCCATTTGTACATGTATCTGAAGTTGTATCAGTTGACACTGATAAAGGATAGTAATAGATCTTACAAGCAATTACTACTATAAGACGCGCAAAAAGGTGGCTTAGATTGCCTCTATTATCGAGCAAAGCACTAGGAGAAAAAGAACTTCAAAAAGAACTAATGTCTTGGGAAAATATTTTTAAAGCAGATGCTGCAAACTCAGACCTAATGGGTGGCCTATCGATCAAAGATAGAAACTTGCGCACACCTCCACTATTCACAATGCTCCTCAGCCTCCCCACTATGGCTAGGTAAACCCCATTTACCTAAGACAAGGGAAGATCTACCAAATACCTGTGCTAGTTGCAAGAATGAAACATTTTCTTTTAGAAGGGAAATTTGAGCTCGACATGTGCGAGGTAGAAATTAGAAAATATTTCAATGAGTTGATTGAGGTGAGCACCAAATGGACTGGAACCATATTACCGGAAAAAGGGCAAATTGTACCAATTCATTTAACATGGACTGATGTCCTCTTATAACACACTTACGGTCACTTTAGCCTCTTCATCTTCTTCTTTTGTGGGGGGAGTCATTTTTCTCTATTTTAAGTTGTCATCAGGCTTGTAAAATTCACGTGAAGAAAACTATAGATTTGACCAAAAAGAAAAAGAAAATATAGGAGAACAAACAGCTTACCATATCAAATTGTTCATCCAGAGGGCGGCGTGCTCTTGGCTTCTCTTCAATAGTCGCAAATTTGGCCTCATTTATCTGCACATGTCCAGCCGTATCATTGCTTCCTACTTTGTCAACATCTGATCTCTCCAGCAACCTTAAATTCTTGTCAAGTTCCACATTATCTGCCCCATCGGGTAGGTTTGCCGTGATAACAAAATCTTCTTCCAACTCTGAATCCTCATCATCAGACCCAAAACGTGACAAATCACTGTCATCTAGCAAAGCAGCAACTTCAGGATCCACTGCCTTCTGAACTCTTACCCCTACCGTCTTGGCTGCCACATTGTATACATACTTCTCATTGGAATCATCATCCACTTTTGCAACCGCGACTCTTGAAGCATCATATGCCTAACCAAAACCATAAATTTGTTAACTAGAAAAGATAAGCCACAAAGCTACTGTCTTTAAAAATTATTAATCAATTCTTTCTTTTCCCTTTCTTTCAATAAGTATACTGACAAGAACATATACTTCACCAAATCCAAACTAAAATACTGAACCAACGTAATCATTATAATGAATTATACTCATAAATGATTTGTATACACCGCCAACTAAAAGGGAATTGAGGCATAGTTGATTGTATCACTATACTAATTCAACCAAAGCTGACTACTTCAATATAATACAACTAAAAGTCTACAACAATTAGACCTCAGTTCAAACACGTTGCGGTTGACTAAATATTAATCCTTAGTGTTACTCCATTGAAACTCACATACAAAACAAATAATGCTAAATCTACATAATTATGATACAGAATAATACTAATTCAACCAAAGCTAACATTTTTAGGCATAAAAAGTAAACACAATACAAAAATTCATAGAATTAACAAACCTTAACATCACGAGGAAGCTCACAAAGCTTAGCCTTAGGATTCTCATAATAAGCAGAGCCTCCACCAGTATTCTTAATCTCCCTCAAGTGATGTAAGTAATTATACCCATCATCAGGAAACCCTAGCTCCAATATCTCCTTTCTTACATTACCAGGTAACATCACCGTTTGATTTGCGGTACCCGAATACCCGGCTGCCCATCCATTATACGCATCTTCATCTTCCGGAGCATCCGCGTAAATCGAATTCGGGTCATCTGGGTTAAATTGATCGGCAGAGTGAAAGGCGTCGACTGAGTAGGATGTATTGTTGTCAACTCTGACGAACACTCTGTCGGCGCCGGAAGACCCGGATTCGTAAGCCGGATCCGATGAATCACAGGCGAATAACTGAAAAGTAGCTGATTTCTTCTTGTCGATGAACTTCTTCTTCCCCATTGTTATCGAAAAAAGCAATCGCCGGCAGAGATAAGTGTTTTCTGGAACTCGATTATTGCTAGTCTGTTGAAGAAGCTATATGTATGCTAAAACCCTAAAACCAAAGTTTGTCCAAATATATTCATAATTAATAAACTAATAAAATTATTAATATTTTTATTATTATGTAATTAAATTAAACGTAAATATATCTTTTAACTTGTATCAATTGTTTTATCACTTTCAATTTTAGTCATGTACAAATAAATATTTTTATTTATATATAATTAAATAAATATACATATAGATTTGTGACGTAATACATAATCATTTATATTGCATATAGTGTTTTATGTCACAACTTAATTTTAAACAAGTTTTAGAAAGTCATTGATAATTTTTTAATAATATATAATAAAAGAAATTATGAAATATTGATGATATATGGAGAAACTAACTTTTTATTCAATAGCTAAACGGTTAAATACAAATTTATATAGAAGAAGGTTTGCAATTTAAATACAAAGATTAGTTAAATTAACTTTTAAAAGAAAATATATTATTATTATTTTTATCCAACATTCATGAATTAAGCATATAAGAAACTATTTATTGACAGTATAATAGATATTAATTTATTCATTTTTATGAATAAATTTCAAACAAATCATATGAAAATCCTTGAGCCGAACACAACTCAATGCAAAGTAACTTTTATATATAGCAAATATAGAAATCATATTTGTAAGCTATAGCTATAGTTTGCAACTCTACATAATTGCGCTTCATAACAAATTTGGCTATTAATATGTATATTTCGCTATACTTATCTAAAAAACACTTGTATAATTTGTTTATATATGCATATACAAAATAATCAATATTATAATAAGTGTTTGTATAAAGTGAGAAAGAGAGAAAGACAAAAGAAAAATGTTAAGGAAAGATTGTATTTATATGATCATTAAAGTATAGAATAAAAATATATGCATTTGTATTTGTATATACAATTTTCTTTCGTTTTATACAAACACAAACGCAATGTACACATTTGTAATTGTATAAGATGAGAGTGGCGAGCGAGATCTGAGAGAGGGAAACAAATTTATATGTATATATACAATTTTCTCTCGCTTTATACAAAGACAAACACATTTTATAAAGGAAAACTTACATAAATATTACTATAAAAAAATATTTATCATTTATAGCAATAATAATTTTTTTTCCACTTGATCACTTTTAATTCATTTATAATACAAGTTTTATTCATATTACAAAGAATAATTTTTTATTCACATATAATACAAATTTTAATGATAAATAATTCATTTATCACACATTAATACACTTATAATTCAATGTGTCAAATTTTTACCAAACAAACATAATATACTTTCAAAACAATTATAATTTCATATATAATTCATATATATTGCATACATAATTCACTTTTAATACATATTGCAGATTTAACATAATATTGCTATAAATGGTAATATATAAAAAGTATTGCTAAGCTCAGTAATTATTTATTAAAATGTACCAATTCATGTAATTTTCCTTTTATAAATTTATGTTTGTAATAAAGTGAGAGAGGAGAACGAAAATATGTATATATATACAATTTTTTCTCGCTTTATACAAACACAAAGGCTCTTTATACATTTGTGTTTGTATAAAAGCGAGAGAGGCGAGGGAGCCTGCCCATCGAGAACGGGAGTGGCGAGCGAAATTCACTAGGGAAAGAGGCGAAATAGAGACAGTTTACTACGGGATATAATTAAATTAAATTATTGTTATAGCATTTAATTTAAATTAATAGTAATTGCTATTATATACGATGTTTCCTTCAGTCCCTTCAATGTATCATAAGCCCAAATTTCTTAAAATCCAAACAATTTGTAAGCCCACTCATGGCCCATTTTGATACCCCTAAAATAAAAGGGAAAATTAGCAAATTAGTCACAATCCCTAACTTAATTAGTAAAAATATCTATACTTTAAAATAATTATTGAAAATGTCAAAATGTCAGTACTTTAGAAAGTAATTTGTATCCAAATTTATTTCTCAAAACAGTCCAACATTGAATCAAATTCTACATCTATTACCTATTTACACTTTTTTCCTATGATTTAATACCATTAAATTTATTTTTCAACTTTCACTTTTCAATTTTTTTTCTCTTCCATCAACTTTTCAATTTTCACCATCCCCATCATTCACTTTTTTTTTTTTTTTATATTCATCAAAATTTCACCACTGTTCTTTCTCATTGTTGAAGAAGAACTAATTATTCAAGTTCATAACAATTTGTTCAGATCTATCAATTAATCAAGTAATCTCTCAATTGATAAAGGTATTTTTGAAGTAATCATTTATTTTGCGAGATTTTGTTTTCAAAATCACACGTTATGTTGAATTTTTGGATTGTATGTATTGAGGATTTTTTGTAATTTTTATGTGAGTTTGTTAACATACTCATCAAATATTTATGTATTTCGGATTTTTAGTATTTTAAATAAAAAATTTCGATCTTTTTTATGATTTGTTTTTATATTTCAGATTTAGTAAAATCTACATTAGCATTTAGGTATTGAGTTGTTTCGCAAAAGTATTTGAAAGTATTTTGAATGTTTTGTAGTTTGTAGTCAAATTTATTTTTACAAAGTGATAATCCAAATACAAATTTGTAGTTTGATTATTTAAAATTGTGAATGAATACGAAATCAAAGATAAAATAGTTGGTATAAACATATAATGAGCAAAATAAAATACAAAACTATTTGACTGATACAATTAGGATGAATACACATATAATGAATACATAAATAAACTTTATTTTGGCTATTTATAGTTGAGAATGAATACAAAATTAAAATATAAATATAAAACTTTATGGTATACATTAGGACGAATACGAAATCAAATCTAAATACAAACTTTATGGTATACATTAGGATGAATACAAAATCAAATCTAAATACAAATTATTTGGTACACAAAGTGATATTGGAAATAAGCAAAATAAAATACATATGTAAGATGGATGAATACCTATACCATGAATATACATGAGTATTGTATTCTGAATACCGAAAAATTTCTTAAAAGGAGATACATAAACTTCATAACCTTAACATGATAGCCAAATAACTTCATAGAATTTAGACATTTTTAAAGATAAATTATAATTTCATAACATCAAAATAATGCCTTAGTAGAATAAACTGGTTCAAATATGATAATGTATGGTAAATAAACGTGTTTACAAACAAACAAAAAATTAAGAAAATTGAATATTGAATTTTAGAACAATAGTGATAGGCGTGTTTTTTAGAACATGGTGAAAGAATAAGAAAGAGATGGAAGTTTGTGTATTTTGATAAGGGAAAATTACATGGGATGGCAAACATCCCTAAGTAATTATATAATAAGGGTATAATTTAATTTATTTACTTTCTATAATTATAGTTTCTTTTTTCTTGCTATAATTAATTGGGTCTACCACCTATTCCTAAACCAATCGTATAAATACCTTTTTTTTAATTTTGTATATAATATTATACAAATCAATATTATCTCTCCTATTCATATTCCACCTTTTTCTCCTATAATCAATACTTCTATCCGATTTTGAATTTCAAATTGGCAAAAATTCAATTTCTCCCTCCCGAAATTGAATTCAACTTTCGCAGGTAATCCTAAAATTTAGTCGTGTACAATTTTTTTTTCCTTATTCAACAATTGTATATGTATTGTGTTTCTTACTTTTTTTCATATTTTTTTGGTGAAATAATCGATTGTTCTTATTAGATTACAAATTCTTCAAAATCAGAATGAATGAATCATCTTCATCTATGAGGATTACCAGAGGTATTCCATTGCATGTCAATTTTGTTGACAATTTACCCTCGTTTTCAATGGGTTTAACTCAAGATTTCGGGGTTGATGTAGGGTCTATGGTAAAATCCAAACAAGTTCAACATGAACAAACAATGGAAGAATTGAGATCAAAGAAAAAATATGACCCTACGGCAGTTCAAAAAGTTCTTAACAATGCCAAAGCTAGAGGCATTAAAATTGTACAAGGAGGAAGAAAGAGGAAAGCAGTAAACAGTGATTCAGAGGAGAGTGCATCTGAAATTGACGGATCTGAAGAACATCACAATCATGAGGTAGTGGCTTAAAACACAACTTTAGATACAATATTTTTGTTACTTAGGTGTCAATATACAAAAAATTGTTTGTTTAAGTAATTTTGTTATTCACGTAATTGTATATAGTATATTGCATGTTTAGTACACACATGTTTTAGTTATTTGTATATATCTTCCATTATTTATTTGTATATTCCTTTAGTTATTGTACGTGTCTGTAGATTTGATTAGTTTATACATATTTTAAGTTATGTATAATGAATAATATACTAAGTTTTAATAGGGATAGTAGTGGATTGTATATTAAAGGCTTCATATTATTTTTGTTTTTGTATGCATGTTAGCAAAGTTGGACAAAATTGGAATGGGCATAGGAATATGTATTGATGTACCGGATCGGCTAATGTTCCCAGGTTGATGCAATGTGTTCCACCAATTGACTGAAGACTTGATTATTGGTATATCGATCGGTCCAGCACGGATTGAAATAGGAGCCGGTTCAAAAAGTAATTGTATTTAGTTATAGAGATGGGAAAATTTCATATATGATTATAATTTGTATATTTTAGTAGTTATATACAAATTATTGAAGTTAAGTATATATTAAGTTTATATATTATTGTAGTAAATACAAAGTCATTTAGACAGTTGTATATATTGACATGTTTAAGTACCATATTCATGTACACATACTGATATACAAAAAAAGTAAGTTTGTATATATATACAAAATAAACGCAATTACAAATGTATATTTTATTTATACTTTTTTTTGTTATGTATACAAAAAATGTATTTATATGTAGCCCTTGATTGAAATAAATTTCATACTTATATACAATTAAATAACACGACCTTTGTATACAAAAAAACTTAATATACAACTGCAAATTGAATTACTGCTACAACATACTGCCGTTTATGATAAACATTGAAATCAGTTTTCAAAAGAAAAACACTCCAAAAAAATTTATATACACTTACGTTATGGACATATACAATTCTCAACACACTAAGAAACGCACATATATCCAAATTTATAAATCCAATAGAACATTGTATAATTATTGCAATAATAAACATGAATTTTCATCCAATGAACCATTACCTGTATTCGAATATACAGAAAAACAAAAAAAATGGATGAACTGCTGCTTCATCAAAGCGCAGAAACAAGTTTATCTTGTCTTTCAATTGCTGTATATTTCTTATTTTTTGAAAAAAAATTGAATTTGAACGTTTACCTTAAATTATGGCATTATCTAAATTTATTGTTAGCTTATTTAACGCTTCAGTTACAACCACTTTTTCTAAAAGAAAATTGTATAAATAAAAAACAAAAGAAACGTTATATACAAAATTAAAAATACCTAAATAACTAAACTATACCCATAGAATGTAATTAGGTAAACTATACCCATATAATGTTATTTAATCAATTAAGTTTGCCATATATGAAATTTTCCCTTTTGATAATTGTCAATTAGTTCTTTGTTTTTGAATTTTTATAACTGATAAGACTTTTAAGCAATTGTCTTTTTTAAAATATTTTTCTCTCCCCTTAATTTCTCCTTTCTGTTTTTAACAATTGTTTCTTTTTTTGACATTTTTACTAAATATTGAAAATATTGACTATGAGTCCTATTAAATATCAAAATATTGACATTTTGAAAATGTTCCCAAAATAAAAATTAACTCATGGCCCAAACAATTTTTTGCCTAAAGTCTATTCTAATTGGTAGAACTCTGATTCAAAATTATTATACAAACTATCTTTTGATATTTTTTATGAGAAAATTTTAATAGCTAAGTTGGTTAGCTATACGTATAAGCTTTCACTTTAACTATGTGTATTATATTATTATATAAAAATAAAAAACTAATAATAACAATAATTATAATAATAATAAAAGCAATTAATAATTCAAGTATAGAGTATAATTAGTTGTCCTAATTTGTTCCCATCTAGAAGACTTTAACTTGTCTCTGTTTTTTTTCAGGTTAATTTGATTGTTTAGCATTCTCCTTTATATTTTCTATCTTTGTTGTCCTTTACTAACCTCATTGGAAAATTAAATAATCAAATAATTTTGCAATCGACTAGTTGAATGAAATAAGTGACAAATCAAATATATAAGTAGAAGACTTCTGTTAAAACACGTCTTCTTCATATGAATGATGAAAATAATAATAATAGTAATTTAACTATACACAAAATCGTCATTTACTATTTAATATTTAATAATTAAAAAAATAACCATTATTAATTGACAAATACGAATTATAAGGAATTCTAATCCTAATCAAGTCCCAAGAATAAATTAGTTTGACGTGAATTAAAACACATTGAACCTATAACTTATTTGTAGTTTATTTAAACATATTTAATGTTCTAATATAAATAAGCACAAATTAAAAGGAAGAACTAATTAACCTAGCAAATATATACTAGCAGACTTCGTAAGAAAAATAAAGACTATATATATAGAGAGATATACTAATATAAAAAAAAAGTGTTCACTACGATTAATAGTAAATAATAAATTATATTTGAGTTGATTAAAACTTAGTATAAGAGAAAAATTATTATACGTACTTTTTTACAATGAAAAATTATTATAAGTACTCCAATTTAGTTCATATTTTATCCACAACATTAAGCAATATATAAATAAATATTAGAAGTCTAACAATATCTTGAATTAATGATTATATTTTCACAAAATTTGAAAATTGGCATAAATTAAATAATAGTAAGTTACTTAAAAATAAAATTCTTCGGTAAATCAACCTAGTAGTTGACTAACATTGAAACATTTGCTACTAGAGCTTTGGGTTTGGGTCCATTAAAATGGGCTTTTGGGCGTCAATATTATTATTTAGACGAAAAATCACTCCATATATTTAAGGATTAATATTACAATTTCTTTTTTTACATATTTTATTAATATAAACTAATTCAATTGTCGTTAATATGTATATAATTGTTTATCGTGGTGGAGTTAGAAGCCGATTTATGGTTTGAACTACTCAAATAATATATTTGATGTTAATAAGTTCATTAAATATGTATGAATAATAAGCTTAAAACTTGAAGTTACCTTGAGAATTCGTAAAATTAAATTCTGGCTCCGTCTTTGCTATTTATATGTCTATGTTTAGGCCAATGAATTCTAAGTTGGCTTTACAGCCACCCCCTATGATTGGTACATATTTTGATTGATGGATAATTTAAAGTTATTGTATAATTAGGAATAACTTTCGTCTTGGCAATTTCGAAAAAAAATATTTTGACGTCAACTCCATCCTTTTGAAATTTTGTTTGATGAGATGTAGCAAATATTGTTAAGTAATTTATTATTTTTAAAGAAAATATTTTTTATATTTTTTGATCAATTAAACATGAAAAAAAAAAATCTTAAACATGTACCACACCTTTAGCAGCAAGGTATTAGAAACATTGAAGAGATTAGTCAAGAATCAAGATTAATCTTATAAAACATTAAAATTATAATCAACATAACGATAAAAAAATGCAAAAATACAAAAAAAAATAAAAAATAAAAAACAAACTAAGATAATAAACTTCTATAATTGTTCTTCAATGGGGCAAACACTTATCATAAGTAATATATATTGTCGATCGATTTCCTTCGTTATATATCTAATAAATAAAACACCACCTGAAAAAATACAATGAAAAAAGGGATGAAGAATAAAATAGCATATTCAGGAGGAAGTTGGCAAATTCCAATTCCTATTGCAATCAATAAGAGAAAACCTATTATCTTCAAAATAGACTCTAAACGCTTGTCCTTCTGTGGTTTCACCATACTTACAAAATAAATATGCTTAGAATTGTGGTTCTAATGTAGGCTTCAGACACTGATTGATAAATAAAAAAATAATAAGAATTGTGGTCCTCAATATATAGGTATATCACGTCTTGTATATATGGGAGGAAAATAAACCATATAGGAGCACTTCTATTAGAACACAACTTATTCGTACAATTAATAATAATAATAATACAGTAATAATAATAATAATGAAAAGATTATATATACACTAATAATGGGTGGTATAAAATTAAGTCAAATCGTAAATCGAGATAAATAGAAAAAGAAAACCTAAGTAATGACTAAAAACTAAAGGATATATGAACTGAACGTATAAAGGAAGATAGACTTGAGCAATTTCGAATGTTATGGAGAATTTTTTGGACTTTTCCCCCACAATTTTTTAATTTTTTTTTGGGTGGGTGGATGGGGATCCTGGTTATTAATAACGTGAGAGTGATTGCATATTCGACAAATAAGAAGGATAGGGACATAGCAATGATAATATAAATGAGAACGAAATATGCAATTTGAAATGGTCCTAGCAACTAGTACTCTTTAATTGTTGCTCTATATACTTGTTTGTTGACATTGTTTATAGTATTTCATTGAGAGCGGGCCTTTTTTTTATTCATGTTTGATATTTACATTAGAGTCTGACTAAATTCAAATTCACAGTTGGAAGTCCTATATTGGGGTAAAATGCTCCCTAACAAAAGCTAGCTACTCTATACCTAAAAGATTCAAATTCGAAACCTCTGGTTAAAAATAAATGAGTACTTTTCAGTATACCATAACCCTCGTTGATAGAGCTGGCTTTACTAGTGGCCTAGCTAGCCTTAAATGTTCTTGTTTACCCCATAAAGTTTTGGCCATGTTGGCTGAACATTTGATGCACTTTTGCTGGCTTTTGGTCCCTATTTGTTCTCTATTTCTAACTGTTAGTGTATTAGAAGCGGTGGAGTCAAAATTTTCATTAAAGAGTTTAAAATATGAAGAAGTAATATCTACTATATATATATATGTAGGAAATAATTTTAACATTATATAAATAGTGTAATTTTTCGTCAAACCCTACCTATCTCCGCTCCTACCACTACTACTATTATACATGTCCTAATTTTGCCAATTGTGATTTGGGCTCCACTTTTTTCATACTCCAAATGTCTGGTCGGAGTCCTCAGGGTGGTTGTTACTATTCATTTTGGTCCATTAATTCACTAAAAAAAATTAGTTCTTGAAAATTGATTGATCACAAGTCACTTTTGGCCCTATCTTGTTTGTCTGTTAAATTGTGTAAAATTTTGTTCAAATTTAGTACCCTTTATTAAAGTAAAATTTTGTTCAAATTTAGTACCCTTAATTAAAGTTTAGATACTACTTGATTCTGAAACCTCTCGATCAGCTTTTGCGTATCTCAATTAATTTTACGGAATCAAAAAGTGTTGGGCATGCAAGTTGTATTGGACTTGCAAATTTTAGCTTATAATTACCAATTTTTTTTTACTGAATTTCAAGATATCAAGTCCATACATGGCTGCTATATATAATAATATATCTATTAGAATTTGCCAGTCTGGCCTTCTTATCTGATAACAATCATCTTTGCAGTGCAATGTCACCCTCTTGTTGGTGTTATTCCCAGACCAAAAGGGATAACTAAAAGTTCTTTAATTGTCTTTCTTAACTGTCACTTCTTTGATTCATACATAGAATTTCATCAATGTCCTATAAAATAATGGAGATTAAATAGGTTTTATAGTTCATTATAAATGTCTTTTAAAGTGAAATCGATAAAATATAACATATGAAGTCAAAATTTTTTAGCTTATAATTGATCATAAAGATCATTTTCTTGGTGAAATACGACATGACATGTGATTGTGTCCAACATTAATTCATAAACCTCGGAGTTTTATTGGGATTCAACAAAAGATAATAGGAATTGTCATAATACATAAAACACTCTTAAAATTAATCTCAACTGACAAATAAGTCTTCTAACTTTGAGAATAAATATCTTTAACACCTCAATTTGATCCTGACTAGCAATTAAACATTCAAATATTCATTCTTGCTTAATCTTGTGAAGATTCAACACTAACATAACTTATCAATTTTAAAAGTACTGAAAAGTTATTTTTATAAATTGAAATGTTTGCGTGAGAATTTAGGCTAAATTTAAGAATGTATTCATGTATTATGTCTAAAAAATATATATTTACAAAGCAAAAGAGGCCCTTGCACCAGAACAATAATTCCAAGAACACAACAAAACCAAGTTGTATTAATTGAGACAAAATAGGATATGGGGTGTTTTTTTTTCTGTTTTTTTTTTTTTTGCTCAAACTAGATCTAGAAAAGGCAAAAAAAAATTAAAAAATACCCACAAAAAAGGAAAAAAAATCAAACTAGTGAATTAAAAAAAAGAAAAAAAAGATGATTGGATCCAACTACCAAAGAGTTCTTGATCTTTTGAAGGAAATGGAAGATGAAGATGGGCTGATTTGTGGAACAGCAAAAGAATTGTCATCTCTCCACTTTCTACTTGACTTGTTACTTGTAACTTCCTTCATATTCTTAAATTCAATTTGTCCACCAAAGTTTATATTTTGTGGGAAAACTTGGTTCTGATTCTTCTGAGGAGTAGGAGCTGGAGGTGCTTGAGGTACCCAAATACCTAAATTTTCTGGTGAAAATGAATTCATAGTGCTCTCAATTTCAGTATCCCAAATCGGAAATACATCATTATCACCAATCTACAATATAAAAATTAGATTAGATAATATCATTTCATAATCAAAACTGACAATAAAGACAATATGATGCACTAAGCTTCAGTTATATGAAATGTCACGTCTATTGTACAGTAATCTTACTATGTATTATTACAAAAGACTATTTCCACATCTCGAATCAATGATTAAGATGAAAATGAGCAAAAAATTCAAACCTTACAGAAACCATTAGTAGGAATTGTAGAGGAATTCAGCAAATCTTCAACATGCCATCCAGGTAACATCTCTAAGTACTCTGATATACTACTTGTGTAACTATTTTCCCCAATATTAGCTGCTACTGACACTTGTTGAGGAACAGAACCAGAAACAGGGGAAAGAGTCTTTTTTTTGCAAATTTGAGATTTACTGAGATTTGTAACAGAATCTTGATTCGCACTACATGAAGTTGCTGATACTGATTCTGATGAAGTATAAAGCGAAGAATTCGCTGAGATTTTGACACCAGTTAATAGAAATCTATTATGTTTCTGTGTATGTTCATTAGCTTTGTGTATTGAAACATCACACTCTCTACATAGAATTGCTCTGTCTTGTTGACAAAACAAAAACGCCCTTCTTTCCTGTAAAAGTAAGTACCAAAAAAAATTTAATAAACTCATGACTCAGAGTTCAAAATTCAAATTCTGAATCCGTCTCTGTCTCTGACTACTTTACCTGACAAATATCGCAAACTGGTATTTGTTTAGGTGAAGGTTGAATAAGAGAGAAACGTTGATGTTTGCTAGCAAGTTTATTAGCATGATGAACACGATGATCACAAGAATCACAAAGAGCAGCTTCATCAGCAACACAAAAAACACAGGCTTCATTATTGTTACATACATCACACTGGATCTTCATTTGATTAATTAAATTATAGATCAAAATTGAAAAAAAAAAAAAAATTGAAGAAGAAGATAATAGAGAAAAGTACAGAAATGGAGAGCTTATAAGAAAGGAAAGATTGTGGGGTGCGTTGAAAATTGGTAAAGAGAGAGAGAAGAATGGTGGTGGGATTATTATAATATATTACTCGCTTTATCTTAATTTAAATTATATTTTTTATTTTTTGGGAGAGTTATATAATTTGAGTTTAACTGATAATTTAAGTATGAAATTTTTAATTTTTTTAAAATATAACTTATAAATTATATTTAAAAATATATTATAAGTCATAATAATTGATAATTAAAAATATATAAAAAATTTATTATAACAAATTAATTTGTTTGATCTTAAAATTTGAAAAATAGCATTTTAAATTGAAAATAAAAACTTTATATGGAATAGTGCTATAATTAGAAATGATAGAATCTCGAAATGTTGAATGTGATAATTGTATGCTGTTGAAAAAATGGCTCAGGTGGTGTCATTAACAATAGAAAGGTTGATTTTGTTTTATCAAAATGTGAACTCTTTTTGCCTCTTCTGTGTATTCAAAATAAGTGTATTGTGAGTTTGGTAAGTAAAAATAAAATGGAAAAATGTTTTTTTTTTTTAGAAAATATTTTGTTGAAAGAAGTGATTTTTTTGTTAATTTTATAGTATTTAGTAAGCAACTAAAAAAATTATCACGTAATATTTATATATAATCTAGCAAAAATTTATATAGCCAGGAAGGAGTTGGAGTACGAGGGTGGTGGGGAATGGATTGAGAGTGTTGAGTCAGCGGAGAGGAAATAATAAACTAAAAATGTCACTTACGAAATTTATTTTTTCTATTTATTTTTCAATCAAGAAGTTTGTTTTTCTAAGAAAAAAATATTTTTTTTTCATATCAATATAGTCTTTATAATAATATTTGCAAAACCTCGAACATCAACCAAAACTAACTCATGTTTGGTTGGTTAAAATATTTTTTAAGTTTATAATACTTTTTACAAATCACAGTTATTTGAGTCATTATCGATATATAATAAAATTTTAATTTGTATAAGAATAAAATATATCATTCAGTATCCAAATTTATAAGAATCGATCCAAAAATAATGTAATATTGAGCTTTTTTAAAATATTGAGGAATATTACCTAGATATTTATAGAAGCTGTGATAGTAATATTTCTTAGCCCTCCATTATGTATAAACAATTATAAATTTGCTTGAGATTTCAGAAATAGTAGTCAAACAGTAATTACCAATAATTATGATTTATGACATCTAATCCTCCTAGTAAAACGTAATTACTTTAATTAGCTAGTAGATTCCTTAGCTACTAGCTAATGGTTTCTGTTGCAGCACAGTTACAACCATAAACTATATAATTATTTAATTAATTAATTAATCAATTTTCATTATGATTCATTCTAGAAAAGTAAATGTCGGGGTATTTGGTACTACAATTAAACACCTTTTTCAAATTATCACTTTTAATTTGATACTTTCGAGTTTAGCGTTGACGAAAAATTAAATATGAATAAATTAAGCACAATATATTTTTATTGATTTCTATTATACATTTTGTGAAGAACTAACATGTTAATTAAGTTAAGGTGAAATATATATAAATGATATTACATGATGTATTAATTAGTTTGACACCGACATCAAATCACTATTAAAACATCACGTTTTTTCCATTGAAAAAATATAGGGCAACTTTTACGTATAGCAAATAAAAAATTCATAATTGTATGCTATAGCAAAGTTTGCATAATTGTGCTCCATAGCAAACATATAACTGTATAATTCGCTATACATATACAATTGTATAATTCGGTGACCTAAATTGTATAATTCGCTGGCCTATTTTGCTGCAATTGTATAATTCGCTGGCCTATTTCACTGCAATTGTATAATGCGCAATTGTATAATTCGCTGCCTATTTCGCTGCAATATCTGTATAAAATTTTCTTTGCATACAATTGAATCGAAATAAAATGTTTGTATATTGCATAATTATAAGTGTATAGGAAAAAATATATGTTTTTTTCTCGCTTTATACAAAAACAGAAACACAATTTATACACTTCTGTTGTATAAAGCGAGAGAAAATTGTACTTCACCGCAATTGTATAATTCGTTGGCCTTTTTCGCTGCAATATTTGTATAAAATTTGCATTTGTCTTCAATTGAATCGAAGTAAAAAATATTTGTAAATTGTATAATTAAGTGTATAGCACGAAGATATATGTTTTTGCATGTGTATATACAATTTTCTCTCGCTTTATACAAAACAGAAAACAATTTATACACTTCTGTGTATAAAGCGAGAGAGGCGAGCAGAGGGAGAGTGACGAGCGAGATTTTTGGGAGAGAGGCGACTGACAAACTTTGACAAATGTTTGCTATGGAGCATAATTAAATCAAACCGTAGTTACTTCATTTATTTTAGGTTATTAGTTTGCTATTATATACAATTATTCCAAAATATATTAGTGCTTTAGGATGAAAAAAATTAGGAAGTTTTCGTTATCTCATTAAGATCTATTTTCTGCCGTTTATTTCAAAAGATTACTTTGATGGTAAATAGATTATGAAAAAATATATTAGTGCTTTAGGATGAAAAAAGTTAGGAAGTTTTCGTTATCTCATTAAGATCTATTTTCTGCCGTTTACTTCAAAAGATTACTTTGATGGTAAATAGATTAACATATATATATATATATATTTTATTTTATTTTTTTAATAATATAATTTTTTTTATTCTACCCGTAAACACATTCTTTTACTAACTGTCCAACATACCCACTCTGTTACTAATTCAATATTAATATTTTTTCTTCCTTTTAAGTTCATTTTTGGGAAAATCATATATAATGACAAATGAATAAATCAAATTAAATGCTATAATCACACTTTAATCTAGTTATGTTCTGTAACAAACTGTTTGTCAGCGCCTCTCTCCCTCTAACTCTCGCTAGCCACTCTCCCTCTCTCGCTTGCTCCCTCTCGCTTTTATACAAACACAAATGTATAAAATGTATTTTTGTTTGTATAAAGCGAGAAAAAATTATATATATATATATATATATTTCCTTTCCCCTCTCTCCTCTCTCTCAGATCTCGCTCGCCACCCTCGTTTCTATCTCTTATACAAACAGAAACGAAATGTAGAAATTGTGTTTCTCTTTGTATAAAGCGAGAGAAAATTGTATATACACATTCAAATACATATATCTTCGTCCTATACACTTATAATTATACAATGCAAATATTCTCCTGCCTAATTTTCTTTTGTCTTGCTCTCTTTCTCGTTTTATACATACACAAATTATACAATTGATTTATATACAACTGCTTTCTTTTGTATATGTATAGCAAAATATACATATTTATATTTACTATGGAGCACAATTATGCAAAATTTGCTATAACATACAAATATAAATTTTGTTTTTGCTATATGTGAAAGTTACTCTTTATTTGACAGTTAATTATGTAACTTTTAGCATTTGAATAGATTATTTTCCTAGTGTAAAACTTTCTATATATATATTATTTTTTTTTCTTTTCTTTTTTCCTATAAATGCCTAGAATTTGACAGTTTGACTGGGCTTTTACTAAACTAAATAACTACGTAACATGTCGGATGGCTAAATTTAAGGTAGAATCCAAAGACAAAATATGTCGTACTACATGGTATTCCAGAACATAAAGAATGATTTTCACATCGATTGAAGATACGGTGTGTTAGAGATATAAAAAGTCATTAGTAGAATTAATTTTTCCTACTTCTATATGTTTTAGTAAAATAGTTATATCATTCATTTTTAAGAACTTACTTTTAAGATAAATTAAATTTTTTTTTCGACTGTATCAAATACACTATATGTAAGATAAAAACATATTTTAATAGCAAATACAATAGACAATTCTGGAGGGTGCATGTGTCTATCAGCGCATGGGCAACCAATAACTAGTGTAATAAAAGTATGGAAGAAGAAAAGCACAATTTAAAAGAAATAGAATTAATGACGGATAAATTTTATAGTTGAACAATAAGAAAGTTTGTTGTTAATTCTATTTAACATCATATTAGTGAAGAATTATTTCAATTTATATCAACAACTAATTTAGTGACAAATTAGTTCGTAGCTTCTGACCCCACAAAAAAATTAAAGTCTGTAGCTAGTTTTATTTTAATTGAAAATGATTTGATTTGATATGATAATATTTATTTAATTTGAAAATAAAATATTTACTCATAAGTACTTTTTATTACTATGTCCTTTTGATTCAAAACGCATAATATTCAGGGGCGGACCTAGAGTCTGCCGAGGGGTTCACCCGAACCTCCTCGGTAAAAACTTATATTGTATATAATTAAGGTATTTTAAAGAATTTTTATGTTTATATATTAATTTTGAACCTTCTGAATACATGATTAAAGGTTGCCTTAGTGTTTGAGTGGTTCAAACCTCAAATCTTTAGCACTATTCTTATTTTTTTGAACCCCCTAAATAAAAATCCTAAATCCGCCACTGATAATATTATAACATGACAATATATAGCCCTTTTGAACTTGCTAAGTCATCAATTATTATTCTTCTAATTTTCAGGCCATCATACTAGGTTTCCTAACTATGATTTTTTATTATTATTATTTATGAAATGAGTTAATAAATTAGATGGAAATGAAATCTGAGAAAAACTTTATTTAATTATATTTTTCCCATCTTGCTATATATTCCTCAAAATAATATTAATAATTTACGACATGTAACACCATGTGGATCCTTGCTTAATTGCTTCCTAGTAATGGGGTAAAATAATATTATTTTATAAATGAAGTGATTATGTCATGCATGACATATTCAACGACAAATATTAGTAGGATCCTTTTGTGTTATAATATCTTTTAATTATATTTATATTTTGTTAATCACTAGTACTAAGTAGAATAAAATTATTGTTATTATTGGTTTTAACACCTGGTAGGGTACGAAGATGTTCTCCTCCTTCAGTACACATCAATAGTCCCCTTAATTACTTTTATTTATTCGGATAATAATTCGTATTAGTTTTAAGAGAATTTATATATTATTTTATGTATGAAGGGCTTATTAGTCATTCATGTAGTGTTTAATAGCTCTTTCCTCAACCCTCACTTACCATATGTCAGATGGATCCGTCTCAAATTTATTTCTACTCTTTCAGATTTCACTTGTGAAATTTTACCGATTACGTTATTATTTTTAAGAATAATTAAATTAATTTACTTTTGATGAAATAATGTACTTTTCAACATGCTTCATCCACCATCAACCATAATGTATTCAAGCTTGTGGGGTCAAAATATTTCTTTAAGTGGAAGAAACAGTTGAGGTTTAGGAATAATTGGTCAATAAGTTAATTAATTAAGGAGATAATGCAAGAAATCTTTTATTATATTATATTATATTAATTACAATTATTATATTAAATAGAAAATACAAAAGATGGGTACAACTCACATAAAAAGACAAATAACACTTTTTCCGTCCAAAGATTGAGCTAGATTTTTGGCTACTTTTTATGTGAAATTAATAAATAAATACATAATGGGCAGTAGAATATGGAGGAAGGATGTCGGCATTTATTTTCAACTACTATACTATATTTTTTAAACAAAAATATAACAAAAGTCGATTATTTTTTTTTTTTTTTTAAAGAAATGTTAATTTTGACAAAAAGATTTCGTAGAAACTTTTAGTTTTTATGAAATCTTGATAATTAAAAAAAAATTCTAATAGAAACATTTTCTTTATATAAGTGAATCTTATATAATTAGAATCTGATTATCGGATCGATAAATATTGAATACTAAATTATTTTTTAACGAAAGGAAAGACCAATTCATTTGGATTGAAGCTCATTGAGTCATCCTTTTTTGGCTGTTCAAAGTGTTGACTAATGGCTTCAAACTAAATTTGGAGTTTTGAAGCATCTATATTACCTCACTATTTGAATTTTTGGGAAGAAATTGATAAAGTTATTTTTTAGTCGGCCTATTAAATTTTAATTATTAATGTTTAACCATATAACTCTTTACTCCTTTAAAATAGGAAGAGTTGCATATTTATCACATAATTTTATGTATACGTGAAGTAGATTGCACATATAATTGATGTATAACTTTTATAATATGATTCATTTATTGTCATAAGGTACCTTTATTATACATAAAGTCTACTGTGTTTATTTATTTAAGCGATTTATATAATTATAACTTATTGTTGTGTGCGTCAAAAATGATATTGTCTTAATTGAAACATATATATATTCAGGTTTGTATACATATTTTCAATTGTATATACATAACTGCAACTGCTTATACATTTCATATACATTCGACATGTTGTGAAACTTCACTTTCTATGTACTTCCTCTTCTATAATTATGACTCGATTTGTGATGGTTTATCAGGTCAAAAATAATTTGTTTTTTCTTGTTTTTTTGATTTTTTTCAACTCCAATACATATTTGTTTCCGATTCCAGAATCCTCCATTGAATTTTATTTTTATTTTGATTAACCATATTACATTTACTTCTTTTAATTAATAGTGATCAGTTGTAATATAATATATAGTGTTATAGATAAATTAAAATTATGAGTTGGAGTCCTTATAGGACTACAACTCGTTTAGCTTGTTATAAAACAAACCTTGTTGTTTGTTTACTATGGAATCGATTTATCTTGTTTACAAATCGATTTAATGGCAGAAGAGGATGTTGCAATAGTTGAATGTTGTGTTCGAAGTAATGTTGATGTTGATGACGAGAGTTGTCTTTTTCCCCATTTATTTGCGTGTTGTTATACGTTAATTGGAATCTTTCTGTTTATTACTTTTGCGATAATGCGTATTTTCAGGGTTGGTCAAGTGAATAATGAAGATGTTCTATATTCACTAACTATTCTATGTGTTGCATTATTTTGTTGGATGCTACTCAGTGTTTGTGTACGATATGACTTTCCATGTCTATCAACATTTATGAGACGTATTTTTTGTTGTCCTGAAAAAAACAGGATACACCCTGCTAATGATAACTCGATTCCTTAAGTGTTTTAATGGTAATGCGTATTTGTATAATTACTTATCTATATCTATACCCTAATTACTTATATATGTTTCTTTCTTAAGAAAATAATTATATGTACTATGAGTGTTATGATTTCTACTCAGAAAATTACATATGAGATAATATAAACCTGAATTTCCCAAGGAATAATTTGATGAAAAATATGAATAAAGAAATCACAAAGTCCCTCTTAAAGTTACTTTATGTATTTAGAGTAGATCAAACTATTTTTTCACTTTAAAATAGATTTGAATCAATTGAAGCATATCAAAATATTTGTGATTTCTTATTTAGTGATAAAATATTGAGATCAATAGATGATTAGATTTTTTTAAAAAAATATTGTTTAACCTTGAAGTTTCATTAACACATAATAGTAATTCTAAAATTGATGGTTTAGAGTTATTTTTTAAAATTAAAAGTGTTTAGAGAAATAATACAAGTAGAAAATAATGATATAATGAAAATGTTCAATCAAATAAAAAGACTTGATTCTTTTTCAAATACACATATTGCTAACAGAATAATGTTAAAAGTTTGTTGCCTCTTCTGATAGAAGTTTTTCTAAAGTAAAATTAATTAAATCTTCTTTAAGATTAACTATGTCTCAAGAGGGATTGAATGAATTAGCTATATTATCATTTCAAAAGAAATTATTAAAACAAATAGATTATAGACCAGTACTTAGTTAAATGACTTTGCATTTAGAATAGTTAGAGTAAATTTTAAATAAAAGTGTATAAGATGGGAAAAAAATTAGTACCCCTCTCTTAAATTTTGTTTTAGGCCCCAATATTGTTGAGTCTGCGCTGTTCAGGTGAATGATGCAGTTCTTATATATTCACGAACTATTCCATTTGGAGCATTATTTTGTTGGATGCTACTCTTTGTTTGTGTACGATATGACTTTCCATGGCCATCAACATATCCTGTTCTTAATTTGTTTACGATTTTTGACCCAAGCTGGCAGGCAACTGCTGCTTATTCAATTCTTCTGATAAGTTGCGAGTTGTATATGTGAACACTTAATTTTATATTAAATATAATTTTTTTACATTAATTTTAAATACTTAAATATTATTATAGTTTTGTATTTAAAATAAATTTTTATAAATTTAAAAAAAAAACTGAAATTACAACAAAATATATGCTCTCTTTATGCTTAAATTTTAATAAATAAAGCTGGTGAATTTAATATTTTAATCTTTCAACTTTTCCTAGCTTAAAATAATAATTTCAAATTATTTTAGATATGAAAGGCTTAGTTATTCATGTAAGTAGTGTTTAATAGCTCTTTTCTCAACCCTCACTTACCATATGTCAGTTGAATCCGTCTCGAATTTTATGTCTATCCTCACAATTAATCTCATTTGTAAAATTTAACTGAATACTTCGTTATTATTATTTTTAAAAATAATTAAATTACACTAAATTAATTTAGTTTTGATGAAATAATGTACTTTTTAACATGCTTTCATCCACCATCAACATAATGTATTCAAGCTTGTGGGGTCAAAATATTTCTTTAAGTGGAAGAAACAGTTGAGGTTTAGGAACAATTGGTCAATAAGTTAATTAATTAAGGAGATAATACAAGAAATCTTTTATTATATTATATTGTATTAATCACAATTATTATATTAAATATGTAGAAAATACAAAAGATGGGTGCAACTCGCACAAAAAGACAAATAATACTTTTTCCGTCCAAAGATTGAGCTAGATTTTTGGCTACTTTTTATGTGAAATTAATAAATAAATACTTAATGGCAGTAGAATATGGAGGGAGATGACTAATCAATCATGACATGTCGGCATTTATTTTCAACTATACACTATAGAGTATTTTTTTTAAAAAACATATAACAAAAGTCGATTATTTCTTCATTTTTTTTTAAGAAAAGTTAATTTTGACAAAAGATAAATATAATTGAATAAATTAAAAGAAATATCTAATAGAAACATTTCTTTCGTATAAGTGAATCTTATATAATCAGATCGATAAATATTGAATACTAAATTGTTTTTTAATAAAACGAAATATCAATACATTTGGATTGAAGCTCATTGAGTACTAAATTTGGAGTTTTGAAGCATCTATGTTACCTCACTATTTTATTTTTTTTGGAAAAAATTGATAAAGTCATTTTTTAGATGGCCTGTTAAATTTTGATTATTAATGCAATCATATAACTTTTTACTCCTTTACAAGAGGAAGAGTTACGTATTTATCACATAATTTTGTATATAGGTGAAACAGATTGCACATATAATTGATGTATAACTTTTACAATTTGATTCATTTATTGTCATAAGGTAACTTTATTATACATAAAGTCTAATGTGTTCAATTATAACTTATTGGTGTGTACGTCAAAAATGATTTGGTCTTCATTCAATTATATAACCAGGTTTGTATATATATTTTCAATTGTATATACATAATTGCAACTGCATATACACTTCATATACATTCAAAATGTTGTGAAACTTCACTTTCTATGTACTTCCTCTTGTGAGAGTCCTGACTCGATTTGTGATGATTTATGGGGTCGAAAACAAGTCACTTTTCTTTATTGTTTGAATTTGTTCAACTCTAATACAATTTTGTTTCGATTTGGATAGCGAGATAATTTTGCATGTAGTGAAATTGATGTTATAGGTAGGGCTGACATAATCCGGTTCAAACTGAAAAAAACAATCGAACTGAACTATATTTAATTTCAGTTTTTGGTTTATTCGATCGTCTTCGATTTGAAAATTTGATATTTCGGTTATTTGATTTTGAGAAAATAAAATTCGATTTAACCAAAAATAAAATAAAATAATTTAATGACACTAATGACTAGTTTCTTACTTACTATTCTAATGACAGTGAGGCGAAGCCCAATACCAATCTGGCCCAGTTAAGGAGAATTGGAATGACCCAAACCCAATTTCCATTATCCTAAGTTTAAAATTACCTAATCAAAAATTCAATTTAAAATCTAAAAACTAAAATTGTGAGTTGTGATTGAAATTTAAAAATGTGTTAATCATTATTTTATTATTTATTAAATTTGGTTAAATTGAAACCGAATCAAAATTGTTAAAATTGAACTAAATCGAATTTATTTTAATTTGGTTGGAATTTATATTTTTACCAAACTGAAAATAAAAAAATCAAACTAAAATAAGCAAACCGAACAGGACGTCCAGCCCCAATGGTGGGTGGTGAATCTTGAGATCAAAATCATATCTCTAACTTAAAATTTGACACATAACTTTATTTATTAATATTCAAGACTAAGAACTACAACACATAACTTTATCCATTAATAATATTCATGACTTGAAACTTACAAAACTTTATCCATTAACATCTCTGACTTAGAACTTAACACATAATTTTATTCATTAATAAAGTCCATGACTTAGAACTTAACATATAACTTTATATATTAATAACATCTATGACTTAGCGCTTAAAACATAACTTAATCTATTAAATTTATAGTCTCTTCAAACATAGATTGTATAGTATTTTGTTGAAAATTTCTTATTTTGAGATATGTGATGGTCTTGACATCAAAGCTGATATCCTGAGACAAAATAAATTTTAGTTATAATTTGCATTAAATTAATTAATTTGAATAATAAATTTATGAAATAACATTTACCTCTGCTTCGGTGATATAATCATCTTCTTTTGAATCTGCATTTGAAAATAAATATAGTTAAAAAAAGTAAAAATATTCAATACGTTTAATAAAAAATAACCTAAATAACTTTTAAATAAAGAAAATTATCATACTAGAATTTGTTCCAACCACAATGACACAGGATCTCTTATTATGATCAGTAACAAAGTTAACCCACTGCCAAAAAACATGAAAAATATTAGTAACAATTCCGATTAATAAAACAAAAGAAAAATAACGTATAATTATTACTTACTGTCATATTTGATGACGTTATAACTGGCCTATTTAGATATTCGAAAATGAATTATCACAAAATCTGCTGGAGGAAAATGCCAAATCGAATTTTCAATTACATTTCTTGGATACATCATTTTCATCATTGTGAAATGCTTTGTTGCTCCAAGAAGTGTCTTAAAATTGCAAGACCACATCTCTATTGTTTTGTGGGGATTGAAATAATATTTGTTGATATCACAATAATAGTACAAAATGATGTCGTAAATATCAAAATAACAAGATTCATTTTTTGTGCAAACGTCGTAGCGAATTGATCCCTGATTCATTGATAAAGTTTCTCAATTATATTAAATATAAAGAGAATGCTAATCAAATCATCACACCGTATACTTAAATATTATTCCAAACCCCACAAAACAGTAGAGAATGAAGGCACTAAGTACGACAAGTGTCTCAAATCAATGAAAGATATATTTTAAAATGATAATAATTACTCTGCATATAACCAAAAAAAATATTAAAATTAAACATATGTTATTAAATAGAGAAAAAACTATTCAAACGGTCAATAGAATTCTTAGATGAAGATTTTTTTTCTTGTCGTATATATTCTACAACAAGTTTAAAAGTTCAGAAGAAAAATTTAAAACATGTTTCATGCACAATGAAACTAGATCAAATTTAAACCAATAGAATTTTCTTGTGAGCTCTAGCTTCTTGTTACTACTTGCTTTGCTAGAAAATTATAAAGTTACATTTGATGAGAAATTACCTTTCTTAAATAGATAATGAAGTGGTTTCTTATTGGTTAAAATTAAAAGCTTAAAACGGAACTGGTTTGCAATTTCATTTTTCATTGGTGGCATTTAATGTAGCTATCTATACTATGGCTGTGTATCGGCCGGTTCGGTTCAGTTTTGAAGTTTATCGGGTTGGCTTATTGGTTATCGATTTGTAGAGATACTAAACCGTTAAAGAACCATTAAGATATTGGCTTATCGGTTATTGATTTATCGGTTTTTGATCGTTATCGATTCGGTTATCGGTTTAACCGTTAAGATTTGACACAAAAGAAAAAATATTGAAAATCACTTAGAAACAAGGTGACAAACCAAATAAACATGCACTTGAGTTCACAAGTTACATCTTTCTCAAAAGCAAACAAGTTTACATTGTTATTAATCAAGTGTTTGAGACAACAAAAAATAAAAGTAGGAAATTAAATTCTAAGCGAGGACTTTATATACAAAATAGTATAAATATAATTATTTAATTTACTATCGAGTTATCGATTAACCCGTTAAGAAAAAACTTCAAACCGTTAAGCACCGATAACCCGATAACAAAAAAAAATCAAAACCACTAAACCAATAACCCAATACTATAAACCAATAATTTTTTTATCGATTCAACTTCTCGATTTCGGTTCGATTTTGGACAGCCCTTAATCTATACCCTTCATTTATTCAAACATTTTATTTCATTTTTTCTACTTAACACTATTAGATCGCAGTTCCTATTGTGTAGTCATTCATCACTCAAATCAGAGGTCTTATGGCTTCATTTATATGCCATTAAGTAATATTAATTAGTGAACCAACCATCTTGTACTTTCTTTTTGCTTTTTCAACCATAGATTATAAATCTCTAATTATAAATATAATAAAATCATTAAATTTCTTTTTTCTTGATATCTGCCATGTATCATATTATATGGATAATGAAATTTTGAAATTAAAAATATTTTTTAATAATAAGTTTAATTTTTTTGGGGGTGGTCTGTGGGGTTCGTAGATAGGGCAAAAAAAATAAATTTTTGAATTTAAAAATGTTTTTTAAAAATAAAATTAATTTTTTGGGAATGTGGGTAGGTTGGTAGTGGGGTTGAGGGGGGGTCGTAGGGGCTAGGGGTAGGGGTGAGGTTGGGTAAAAAAATTGAAGTTAAAAACATTTATAAAAACAAGCTTTAATTATTACTCCTTTTATATGAGGGGTGGTTGGGAAGGGGGCGGGGGATTTGAGAATAGAGATAAAATAAATTGATTTTTTCAACAAAAAATTGTAATTTGAAGTTGAAAGAGAGTTTCAGAAATATTTTCCTCAGAAAGTCATTGTGGATCTTTAGAAAGTGAAATATGAGTCAACTTAATATTATTTTCAATTTTATATAATCTTATCAATATACAAATTCTATTTAATAAATAAGATATAAAATATTATTAAAAAAATCAATCAACAATAGGAATAACGAACTATTATACGATATAATCATTCCACATAATTTTAATAATTTTTTAAATTGAGTATGAATTTCTTTTGCATACTTAAAGTTAAAAGAAATCTTTTTATATTAAATATAAACTTATTATGAATTCAGTTTATACATTGTAAACGTTTAAAAGTTAAAATTTAAAATTTAAAATTGAGATTTTAAATACTACTCTCTCTGTCGCTATTTGGTTGTCCATATTTCTTTTTTTAAATGTCATTATTTACTTGTCTATTTTGACTAATCAAGAAAGAACAATTTCTTTTGCCTATTATATCTCATTTAAACTTCTTAAAATTTTTATAGTTTTAATTTAATTTTTTTAAAACCATATTTAATAAGAGTAAAATTATATCTTTATTATATTAATTATTAATATTTTAATATATATATATCTTTTATAGAATAGACAACTAAATAAGGACAGTGACATTTCTATCAAAGGTAGATTTAGAACTTGGTAGTTGGGACAATCAATGGTAAATGTGACATAAGTAAACATAGGTAATTTAGGTATCATAAATGTATTAGTTGGATGCTCAGTAATTTATTGTTTCATCCATATCTTCTTAAACCTTGCAGCATTTTTAATTTATAAATATCCTTTCATGTGACTATTTAAGTGATAGTACAATTTTTCTTTTTCTTTTTGAAAGTTTGAAATATGTATTAGAGTTTCAATTAAATTTTGATAACATAATATAAAGGTTATTTAGAAGTGACATTTGTAATATAATTTTTTTTATATTTAATGTTCAAATTTAAAATTTTTAGTTAATGATGAAATAATCTCGATACTACAATATCATCCATATTAACAACAATAATGAAATATATACTCTATATATTTCAATTTACACAAGTTAGTTTTACTTGACAATAAATTTTAAAAAAAGAAAAAAAGAAAGAGTTATAAAAATTAAGTTGCTACTAAATATAAAAATGTTCCATTATCTTTTAGTCTTGACTTATAAAAAATAAGGATAAATTGTAAAAATATACACATTTTGTTTCAATTATTTTCTATTATTTTTAAAAATTTCCAAAATCTCTTATTTCTTTGATATATCTGAGTTGCATATTAATGTTTTTGAGCCAGTATTTAATGTGTATGAGCTACATATTATGTATCTTAGCTAGTTTTAATGTATCCGAGCTACATATTAATATATTCGACCCAGTATTTTATGTATTTGAGCTACATATTAATGTATTTGACCCAGTATTTTATGTATCTGAGCTACATATTGTGTGTTTGAGCTAGTTTTTGATATATTCGAGCTACATATTAATGTATTGAAGACAATATTTAATGTGTCCGAACTTTAATTATTATATCCAATTTTTTTAATTTTTAAGAGATTAATATAATTAGAAATTTATTAGAAATATATTTACTTTTATATTAAAACTATCTGATCTATATAATTTACACTAAAAAAAACAAATCACATAAAATGAGGCACCTATTAGCTCGTTTGGTCAAACAATAAAGGCTTCTAATACCCACCATCACAAATACTAATAAGCAAACAAATAAGTATAACTTACCTAAATTCCATAGTATAAGATTTAAATTACATTTTATTCCTATTTTTTTTAAATTTATGAAAATTCTTTAAAAATAATGTTATTCGAATACATAATAAACAAGTCAGATACATTAAATATGATACATTAAAATAAATTCAGTTACACTTTTAAAGGAAAGAGAATATAAAATTGATTGTTAGTTCCTCAAATCACGCTAATTTAATTGATTTCAATCTCTTCCAAATCTTATCAGATTCAATCAAATCAAAATTTAAATTTTCTTCTCTCAATTCTCTTCCAAATCTGTCCGCCTTCAATTCAAAATTCAAATATTTTTCTCTAAATTCTATTCCAAATTCGTATGGCTTCAAACAATTCAAATTTTCATCTTTCAATTCTTCCCCCAATCATAATAGATTTTAAAAGTTCAAAACAATAGCCGATACATGATCATGAATACATTCAAGAATCTGGGAAATCAAGGTGAGTTATGAACGATACATAAGTGGGATTTCAATTTATTCTCCCAATTCGTCGAAGATCCTTTCAATTTTTACTTTTTATTATTATAATCTGAAATTTTATTTTTGAGTAAGAATTTGATTCCATTTTTGGTGTGGTATGTGGAGTGATTTGTGGACTGAAATAAGGAAGGAATAAATATTAATTTTGGGAGTTAGGATTTATGTATCAAACGTTTGGAATTTGGGAGTAAAATAATAGATTTTGAAAAATTTTAAAACTGATGGGAAACAAATGGAAAATATGAAAAGAAAAGATATGTATATAAGTAATTTTTCCAAAAAAAATAATCACAGAACTAGACTTTGGGCCCAATAGAAGCCCAAGAATAGGCCAAAGCAAATAAGGAATAATTAGAGTCGGTGTATCGACGCATGATTGCGGGCAATGAGCCATGCAAATTGTTGTAGCTCATACGTAAAATATATATTTATATTTTTATAAAAATATCTTCTACAAATATCATATTTTATTCATCTCCATAATAGTTAATATCTTATTTAAAATAATTATCTCATAATAGTTGATTATCTTTTTAAAATTATTTATCTCATATTAATTGTCCACCTTACTAAATCAAGAAAACATTAATTAAACTTTTCATATAATTCTCTTATAATTAATCTTTTTTTAAAATATTTACATTTATTTGTAAAAATTTCAATTTTAGAGTGAATTAGTAAACTTATCTTCTTGTTTATGATTTTCTTAATATACGTGTTAAGATAAATATATGATTAACTAAATATGGGACAAAGGGATAGAAAGAATGTGAAAAAGATTGAGAGGGACAACTGTGTTTTAGTTATTATAATGAATGTATCAAAACTTTTTGCATTACTACTAATACATGAATGTTCATGTATTATTATACCTTAATATCAAGGAACAAAAATGATATTGTCTTCATTCAAAGTTAAACATATGTATAACCAGGTTTGTATACATATTTTCAATTGTATATGCTATATGCATAATTGCAATTGCGTATACATTTCATATACATTCAAGATGTTGTTGAAACTTATTCACTTTCTATGTATCTCCTCTCCTAAAAATCATGACTCAATTTCTGATAGTTTATCGTGTCGAAAATAATTTATTTTTTCTTATATTTTGAATTTGTTCAACTTCAATACAATTGTTTTTCGATTTGAATAGCGTGATAATTTTACACGTACTGAAATTGATATTGTAGGTGAAAAATCTTGAAATCAAAATCATTATTCGATAAGTTTTTTTTAAAAAAAAACTACTCTCACCTATTAAATTTAAACAAAAAAGCAAAACAAAAAAACATATAAACTTATTATTATTATTATTATTATTATTATTATTATTGTGAAATTTCAATTATTTCCCCAATAATATATATATATATATATATATTTCTTATTTAAGTGTGTGCGTGTGACCGGGATTAGAGGCAAAGAGTGCAAAATTGAACCTCGTTCCTTGAAAATTATGTTATGTAAATAGGGGGATTATTATTTATTTTTGTTTGTATATATAATTATTCAGAATCCTCATTTAAATTCCTAACTCCTCTGTTGAATTTTATTTTTATTTTGATTAACCATATTATATTTACTTTCAATTTTTTTGCTGAATTCTACATAGCTCCCATAACTTTTATTATTATGATTTGCCATATTACATTTACTTTTAATTAATAATTCATTTCAAGTCTTTTTAAAATAGTGATATATTATATAAATAGTGTTATAGATAAGCACAAATAAATTAAAATTAGAGGATCCATGTATGAGTTGGAGTCCTTATAGGACTACAACTCCTTTAGCTTGTTATAAAAAAACTTGTTATTTGTTTTAGAATTGATTTATCTTGTTTACAAATCGATTTAATGGCGGAAGAGGAGGTTGCAATAGTTGAATGTTGTGTTCCAAGTAATATTGATGATGATGATGATAACCGTGTTTTTATGGCCAATTTATTTGGGTGTTGTTATACCTTGGTCGGAATCGTCATGTGTATTACTTTTATAATGCGTATTAATAGGGTTCATCAAGTGAATAAAGTGAATAATAAAGATGTTATATATTCACTAAGTTTACCTTTTATAGGATTATTTTGGTGGATCCTACTCTTTGTTTGTGCACGATATGACTTTCCATACATATCAACATTTATGAGACGTATTTTTTGTTTTGGTGAACAAAACAAGATACACCCTGCTAATGATAACTCAATTCCTTAGTTTTTTTTTTTGTATATAATTTTAGTTGAATTGTTTTAACGATTTAATTTTCTTTTTTCTATTCATCTATTTTTTATTGTGTATTTATTTATTAATCAACATGAAATTTTGATTTGATGCAGGATATATTCCTTGTTGGCTGCTGCTTTGATAATTTCTTTCAAAATTTAGTAAGAGTAATTATTCTGAATCTATATCTATAATATACTAAAAGAAGCATCAAGTCTTTATTGTTAAAACCTAAGGGTTGAATTGTTAGTTAAATCTCGATGCGATTTGTGTTTAGTAATAATACTTTAAAGTTTAGAGTTAGTTTCATTGTAATTATCATCATGAACATTTAGAGTGTGTTTGGTAATGTTTTTCAATTTTTCCATGTTTGGTTGGGACAAAAGTTATGGAAAATGTTTTTCAAATCAACTCATTTTCCTCAAAATTAAGGAAAATGACTTCCCTTCAAAAATTAAGGAAAACATTTTCCATAATTCTCCTCCAATTTCAAATTACATTTTTTTTGGAAAAAACATTGATTTTAAAAATATTTTCACTTTCAAAATTTTATTTTTTCACCCGATCCCTGACTCCCCCTCCCTCACCAGCCAGCTCCCCCACCCCAACCCCTCCCCAAAAAATTAACCCACTACCCCCACCCCACCCCACCCCACCCCTCCCCAAAAATTAACTCACTACCCCCACCCCACCCCACCCCCACTCCCAAAAAATAATAATTTAATTTTAAAAAATATTTTCAATTTCATAAATTATGTTTTACTTTAGTAAAAATAAAAGATGTCTCTCAAAAACATTTTTCATTCATAAATCAAACACTAAAAAATCATTTTCGGAAAATATTTTCTACTCACTAACCAAACATGAGAAAATAAGTACAAAATCTACTTGTTTTCCAGAAAAACATTTTCTAGGAAGACTTTTTCCAGAAAAACATTTTCTAGGAAAACTTTTTCCATGGAAAACATTTTCCTTTATACCAAACACACCCTTAATATGGATTTAATGTTTGGACATCTATTGATAGAATTGTGTTTTAATGTTTTACTCATGATTATATTGGATAAGATATTAACACATTTTACTTTTTCTAATACGAAACTTTTATTTTTTAAGCATACAAATATAAATGTTATGTTATTAATTAGTTATAAAATAAATTATAACAGAACAGTCAAATCGAAAAGAAAAAAAACAGAAAAAAGAAAAATCGAACCGTACCAATTCTTTTGTTCGAATTGGGATACTTTTTCAAAATCGAAAACGAAAAAACCTAAAGTGATAACACAAAATTGAATAAAAAACGAATGCACACCCCTAATTAACATAATTTAATATTATTCTGTCAATATTTATAATAATATTTTAAAATTATAATTTATAATTTGATTTAATAATTATAAAAAAAAAACTGAAAAGTGATCAGAACCGGCAAGCATATAGCCCATGTTGTTTTGGGTTGGGCCGATCATTTTTTGTTTCCACCAAAAATGGGCTCGCCCGTTCTGACCCGTAAAATTACAAATATTGTATAGGTTAGCCTGGATTGGATTGGCTAGCCTAGCTCATATTGACAACTCGAGATGTTTTGTATCTAATTTAAATAATTAATTATTATACATATATAGCAGATAAATAAATATTTAACAAACAATAGAACGTACTAGTAGATAAATAAGAAGCCAAATATTTATCTTCTTCAAATTAAGGTTAGCACTACGATTTTTTTCATCTTTAGTTAGCTGGATATGAGAGACAATTGTTTTCAAACAAAATATTACAAGTTTTAAATAACATTTTCACTTAGAACTTAACACATAACTTTATTCATTAACAATATCCATCACTTAAATCTTAACACAACTTATTCCATTAATCTCATAATCTCTTCAAACAGAGCATTTACAGTACTTTGAAAGAAAAATTCATTTCGAGATATATGATGGTTTTGGCCTCATAGGCAAGCTGATATCCTTGAGACAAAAAACATTTTAGTTATCATTTTTAGTAAAATAATTAATTTTGATGATAAATCTATAAAATAAAATTTACCTACACTTCAACGACATAATTACCTTCTATTAAATGTACATTTGAAAATAAGTATAGTTAAGAAGTGAAATATTAACCCAAAATATTTAATAAAATACAATTTAAATAACTTTTAAAATAAAGAAATTTATCATACTAAAATATGTTTCTACCATAATGACACGAGATTTCTTATTATGATCAGTAACAAAGTTAAATTGTGAAAAACAAAAATAGTATTAGTAATGACAATAAATAATTTAAAAATGAAATATAACCTATAATTATTAAATACTTTATCTCTGATAACGTTATAATTGACCCGATTATTTTTTGAAAAATAAATTATTAGGAATTCAATAGAAAGAAATTACTAAATCAAATTTTCAGTGATAATTCTTGAATATCGTATTTCCATATTTATGAAATGCTTTATTGCTCCAATAATTTGCTTAAAATTACAGAACCACATGTCAAACTTTCTGAAATTTGGTTCTACATATAAATTCAAAACGCAGTAAATATATTAAATTGATAAAATATGATAATATTAATATAAAATATAAAAATATATCATATCAAAAAATTAATTTTGATATTTAAATTATTTCCCTATAAATCAGAACTTAAAAAATCATTAGTAGAACCATACTCTATCATAACATAAGGTCACACCTTATCAAATATTATAATTTCCAAATCACTCACAAATATATAATTAATTGTGTCTTGTTGCTAATAGAAATAGCGAAAAATTATATTTGCAAAATAAATCATTGTCAAAATCAATGAAACAATTGAAATATCATTGAAAAGAATACCACAATACTTCTTCGAAGTATAAGTAATTCTCGAAATGAACTCTACTAGATGAAAACTGAGCAACACGACACTTGAGCTTATCGTCGTTCTATTTTTCTATTAATAATTTTTAATAGTAGTTAAAATAATTATCATCCAATTCACCATATACTTTCTATTGTGTTTTGTTTGTTGCACAAACAATATATGGATTATTTAGAATCAATTTTTTTTTTAATGCATGGACATCTTGTTACGCATATTCATAAAATATTTGTTATTGTCACAATAAAAGTGCAACAAAATGTCACCAATACCATAATAGCAAGATCTAATTTTTGTGCAAGTGTTATAGCGAATTGGCTATTAGTCGTTGCAAAAACTTCCCCAATTATATAAAATATAGAGAGAAAGACAATCAAAATTATGCGCAACTTATATATATATATATATATATATATATAACTACAGATCACA
This sequence comes from Solanum lycopersicoides, assembly GCA_022817965.1. Classification (NCBI taxonomy): domain Eukaryota; kingdom Viridiplantae; phylum Streptophyta; class Magnoliopsida; order Solanales; family Solanaceae; genus Solanum; species Solanum lycopersicoides. The sequence continues at coordinate 93,347,815 of CM040621.1, read as the reverse complement.
TTAAAAAAATGACATAGTAAGTACAACAATTATAAAAAATATAATTTTTAAAAAATAATCTGGATCGCCAAGCTTATAGCCCACGTACTTGTGGGCTGAGCGATTTTTTTTTTTTTGATTTATGAAAAATGAGCTAGCCCAATCAGACCCGTAAATTTCAGTTGTAGTATATATTAACCCGAATTGGTTGGGCTAGCCCATATTGACAATTCTAAACGCTCTGTATATAATGAAATAATTAATTATTATATATATAGGAGACAAATAAATATTTAACAAACAATAAGTGTACTAGTAGACAAATAAGAAGTCAAATATCTATCTTTTTCAGATTTAGGATAACACTAAAATTGTTTTCATCAGTAGCTAGCTCTATATGAGAAACAGTTGTGAAAAACAATCTCTTCTAACACAAAACTTATTCCATTAATCTCACAATCTCTTCTAACAGAGTATGTACAATACTTTGAATTTTTTATTTTATTTCGTGATATATGATGGTTTTGGTCTCAAAGGCAAGATGATATCTTTGACACAAAAAATATTTTAGTTATAAATTTTAATAAAATAATTATTTTGATGATAATTCTATATATTAAAATTTATCCTCGACTTCGACGAAATAATTACCTTATGTTAAATATACATTTGAAAATAAATATAGCTAAAAAGTAAAATATTAACCAATAATTTTAATAAAAAATAAATTAAAACACATTAAAAATAAAGAAATTTATCATACTAAAATATGTTTCAACCATAATGACACGAGATTTCTTATTATGATCAGTAACAAAGTTAAACAATTGTGAAAAACAAAAATAATATTACTAATGACAATAAATAATTGAAAAAAGAAAAATAACCTATAATAATTAAATACTTTATCTCTGATAACGTTATAATTGACCCAATTATTTTTTTAAAAATAAATTATTAGGAAGTCAATAGAAAGAAATAACCAAATTGAATTTTCATTATATTTCTTGAATATCACATTTCCATAATTATGAAATATTTTATTGCTCCAACCATTGACTTAAAATTAAAGAATCACATGTCAAATTTTCTAAAAATTAGCTCCACATATAAATTCAACACACAGTTAATATATTAAATTGATAAAATATGATAATATTACTGTAAAACATAAAAATATATCATACCAAAAAATTAATTTTGATATTTAAATTATTTTCCTATAAATCAGAACTCAAAAAATCATTAGTAGATTCATTTTCTATCATAACAAAAGGTTGTACCTTATCGAATATTATAATTTTGAAATTACTCACAAGTATATAATTAATTGCGTCTTGTTGCTGATAGAAATAGCAAAAAATTATTTTCGCTAAAAAATCATTGCCAAAATCAATGGATCAACTGAAATACCATTGAAAAGAATACCGCAATACTTCTTCGAAGTATGAGTAATTCTCAAAATGAACGCTACTAGACGAAAATTGAGCAGCACGACAGTAGAACTCATCATCGTTCTATTTTTCTATAAACAAGTTTTAATAGTATTTTAAAATAATTATCATCCAATTCACCAAATATTTTCTAACTAGTTTTGTTTATGCGCAGCAAGATTAGGTGGATTATTTAGAATCAATTTTTTTTCATACATGAACATTTTGTTACGCATATTTCATAAAATATTTGTTACTGTCATAATAACAGTGCTACAAGATGTCACCAATATCATAACAGCAAAATCTAATTTTTGTGCAAGTGTTGTAACGAATTGGCCCTTAGTCGTTGCTAAAGCTTCCTCAATTATATTAAAAAAACGATATAGTAAGTACGACAATTATAAAAAGTATAAATTTGAAAAAATGATCTGGGTCGACAAGCTTATAGCCCACGTACTTTTGAGTTGGGCGGATTATTTTTGGCTTGATAAAAAATAAGTTAGCTCAATCAGACTAGTAAAATTTTAGTTATTATATAGATTAATCCGAATCGGGTGGGTTAGCCCAGATTGACAATTCTATAGGCTTTGTATATAATTCAATAATTAAATATTATACATATATATGAGATAAATAAATATTTAACAAACAATAAGATGTACTGTAGATAAATAAGAGGTCAAATATCTGTCTTCTTCAGATTTAGGATAGCACTGCAGTTGTTTTTCATCTGTAGCTAGCTCGAGACAATTATTTTCAAACAAATATTACAAATTTTAAACAACATCATTGACTTAGAACTTAACACATAACTTTATTCATTAACAATATCCATCACTTAAATTTTAACACATAACTTTGAATAAAAAATTTTATTTCGTGATATATGATGGCTTTGGCCTCATAGGCAAGCTAATATCCTTGAGACAAAAAATATTATAGTTATAATTTTTAGTAAAATAATTGATTTTGATAATAAATCTATATAATAAAATTTACCTATACTTCGACGAAATAATCACCTTCTGTTAAATGTACATTTGAAAAAATAAATATAGCTAAAAAGTAATATATTAACCAATATATTTAATAAAAAACAAATTAAAAAACTTTTAAAATAAAGAAATTTATCATACTAAAATATGTTTCAATATAATGACACGAGATTTCTTATTATGATCAGTAACAAAGTTAATCAACTGTGAAAAACAAAAATAATATTAGTAATGACAATAAATAATAAAAAAAACAACAACCTATAATTGTTAAATACTTTATCTCTGATAAAGTTATAGTTGACCCGATTACTTTTTGAAAAATAAATTATTAGAAAGTCAATAGAAAGAAATTACCATATTGAATTTTCAGTTTTTTTTTTTGAATATCGCATTTCCATTATTATGAATGCTTTATTGCTCCAATAATTGGCATAAAATTACAGAACCACATGTTAAACTTTCTGAAAATTGGCTCCACATATAAATTCAAAACGCAATTAATATATTAAATTGATAAAGTATGATAATATTAATGTAAACACAGAAACATATATCATATCAAAAAATTAATTTTGATATTTAAATTATTTCCCTATAAATCAGAACTTAAAAAATCATTAGTAGGACCACGCTCTATCATAACATTAAGGTCGCACCTTATTAAATAGTATAATTTTGAAATCACTCACAAGTATAGAATTAATTGTGTCTTGTTGCTGATGGAAATAGTGAAAAATTCTTTTCGCAAAATAAATCAATGCCAAAATCAATGGAACAACTGAAATATACTATTGAAAATAAAATCGCAATACTTCTTCGAAGTATGAGTAATTCTCGAAATAAACTATACTAGACGAAAGTTGAGCAGCACGACACTTGAACCCATCGTCGTTCTATTTTTCTATGAATAATTTTTAATAGTATTTACAATAATTATCATTCAATTCACCATATACTTTCTATTGGGTTTTGTTTATGTGCAGCAAGAATAGGTGGATTATTTAGAATCAATTCTTTTTCATGCATAGACATCTTGTTACGCATATTTCATAAAATATTTGTTAATATCACAATAACAGTGCAACAAGATGTCACCAATACCATAAAAGCAAGATCTAATTTTTGTACAAGTGTTGTAGCGAAATGGCCTTAGTCGTTGCTAAATCTTCCCCAATTATATTAAATATAGAGAGAAAGACAATCAAAATTATGTGCAACTTGTATATATGTATAATTACAAATTCCATTAAAAGAACGATATAGTAAGTACGACAATTATAAAAAATATAATTTCTAAAAAATGATCTGGGTCGGCAAGCTTATAGCCCACGTACTTGTGGGTTGAGCGAATTATTTTTTGGCTTGATGAAAAATGAGCTAGCACAATCAAATTCGTAAAATTTCAATCGTTGTATAGATTAACCCGAATTGGATGGGTAAACCATATTGACAATTTTATAGGCTTTGTATATAATTAAATAATTAATTATTATACATATATAACAGATAAATAAATATTTAACAAAAAATAAGTGTACTAGTAGATATATAAAAAGTCAAATATTTGTCTTCTTCAGATTTAGGATATCAATAAAATTGTTTTCATCCGTAGCTAGCTCTATATGAGACAATTATTTTCAAACAAAATATTACAAAATTTTAAACAACATATAACTTTATTCATATTCAATATTCATCACTTAAATCTTAACACAAAACTTATTCCATTAATCTCACAATCTCTTCTAACAGAGTATGTACAATACTTTGAAGAAAAATTTTCATTTCGTGATATATGATGGCTTTGGCCTCAAAGGCATGATGCTATCTTTGAGAAAAAAAATAGTTTAGTTATAAATATTAGTAAAATAATCAATTTTGATGATAAATCTATATAATAAAATTTACCCTCGACTTCGACGAAATAATCACCTTCTATTAAATATACATTTGAAAATAAATATAGCTAAAAAGTAAAGTATTAACCAATACATTTAATAAAAAACAAATTAAAAAACTTTTAAAATAAAGAAATTTATCATAATAAAATATGTTTCAACCATAATGACACGAGATTTCTTATTATGATTAGTAACAAAGTTAATCAATTGTGAAAAACAAAAATAATATTACTAATGAAAATAAATAATTGAAAAAAGAAAAATAACCTATAATAATTAAATACTTTATCTCTAACAACGATATAATTGACCCGATTATTTTTTGAAAAACAAATTATTAGGAAGTCAATAGAAAAAAATAATCAGAAATTTTCAATTATATTTCTTGAATATCACATTTCCATAATTATGAAATGTTTTATTGCTCCAATCATTGGCTTAAAATTAAAGAATCACATGTCAAATTTTCTGAAAATTAGCTCCACATATAAATTCAACACACAGTTAATATATTAAATTGATAAAATATGATAATATTACTGTAAAACATAAAAATATATCATACCAAAAAATTAATTTTGATATTTAAATTATTTCCCTATAAATCAGAACTCAAAAAATCATTAGTAGAACCATTTTCTATCATAACAAAAGGTTGCACCTTATCGAATATTATAATTTTGAAATTACTCACAAGTATATAATTAATTGTGTCTTGTTGCTGATAGAAATATCAAAAAATTAATTTCGCTAAACAAATCATTGCCAAAATCAATGGAACAACTGAAATACCATTAAAAAGAATACCGCAATACTTCTTCGAAGTATGAGTCATTCTCAAAATGAACTCTACTAGACGAAAATTGAGCAGCACGACAGTTGAACTCATCATCGTTTTATTTTTCTATAAACAATTTTTAATAGTATTTAAAATAATTATCATCCAATTCACCATATATTTTCTAACTAGTTTTGTTTATGTGCAGCAAGAATAGGTGGATTATTTAGAATCAATTTTTTTTTCATGCATGGACATCTTGTTACGCATATTTCATAAAATATTTGTTACTGTCATAATAACAGTGCTACCAGATGTCACCAATATCATAACAGCAAAATCTAATTTTTGTGCAAGTGTTGTAACGAATTGGCCCCTAGTCGTTGCTAAAGTTTCCCCAATATATTATATATATATATATATATATATATATATATATATATATATATATATATATGTGTGTGTGTGTATATCCCATTGAAAAAACGATATAGTAAGTACGACAATTATAAAAAGTATAAATTTGAAAAAATGATCTGGGTCGACAAGCTTATAGCCCACGTACTTTTGAGTTGGGCGGATTACTTTTGGCTTGATAAAAAATAAGTTAGCTCAATCAGACCAGTAAAATTTTAGTTGTTGTATAGATTAATTCGAATCGGGTGGGCTAGCCCAGATTGACAATTCTATAGGCTTTGTATATAATTAAATAATTAAATATTATACATATATAGAAGATGAATAAATATTTAACAAACAATAAGATGTACTGTAGATAAATAAGAAGTCAAATCTCTGTCTTCTTCAGATTTAGGATAGCACTGCAGTTGTTTTTCATCTGTAGCTAGCTCTATATGAGAGACAATTATTTTCAAACAAAATATTACAAATTCTAAACAACACCATTGACTTAGAACTTAACACATAACTTTATTCATTAACAATATAAATTCAAAACGCAGTTAATATATTAAATTGATAAAGTATGATAATATTAATTTAAACACAGAAACATATATCATATCAAAAAATTAATTTTGATATTTAAATTATTTCCCTATAAATCAGAACTCAAAAAATCATTAGTAGAACCACGCTCTATCATAACATTAAGGTCGCACCTTATTAAATAGTATAATTTTGAAATCACTCACAAGTATAGAATTAATTGTGTCTTGTTGCTGATGGAAATAGTGAAAAATTCTTTTCGCAAAATAAATCAATGCCAAAATCAATGGAACAACTGAAATATCATTGAAAATAAAACCGCAATACTTCTTCGAAGTATGAGTAATTCTCGAAATGAACTATACTAGACGAAAGTTGAGCAGCACGACACTTGAACCCATCGTCGTTTTATTTTTCTATGAATAATTTTTAATAGTATTTTTATTAATTATCATTAATTCACCGCATACTTTCTATTGGGTTTTGTTTATGTGCAGCAAGAATAGGTGGATTATTTAGAATCAATTCTTTTTCATGCATGGATATCTTGTTACGCATATTTCATAAAATATTTGTTAATATCACAATAACAGTGCAACAAGATGTCACCAATACCATAATAGCAAGATCTAACTTTTGTGCAAGTGTTGTAGCGAATTGGCCTTAGTCGTTGCTAAAGCTTCTCCAATTATATTAAATATAGAGAAAAAGACAATCAAAATTCTGTATAATTACAAATTTCATTAAAAGAACAATATAGTAAGTACGACAATTATAAAAAATATAATTTCTAAAAAATGATCGGGATCGGCAAGCTTATAGCATTAACCCGAATTGGGTGGGCTAGCCATATTGACAATTTTATAGGCTTTGTATATAATTAAATAATTAATTATTATACATATATAAGAGATAAACAAATATTTAACAAACAATAAGTGTACTAGTAGATATATAAGAAGTCAAATATTTGTCTTCTTCATATTTAGGATAGCAATAAAATTGTTTTCATCCGTAGCTAGCTCTATATGAAAAACAATTATTTTCAAACAAAATATTACAAAATTTTAAACAACACATAACTTTATTCGTATTCAATATTCATCACTTAAATCTTAACACAAAACTTATTCCATTAATCTCACAATCTCTTCTAACAGAGCATGTACAATACTTTGAAGAAAAAAATTTCATTTCGTGATATATGATGGTTTTGGCCTAAAAGACAATATGATATCTTTTGAGATAAAAAAATATTTTAGTTATAAATTTTAGTAAAATAATTAATTTTGATGATAAATCTATATAATAAAATTTACTCTCGACTTCGACGAAATAATCACCTTCTGTTAAACATACATTTGAAAATAAATATAGCTAAAAAGTAAAATATTAACCAATACATTTAATAAAAACAAATTAAAAAACTTTTAAAATAAAGAAATATATCATATTAAAATATGTTTCAACATAATGATACGAGATTTCTGGTTATTAACAGTAACAAAGTTAATCAATTGTGAAAAACAAAAATAATATTTGTAATGACAATAAATAATAAAAAAAGAAAAAAAACCTAGAATTATTAAATATTTTATCTCTGATAACGTTATAATTGACCCAATTATTTTTTGAAAAATAAATTATCAGGAAGTCAATAGAAAGAAATAACCAAATCGAATTTTCAATTATATTTCTTGAATATCACATTCCCATAATTATGAAATGTTTTATTACTTCAATCATTGGATTAAAATTAAAGAATCACATGTCAAACATTCTGAAAATCATTAGTAGAACCATTTTCTATCATAACATAAGGTTGCACCTTATCGAATATTATAATTTCGAAATCACTCACAATTATATAATTAATTGTGTTTTGTTGCTGATAGAAATAGCAAAAAATTATTTTCGCTAAACAAATCATTGCCAAAATCAATGGAATAACTGAAATATCATTGAAAAGAATACCGCAATACTTCTTCGAAGTATGAGTAATTCTCGAAATGAACTCTACTAGATGAAAACTGAGCAGTACGATACTTGAACTCATCATCGTTCTATTTTTCCATGAACAATTTTTTATAGTATTTAAAATAATTATCATCCAATTCACTATATACTTTCTAACTTATTTTGTTTGAAAATTGTATGTTTTTTTGAGAAAAATCTCTTTTTTAAATAGATAAAATTTATAAATGAAGTAGTTTTTAATTGGTTTGACAAGTAAAAATTTTAAAAGGAATTTTTTAAAATTGTAAATTTGTTATTGGATTGTAATATACTTATTCTATTGTTGACAGTTAATATAGTTTATTTCATCATTTTATAGCTTTGCAAAAACAATAAAAAAAAGTGAATTTCAAGTTTTCTACTATATATACATTTTACATATTCTTATGCTTTTGTCAAAAAATATAGTATAACATTTATTCAACTTTTTGTTCAATTTTTCTACTTTAACACTATTTTGTTTCTTATAGTTAGCTATCAGAATTATCGCAGCTTCATAAATATTCAAATTCTTTATTCCTAAAATGTTCAAAAATGCATCTAAGTCATTTTATCATTGGCTTTGATATCACTTGTTGAGTTCAAAAGTGTTTTGAACTTTATGCGAAAGCTTACAATTATAAATCATAGACATGATAAATCAGATAACAATTACTTATACTAAAAATATAATATTGTTCTTTGAAAACTAATGTAAGATAAAAATATTAAAATTATTGAGAGAATATAAACTAATCTCTTAAATATCTACCTTGTGGAACCTTAATAGTATTAAAAAAAATCAACTTATTCACTATATACTTTTCAAACTAGTTTTAATTTCGTGCAACAAGAATATGTGGATTATTTTGTACCTTAATCAACGTTATTTTTTTATGTATGGATATCTTGTTATTACATTCCAATAAACATATAGAAATGTTACAATAATAGTGCATAATGATGAAGCAAATATCAAATTAGCAAAGTGTATCTTTTGTGCTAACGTCATAACGAATTAACTTCTAATCGTTGTTAACGTTTCATAAATTTTTATTAAATATATATAGAAATATAATCAAAATGATACGAAATCTGTATTTATATATGATTCGAAGCCACGAAAAACAACAGAAAATAAGCTCAATATTAACGACAATTAAGTCAAACCAACGAAAGGTGTAATTTGAAGTCGTCTTTTGAAATATTTATAAAAATGAAATTAATGAAAGTGAAGGAAGACGTCTCTTTGTCCGTCATTTTTCAAGATTTTAAAAATTAAGAATTAAAAATAAACAACAAATTGTGTCACTTTTAGAAATTAAAAAATAATAATATTTTTTTTTTAAAAATCCAACGTTATTCTTCGCTTTTTGAAAAATATTGAGCCAAAAAGCATCTAACTTGATTATGTCACTTTTTGATTGATTTGGACCAGATTGGGCCGTCATTTTTCGCATGTTTTGATAGTGTAATCACATTCTTTTGAATTCGCATTTGAAGAGAAATATAATTAAAAAAATAAAAATTATTTAATACGTTTAATGAAAATATTATTTAATACGTTTAATGAAAAACTATCTAAAGAACTTTTAAAAATAAAGAAAATTATTATACTAAAATCTATTTCAACCACAAATGACACGTGATCTCTCATTATGATCATTAACAAATTTAATCCACTGCCACAAACAGAAAAAATATTATTAATAACCATGACTAATAAAAATAAAGAGAAATAACCTATAATTATTATTTACTTTATTTTTTATGTAATATATGTTGTGCGAAATCGAAATTGTGCAACATTAGCACTAATCCTCATTCTATCTTTTCATAAACAATTTTTAATAGTATTAAAAAGATTTATTATGAACTCAATCACTATATATCTTCCAAATCAATTTTGATTTTGTGCAAAATAAGTAAATTATTCGGTATCTTAATCAATTTTCTTTTTTTATGCATGAACATCTTGTCAGGCACATTTCAGTAAACCTATGTTAATGTGACAATGATAATGTAAAATAATGTGGCAAATACGTGCTGACTATTGTGTTTTCTATACATAGTCACACTTGCATATTTTTTTTATAATAAAGAAGATTTCTTCTTCTTTTTTGAGTCCAAATAGGATAAAGTTAACATTTTTATATATTATCAACACATATATATAAAAAATTCTTATATCATTATCATGCAGATAAGTTAATTCATTAAAATATGTCATTTCCTTCAATTATATACATTTTTCTTGATTGAAACAAGTCTAACGTTATACGATTTATTGATTCTAATTGATATAATTAACTGAGATTTTATCTCGATATAGATAATTAATGTATTTACGTAGTAGATAATTTGGATTATACAATTAAAAAAAGAGTTTAAAAACTAAATTCGAAAGTGAATGATAGAAATACTTTATCACATTCAAATATTTAATTGAGACAAACAATAATTTGATTATCTAAACAAAATTTAGTGATAAATTTAAATAGTTATAGAGTGCTGAGCCTTAAAAAAATGGCCTTCATCAAAGTTTAAAGTTTTACCAAATATGTTCAAGTGTTTTCCCTTTTGTATTTTTCATTTTTATCCTTATTTAGGTTCAATTTTAAAATTATATTAGAGTAGCCACAGGATATAAAAAGTAGGGTTACAAATGTAGTTAGTACTATAATGTAATTAAGAAATGTATTATTACGTACAAATCAAACATTTTTAAAAAAGGTTTTAGAAAGAAGTTTAAGTAGTATATATATATATATATAAAATAACATTTTGAATATAATTTCAATTTCAAAACATAATTTAAATTCTTAAAATTTCTCCCACGAGTAGAATTTCATTTTTTTTTAATTAATTACTCCAATTTTGAGACACCTAAGAAATAGAAGACAATTTAAAACTTAATAAATACACAATGTCTTAAACTTGGGAGCATTTTTTATACAATTGAATTTTGAACGGTGGCTATCGCTTTAGTGAAGACTTCACATACTATCATCAAAGGTAAGACTCAAACCCCGGATGCTCCTAATTAAGAAATTATATATACTATGATATAATAGAGTAAGAAATAATACTTTTGGAATAGAATTTTAGGTTAACTTTATCTTATATTTGATTTGAGGTATTGTTGAGTCTCGCGTCATTCATTTAGGGGTTAAAAGGTCTTTTTACACGATTTAAGTAATTCTTTCTTTATTAGATAGATTTTAAGATCGAATTAGACAAAATTTCATTTCTTTTCTATATATTTCCCATGACATTACTATGGAACTTATATAATTTAAATTTTGACACCGCACGACACAATGATAGAACTGATAGATTCATAAAGAACATAAAAAATGGACGTAAAATAGACAATCATATAATGATAAACTCACAAACATGAAGAGAAAAAGATAATTACAATGGATTGATATCACTTGTATAAAATTTATTTATGAAACTAAAGAAATTAAAACATTTTCATACTCACTTGATCTTTATAAGAAAGTAAAATTACATTAAACATTAAAAGATAAGTAACACCTCCATACTAAAAACCATAGAAATTTTTAGGAATTCAATTTCTACCGTATATCTCTTCGTAAATTCCTATTAACATCCTCTAGCTTCCTCAACTACTCTTTCATACTAAATAGGCATCGAAGCTATGGGATTTCGACCTAGCCTCGAAGGCAATTATGGTGTTTTGCAAAGCCCTCCAATTCAATATGAATTGGCATTGGAGCTGGAGGGATCAACAAAATACTATAATTTCCTCTAGGGCCATGTCGAAATCCCATAGCATTTCCCTTATAAGCAAGGTCTTGCTCTATTTATCAACACCTCGATCTTCCATGACTTAGGGCACGATTCACGAGAAACATTGGTGTTATCAATGCAAAAGAAAAACGTCGTCATTTTGAGGAACCTCTAAGACCTCGGTGTTTAGAGTACAAAAAATTGCTCCATCACGCATTTCAGGATTAGCAGGATCACGAACACCCTTATTCTTATCAGTCATGTCACTCTCCTCATAAGGAGTATCCAACAAGAATGAGTTCACATCAAACGTCTCGTCATTTTCATCAAGTCCTGTAAAAGGCAATGATAACTCATCATCAGAACAACGTGAGATTTGATCTCTCATGCTGAATGATGAGTTGATAGTAGTTGATATATCATATCCTGATATATCAATTTTATTTGCCCCATCGCGAACAGGAGGGACTAATGTATTAGCCCCATCGCGAACAAGAGGGACTAATGTGTCAGGCCCATCACAGACAAGAGGGCCAAATGTTTCAAACCCATCGCGAACAAGAGGGTCAGCTCCATCGCGAACAAGAGGTACTAATGTATTTTGAATGCGTCTTTCTTTCTCATCGAGTCTACATAGGAGACTTCGCCAACGAGCTTGCAATTCTTGATCACTAAATCTTTGTAAAAGTAATTCCAAAGATGTACCAGTCTAGAAAAGAAATAAATTAATAAAACGTTCAAAAAAATTATCTACAGAGTCAACATTTTACAATCATTCAATCTTTAATTCTACCAAATAAATAACATTTTAGGAGAAATTAGACAAAGGTATATATAGATATCGACAACAATAAAGGAAAATAATAATAATAATTTCTTTTCTAATAAATTAGACTAAATTGGGTATGGAAAATTTTGAATTTAATTAATTTCTCATAATTTCACAATAAATACTACAAACAAATAAGACATAATAAGCAAGAAAAATTAACTAGACAATTAAGTATTTGATTGAAGCAAATTTCCGATTTGAATCCAATTTCATTTCTATTTACCCCAAAATACATAAATTAAATTCCATACGCATTATATCACTTTTTTTTCCAAACAAAAAAATCTCATTCACTAACCTGCACTGTAAATCACAAAAAAAAATCAAAAAAATCTTGCCCTTCTTCAAATAGACGAAGACAACAATTACATATCAAGTGTAATCAAATTCGAGGATAAGATATATTCAGTGGTTAGTCCTATCTTAAGAGGGACAAAAATGTTGTTTCTGATAAATCTAAGATTAATAAAAAAAATTGCGCACGCAGAACTACAATAACAACCGATTAACAAGATATAAAACAAATGAATCAACATATATCCTTCAAATGAAAACTAAAAAAATCAAAATCGAAATGAAAAATAAACACTAAAAAACCATACATTCGTTAAAGAATAAAAAATCAAAACAAGTAAAAAAAAGATTTTTATTTTGGTTACCATAACAGCTTTGATAAGCAAAAGGTCATCTTGAGGGGTCCATGAAGAACTTGGTGGAAGAGATCCCATTTTTTTTTTTAATTTTAGTGAAGTGAAGAAAAATATTTGATATTTGTTTAATTAACAAGCTTGTGTATTTATAATAGATTGGAGGGGCAGTGCAATTAAAGTATTTCTATATTAGATAATATTCTCATTAAATTTTGTAATGTAAATATTGTTTTGACCGTGAGAAATATAAGTCAAATTAAAATATATTCTTTTGTATAATGAAGTGCTTATTGAAATAAATAATGATTTGAAGGTCAAAATAGAATTTTAAAGTTTTTCTATATATGCTCAAGTGATCATTTCTCTTTTTGGTTTATCATAATCATGTATGATTTTTATTCTTATTTAGGCTCAAATTTAAAATTAAACCAAGGGATATAAATAGTAGAGTTGTAAATGTAGTTACTAACATAACATATTAATTAAGAAATGAGCTATTTTGAAACAAATAAAACATTTGATAAAAAGATTTAGAGAGAAGTTTAATTTGAAATTAGTGTTTTGTTTATAAAATTTGGACAAATTTTTATTTCAAATTATAATTTAAATTTCATTTGTTAAAAAGTAGGATTTAAATTTTAAATTTGTAATTTTATTTATTTTTAAATAAAAAATTAAATCTATGAATTAGGTGTAAGATCCTTTAGGGGTGGGATGATTTTTTTTTTCAAGGCAATCATCTCCTTAGGTTGAATTAGGCTAAGATACATGTAACTGAGGGGTGTAAAAATCGAATAAAAAATTGAATCAAATCGCAAATTAAGTCAAATCAAAGAAAAAATTTTGACTAATGATTTGGTTTGACTTGGTTTGGTGTTGGAAACCCCCCCGACTATATTTGAATTGGTTTGGTTTTAACTAAAAAAAACTCCGAGACCAAGCAACCCACATTATATATATAATTTTTAAATTTTATTCTATATCAAACTAAATCATTTGTGTCGTATTTTTGAACTTAATACATAGACAACCATTTAAATTTGTGAGTAAAGACAGTCACAATTGTAATTTATTCCAATTAAGCACAATTACAAAAAATTGAAAAACTATATAAAACAATTGTTAGTAACTGATTTTTAAATTTTTGCCAATACTAAACACTATCCACTTACCATGAGCAAGAAAATAAAGCTCCCTTGCTCTAATATTGTTGATAAAACATAAATTGATAGTAACTTGTTCAATTTTTTACTAATACTCAACAATATTGTGGCTGAAATTTAATAGTACCTATAGAATAAAGATTCATAAAAACATACGTATCGAACATAAAGTAGACATCGTAATCTTGAAGAAAAGAAAAATAATTTATTTTACAAAACTACGATTCATATGCATACGTTAAACTTTAGTATAAATCATCTTGCTCCTTTAGTTTGCTTTCACTTTAATAATTAATTTTTGCAGTAGTTACCGATCAATTTTTTTTATTTTTTTTTTGTGGATCTATATGTATAAAACTTTGAACACTTTTTAGCAAGTAATAAGTAGGAAGTTTAATGTTAAAAATAATCGTAATAAAATGACAAATCTCATCTAAAATATTTTCTAGGAATGATGAGAATATTTATATTTATCATTCTTTAATTTAATTCTACCAAATAAATAACATTTTAGATCAAATTAGAGTTAGCTACACTCAGATATAGAAAAACAAGCAATAGAGGAAAAAAGAATAATTGTTCCTCTTCAAATAGAAATCACAAAAAAAACAATTTATGAACGTAAAAAAAAACACGAGAACAAATGTGCACCATTTCAAAAAAGCAAAAAACTAAAAACTCAATTTAACAAGAAATCATTCCCAAATAAACAGTAAAAACATATGTACACTATTTAAAGAATAAAACATCAAAACAACTAAAAAAGAAAATAAAAAATCAATCAATAAATCAATATATTTTTGGTACCATAGCAGCGTTGAAGAAATGGTTTTTTTCTTGAGAGAGTAAAAAAGTGAAAATAGTTTATATTTGTGGGTGAAAACAAGCTTAACAAGTGCTCTTATTTATTTATACATTTAAAGTGTTTTATTAGATAATATTTGTAGTCCAATTAAGAAGTTCATTTTTGGGAAATTGTAAATTAGCATGGACAACTAGAAATAGAATTTTTTTTATAACTTTTTTCCAAAAAAAAAAAAAAAAAGACTTTGACGGTGAAAAGATTCAAATAGGCATATATAATTTTGATTAAAAGGAGCGAAATTTACTTAACTGCAAGAAAAGAAAGTCTAAATTAAAATTCAACCTTCATTTTTTCAAAAAAAAAAAAAAAAAAAAAAAAGACAACTAGTTAAACTTGTGATTAAAAACACTCAAATTATCTGTATTCCAATTAAGCACTTGAACTCATTATAAGATATGCTTTAAAAAAATATATAAAAACAATTGTTAGTAACTTATTTTAATTTTTGCCAATACTAAACAATATCCACTTACCATTCACAAAAAAAATAAATGAAGCTTCTTTCTCTAATATTGTTGATAAACATAAATTGTTAGTAACTTATACAAATTTATACCAATACTAAACACGAACTATTACTATATAGTAACTTATTTGAACTTTTTCAAACTATATTAGTAGTAATTTGAGATTTAATTAAGCTCAAAAACAATAAATAGTAAAATAAAACCAGACTATATAAAACTTTGAACACTTTTTAGCAAGAGATAGGAAGTTAAAAGTTAAGATAGTCGTAAAAAAATAATTTATGCCCATAAGTAAAGTCACTGATCTTCCATTAATATTTTATGAAAATAAAATAACTATCTTCATACCAAATACCAAAAATTAAAATGACAAATCTTATCTAAAACATTTTCTAGGAAAATGATGAAAATATTTATTTAATAAGGTTATTGAACATGAGAATATTTCCCTTGCAAGAAAAGTAAATTAAAATCAAGTAATAAAAGTGAAATACAATTCATTTTTCTCCATGAAATGTATTTGTTGCACTTGAAGTTCCTAACGGGACTTCTTGCAATGTTGTTTCTTGGCCTTCTTAGCATTCTTTTTATTTGTAGATGATGTTGACGACCTTTTAAAATGAGGAAATATAACGTGGTCGTTGTTCGGAATCTCTAGGGCTTCCGTGTTTGTAATGCAACAGATAACTCCATCGTGCATCGTAGGATCAGCTATCACTTTGGGAAGGATACTTTCGAAAATGGAAAGCTTTTGATCTTGAACTTTTTGAACTTCTTTAGAGGTACCCTAAACATCCAAACATGTCAAAAAAAAAATCAATTAAAAAAAGTTCTAGGTAACTACAAATTATGTAAGAAAATTATATTTATCATTCTTTAATTAAATTCTACCAAACAAACCACATTTTAGATCAAATTAGAGTTGAGTAAATTAAACTCATATATATAGAAAAACAAAAGAAATAAAGGAAAAAGAATAATTTTTCCTCTTCTAATAAAAATCACAAAAATCAATTTCTGAATGAAAAATAAATAAATAATCAAACATGTGCACCTTTTCAAATAAGCAAACACAAAAAAAACTTAATTCAACGTGAAATCATAGATTCAAAGAATAAAACATCAAAACAACTAAAAAGAAAAAAAAAAAGAAAAAAACAATTAAAATAGAATAATTTTTTTTTGTGGTACCATAGCAGCGTTGCAGAAATGACTTTTTCTTGAGAGTATGAGAGGGGAAATATTTTATATTTGTGAGTGAAAATAAGCTTAACAAGAGTATTTATTTATACTAGTTTTGAGAGATCAAAACATTAAAATATTTCCTTAGAAGTTAATTTTTGTAAATTTGAGTGGACAGCTAGAAATAGAAATTTTTTTAATAAAAACTTTGATTTTTTAATTTGACTAATTTGATTGTGATAAGCTCCACATAGGCGCTCATCGTTTAGATTAGAAGGAGTGAAAGTCATTTGACCAAAGAAAAGGTTAAATTAGCATTTGTACTAAAATAGATACTCCGATTATAATTTAACTTTACATTGACAATCATTTAACCTTGTGAGTAAAGATACTCCGGTTATAATTTATTCCAATTAACTTATGATACGATACGCTTGAAAAATATATAAAATAATTGTTAGCAACTTATTTAAATTTTTACCAATACTAAAGAATATCCACTTACCATGAGCAAAAAAAAAATAAAGCTTCCTTGCTCTAATATTGTCGATAAAACTAAACAATATTGTGACTGAAATTTGGTAGTACCTATATGAACATAAACTACAACAAATAAGCAATATTTTGAGTTTTAATTAAGCTTCGAATAAACAAAAAAAATAATATCTATCTATTTAGATTTTCACTACGTGATCATTTAAAAAAATATATAAAATGCAAGTGGTGAAACTTTGAAAGGGAGCCTTGAACAACAGCAGCCCCAAAAAAAAAAAATTTTACTTCTATGTTGGCTATATAAATTTTTATTGTTTGTGTTGCATGTAGTTAAGTTCATATTCATTTGTTGTTATCTAAGACAAAATTTTAAAAAGGTGCAAAATTTCTTACATTTTCTACAAGAATATATAAATACATAATTCGAAATAAGCTAGAAGGTTCGGTACGAATTCGATCGAATTAAGTCAATAATTTTAGTGAAAACTATGATCTTATAATACATCATACATGTGTAAAAATAATAATAATATTTTTTGAGATAGAATTCAGGATTGATTTCATTTTATACAAAATTCTGAATACAAGACATAAAGTAGACATTGTATCATGACAAACATACCAACATGAAGGGGGGAAAACATAATTTCAACTATTAAATATTGCTGATATAAAATTCATTTCACGAAACTAAGAAATTAAAACATTTTCATACTTCCACATGATCTTTATATAAAAGAAAGTACTAAAACATTACATTAAACATTAGAAGATACATAACACTTCAATCCAAAAACAATAGAGTTTGACATCCTTGTAGTTTTTTTGTTTTAGGTTTTAACACACTGAATTAAGCAAAAGTAGGAGAATAGTCTAAACAGTCAGTACTCATGCATGTCTAGTGAAGAAACATTGCATGTGATTATTTAGAAAATATGATAATATTACAATAAGGTGAAATAATTACTACTCAACCTAGAGCAAAAGTAGTAATATCAGAGCCACCTCCACTGTGAAGATGATTATGATAATTGTTGTTTGGTTGAAGGCGTAAGTCTAATATACGAGTCCCTCCAGTTGGAAATCCAAGCACGGAATTGTAGTCTCCTTCATGCTCAACTAATCCACCATATGGATCCTCATGTCTTGCATCCTGCTCCAGTCAAAATCAATCATCAATATCATGTATTGTTGGGGCGGAGAAGAGGGAAGAAAAGGGGATTTTAATGAATATTTTTTCTCGATTAATCATATTGTTTATATAAGATTAAAAGTGTATGTATAACAAATGTTGAATTTTTACTTTTGTGAAAATTTTTCATTTGCCCCACAACATGTATCTCGCACAAATGAGTTGAGAATAGTTGATCACTATTATATTGATTTTTTTTTTGAAAAACTCAGAGGCATCACTATTTTAAGGTTGGAGGTGAAGATGTTTACCATCCGTAAAACTCTATCTTGTACTATTAATGTTATCTCAAAATTCACTATACAAGTATAAATACTAGATTTTGCACCAAGTAAATCAAATGTGTTGTGGTAGAATTTCAAATCCTTTGTGCCTTTTATAATTGTGTGGGTAGATCACAAAACATAGGGGAGAATACTATTGCCAACTATATCATCTACTTAATTCTATCTTGCTCGAATTTTGAAAGAAGTTAACAAGTGTGTTCCAGATCCTCCTCAAGTAGTGCATTTTTTGAGGATCTAAAACTGGTCCAATAGGATTTTGAATAACAGTTCTTTCTAGATTTAGAGAACAATATAATCCTAGACAAATGCTTTTGCTTCTAACTACTACTCCTATCAAGCAATATTGCAAAATAGGATTGTGGATGATTGAAAAAACAAACTTAATTTCTATGCTATGCAAAAAAAAGTATTAACAAGCTTAAGCACTTACAAATTCAAGTAGGAGATTTCTATTTATTTCTTCCACATTCCTAACCTGCAATCAACCAAAATACGAATTCGTCTTTTTTTTTTAATATAAAGAGAGAGCACACTTTTTATTAGTTAATTATATTTTCCTAACATATAGAAAGATGATATCTTACCTTCTTCCTGTATGTTTCAATCTGATTGCCAATCACCTTATACTGTTCTTTCACAAATTAAATAAAGTTAGGCATTGCTTACATAAAGAAAATGACCAACTTTATGGAAGGCAAGAAAATAAAAATGAAAAGGTAGTTAAGCATATTACGACTCACATAGTCACATTTTATTACTCTTTTCTATATATTTAGTTTTTAGGTAAAAGAGGTAATTATATTAATAACTAATATGCATCACTACAAAAAATTCATGAATCGAAATGATAAACGGATAGTAATAAATAATATGCATCACAAAGAGTGATGAAAAATCCAATCTCTAGATCTATATCCGTTCAATCGGCCTTTAGACGTATTAGCTCAAGTTCTTGAATGATAAGTGTCTACCTACGAGAAGCTGAGTTTCTTAAAATTAGTGAAGTAAAAGTTCAAGGTAGAAAGAAAACATTGTCATTATATATATACTATTTTTAACCTAAAATAATTATTACGTTTCACTTCTGAATTTAGTATATTTTAAAATATTGAACAAAATTTGTTAATTTGACTCTCGAAAAATATTTTGGAAGGGATACATGCCAACTGCCAGCTACTTATCAAGTCAAATTGAAGGGAAAATGTTAGTTAATTATTGAAGTTCATTTAAAAGTCATATTGTATCTCTATACTTTCTTTTTTTAGTTATTCTAGATCACGATTCAAGTAAACTCTGTCTTTATGAGTTTGTTCACATTATCAGTCTCATGTTCGTATTAATGAAAAGGATTGTCGAGGGTAAATCAAAGAAAAAACCTCTTTACATAAAAATAAGACTACAAACATATTACCTTCTTAGATCCTACTTGACAATTATTAAGTGATTCGATTACGGTTATTTCAATTTTAGAAATTTTAGTTTAATAATTGGAATTAACCTTTCTTTCACGAATAAGCTTCAGAGAATTGTCCACATTTTCCATGAGCTCTTCCAACTGTTCATAGTTCAGATCATTTAGGCTTTCTCCCATCCTCTGCCTGTCCATTAATTATAATATCAATAAATAACAAAATAAAATAAAATATTTTATTTTATTTTTAGATTTTTTATCAATAAATTAAAAAGTCATAGATTCTTGTTAAAGATCTAGATATCTACCTGATCTCTTTTCGTAGATTCCTATTAACATCCTTTAGCTTCCTTAGCTGCTCTTGCATTTTCTGCTCATTTTTAACAAATAACAAATCTAAAAATACCTCAAAAATATATGTAATCAAGAAAATAAAACAATCTTTCTAATAATTAAACTTGTAAATTAGACATACATATATTTTAACACGATATCAAAGTAGTGGTTTAGATGATCAATTGAACACTCGAAATTATATAAAAAAATAATGTAATATGTACATGTTAAAAATTATTTTTCATAGATCTATATAAAATCTTGAACACTTTGAGTGAACAAAACATGGGGATCGATCGAGATCTTGGATAATTCATATCTCCCCGTTATTTCAAAAATCTTTACAAAAAAAAGAATCAAATCTAACCGTAAAGAATATGTTGAAAACATAACCAAGTAAATAAAAAGTGTGATCGATTCTAAAAACAAATTTAAAAAAGCATTTTTAAATGAATTTGTTACACAAATTAACCAAAAAAAAAGGGGGAAAGTTAAAGATCTTAGAGGGAGAAATCAAAGAAATTAAAACCTCATAGTGAGTAGTCCAAATATCAACTCCAATAGTCTTTTGGTACAGATCGAACAATTGTTTGGTCCTAACAAAACATAAACAACATCAAAATAATTAAAACAAACACAAAATTTCAAAAAAAATAAAATTAAAAAATAAAGTTATTTTCTTACGTGATAGAGGGACTTATAAATTCATGAAGTTTTCCAGTACTAGAAATCATAACAATTGAAACTTTAGCATCACAAAGAACAGTAAGTTCATTAGCCTTCTTGAATAGCCCATTTCTTCTCTTTGAATAAGTCACTTGTCTATTTGTTTGGTTTTCTATTTTCTTGATCTGGATCTTACCACGAGCCATAACTCTTTTGAGATCTTGAATACTCAAACCCTAGAAGGTCAAGTTAACTTTTTATTGTGCAATTTTTTTTAATTTTTTATTTTGATTTGTGATAAGATATTGGAGGAGGAGAAGAGTCTTAGAAAGATGGAGTTACTAAAAATGGAAAGGGATGCCAAAACAATGAAAGGTGATTGCAGAATTTGATAAAAGTAATTTAAGAATCAATCAATTGTCACTTGTTGTAGTTGTCCCTACCATCACAACGTCTCAGTTATCAGTCACTTGTCAACCAACAGCATTTATATTTGAGAGAAGTACTGATAACACCTCTGACGTGAGTTATTAATTTTATTTTTAAATTATTGATAATTATGAAAATATTGTTAAAACGGCCTATTTACACTTTATTAAAAAGGATTAGCAATTAGAATAACGGTTATGAAAATTATGTCAAAGCTTTTTTCTTATATTTCTCATCTCCCTTCTACAGTTTTGTATCTCATCACTTTCTAGTTACTTCTTTCTTTGTTATGTTAATCTCTCATTAGTTGGTGTTCTCTTATTAGTTAGTGTCTCATCACTTTGTTGTTTGTATTCTACGTTGTAACTTGTATTCAGTGATTAATATATATAACAATGCTTCTGTTGGAATCAAGTTTGTTCAAATACTCTCTAATTAACTAATTCAATTTAAATATACATTTGATTTGTCACATGGCATAGTAAGTAGTCTTAATACTTAGGTAAAAGTGTATCTCTTAATAGAAAGTCCAAGAAAGTGTTGAAACACTCATTAACTTGATGAGAATTTAGGAATGTATTTCAACCATGTGGCAAAAAATCATAGATGTATTCAAGTTTAGTTAGTCAAGATAAATATTTTTAAAGGCTATCTATAATTCGTGACAAAACTCATAATAATCTATGTCAAGTTGAAAGATATTTTTAATACTTCTTCCCTTTATATTTTTAGTCAAGGCCGAGTTAAAATGTATGATTATCCTATTTCAAAACTTAATTAATACATGCTAAGAGGAATTGGTATATTTTATTTTCTTATTATGTGAATTATTATATCTATAAATAAGTCTCTTCATATATAGATCTAATGCTATTTTAAGAGGTGAAAATTGTTTAAGTCATATTAAAGAGACCACACATTCTTTAAAGGACAGATCGATGTGGGATTCTTTGACATTGTGGGTCCCTTTTTTACCTAAAGAAGGGAACCAACTTCTTGCCATTACACTAAGCTAGACTTGAGTATCTTTTACACCAATTTTTGCAAATGAAAGATTTGTTCAATAAATTTTGCTTAAGATTCTGTATAGAGCATTACATGAAGGAAATGCAAATAAAGGACCATTGTGTTAAACAAGTGATTGCGGTCTCTTCTTTTATATATATGTATTAAGTTATACCAACAGATAATATGGCATATGCTCTAAGTTTAGGGCACTACCTACCCTAAAACTACTTTTGATTTATGCCATATTATTTTGATCCTTTCATCTATTTTGTGATCCTCAAAGTTTCAATTCAATCCTATACATCAATAATATACTCATCATAATCTCATAAATGGAGCCCGAAGAGGCCTAAAGTGTGTGGTTTGTAGCGAACTTTTTTGTTAGCTAATTTACTTTCTTATATGTGCGGGCGTTTAGTCTATACGTAGATAGTCATCTCCTAACCCTCATTTTGAAAGAATAAAAGCTTTATCCTTTGTGTTGTATGTTGAGGTAAGTTCAAGCCCCTCTCTTTTACTTGTTCTCATGATATATAATACTCGTGCTAACTAGGGGAATTTTTATTTTATTTTATTTTTAAAAATAATTATAGATAGGGCAAATCGATGTGCATGTATTTCATGAAAAGGGATACAAGAGCGGAGTTACAATATTAGGTACAAGTTTAGATCAAACCAATCCAATGACTTTTGCTTAATTAGACCTTTCAATTGGTAATTCAATAAACAAAACGAGCTACAATAAATTCAATAGTCAACTTAAACGGTATTAGGTACAAGTTTGATTAGACAAATTCAATAGCTTTTCCTTAGACTTTTAAATTAGTAATTCAATAATTAAAACAAATTGAATTAATTCAATAGTAAATTCAGAACTCACAAACTTCAAAATATTGCTCAACAGAGTTACCTCTAACTAATACTAAATATAGACATTGAGAAAACTAATCCTAGAATAGAATTATTCGAATGACAAACAAATTACTAAATACATATATTGACATTTCATAAAACTAACCAGAATATAAGTAGTTTGGCAAAATGTCAGGACTATGAATACATTGCAATAACGAGTATATATCTAAAAGGGACAAACAAAGAACCAATGGTTTAACATTAAACCCTAAAAAGTGATACTAAATTAAAGCCTAGGGAAAAAAGAAAATGATAATAAAAGCCTACAACTTTGTGATTACTTGCACGGCTATATGACAAGGAATCTTGAAATATTAACGTTGTTCATCCTCGTTACTCCTTTCATGGATGGGTCATTGGCACAAATATCAATGGTCTTCAATTTTTATCTTTTAAATTTCTTTGATGTTAAAATAACAAAAAAAAAATTATTTCTATGAGCTTATATTTTCGTACCATACTTACTATAGTCTATAACCACACAAGTTATGTTGCTTAATTTCTATACATAGCTTATGTTGATCAAGGCATAATTCATTCGGTTCAAAAACCAGATTAATTCTTACAAAATTAATATCACGTAAAAGTTTAATTTCAGAATGCACAAGTTATATGGTAAAAGGCATAGTTTGATCTACAAAATTTATTTCGTGTGAGACAAAAGTTCTCTTTAACTTATTTAAAATCTAATGCATGAATTAGATTTTACACGACTTATGGCATACTACTTAATTTCTACGAAACTTATGTCAGACAAGACAAAAAAATTCTAAACTTATTATTTGTAAAATATATTGTTGACATTATTGTGGGCTAGAGGCGATTCGGTGGGCTTCCTCACTTAATACAAACTCGACCAGAAAAGCCCATCATTAGTTGAGCCCATCTTTGGAAAGCCACCCCAACTTGCTAGGCACATTTTTGCTTGGAAAAATTACATCAATTGATACATTTTAATAAATAATTACTGATTTTAGCAATATTTTTCATTTATTACTATTTATAGCAATAATATGTTAAATCTACAATATGTATTAAAAGTGATTTATGTATGCAATATATATGAATTATATATGAATTATAATTGTTTTTTAAAAATATATCATGTTTGTTTGGTAAAAATTTGACACAGTGTATTATAAGTGTATTAAAATGTGTGATAAATGAATTATCTATCATTAAAATTTGTATTATATGTGAATAAAAAATTGTTCTTTGTAATATGAATTAAACTTGTATTATAAATGAATTAAACGTGATCAAGTGAAAAAGAAATATTACTGCTATAAATGGTAAATATTTTTTAATCATAGTATATTAATGTAAGTTTCCCTTTTTGCTTCTTATCATTAAGAAAATAAAAATAAAACTATTTTAATAAAATTTTCAATGGGTTCATTTTCACTAAAAGTTTTTCCATTTATATACCTTATATCACTTAGTTGTTGTTTTTTCTTATGTTAAAAATGCTCTATACAATAATTTAACACATTGTACATGGTTTTGTACTTGTTAGTTGGTATATATTTGCATCAAAGTGAATTTCGACTTTGAGTATCAGAATATACAAACAAATTTGATTATATTGCACCTTAAGTACATGAACATATACTCACATTTAATATTTATATCAAGTCAATAAACGTATATTCTATGCATGCACAATGTTCAATCGCTTCTCAAAGTCTCATGGCCGGGATTTTTTTAAAAAGGATTCCATATATCATTATACAGTCATACTCTATTCACGTTGTCGTGCTTATTAATTAACTGCTGATACGAATTTAATTATGAGATCTAGTTTGTTCTATGTCAGAATTTAAAATGTTAGATACCTCGATTGTATTGAATTTTTGAGAGAATTTGATATTAAATATTCATGATCAGTTGGTTAGTCAACAATACGAGAAATTGACAGCTTGGCAGCTATAAAGAAGGGCATAGCTTGATCTAATATTTATGTGTCAATATTAAATGAACACCTTAAATTTTTGGGATAATTCACAAGTATTTCTTCAATCTATGTCCGAAATCTTAGAGACATACTTATACTATACTAAGGTCCTATTACCCTTCTGAACTTATTTTATTAATAATTTTCTATCCCTTTTCAGCCTACGTGGCACTATCTTGTGAACCCAACGTTGGTTGACTTTTTTTTTTCAAACTAGTATCACGTAGACCGAAAAGGGGTACAAAATTACTTATAAAATAAGTTTAGAGAAGTAATAAAACCTTAGTATAGTATAAGTGTCTCTGAGATTTCAGACATACGTTGAAGGAATACTTGTGCATTTTTCCTAAATTTTACAAACAAGTCAAAATAAGGAATTAAAGTAGAACGTAAAAGTAGTAATTACTATCAACTTAATAATTTAAAGCTCATGTCCAAACCACCCTAACCTACTAATCTCTCTTAATTAACATACAGTAAAATCTCTATAAATTAATATTCGGTAAATTAATAATCTCTTTAAAATAATACTTTTCTCCGGTTCTAAATTGGGCCAGTGGAAAAAATCACCAATTTCAATAAGATAATAAGATAATATATTTTCAGAAGATCTCTATATAAATATATGGTCCCATTAATATCATAAATTAATAATTCTTTAAAAGTACAAATATATCTGCAGACAATTTAGTGAAATATGATTCTATTGTGTTTTTGTTTTTTTTAAAAAAAATAAATATATTTGAAGCTCATCTCTAACTTTTCCTATTACATTCACGAGCTCGGGTGTTGTCTTTTCGAACTGTATCATAAAATTGTGAATAGTTCTAAATGCGATAAGTGTTTCCTTACGCGTAACTGGTTCCAAAGGTATAATATCATCTTCAACTGCGTTAAAATATTACTTTTTTCGATGGTATCCACAATTTCTTCTAAGCTCTGGACCTTTAAACATGTATCACTTTCACCCGGATAATTCAAACAGGTATTGCATAGTTGATTGCATCTAAACATTGATCTTTGCTAGATTAGTTGTCCACTTCATAGCCTTCTAATTCCTACAATAAAATCTGCTCGATAATACATCTTGAAAGCTCTTATTATCACAGCATCACGAGGTTGAAGATGCAACGATTTTGATGTATTCGTTGTATTTTATGTATCATATTTTTTTTATGTGAAATCAATAAGTATGATATATAAATTAGTAAGATACAATGATTTTGATCTAATCAATATTAACCTTCATCAAATTTCAAATTATTTTTTAAATTAATAAATATTAATTTATCGATTAAATAATACCTCTATAAAATAATAGAATTTCATGGTCCCGCCAGTATTAATTTATAGAGATTTTACTGTATAAGATATTAACGATGGGAGAAACTTCACTTGTCATTATCGTATAGATTTTATATTTGCCAATTGATGATACGCCCAATTCACTACTAGAAAATAAATAATCAGCGACAGAGACAATATTTTATAATTAGATAATAAAAATTTCATATTAATCTCGTTTAGCTATTTATTAGCAACGAATTTAAAGAAAATTCAATTGTCGTAAAAATTATCAAAAAATTTCATAGCTAATTATATATTTATTCTGATCTTCCCATATCTGATGAAGATCATAAATGTGTACTACGTACGTATAGTGTATATATATAGTTCATCAAACTTAGGCATCTAATTAGCTGTCTATATATAACGAAAATGATTTTCATATAAATTAATTAATACAGATAGAACCCAAAGAGTAATGACTAGTTATGGCAAGTAGACGATATTTCCATACAATAACATATATTAATTAATACTTTAGGAACGATAATGACTTGTAGCTACCAGCCCTAAGCTCTTAATTAATTACAATTACAATAATTAATTAATACATAGGGCAGACTCATGCGCTAGCTGGAGACCACTAAACTCAATCATAGTCGATAGCAAAAGCGAAAAAAATAAGTATTTAATATTCTGAATGCGTCTTTGATGAACATGAATGCTTGAGAGAAGGATCATCGTCATGTAAGAGAATTTTCGAGTAAAGAGCAGTGGAGAGCAATAAAGCAATGATGACTAAAACTGAGAGACATGATAGAGTTAGCATTATGGTGTGTGGAACTTTTCCTTTAACCTCTTTTGCATATCTTGTAGATGCCAATGCTAATAGTGTTACTGGATATGAATATGCCCACCATGCAACATTGAATTTTCTCATTGATTTCTTGAAAAGACTTGGCCTGCATATCTAAAAAGTTCAAAAAAAAAACAATAACTATAATTAATCACGATCGTTTAAAAGCAAATTCAAGATTTCAGAATATCATCGTTATACCAATAAGTTAGTTCATAATATAAGTTTTCTATGCATTATGTAACTTGAATTTTCTACACACGCATTTACAAGATTTGAAACAGATTACTGAATTTGACCGAATCCTAATGTTACCTTTATATTTGACTTTGTTTGTCTTGGTCTTTATCACGCTCAAAATATCTCCCAAAAAAAATATTCCACAAATATATTATGTATATATAAAATAAAATTGTAGGTGCTATAATTTTAATATTTCTGACTACCTAAAAAGATTTGATCAATTTTATATTTTTATGGGATAGTGGATCTAGTAGACTGACAAATGAGAGTCGTCTTGATCACGGCATGTACGGCTCGCGTCGTACAAGAAAACATGAATAGTTTAAATAGCAAGCTAATATTTAATAACATTAATATTTTTAATATACAAAAAGACAAAAACAATGAAATTAGAAACATAAATAACAAGTTGTGATCCTAAAAGAAAACAACATTATAATTATATTCCTAATACAAACACATACGTAGACTTGAAGACAAAGTTGTTGTAAAGTCAATTTCATCTAATTGCACATGCAAGGAAGTGAAAAATTTCAACTTAGGATTGGAAAACAATAATTAATAATAATAATAATAATAATAAAAGATACATAAATTAAAGCCTTTTGATATATATTCACGCAGACTTTTACAAGTTGAAGACTCCTTAATCTTGGATTCAACTCATCAAACTTTTACAAGTTGAAGACTCCTTTAATTTTGGATTCAACTCATATATCGTATAAAGAATTTTATATCATCAATATGTAATATAACTTGTCATAGCAGATTATCTAATTATATTGAATAACATATTTTGGAGAATTTTCTAGAAAAATAAAAACTTTTTTAAATGTAACGATAATATTACCAGTGATGTAAAGAGGAATAACGAGAGAAAGAAGAACATCTTCGAAGCCGTATCGAAGGTTCCGGTAATTGACGCCCAAGCCAAGCTAGCCATACTCGGAGCAGCCGAGAACAAGAAGAAAACGGGCCGTAACATAGCCGGTAGCCGGTCACTTCCCGATAGCCGCTGATACAACGTAACAAAAAGGACCAAATAATGAACCATGCCTAATGAAAACAAGCAAACCGAAACCTCTTGCCAGCCCATTTTAGCCGCGGCTCGAGCCCCGACTAAGTTCCCAATGACCGATAAATGGCTCGTTGGGTTAGCCACAGCTGTTAAGAACCTCTTCCCCTTTGTAAACCATTGTCCATAAATTTTCAAATCCAAAATTATTACCGGAACCGCAAAAACCCACCAAAGAGCTTTGTAACCAACATGTTTTGGAGCTATAATAAAAGGGTAGGATTCGAGTAAAATAAGCCAAGAAATCCAAGGGGCAAAAAGGTAATTTACACCAACATGGTGTAGAAACTCCTTTTTGACTAAATTAAATCGAAAGACGCATTTCAAGAGGTAGAGTAAAGAAAGTAGAACTAAAATCAATAAAGCAAACGACCATAAGAAAATTAAAATGGGACGATAGATTATTTGAGGGACACGATGTAAGAATTTTGTTTCGTTATTATTTGGATCGAGAAGTGTTTTCCACAATAAAGTTTCCCAACATAAAGATAGGCTTATTCTAAAATAGCCTGCATGAATCCTAGTTAGCATTGAAAATACTAAGAATCGTAGACTATGATCGTCTTCTCGCTTTTCAGATGAACTGAGAGATGAATCATCGATGATAATATCAATATCAATATCTGGTATAGTATTTTGGTTTTCGGACTCATGAGTACTATTAGGTGTGAGAATTATTTCATCTAATATTGGGGTGATTCTCATCGACATATTTGAAGGTATTAATGGTGTTTAATGTATCTAGTTAGAGATTAATATAGAAGAGAGATTGATAATGGGACAAATTAAGTAGGATTAAAGAAACTGAAAATTGGGTTAGCTAGATGCTAATGGGGACAATGAATTAATTAAAAAGAGTACCAAATCAAATTTTCCTTCTAATTAGCTGGAGGTACATGCAGGCAGGTACAAACTAAGTTTATATTTTATTTGAATGGTAAGATTTCTGAGTTTGATATCTACACCAATGGTAAAATAATCATAGAAAATAAGAAACTAATGGGAAAAAAAATTTGCAAGCTAAACAACAAAATCTCAAACTATTTCTATTTAATGACATATTAATGATGATTTTCTTTTTTTACTATTAACGCGAATTAGCTAGAAATTATCAACACATACCGTAGCTGATTTTATATTTTCTAATAAGGTATATTTACATTGTATGATTATTGAATAGGCTTAAAGTTATATATACTGATAAGGTAATATATTTTAAACATAAAGTTATGTGTAGAAAATAAACATTACACTTTGTGGTTAATGAATATACATGTACATATCGTTAAATGTGTGGTTTAATTAAAGGAAAAGTTATTGAAATACACGTAGTATATTTTTCTTATTTTCAATATCCCTTCTATTTTTGAAAACCTCTAAAATTCTGTATTTCTCTCCTAATGTATTTAATGTATCCGAGCTACATATTAATGTATTCGAGCCAATATTTAATGTATCTGAGCTACATCTTATATATCCGATTTATTTTATAATGTATCCGAGGCTACATATTATGTATTCGGTTTATGTTATAATGTATCCGAGATACTCTTTAATGTATCCGACAGGTACAAATTTTAAGGAATTGTTGTAATTAGAAAAAAATTAGGGATAAAATGTTATTTAGTCTTTACACTATGTGATTTATGTATATTATACACTTTTTTTGGGGTCCTAAACTTCATTTTCAACAATGTAAATAGTAGTAATATTTTGGTTCATATAAATATTCATAAATATAATACAATTTAATATAATGTATAATTAATGTATAATACATTGTTGAAAATGAAGTTTAGGACCCAAAAAAAAGTCAGCCCATTGGACAAATATTTGGGTCCAATGCCAATTGGACTAACAGAACGAGAGGACGCAGCCCACATATCAACTAGCCTTTTGTAACAAATGAAGTGACAGAAATCCCACCTTTAAGTTCTCTTATTACCATTATCCCCTATTAGTTTTACAAATTCTCAAAATTCCTGATTTTCACACATCAAATTAATGTATCGGCGCATCAAGTTAATGTATCTCGCGCATCAAATTACTGTATCTCGCGCATCAAATTAATGTATCATGTATAAAATGTACATCAAATTACTGTATCATGTATAAGATGTAATGAATCTTACTTAATAATTAGTGTATCTCGCCTATCAAATTAATGTACCAGCGCTTATACTATTGTATCATTTAAGAGATTTTTGTCATTATAAACTTATAAGGGACAAATGTTAATCAAATTTATATAATAAAGTACAAAAAGTGTGTATTTTACATTTGAAGGGGGAAAATTTAAAATGATCTCACTTTTTGAATGGCTTGTTTAAGCTCTATGATTTATTTTAGTGAGAAGGGAAAGAAAATTTGATTTTATGATATAATTTTTTTATTTAAGAAATTCAAAAAATTAAAAAGTGAAAATTCAATATAATTGTCTAACACCCCTTTGATAAAAATGGTTCTGTTCATTATAACTTAGGGTAGGCACAAGGTACTAATTCTACCAAATTGTTCATCTCTTTCTGACTTTATCTAACATGCTATTAATAGTGAATATGTATCATTAGTATTTATAACAAATTAATAAAAAAATGATTATAATGTTTAGATCAACTTTTGCGTATTTTTATTAGTTTATAACAATACATGTATAAGTATGATATAACAAGTGAAGTTTGAGGAGGAGGATGTGTATATGTAGTCTCATTCCTACCCTGTGAAGGTAAAGAAGTTGTTTTTGCTATATATTCGACTCAAGCAGAGCATATGAAAATAAGTATGGTAAGCAAATACAGTAACGGAAAAAATCATATTGAAAACAATGGAGATAGAATAGTTATACGTCAAAAAATATAATAACCGAAACAAATAAACATGACGTAATCAATATATATATATAAATGAGGATCATAGAGGAACTGATGTGGCACCTCTATATGGCCTCTATTTCAATTTCTTTTTTTCCTCTTTTTTTCCTCTTTTTTTTCATTTCTTTTCATTAAATAATTTGTTTATTAATTAAAAAATTCATTCATATTTATTATTCTAATTATACCTAATAAGTTACAACAAAACCTCCATCTATTTACATTCCCTACTTAAATAATATGTCTCTTCAACTTATTTTTAATTATTCTTATGGTTTACACAAACTATAAATAACAACTATCTATGTTCAATGATCATTCTCATTTTTCTCATTCTTTCTTTTTATTAGTATAGTATTTTCCTCTTTTACATTTTTTCCCCATCTTTTTCATCAATCATGTACTTAATAAGTTCATCATATGATCTTCATATTGATAAAGATCATAGATATATTCTTCAAGATTCATCAAATTGATGTTTGCATTAGTTTGGTACAAGTTTATCAAAATGAAGAAGGAATCTTAATTATTTCAAGATTTCATCAAGAAGATGGTCATATTAGTAAAAAAGTTTGAATTGATTTCCAAATATTTTGAAGATCCATTCATTCATGTATTGTTTTGATTATATTTTTTTTATTAGATATATAATTTCATGTTATTCAACAAAAATTAAATTATGAAACTCTACTAATCAACACATTAGAAAGCTCAATTAACATTATTTTCTTCATTTTACTTTGCTATTTTTCTTCTTATTATTATTATTATGTGAATGAATGAAGATGAAAAGTTATACAATTTTATTTTTATGTAATTTTTTCGTCAAGTTCTAATTAATATTTCAATTTTTGTCACAGTTGAAAGATATAATATTGCACATAATACATTTCTTATAGCTATTGCATATTGATGCCTTTAAAAAATATATGATGTAGTTTATCATATTAAAAAATAGTCATAGACTAAACAAAAAATAAATTAATCATTTTTAGTACTTTTAAAAAATTTAATGAATAAATAAATTATATAATGAAAAGAATGAAGAAAAAATTTCCCCTTAATCACATTAATTATATTAAAACTAAAAAGTGTAATTTATTTAACTTTTCTTAATTATTGAAAATGAGATACATAAAAAAAAGTGATGTGACATTTATCTTCTCTTTTTTGACCTTTTTTCTTATTTAAATTAATTGATTTTTTGTAGAAGTAGTTTACTCAATTAATTAAAAATAATTTTTATTAATAGAGAAACATTTATAACAAAAACTTTTCACATGCTACTTTATAAGGAGTAAATAATAATCATCCATAACTCACATTTTTCTAACTTCCACTTACTCAATTAATTAAAAATAATTTTTATTAATAGAGGAACATTTACAACAAAAAATTTTCACATGCTACTTTATAAGGAGTAAATAATAATCATCCATAACTCACATTTTTCTAATTTCCACTCCTAATAGATTAATTTTCCACTTTTTTTTTCCTTTTTTTTTTTACCTTCTTTTGATTATAATTTCAGAATAACAATTTTAAAAAAATATTTTAAGTTATTTTCTCTTTATTATTTACTTACAATCAATATATCTATTTACATATAAAGTTAGAATGTTAGAAATAAATAAGATGATGTGGTACATTTCTATCACCTCCGATCATATTTATCTTTTCTCTAAAAATTTTAGCATGTTTTTTATTTTTCTTCATCAGTGTGATATTGTAAAATATATTTTCAAAATTTCCTCTTCAAATAATTACTTAATAGTATTATTCTGCATAATTGACATTTTTTTTATATATGTAACTTTTATTTTTAACTGTTAATTAATAATATTCATGACTTCAAAACCTTTCATGTGGATAACCCCCTAAAGTAATTAATGTGCAAGTTATATAGTTTTTCTTATCTTACTTAGTTGCTACAAGTAACAATTTTAAAGAGATTTTCTATAGAGTTTTTGTATTTTATTAGTATTTTTTAATTTTTTTATATATTATATATATTTATAAGTGTTTATTAATAGTTTTGGTATCTTGCAACTGTTGCTTTTTTTCGTTCTGTAATAATATTTATTGTGTTGCTATTTTTTTTTTTAATATTGAATGTTTGCTTTTCATATTAGATTCATGTTAAATTAAAAAAATTAAGTAGAGTATATTGTTAGTTGAATAATGCAAATATGATACTCCTATTGAATTGCTTATGTAGTGTTGACATGATTTCTCAATATACTGAAGATGATTTTCACCAAAATAAAAGTCAACCTTTTATTATTTTACAAGCAATAGATTCTAAAAGATGTAATTATTTTAGATAAAATAATATGATAAGCATGACTTGAAATTAGTTGTATATTTCCATTCTAGGATATATATATATATATATATATATATATATATATATATATATATATATATATGATACGTTTTCTAATTTAATTACTTAATAGTATTATTCTGCATAATTGACATTTTTTTTATATATGTAACTTTTATTTTTAATTGTTAATTAATAATATTCATGACTTCAAAACCTTTCATGTGGATAACCCCCAAAAGTAATTAATGTGCAAGTTATATAGTTTTTCTTATCTTACTTAGTTGCTACAAGTAACAATTTTAAAGAGATTTTCTATAGAGTTTTTGTATTTTATTAGTATTTTTTAATTTTTTTTTATATTATATATATTTATAAGTGTTTATTAATAGTTTTGGTATCTTGCAACTGTTGCTTTTTTTTCGTTCTGTAATAATAATTATTGTGTTGCTATTTATTTTTTTAATATTGAATGTTTGCTTTTCATATTAGATTCATGTTAAATTAAAAAAATTAAGTAGAGTATATTGTTAGTTGAATAATGCAAATATGATACTCCTATTGAATTGCTTATGTAGTGTTAACATGATTTCTCAATATACCGAAGATGATTTTCACCAAAATAAAAGTCAACCTTTTATTATTTTACAAATAATAGATTCTAAAAGATGTAATTATTTTAGATAAAATAATATGATAAGCATGACTTGAAATTAGTTGTATATTTCCATTCTAGGAATTTCATTTTTATATATATATATATATATATATATATATGATATATTTTCTAATTTATTAAATTATTGGTTATCTATTTATTTAGAGTAACTTTTTTCATTAATATTTATTTTATGAACACTGTATAATTTAACTCCCTCCTAAAATATAATTTAGAATTTATTACAGCCGCAGAAACAAAAAAAAATCCATGAAATTATTTTTCTTTCTTTACACGTTTCTAAAGATAACATACCAAATAGATTATACGAAATCAACTATATTTAAAATACTAAAAGCATAGATAGTGAACAATAAGTTGAAATATAATCTATTGGGTTCAATGATAATAATATTTGACTCAAAATATTTAAACAAAAAAAGATTATTTATAAATCTAATGAGGTCCGCGCGAAGCGCGAATATGTTTACTAGTATTATAATAAAAGGATATGATAGTAAGACAATAATAATAACAATACTATCTAGGGCCTAATTTTGTTTATCTCCATATTATTCTATCTAGAGCCATGTTCGGTAAGCTACGAGTAAGCTATGTTTTGTCTAATCACTTTCCTTAATGCTTCTTCGGTCTACCTTTCTTTACCACCACTATAGTCTACAACAAGCCTCACACTTCTTCTCACAGTGGAATGTGTGCATTTTTTCTTAATATTTCTAAATCATCTCAGTTTGCCTTACTCATCCTGTCCACGGAGACCACTCCAACCTTGTGCTAGACAACTTCATTCTTGTTCCTATCACGCCTGGAATATTGACACACTCATTGCAACATCATAATTTTTGTTACTTTAATCTTCTGGACATGCAAATTCTTAATCGATTAATACTCTACCCTATTTAATATAGTTGAACTAACCTCTATAATACCTTTTTCAAAGGCTTGGTGACACATTATTATTATACAAAACACAATATTTACATTTTCACTTCATTCAACCCGCTCCAATACAATAGTAACACCATCATCAATCTTCTCATTTCCTTAAATTGTTACTCCCAAATACTCAAAAACTTTTTTTCTCAAAAATAAATTATGTTTCAATTTAATCAATTCAAACTCAATAATCACAATTAAAATATAAAAAACACATTACTGAATCATGATTAAATAATAACCATATACATTCTTAATTAATCAATTTGATGTAAATCGTCAAATTCTCTTTTAAATGCTAATCACCTAATCTTACACTCAAAATATTACTATAAAATTAATTTATTTTTCCCTTCTAAACAAATAAAAAAATAATTTAAATGGCTATTTTTTCTCTCAAGTAAAAATGGATCTTACAGCTGGGACCCGTAGATCCACCAGCAATTCACATTAATTTCAAGTTCTATTTCTCTTTACTAGACTATATCATTCTTCTGTCCATCAAACTTCCGATCCCCAATTTCTTTAACGCCACACTAAAAAATACACACAAAGAGACAGCTTCCCTTAACATACGCACTCTCCATTCACCGATCTTCATTTCAAATGCAGTTTTCCGATCAGATCTGAGTTCAATTTGATCTCGAAATCCAGTTAGGGTTTCACATACAGCAAAATTAGTTGTTGTTTTTTATTAGCATTTTGATTTTGTTGCGTTTTGAGGAATTTTGAAAGATGTTGACGAAGTTTGAAACGAAGAGTAATCGAGTGAAAGGGCTCAGTTTTCATAGCAAAAGGCCATGGATCTTAGCTAGTCTTCATAGCGGTGTGATCCAGCTTTGGGATTACCGTATGGGAACTCTTATTGATCGATTTGATGAACATGATGGACCTGTTCGTGGCGTTCATTTTCACAAGTCTCAGCCTCTTTTTGTATCAGGA
This sequence comes from Solanum lycopersicoides, assembly GCA_022817965.1. Lineage (NCBI taxonomy): Eukaryota > Viridiplantae > Streptophyta > Magnoliopsida > Solanales > Solanaceae > Solanum > Solanum lycopersicoides. Next base: position 93,310,955 of record CM040621.1, on the reverse strand, counting down.
GGTTTGATTTTCCTTTTTTCCCTCTTTTTTTGAATTTGCTGTTGCAGTTGTTTTCATGATTGAGTGATAGAGTGTAGATCTACTGATATGTGTTGATGAGTTCATGTGTGATTTATAAAATCTAAATGCTACTTTTGCCGAATTAGTGAAATTCCCGACGAGAATTTGTTTATGCACTAGTTTGGTAGCTTTTTCCTTTTTAGTTTATTTGATCTATGCGATCAATGGCATAGGCTAGGGTATATCATTCACATTGTGTTTTGATATGCATTTGTTCTTGTATATTCTAGATCAGGTGGAATGCCTCATGAATTATAGAATATGTAATGTGATCTCATATTTAGTCTTATTCATCCTTGAATCTCTTTAGAAGAGGCATCATTAGTTCTTTTTTGACTGAAGGCTTGAGTGGCATTCTGTTTACTCATAAGGTATATAGTGTTTGATCAAACAAATTATTTAGAGTAATTTATTTCATGTTGTTTGTATTTTTTCTGTTTCTAGAAGGACCGAATGATTCATGACATTGTGAAAATCTAGAAGAACTATGAACTACTATGTACACTCAAGGCTCAATTCTTAAGCCGATTCTATATTGATGATCGATAAATTGTATGGATGTTATGTATAATGCTGCAAGTGCTGCTGCAGTAACAAATTTACCTATCATCACTAAGGCAAATAAATTAATTAAATAATAAAAACTAAAAGCATATGTTTTAACAGAATTGCAATCTATGCCTACTTGCATTATTGAAATTCTGTATTGGACTGTTCTTAGTATATTTAAACTCTTGTAACTTGTTTGCTGCAGGAGATGACTATAAGATAAAGGTCTGGAATTATAAGCTGCATCGGTGCTTGTTTACGCTGCTTGGACATCTTGATTATATTCGCACTGTCCAATTTCATCATGAGTATCCCTGGATTGTCAGTGCAAGTGATGATCAGACAATCAGGATATGGAACTGGCAGTCTCGCACTTGTATTTCTGTCTTGACTGGGCACAACCATTATGTGATGTGTGCCCTATTTCATCCCAAAGAGGACTTGGTTGTCTCTGCGTCTTTGGATCAGACTGTTCGGGTCTGGGATATTGGTGCTCTAAGGAAGAAAACTGTTTCTCCTGCTGATGACATCTTGCGCTTGAGCCAGATGAATACAGACTTCTTTGGTGGAGTAGATGCTGTTGTGAAGTATGTCTTGGAGGGTCATGATCGAGGAGTTAACTGGGCTTCATTTCACCCTACATTGCCCCTAATTGTGTCTGGCGCGGATGATCGCCAGGTGAAAATCTGGCGGATGAATGGTATGCTCTAAAATCTTGAATGTTTTTTCGCATGCCAGCCATAAATGTTTTCTTACATATCTGTTGAACCTTTAGCGCTAAATTGTGCTATTTGACTTATGTACTGTTATATATCATTTTAGCTATAATAAGAACTTTTTGATCGTCCACTTGGCCAAAGAAATAGGATCTTTCAAATTTGTAGAACCTCTTGTAGTTAACTTAAAAATTTGTCAGTTAAGAATTCCTTAATTCAGCTAACACTGGCTGTACCTTGCTATGTCTGAGCTAGTGAGTGGTAGCAGTTTGCATGATCTCTAAAGCTTGGGGAAGCTAAATAGACTCGTGCTGAACTGTAGTTTCTTGGTACCCATAAAGAAATGAATGTGCTTAATTGTGTTATGCTCAGAAAAATCATACATGATGTAAACTCAAGCCTTTCTCTATTCTTGGAGCAGAATGTTCTCCTTGAATTAAATTGATAGACAACAGGTGCTTTTCAGATTGGGTTAGGCTGTCTGCTGTTAGAAACTTGGATATTTTAATGCAATTGATGATCTTCTTAGGTAACTATGACGAGACTATACACTACTAATTGTGTTTTTGATATTCCTAGATACAAAGGCCTGGGAGGTGGACACATTGAGAGGCCATATGAACAATGTATCTTGTGTTTTGTTCCATTCAAGGCAAGATATTATTGTTTCCAATTCAGAGGATAAGAGCATTCGAGTGTGGGATGCTACAAAAAGGACTGGTCTCCAGACTTTCCGCAGGGAGCATGACAGATTTTGGATCCTTGCAGCTCATCCTGAGATGAATCTTCTAGCAGCTGGTCATGACAGTGGGATGATAGTGTTCAAGTTGGAGAGAGAACGCCCTGCTTTTTCTGTGAGCGGTGATTCTTTGTTTTATGTGAAGGATCGATTTCTCCGTGTGTACGAGTATTCAACTCAGAAGGAGAATCAGTTGATACCAATTAGAAGGCCTGGTTCAAACAGTCTGAACCAAGGTCCACGAACGCTTTCCTACAGTCCTACTGAGAATGCTATTTTGATCTGTTCGGACGTTGATGGGGGCTCCTATGAACTATACATTATACCTAAAGACACTTATGGTAGGGGTGATACTGTTCAAGATGCCAAAAGGGGAACTGGAGGATCAGCAGTTTTTGTTGCTCGGAACAGGTTTGCAGTGCTTGAGAAAAGCACCAACCAAGTCCTGGTCAAGAATCTGAAGAATGAAATTGTTAAGAAAAGCCCTCTGCCTACTGCTACTGATGCAATATTCTATGCTGGCACAGGAAACTTACTGTGCAGGGCAGAGGACAGAGTTGTTATCTTTGATCTGCAGCAGAGAATTGTTCTTGGAGAGCTGCAGACTCCTTTCATCAGGTATGTCGTTTGGTCGTCCGACATGGAAAGTGTTGCTTTGCTTAGCAAGCATTCCATTGTTATAGCTGATAAGAAGCTTGTGCACCGTTGTACTCTTCACGAGACAATTCGTGTCAAGAGTGGTGCCTGGGATGACAACGGGGTCTTCATTTATACCACACTTACCCACATCAAGTACTGTCTTCCCAATGGCGATAGTGGAATCATCAAAACCTTAGATGTTCCAGTCTACATTTCTAAGATATATGGGAACACTATTTTTTGCTTGGATCGAGATGGGAAGAACCGTCCTATTATTATTGATTCAACTGAATATATTTTCAAGCTGGCCCTGCTTAGAAAGAGATATGACCAGGTTATGAGTATGATAAGAAACTCCGAGCTTTGTGGTCAAGCCATGATTGCCTATTTGCAGCAGAAGGGTTTTCCTGAGGTTGCTCTTCATTTTGTCAAGGATGAGCTTACTCGTTTCAACTTAGCACTTGAAAGTGGGAACATTGAGATAGCTCTTGAATCTGCTAAGAAGCTTGATGAGAAGGATCATTGGTATAGGCTTGGGGTGGAGGCCCTTCGACAGGGTAATGCAGGTATTGTTGAATATGCCTACCAGAAGACGAAGAACTTTGAGAGGCTCTCTTTCCTTTATCTAATAACAGGAAACCTGGATAAGTTGTCAAAAATGATGAAAATTGCTGAGGTAAAAAATGAAGTTATGGGTCAATTCCACGATGCCTTGTACCTTGGTAATGTTCGTGAGCGTGTCAAGATTTTGGAGGAGTCTGGTCATATTCCCCTTGCATACATCACAGCGAATGTTCATGGGCTGAAGGATACTGCTGAGCGTCTTGCTGAAAAACTGGGTGATAATGTTCCATCATTGCCAAAGGAGAAGAAAGCATCTCTCTTGCAGCCCCCAACTCCCATTTTGGGTGGGGGAGACTGGCCTCTACTGATGGTCACAAAAGGTATATTTGAAGGTGGTTTGGATGCTACAGTCAGGGGCGGACATGAGGAGTACGAAGAGGCTGCAGATGCTGATTGGGGTGAGTCACTGGATATTGGTGAGGTGGAAAATCTGCAGAATGGGGATATCAGTATGGTGCTGGAGGATGAAGAAGGAAAAGAAGAAAATGATGAGGAAGGAGGATGGGATCTTGAGGATTTGGATCTGCCACCTGATACTGACACACCAAAGACTGCTTCCAATGCCCGCTCTTCTGTTTTTGTTACCCCAAACCCTGGCATGCCTGTCAGCCAGATTTGGGTCCAAAAATCATCTCTTGCTGCAGAACATGCAGCTGCTGGCAATTTCGATACTGCTATGCGTTTGCTGAGCCGACAACTAGGGATTAAGAACTTCTCTCCTTTAAAGCAATTGTTTGCTGATCTTCATATGGGAAGCCATACATATCTCCGTGCCTTCTCCTCGGCACCAGTTATATCTCTGGCAATTGAGAGAGGTTGGAGTGAGTCAGCTAGTCCCAATGTGCGGGGTCCACCTGCCCTCATCTTCAATTTCAGTCAGCTCGAAGAAAAACTTAAAACTGCCTACAGAGCCACTACATCTGGGAAATTCTCTGATGCTCTTAGATTATTCCTGAGCATTCTTCACACCATTCCTTTAATTGTGGTTGAGTCAAGACGAGAGGTGGATGAGGTCAAGGAATTGATTGTCATAGTGAAGGAGTACGTTTTAGGTTTGCAGATGGAGGTTAAGAGGAAGGAATCAAAAGATAACCCCGTTCGTCAGCAGGAGTTGGCTGCCTACTTCACACACTGTAATCTGCAGCTTCCACACTTGAGACTCGCATTACAGAATGCTATGTCTATCTGCTATAAGGCAAGCAATCTCAGCTCAGCAGCCAACTTTGCTAGGAGACTGTTGGAGACAAATCCAACCAATGAAAGCCAAGCGAAAACAGCCCGCCAGGTTCTTCAAGCAGCTGAGAAAAATATGAGAGATGCTACAGAGTTGAATTATGACTTCAGAAATCCGTTTGTGGTTTGTGGCGCAACATATGTCCCTATATACAGAGGCCAGAAGGATGTCACTTGCCCTTATTGTACTACTCATTTTGTTCCATCCCAGCAAGGACAGCTTTGTACTGTTTGTGATCTTGCAGTTGTAGGAGCAGATGCCTCTGGCTTGCTTTGCTCACCTTCACAGGTCAGATAGTTTCAGTTTCTAAAATCAGCTCTTTTGGCCATTGTTTCAGAAGCTTCCGGTTCAACATTAGAAGTTAGGGATGAGTATTATTGACAGGCCTGCTTTTGATCGGATTGTACCTGTGGTTTATATTTGTTTTGATTTTTGCAATAGTTTTATGAACCTAATTGCCCTTCTTTATAAGTTCTATGGTTACAATTTTGATTGTAATAAAGTTTCATGTAAGATTTTGACTTGGACCATTTCTTTGAAGCGTGCTCACCTAGTAAGTCTAAGTAAAACCCTGAGGATATAGAACTTCTGCATTGTCTTTCGTAGTTTGACCTGAAAGGCTGATACTGAAACTCGAGATAAAATATAAACCATGATACAGCATCAGGTATTGCAAAAAAAAATTCATTTCATTTGGTGAATCATTCCTAGTTCTGCTGATAGTAATGGACTTATGGTGATCGTTAGTGGTGCGGGTTAAGTTACAGACAGTAGATAGCAAGAAAATAATTCACATCTGTGTATTTATTACTAGTAAATATAAAGGATGGGCCAAAACAGGCTATGCTTTGGGCCAACAGGTTCACTTTGAATGGAGTATGTCCTTATCTGGGTATAAACTCCTCATTCACCAACTGTGTTTTTCTTTGGAATGAGCAATAAATTTTATTTAAAGACTCAAATTATTTCTACTTCTGAAGATTAGCATAGCCTGGATGATGGTTTGAATTTTTATTTTTTTTTAAAAGGACCTAATTGCACAAGCACTATACTATATGTTGATAGAGAGAGCACTAATTAATACTTGCTATTAAAGGTGTCACTTGCAAGTGTTTCCCTTTTTCCAATTTCGCTTTCTTATTTAATGTTGACCAAATAATTCTTCATACTATAGTTTTTAATTAATACTTGTTATTAAAGGTGTCACTTGTAAGTTTTTCCATTTTTCCAATTTCGCTTTCTTATTTAATGTTTGACCAAATAATTTTTCATACTATAGTTGTTAATTAATTCTTCTGACCTACAATTTCACAAGCACCAGTACATATGTTTGATGAAGTACTTCCAAGTTGCTACTTACTATTAACTATTAAGTCGGTTATATAAAGGAGCATTGTTTTTCTGTTTTCTTCACATCTCAATTTTAACATGATACTATGATAAGTTTATTCCATTTATAATTTTATATAGTCTAATGTTTCTTGGGAGTCGATTAAAGGTTTTGTTTGAGATTTACTTGCCAGTAGAAATTGTTTAGAACGTCTCATGGTAGAATCTTCTGTATTTAATATTGGAAAAAAGTGGATTAGTTGAATCGACATGTACGTTGAGAAGTCTAATAGCTAACTCAATTTCCTTTTTTTTTTTTTTTTTTTTTTTGGGAGTTGAGGTGTAACTTTTTATTGTTAGTATTTTTTATCTATTCAGAAATTTAGAACAAGGTAATTTTATATTGCGCTGATTTTAGCCAACCCAAGATTACATAGTGATCTCTAATTTGACCAACTACTAGCCCAAATTTTTAGATTTACTTTTAATTCTTTTATGGGTCGAATCCCTAGTTAAAGGCCAAGCCTTGGTTTCTTGGTTGGGGTCACTTATCGGGTCATGGGTCAGGGTCCCAAATCATGATTGGGTCTTTAGTCAGGGTCAAGTCCTTGCCTAGGTCATGGGTCGAAAGTCGTTACTCTGATCTTGGGGCTAGGATTGGGTCCTGGGTCTCATGTCCCGTGTCAAGAGCAAGGGTCAGGGGTTAGTCGGTTCCCTAATCCCATGTGGAAGTCGTATCTCGGGTTCTAGGTCAAAGTCGGGTCAGTTCCTGAGTTGGGTCGGGTCTTGATTCGGGCCTAGTTATTTCTTTAGGCTATTCCCTATGCAATAATGTAAAAGATGATTTTGTCCACTCTCATGAAATACAAAGTTGCATCTAGCAGTAGGTTGTCAAATAACAGGAAGTAATTTATAATGAAAGATACTCAAAAATCAGAAATGATCAATGTGTAGACAGTAAAAAAATGTGAACACATTCATATAAAGCACAACAAGATGTTTGGCTGTTTCTGGATAGTAACATGAATTTTTTGCTTTCCAAAAGACTATTTAACTTTCCCTATATATGTGAATGGTACTTCTCTTTTTTTGCAATTAATAACTCTATATAACCAACCTTCATAAAAAACCTAGCTAATTATAATTACCTACCTAGCTTTAGCTTCCATTAATATACCAACTTTGCTTAGGGTTGTCAAAAGTTGGTGTCCTACCATGTGGCTAAGGCAAAGTACTAACACTTTGCTTTACACTCTGGTTAATTAAAGATTAGTGTTAACTATGGAGTAATTTGTAGTATTAAAGATTACAATTAGATGAAAAGTGTGTATGATCACTTTACTATTCACCAAAGTTAATTTTAGTGCTCTTTTAGTGGATTAGAGTGCAATAATGCAACACAAAGTGGATAAAATCACTTACTAATCGTACAACTTGTCCAGATCCATAAGCAGTGACAATTGCTTTATAAAAAATTCACTCTTATTATGATTCCATTAAATTCACTTAATCAAGCCACTTGCCCTAGTTTTCAAGTTCATTCTTCCTTCCATCTTATCGTTGAGAAAAAAATTCACTCATCTATTCGAATTTAAGGAAACGAGAAATAGTGATGTGGAAATTTCCACCGACAATAAACTATATAGCGTGATTGTTCCAGAAAATAAATGTGAATCAACTTATAGACTAAATGAGCCCTCCGCATCTATCAAACTAATCATTTGGATCGAACTCTTCTTTGACTAATAACATTGATATCAAAGCCCTTCGAATCCAACATGGGTATGTGACTCATAGTGTTGATATGGACCCAAGAGAGGTGTCAATCCTGAGCAACGAGGTCATTGGTTCTTTAGAGAAAGCGATTCTTATGTGTCAATTATCCCTTATAGAATAAAAAGACAAATCATGTTAGGATCAAACGCTTATTATCGTGTTAAGTTCACAAATCAAGCGTCATGTTTGATCATGACTTCGTGAGCCACTCTACCTCATGTGAATTTTGCCATAGACAGGATGTTAACATTACCCGACATGATCATAAAAATAATTTTCATTTTCTTTTAAATATATATATAATGATTAGGTAAAGCACATGGATATGAAGGCTAGTGGGACCCTTGGACAAAGATAACATGGACCCACCATGTGATGACTAGGACGGCCCCCCGGCTTCCTCCTTGTTCGCCTTTACGATGTTTTAAACTAAGAAACTGAAGTTTTAAAGGTTCCGTACGATGGCGACTTGTGAAGGAACTTTCCTTATATTTATAACTATGAAACAAAAAACACACTAGATTGTTTTACCTAAAAACCCTATACATACATAAATGCACCCTTTGGCTCTTTATTGCAACAATTACGGATCGTTTGATAGTTGGATTAGAGATTTGTTATGTCGTATGTATTTAATTTTACATACATGATAGGATTCACTACTACATTTGATATCTGGTAAAGAGACAAAGTTATTCATGTATAAAATTAATATTATATTTTAATTTGTGATTTAGAGACTAACATAACTAATACATGGACGAATTATGACGAAATCTATTTGTTATTTTATGCGGGACAAAAAGATGATATAACTAATATCACCTCCATCCCAATGATATCATGTGGTAGAGTTGGAATGTCCAAAGTTAATCAAATGTTTCTTTGATCGAAGTTTCTTTATATTCGATTATTAATTAGTGTAATCTACAATACTTTATACGTGATTTCTAAATTTCATAAAAATACAAAGGTTCTATGTCTTTTGAATCTGACATTTCGACTATGCCACATAAATTATAATAGGGAGTACGTGAATAACTAATTGTCTTTACATAAAATTACACATAATACTCATAACAAATATAAATATCTATTTATGTTCATCTAAAGTTGAAGAGTATAATGTCACTTATCTATATACTATATCTTATTAATATCTAAATAACTCTACTATATTCGTATCCACATATACACAAGCACTTACTCTTAGTTTCTCACTTGTAATCATATACATGTGTACAAGCACTAAATTTCTCATATCTAAACTAGTAGTCTAGTAATAATAGGATGAGTACGTACATGTACTTAGTTTGAATGTGATAAAACTGTATATTTCAGAACCAGAATCTAGGTTAAATAGTTGTTGTTCTTCTTTCCTTTAGTTTTCATCGAAATGATTTTTCTGTCATAGCAAGAACCTTGTGTTTTAGAATACGTGTTAAAAGACATAATATATATGTGGCCCAATGCCCATGATAAGGGTACATGTTGATTGGAAGACCTAATCATCGATTTTCATTAAGAAAGTTTAAAATATGAAAAAATAAATATATGAAATTCAATATCTATTCAGTATACTTACTAACACATAGCAAGATTAGGATCTAATTTAGTTTCACGTTAACATGTTGTGAGGTTAACAACCCTAGCAACAAAGATGTTTAAGTATTTTTCTTCATTCTTAATCAGAGACTTTGAATTCGAGTCTCCATAAGTAGGGAGCGCTTTACCTCCAATGTGGACTTTCCGATATAAATCTGAACTTAGTCAGATTCAAATATAGATAACAAACACAGAATGAGAATTTTTTTACTTTTTATTTTTTAAAAAAAAAAAAAAAACTAGCAAGAAATTAAATGAACCCTCCAACTTGAAAGCCAATAATTTAGACTACATAGCACGCTTTAATAATTTAAGCCAGTTTATTTTACATGTGTATTTAACACTGAATTAAATGAGCTATAATACTGTTCGATCATTATGGAGTTCTTGAATGTACCAATGAACAGAAAATTTAAGGTATGCTAAATACTTTTCGATTTTCTCATATTCAATACGATGCTCAAACTTTTTGGAAAATATTTTTTAAAATATAAATTCCTTAAAATGTTCTCTCAAAGCTTAGTGAAAAAAATAAATTTAACGAATGACATTCTATAGTGATTACCCCATTGCTTACATCTCCATCAACGCGGTGCCGATTCACTCAATCTTAACCTTTTATAATACTTATTTAAATTATTTATAAGTATTTTTAGATTAATATCTTTTATTTACGTGACAAATCTATATATTTTAAAATTCAATTATATTAAAAGAATATTTTTCTTCGTATCGAACAAGGCTTGAGTTGTGTTAAATAACAGTGTTAGGTGGTGCCGTGTTATCCATGATATATGAACAGGTTGTAGACATAACTTGAAGCAGTAGCCCAAATTAAATGCAAACTTCCTAGAATTAATTAATATTTACTGGAATATAAAGATTTAATTCAAACTTCTGAAAACAGGATCTCAGTGGATTGCCAATGAGTAATTGCACCATATAATTAAATTCATTTTGTGTCCTGACTTGACAAATTCGAATTTTTATTTTATAAAATATAGTCATAGTCCCAAGGAAAGAGTAAACAAGAAGGATAATAGTATGTCTTTTCTGAAAAATATTGGGTAAACATCGGATCATATTATTTTATTATAGTTAAATTAAAGATCAAAGTTGAAATATATATTAATTATTATAGTTACCTGTAGTTTAACAAAAGGCATATAAGTTAAAAGTATGTATGTTTTTATAAATTTATTGAGTTAGTGTAAGTATCGAGAGTTCAAACAATACTTATCTACATTCGATATTTACACTAAATATATATTGAAATACTGGAGTTTGGAAAACATGACGTTGGGAGTTTTTTGAATTTTCACTCGTAAAGTTTTTCATATGGAACTTTCATTTTTCAAATACCTTTTGAAAATTTAACATTAGTTCCACTTATTTATTTTTAAAAAATATCAACCAACATAGTGTACCTTTTACTTTCTATTGGCATAGAACATCACCAACAGCAAATCGAACTGACTAATCATTTAAATCATCAAGACTTTAATCACGTTTAATTAAGACACGTTTAGTTACAAAGGCGGAAGAAATAAGAACAACAATAAAATCTGTTTGGATAGACTTACTTAGATATTTTAAAGTATTTTGTCAATGAAATAAATAAAAAATTATTATAATATACTTAAAAATATAAGTCTATTGGTTATTCACACAAATAACTCGTGATCGATCTCCTTCAATGACTCATGAGTCAAGCATATCTCGTAGGAATTGACCAAATTGGCTTACAATGTTTATAAGGTTTACAGGCTATTACATAATAGCAGAGACGAAGCTAGGTCGGAGTTTATGAGTTCACTAATTTTTTTCATAGATCTTATATTTATTATTAAAAAATTAAATAAATATATCATATTAACTTATAAACTCCTAACCTTAACCTCACCGTTATATAATAAAAATTATTCAATTCGCACGAAATATTCACTCGAAGGATAAAAATTGTATATATTTATTTTCCTAAGATTCCATAAAAGAAAGTATATGTAGTCTGTTAATATTAACTATTTTATTTTATTTTAGATAGATCATACTAAATATTCAAACAGATATTACAAAAAAAGGAAAAGGAATTCAAGAGTCAACTCCCGGCCCGTAGAAGTATTGGATTAGTCTAAAAATATGAAGAAAAAAAAAGTATATTCTGAGGCGCAGGGCTCGAGAAGAGTCACAGAATTATTGGGAATACCAAACACTAATAATCACCATTTCTAATTTATTCAAAATCTCATTTTTTTACGTACTAGTACTCATTTCAATTGAATTAATTCACTTGCCTCCTCCTTTCCTCTCAGATCTCGATTAATTTCATGAGATACAATACGATAAAAATATATATATAAAAAAGCAAGGCTTAATTGACATGCCTTAGACATTAATCCCTTTAAAACTTATAGGTTGGAAAAAAGAGTAAATATCTCCTCGAATTATCGTAAATAGTATGTAAATATCTTCTGTTATACTTTTCGAACATTGTTGTCCCTGTTGTCTAAAGCTATAACACATATACTTTTTATAGTAATGGACATACACGTGTCGTAATTTTATTCACCGATCCGATATTTATCGACGGATAAGATTACGCCACGTGTCCCTATTTAGTCTTCCGTTAGAGTGAATGACATATATGCTCTAGTTTTTGAACAACAGAAACACTACTATCTCAAAAATATAACGAAAGATATCTACATACCAATTACAACAGTTCGTCTCTATATTTATCCTTTTCCCTTTATAAGTTTGATATAAGTTGAGAAGACTCATATTTTATTAGTAAATATTGAGTTTAATACAAATTGCCAAATCTTTAACTACACTACACCAACAAAAAGCCCAAAAATAGCGTGGAATTCAGCAATAACTCTATTAATCAAATTAAATATACCAAGATTTAGGATATGAGAGGGACTAATCGAGACCAAACTTTCGAAATAATAAAGTTAATTTTGTCTTTTAACAGATTTCATGGGGTTGACCAATTAAATCATTAGATCTTTATCGTTAACACATGAAAGCATGTTGAATTTTTTAAATATTATTTTATTTTTTAGAACATGAATCCCAGAATAATGACAGTATATATATATTTAATACGCAAAACACAATATAAAGGAAATATATATAGTCTCTAGGTAGGAAAATAAATAAAGACCAAAAAAGTTGCAGGGTCAAATAGTAGTAAAAAGAAACCTCGGGCCCCTAAAAACCTATTTTTTAAAAAGATAAAAAAACATTAAAGGTTGAATTATTCGACTTTCCCATTTAATATGCACCACTAATAATAATCAAAATAATAATGTGACTACTAATTAATTAGCCGCACTTTAATCATTTTTTTTAGTGAAGGATCATGTACGGTTAAAATTGTGGTATCAAAAATTTGGATTAATTATTGACAATAATTAGGGGAAATCACGTGTTCTTCTAATACTATGAAGTGTCCCGTGACATATATTAGTACTATCAAAATAATTAGAATTTAAGTTATATATACACTAACATAATACATTTTTTGGCATCATTAATATAATTTAACATGCTGTCGATTTTTATCTATTAATATTATTATTAGTATTCTATTATTCTTTATTATTATTATATGTACAATTTATTTACCATTGCATCTCTTTTCTTATTGAATTCAATATTTTTTATTTTTGTCGAGAGTTTATTAAAAACAATTTTTTTAATTTGTAGAAGATAGAAATAAAGTTGCATGCCAACATCCTTTTTTACACCATACTTGTGAAATTACGTGGTATATATTATTATTGTTAATAATTAGTTATCCTTTTTTTATTCACCAATTCTACTATATCAAATAGAATTACTTATATTTAACTTTTGTGTGAATATTTTCTATGTTGTTGATGTATAAATTATAAATTAAAATAAAAAAATATATAATATTAGTATATTAGTACAACTAGTTATTAGATGATAGAGTAATAGCACTATCCTTTAAAAAGCTGTGGTAGGAGTTTTAAAGAATGGTCCTCAAAGAGTTTATGTCTTATCAAACAGCTGCTTAAGGCACTTTTTTAGGTAAAATTTTCCATAGGTATAATACATCACAATCATTTTGACTAAAATATACTGTTGGTGGAGACATGAAGAGGGCAAATTATTATATTTGCCAATGGACAAAATAAATCTTGTCAATGTTTTGATGACTATAAGAAAAAGAAAAGAAAATTTTGGTCAATGTTACTGTATTTGAGATTCAAAAGCTATACTCAAATTAATGATGTAAGTAATTGGAATTTTGTAGTTTAATTATTATTATTATAGATAATAAATGGAATATTTTGACTAAATACAGTAACTTGATTTTAATCATGGTTATGCATGATTGCTTCCTAAGTGTAGAAGAATTAAGTATCACACAATGTGATGAGTGAGTGATTAGATTCTTGAAAACCCACTACAAAAGTAAAGGTTATATAGAAGTTAAGTTAATGACATGATGTTTGTGATCAAGTTTAAGACAAATAAAAACATGGGATGCAATGATATTTTTTATAAAATATGATTAATTAAAAAATATGTTTATGTGTTGAAGAGTCTTGCGTAAAATGAAAAAGAAATTAATATTTTTTTTGTAGACTCGAGAAAGACTCTCCTTATGAACAAGTTTTGGGTGTTATGTTAGACATATCCAATATAATGTATTGGTATCAGATTAAATTTTTCATGCACCATATATCCAGGGTATGACGTGCGGTATTGGAGAGTCGCAATCCTCCACTTATTAGCTACATTTTTGCATTTGAGTTAAACTCTAAATTCATTTCTAAAACTATGTTCCGCTTCCAATATTTTTAATTCTTCTACTCTTCTTTATTTTTTTTAAAAAGCATTTTACAACAATACATGCATACTCAATACAAATTTACAGAGAAACATGAAAAAAATATGATATATGCGGATTTTATTCTTACTTTGCCGTGAAACGATACTTTAATATAAGCAATATGGCTAAATTTTCGAAAATTATTTTTGTTTATTAATTATAACCATTGACATGCTGAATTTGGAGGAGTCATCTACTTGTTTGTGAAATGATAAAGACCAACACAATGGGCTTAGTTTTTAGATCTTAAAAAGTTGCTATATAAATACAAAAATAAGAAACAATCATTCAATAGCATTTAGGATAAACTAGGTATAGCAAAGAGTGTGTTACAATCTTTGGGGAATGGCATCATTATTTCATGTTGAAGTGTGACTAAAACATCTAAAAAGCTAAATTTAACCCATTATCTAGAGAGTACTCATATTTGAATTACTAAGTTATGTCTCAACATGTCTTTTTTAGAGATTTGGTGAGCTAAACATAATAATTTATTTGTGTTTTTATAAATTTAAATATTTATTTGTACTAAAATAATATTAAAGTGTTATTATCTTATCGAAAAACTTAAGCTATTAAGAAAAATACATCTTGATGACTTTAATATTTCATGCTTGAAAGATTCTAAAAGGATCATGGTCATTAAGATTTAGAAAAAAACTTCAAAAAGAAATTTTTGGAAAAAATGTATTGCATATTTATAAATTTATTTTTGGAGAGATTGAATTGTTTAACTAAAAACTTTATTTTGCTTTTTTATTTTATTTTAAATAAATAAATAATAGTATGCTTTGGAAAAAATTCTTTTCATCTTTGGGATATCTTATCTACTAAAGACCCTTCAAACTAAAACAGATCCCCGACGTCGTGATCAGTTTAAAACCATTTTATTTTTTGAATTCGATGTTTAACATGTATATTGAAGCTTAGTTTACTTTTTTTCGTTGTTCATTGCCTATATTAAAAACTTAAAGATTTGAATTTGCAAAGAAAAGTCACGTATGGGAGGTAAAGCACTCCCTCACTATTGTTAAGAATGAAAATTACTAACCGATCCATCACAACTCTTATCGATTAGTTTAGTAATATTATTTTTCTCGATTCAATTTATTTTTTGCATATATGCTGCCTCACAATGTATCATATATAGTGAGAAATAATATCATCAGTATTTAGATTTTTCTATATTGTGAAACCCCACATATTGGTTTAATTGTTTATTTATTAGATTTAATCTTGTGATATTATTGATTTTTTATCCTTTTATTAGTATTTGTATGCATTATTGAAAGACCTTTTTGGTTATGTCTCAATTACGAAGACACAGCTGACAGACTGTGAGCTGAGAATATATTAATTAAAATATACATTATTTTTGATTGGCTGATACTGTATTAATAGTGTATAACTAATTTAAGTATTCTTATACTTAGGACCCCCCCCCCCGTTACATCACAAGGAGTTGACCTAAAGATATAGACATCTCCTATTAATCTTTTATTCACTTTTTAATGAATCGATTTTATAAAAATATTCTGCTCCAAAAAAATAAAATTGATCTCAGCTAAAAAGTCAAAATTAAAAATGATTAGCAAAGAATTAGAGTGGAATACTAGAGGTTTTAGGCACCAATTAATGAACATGTTGGAAGAGTTTTTGAAATCCTAAAAATTCTTGGATTTTTACGAGAAAAATAGAAAAAAAAGAAGTAGAAATAATTGTTTGGCACGTGAATCTATGATTTAATTCTCCGTAAGATATTTTATATACATATTTGTATAACTTAAATTTGATTTTAAACAATGTTTATTTTTTTTATACAATGACTATATATAAAAGAATTATTACATCATTATAATTTTGTTGAGTAAATCATTGTAGAACAGATAAGATATCATTAATTATACTGTTGATTAAATCATTACTTATACTGTACAAATTTATGATATTGAATTAGTTAATTAAAATATGATTAGAAATTTAGATAACTAGAATAGGTTTATATTAGGGTTAGTGGTTCTTGCCCGTCGTAATCAAAGCCACTAATGTCCACGTCCATCAATTGGTCTGTGATACCGAAAATTACTGAAATAGCTGTAAAATTATTCTATTCCGTTTATTTTTACTCGTGACATTTAGATTTTTTACGTCTAAATATTTGAAAAAATAGAAATAAACGGAGATGAGTATCTTTTCATTTTAATAAGTTCAGGATGAAGATGCTGCTTACTTAAATCAATTTTCAATATAAATAACTCAAATTCAAAATTTTTGATTAGTACGGGCAAATACTTATCAATTTACGGTAATTTTTTGTTATTTTAAATTTGTATTATATTTCCTCATTGGGTATTAATATTGATAGATTTTTTGTTTTTATTGAAATTAGAAATCTTGCGAAAAAACTTCTTAATTATGGGACGGTCAGAAAAAGTAGAGCGTGTTTTCCGGTGCAAGGACGAATAAGCAAAAGCTGATTCCTCGCCACGTGGAATAATATCATCCGTCCGATCACCATGCAACGGCTAAGATGAAATCCTTGTTGATGAGATTTTATTGCTTCCAACTGCAAGAGAACTGTAGAGAAGAAATGGAAACAAAAAATGAAAAAATAAATAAAAATGTTAGTGTGAGAAAGAGAGAGTGAATTAGTGTGTGTGAGAGAAAGTAAAAATAAAATAAAATTAGTACTACTACAAATTTAAGAGAGAGACAAGAAAGATGGTACTGTTGCATAGTCTTAAATTGAGGAAGAGGTAGCAGCAGTGGCCATGGCGGCGTTGCAGAGTCTGTGACTTTAATGCACCATAAAAGTAGAGAAGTGCAACCATTTTTTTTTCACCTCTTTCGATTTCCTGAAAAACAAATAAAATTGTCCTGAAAAGCTGCTAGAAGCACTTAATATAGCCCAAAAAGAAAAAAAAAGAATTCCAATCAAATAGCTGTTAGATGATCAATATCATAGCCATTTACTAGGCTTAAAGAGGTTTGTTTTTTGTTTTTTTGGCTATGGATATAGAGTTGTTAAAATTGACGACAAACACTTCAGCAGAGATATGTCTGGTTTCTTCACACTAGGTGGTGGTAGTGAAGCTGGAGGTGGAAATAAGAACCAACAACAACAACAACAAGAGCAAGATCAATTAGCTACAAATAGCTTACTTCTTTTCAAAGACGACGAGATCTACAATAAGGGTTTCGAGTTATGGCAGCAGTACTATCAGTTGCATCAACAACGAGCTCAACCTCCTCATCCACAAGATGTGGATTTCTCAGTTGGTGTGGGTCCCAGTTGTAACAGAAGAATCATCAGTACTGGTAGCAGTAGTAGTAGTGGTGGTAACAATAACATTGTCGGTGGTGGTACTGATGATCATCATCATCATCATCATCAAAATATTACTAACAATTATACTAATTCGTCTTCTTATAGATCATCATCAGGGTTTCGCGTAATGCGTCCCAGTAGTACTAGTAGTGGTGCTGGTGGAGGAGGAATAAACTGTCAAGATTGTGGAAATCAAGCTAAAAAGGACTGTTCACATATGAGGTGCCGAACTTGCTGTAAGAGCAGAGGATTCCATTGTAATACACACGTTAAAAGTACCTGGGTACCTGCTGCTAAAAGACGTGAACGGTTGCAACAACTTACTGCTCTTCAACAACAACAGCAAAATCAACAACAACAACAACAAACTCAACTTTTTAGCTTGAGAGCTGATCATCATCACTCTAATATCCCAAAAAGGCCAAGAGAAAACCCATCTTCCTCCTCTCTTGCTTGTACGCGTATACCCAACATCTCGTCAGGTAATCAGTGACGGATTCAGAATTTAATTATTAAAAGTATTTAGATTCATGATGCTAAATTACAAAATAAGAGGAAGAAAAAATATCATATAGAACAAAAATCCGTGATAAAAATGATTGATAACTTTGTCTCATGGGACTTTATATACAAACATATATAAATTTCATATTACTCAATTTTTATTTTTGCTTTTTTCTACTGTATTGAAGTAAACTTGACGAAACAAAAGTGTTCTGATTTTGTTGCTTTATTTAGCTTTAATACTCTGAAATATTCATGAACTTCATTATTTGATTTTGGTACTAAGTTTCTTTTTTCTTTTTGAATGCTAGGGTTAGAGTTAGGTGGTCATTTTCCATCAGAAGTGAGTTCTCAAGCTGTTTTTCGATGCGTAAAAGTGAGTGCAATCGACGATGCAGATGATCAATATGCTTATCATACGGCTGTTAATATTGGTGGACATTTATTCAAAGGAATTCTGTATGATCAAGGGCTAGAAGGTCGATATAGTGGTGGCGTTGGTGGTGGTGGAGAGAGTTCATCTGGTAGTGGTGCCGCTCAACAAGCACTGAATTTTATAACCGGCGCCACTACATCCACCACAACAGCAGTCGCCACCACTAGTTACCATCAACATCAACCAGCTGTGACAATGTATGATCCTTCAGTCTATCCAACTCCTATTACTGCTTTCCTGGCCGGTACGCAATTCTTTCCACCTCCTCGGCCTTAAGCAGAGACGGATTCAGAATTTATGAAAATTCAGAACGTTTTGGTTTTAGTAAAGGATTAGCTAGAAAGGGCCTTAGAATAATTAAATTATTGATTTTGCTTTTAACTTCATTGACATATCCATTTAGGTAATGGTAAGGAGAAACTAATGTTCTACTATTTCTCCATGAATTTAGACATTGGTTTTCTTATATGATGTTAGTTTAATATTTGGAATTTTAAGTATGACTCTTATTTTGTTAGTATTAATATGATGGTCTTATCTATAAGCTCATTTTTATATATTGTGATGTTGCTACAAGGAATTAGTAGAAGAACGAGTTCATAATTTATGCTTAATTATTTATCACGTCATGGTGGTCTATTGGTTCGAAAGGATTATATCTTCCAATATGAGAATTGAGATAGATAATGGCAAGATTTTGGTATAAATTTTATATCAAAATACTCACTTTGTTGCAATTTATATGTGTTACATTTATAATTTAAAGAGTTGATCAAATTTTCTTGATGAGAATTTTAGTATATTATGTCTTTTATGATGTTAATCATTGTGATTTAAAATATTTTTCACACAGTTTTTCAAATATATCAAAAAACATAGAACTATATTCTTAAATTTACTGTCACAATTTAAAAGTTTGAATCTCAAGTCTAACTGAGTGCCAATCCCTCTAATCTTTTCATGCTCCTTTTTAGATGAACACAATTAATAGTCACATGACTAAATGTAATTCATTTTAGACTGTAAGTTTCAAAAATATTTTTCTTTCTTAAAATTTGTGTCAATGCGAGTTATAGACCAAGGAGGTATGTTTTTGTGGTGCATTTTGTATATCTCATGTTTTTACACTCTTTTATTCTAGGTTTTTTCTACTCTAAATATGAATTTCAATTGTATTTGTGGTCACATTTGAACATAGTACTACTTTTTTTCCAGTATATCCGATAGTTTAGCGGATTATATGGGGAAGAAATAGATATGTTTCGTGTTTGGTTGGGTCCAAAGATTTTGTGTTTTTTTTAATAAAATTAATTCTCTGAGTTATCTGCCTCTTATCAACCATTCATTTACTTGTTTTTTTTTGTTTTTTTTTGGGGTGTTGGATTAGAAATGCATAGGGGGGCAACCATTTTCTTCTAATAAGTCTGTTCTTCTGGGATGTTGTCTCCTATTTTTCCATATTTTTTTTGAGCTTATATTTATATGCAACAATGAATTCTGTTCACTTCTTAATTTTTCGTTTCAAATTAGTTGTCATGTTTGACTTTTCGCAAACAAAGATCGAATTTATGTCATATTTTATGTACATATTTTTTATAAGTAATCTGATATTATTATTTGTTAGCTCCTATATTCCAGTACAACAAAGTTCAAAGTGGATATAGATATTCTGATAAAATACTTGTATGTGATTGTGGTCAAAGGAAATCCAACATACGTGTTTAAAGGAATTTAGAATATATACAACATGTGTTCAAATGAAATCCAACTACTTTGCCCATACTTGAATTTAATACTTCAAAAAAAACTACACTAAATATTTTTTTTTATATCTTGAAAATAATTACAAGAGGGGGGCTTGACCTTTTCAGAGTCTAATGGATGACAATATAAAAGCCCTTTGCATCATAAGGCAAATACTGAAAAGAATTGAAAACTTGTACATATTATATGAACTTGAGGTCGCTAATACACTATAAACTAACTTTGAATTTTGAATATGCCCTAACTTCGAGTATACTTTAAGATAGACATTTAAAACAAACCTTGTTAAAAAAAATTTTCTTCTTCAAATTAGGCTAGGCATAGAAAGGTGTGAATAATAAATTAAAGATTTTTATTTTTTTTTTGCTTTAAAGATATTGAAAGTATAATATGTTTGAGTACAATTTAGTGGCAGAATAAGAGAAGAGCTTTTAACTATATATAGGCTACCCTTTTCTTCATTTAGAGAGAGCTGAAAATGCGGGGAAGCTTTCCTTTGATTCGAAATTTCTGAAACTAAGTACTCTCTTCTTTATTAGGGCACACAACTTATAGTACAATATACACATTAACTACTTTTTTTTTCTTCCCAAGGCTTTACTAGCATTGGGTTGTTAGATTCTTTTGTTAGTTCGTTTCGTAGGGTATATAAGAATATTACTGAATATAATATATTAGTAATGTTGACGTTAGATATGTTAAGATTGTTAAGATTGAGTCTTATCTATTGTTTGGTTTGGTGTATTAAGGGTAGATGTGTCGTTAATCATCATTATTCGTATATTAATAAGTTTTGTATGAGTTTATTCGCGCTGATAACATGATTTGTTATGTATTAGTTGTACACACCCGATAATATTGAATAATTATACGTATATTATTTATACAATATTGATTGAAAATTTTTATCAAAATAAAGGATTCAATAATGTCATAAACATTATAGTATATGTTACATACTCTAACATACGACTCGTATGAGTGTAGTTGAATTTGTCATAGCGAGTTATAAATTGTTATTATACTTTTAATTCCAATCTCATATAATTTGATTGTGTAAATATATTTTTACTTCGCTTGTTATTGTGTGAAAAAAAACTTAATAGTAGCAACGTACTATAATATTAGATGCGGGTTAAAACCAACTTACTAAATTTTGTAGTTTTTACATCCTTTACTATGAACTTAGTAACTAAAACGAGCTACGATTTATGTTTTAAATGAAAGAAAAAGTTCATAATTAAATTTCAAATCTTAGATTTTTCTTTAATAAAAAAAAATGCTAGCTAGGTGGTGGAAGTTTGGAAGTATCCATTGTATTGATCATATTAATGAGCATTGTTGTGATTATCCATTAAGTACTTATATGTCCCAATCAAGTTTATTGTGGCCAATATTTAGCTTTTATAGTACAGTAGAGTTTCTGTAATATGTCAAAAATAGTGTATAATTCAGAAAAGTGGCAGATTTATTGTGAGGAATATTAAATGACTTTGCAGATTTTAGAAACTATTGTTGCCTAGACATGCTCATTTTCTGCCTCCTTCTTATAAGGTCCCCAAATAACTACTTTTTTTTTCTTTTCTTCTGGGGATTTATACACACATTATCCAGGGTGTATATCATTTTTTGCACTATGTATAGAGTTGTCTTTTTGTGACCAAGTTAATCTTAACATATTAGTATTTAAAAATTTCGTAGCTAAACAATAAGATAGTTCGTATTAATCTCATTTAGTAATAGATTAAATGGATGAGGGAAAGTCAGTCCATTCTATTACTGCATTCTCTTTCGATCATCGGTTTAAAACGGATAATATATAAAAAAAACTAAGTAACTAGGGTTGGAAGTTATTTTATCGATAAATTTTAAAAACGTGAACGTAATAACTAAACTCCAACTTAGAATGTGCCCCTTGAGCTTTTATGCAATTTTAGGATATAATAAAATTTAGGCAAAACCAGATGTTTGAGTAATTCAACAAAGAAATAAAACATTGCAACTGCTACAATATTGAGCTTTGAGGAATTATTTTTTGAGTTCTTTCATTTAGCTTATATTTATTCCGTCCATTTTTACTTCTAGTATTAACTTGACATATCTCATAAGGAGCTACAAATGTACAACTTTACTATATTGTTGTTTCATTATAATAAATTGCAGTTAATAAATTTTCTGTCTTGGTATGATAGAAATACGATACGAATATTTACATTATCTTACCAACATAAGTTGTAGTGGCTAGTGGAATGGTTAAGATACTTTCACCCCTTTTTGAAAATAAAACTAAAAGACCTATTTCGAATTTAATCGAGCCTCAATATAAATATTGAAAAAATTATTCTGATTCCATTTTTACCCTCTGGGTTATCACAGCTCGTGATCTGGCAGTGTGAAAAAATTAGTAAAGATGGTATGAATGATAAGGGTTGTTTTGGGGATTGGAGAAGTATTGTCCAATCGCTATCGTTTGTTTCTCCTCAAGTCAAAATGCAACTACCTGTTTGCCTACCTGAAACTCAAGGCACTCCACATTAATATTATTATCATTTTTTTTATATTACCGATAACAATTATCAGATAACTTTTTAGTAAAACGCAAATTATGCCATTTTGACAGATTAGAACACTTGTTAACTCTTGATTGAGTCAATAACCTACTCATTAACTCATGAAATCATTTTGATTCACTTGAATTCAGTTCAGCCTGTTAATTTAACACCTCATTAGTATTTTGCTCTATTGCTTTTTAAAAAATAAAATAAAAATTAAATTTTGTGAGAGCTTATACTATTCTTTATCCAACAGTATACCTGTGATATCATTATTACTTGAAGAGTCAAATAAATTTTTCCTTAAATTACAATAGTAATATATGACATTTTAAATTATTAAATATTTTAATTAAATAATTTCTACTCTTACATAACCAATCGTATCATATAAAATGAAACTAATCGAGGAATTAATTATACAATAAGCGTTGCTAACTTCTACATCTCCCCAAAATTCTCCAAACTGCCTAAATAAATTTGTGAGTCAAGGATTATTGATAGAAATTAAAGATTGGAAAACAACACAAAACTAATTATGTCAAAATCACTTAGAAATAGTATGTACTTGAGTTTTTTTTATTTTCAGTTAGGTAAAAAAAGAGAAAATAGTAGAAAAAAATGGAAATAGTGATTGCAATTAGGAGAAAAAATCCAAATATAATGATACAATACACACTAGGATATAAACAAATAGGTTAATAGGGTGTGGAGAATTTAGGAAATAGTAGGCTGAGGCCTCCACCAAAAAATCAATCAAACAAGCCAGCGTGCTTCTTCATTCTGTAATGTTTTTGGTATTTGAGCTATTAAAAAATAAATAAAATAAAAATAATTTTTTTTTTTTTTTAAATGTGGTCCAAAATTTTACACCACTTTTAGTCTTTATAAATGTCAGTAGTACTCTACATTCCAACATAAAATACATTTTACTATTCAAATTTAGTGACTGCAATAATAATTAATGTGTCTTTTGGACCCCTAATAATAATATAATGTCTTCAAATAACAACAATTGTAGTACTACATTCTTCTATCTCATTTGTACGTCTATCTGCAAGATTGGGACCTAATGCCATGAGGATTTTATAGTGTCCTTATGAAAGGGTAATTCAATTGGTGTATTTGGCTATCAATCCAAACGATCCCACTACGTTCGGACCCTACTTTGTTATGTAGAAGACCGAGCAGTTTCAGTTTATTACCAACCTCGGATTCAACAACTTAACAAAGTTACAAATGTTATGAAGTCATTAAGGCTATATATGACTTAACAAATTGTAAATGTTATGAAGTCATTAAAGCAAGTCAAAGATTTGTGAAATATTGAGAAATTATGTTAGTTTGGCGAAATCTAACAAGTCTAATGTTTATTTTGATAAGAAATAGATATGGGACTAATTAACTTAATTACAAAAGCAAGTTTGATGTGTGAGAATTATCTAAGATGATATAAAAAGATTTAAGGCCAGGAACTCAATAACCTCGGAATACTCAGGACTAGACATATTCAACATGGACAATATCATGGTAGCACAAAATTGGGTATATTTAATCATGAACGAGCTCAGATGCCATGATGAAATTACTACAAGAAAACTGTAGATTACATGAGGATTTTCCTTAATATTAGTATAAAAATTTGCAGGATAATAAGTTTTCTGTAATTTTTTATATTAATTCTCAGAAAAATCCCTATTTATTCACAGTATTTTTTATAGTGAGTAAAAAAATGAATCTAACTCACTCTAAAGTTTAGGTCAAAAAGTTAAAATTTATGATCCAAGCGCTAATCAATGTAAAATTTAACTAGTTATCAATTAGCATTTCTGGTTGGTATCCTAGAATTCCGAACATGTCTAACAAATATTCCTTTCCAACTTCAATCAACTTCAAATATTAAATTTAATTTTCATATCTTTCAACCAATATTCTTGACATTATTATTTTGTCAAAAGAAGACACAAGCTTAACCCAATTTGACTCAAAATTCTTTCATAGGGACCTTATATTATGTAAATAATACCAAGAAAATGAGCATGTATTTCCACGTTATTCAACAGCATTAAGAATCCATAAAAATAATGTGGTAGACATGGGTTCCGTCTTTTGGAGTGAATATAAATAAATCCAAATTATTTATTTATTTATAATAAAATAAAATAAAATAATATAAATAATAGAGGATATGATACGATCGAAAATGGGACCGCTACA
Source organism: Solanum lycopersicoides (assembly GCA_022817965.1). NCBI lineage: Eukaryota > Viridiplantae > Streptophyta > Magnoliopsida > Solanales > Solanaceae > Solanum > Solanum lycopersicoides. The sequence continues at coordinate 93,286,013 of CM040621.1, read as the reverse complement.
CTTGGCCCACTTATTTCTAAATAGTCTTCTCTTACGTATGGGCTTTATCGCATGCCTAATTTTCATGGAGTCCAGCAATTTGACCCGTATCTGTCATTTCACACCAATAGTTTTCCAAAATAGTTCAATAATCAAGAAATTACCATTAATTATAGTATTAAAATCGTGAACACTAATTCAATAGACGTATGAGTTTCTTCATATAAGAAGTAGATCTACAATAAACACGACTTGTTCCACAAAGCGGATAAACTCTCTTTATTCACAACTTAGATATCCTTTAAGTATACAGAGCGTATCACTAACCAAGCCGTCATCTATTTGAAAATTTATATTTTTTTTGTCTACACCTATAATGACGTATTTATTCACAAGTATTTAGGATTAAATAAAAGTATAAACTAATTTTCAACTTCGTAACTGCAAATAATGGTGAAACGACTAATTATAGTTATTTTATATTGAACATATATCATGTCTTATCGAATTAGCTCTCTGTATTAATATTGGTTTACAATATTATTATGAATTTATGTCATGCTTTGGAGAAACATGATCTCCTTTTAATGTGTGTTGCACTCTTCTTTTGTTGAATGGAATTGTCTTATCTATCTTATCACTTCACTACTTCAATAAGAATGACTTGTCATTCTCTATTGCACATCGTATTCTTGTCCGTTCAACAGTTTAACGGCCCATTTTGCAACTGTGCCAACACCATCATTTAGAATTGACCATCTCTATATCAATAAAAAAATATGTCAAAATCAATATACTTTCTGTTTCAATTTATTCGTTTTAATTTTCTAATTAAATCCTTTTAGTAAGAATGTTTGCTTATTTCAATTCACCATGTGATATGTTTAATATTATTTTAGAATCGACCATCTCTTAATCAATAAGAAATCAATCTACGCATTATGTTTTTACATGTATAATTTTCTAAAATAGTTTGCGAGTCCTATTTTAATTTAGGGCAACTTTCACATTTAGAAAAAATAAATCATATTTGTATGCTATAGCAAAGTTTGCATAATTACGCTCCATAGCAAACATATAATTGTATAATTCGTTATACATATACAATTGTATAATTCGCTGGCCTAAATTGTATAATTCGCTGGCCTCGCTATACATATACAATTGTATGATTCGCTGGCCTATTTCGCTTCAATTGTATAATTCGCTGGCATATTTCACTGCAATTGTATAATCCGCAATTGCATAATTCGCTGCCTATTTCGATGCAATATATGTATAAAATTTGCTTTGCATACAATTGAATCGAAGTAAAATGTTTGTATATTGTATAATTATAAGTGTATAGGAAGAAGATATATGTTTTGCTCTCGCTTTATACAAAAATAGAAACACAAATTATACACTTCTGTTGTATAAAGCGAGAGAAAATTGTATTTCACTGCAATTGTATAATTCGCAATTGTATAATTCGTTGGCCTTTTTTGCTGCAATATTTGTATGAAATTTGCATTTGTCTACAATTGAATCGAAGTAAAATATTTGTAAATTGTATAATTAAGTGTATAGCACGAAGATGTATGTTTTTGCATGTGTATATATACAATTTTCTCTCGCTTTATACAAAACAGAAAACACAATTTATACACTTCTGTGTATAAAGCGAGATAAGCGAGCAGAGGGAGAGTGGCGAGCGAGAATAGGAGAGTGGCGAGCGAGATTTTTGGGAGAGAGGTGACTGGCAAACTTTGGCAAACGTTTGTTATGGAGCACAATTAAATCAAACCGTAGCTACTCCATTTATTTTAGGTTATTAGTTTGCTATTATATATAATTATCCCTTTAATTTATGTGTTTTGCTTTGTTCTATATTATGCTTTCACTTTCTGTATGTAGTATATCCTTAATATTTATCTGTTTTATTAGTTTGAATTTTTATTTTATTTGACATGATGCGTGAGAAAAGTAAATAGTTCTTTTGAATCTTGTAGTCTTAAATTAAAAATATATTATACTGAAATATCTATTTTGTGTTGTTAAACATATTGTGTAAAAAGTCAAAATTAGAGAATTGCAAAAAAAGATGAACAAATTGAAATGAAAGTCCAATATTTTCATTTGATTTCAGAAGGGCAACTTTCACATATAACAAATATAAAATTCATATTTGTATATTATATCAAAGTTTGAATAATTGCGCTACATAGCAAATATATATATGTACAATTCACTATACATATACAATTGAAGCGAATTGTATTAAACGAGAAAGAGAAAAGAGACTTGGCCAGATAATTGTATAATTATAAGTGTATAGGATGATTATATACAATTTGAATTTGTATAAAACGAGAAAGGGAGAAAGGCAAAAGAGACTTGGGCAGGGAATATACAATTGAATCGAATTGTATAAAACGAGAAAGAGAGAAATTATATACAATTTGAATTTGTATAAAACGAAAAAAAGAGAAAGATAAAAGAGACTTGGGCAGGGAAGTACTTTTATTGTATAATTATAAATGTATAAGACGGAGATATATGTATTGCATGTGTATATACAATTTTCTCTCGTTTTATACAATTAGAAACACAATTTATACAATTCTATTGTATAAGTGAGAGAGGCGAGCGAGAGAGGGAGAATGGCGAGCGAGAATATGAGGGAGAGAGGGACTGGCAAACAGTTTGCTATGAAACACAAATAAATCAAACGATAGTTACTATATTTATTTTATATTAATAATTTGTTATTCTATACAATTATCCCATTTCAGAAAGCAAAATTCAAAAATCTCACACTTTTTAACACTCTTGCTTGCCTAGTCTAAAACATACAAAATGACACGGCCCACAATATACACAAGCCCATAAGCGAAAAGGCCGCATTAGCCCATATTGTAATTTGTAGCCCAATTAAAACCCAACATAGAAAACAGACTGACCAAGAATATCTTTTATACTCTGCACTACCTTCCAATTATAGTCTCATATTTTTTCTTCCGGTAAAGGGCCTAAAATATCCTTAAAGTATTGGAAATAGTATAAAATTATCCTCCATTCATCTATTGGCTCCAAAATGCCCTTCTCATCTACCTATTGGCTCCAAAATACCCTTGTCATCAACCTTTGGGTTCAAAATTGACCACTTATTTAACTTTTTTAAAATTAAACTATTTATTTTTTTATAAAATATTTGACGCTCAACTATTGGTTATAATTTAATTCATTAATATAATTTATAAATCAACCCACTACCCACTCATTATTAACTAAACCCCACATATTAATAAAACAATTATAATATTAAAATTTTCATAAACACTACTAAAACACTACGAAATTATAGATTCTTGCAAATGACATCCAAAATTATTCGAGTCTAAATCAAAGCCCCAATTAAATTTAGGTTGAGCCCCTTATTTAGGAGACACTTTCAATATGATTCTATTTCAATCTTGAATTCGAAATTTATGATTAAAGATAAAGATGTAGTACATTCCGAATTATTCATGCACTTTTTTAATATAATTTTAAAAATATTTATGATTTGTTTTAAAACCTTTAACATATTATTTTTTTAAAAGATTATCTATGAAGTAACATCACATAATTGAGACGAAAGAATAATTAAGATGAACATAGTCAGACTTTTAAGTTTATCGTTAATTTTTATTTAGACACTTGGATGTATGATAATTTACTTCTATAGATATTTTCGTCTCAAATTTTTAAAAACTCTCATTGGAAGTAGCTTTCTTGTTGTTGCATTAGTAATATGACGGGTTTATTAATTTGGTGAGATTTAATTAGTAATGGATGAGTAGTGGATTGATTTATAAATTATACTAATAAATTAAATTATAACAAATAGTTGAGCGTCACGTATTTTAAAAATATTCAAATAGTTTAAATTTAAGACCGTTAAAAAAGTGGTCAATTTTGAACCCAAAGGTGGATGACAAGAGTATTTTGGAGCCAATAGGTGAATGGAGGATGATATTGTACCATTTTCAATACTTCGAAGATATTTTAGGCCCTTTTCCGTTTTTCTTAAGTTGTTTTTCCTTTCCATTACTTCTTTGACGTACTTCACTTGAGCGAAGGCCTTTCATAAATAATCTTTTTATCTAGCTCCAAGACTACCTAAGGTCTACATACACCTACCTTTTTCAAACTCTACTTTTGTGAGAGTTTACTGAATGTAATGTTGTTGTAAAATATGTTTCATAGACTCGTTGATTTTCTTTATGAAATATGCCCACAGCAACACAATTGCATAGACATAAATTCTCTGGGCCTAATTTACTTCATATTTCTATGTGGGAGCGATAGAATCATCTTTAATTTATGAAGGTTAATGTTCATAACCTTTTTTTGAGGGCATACATTAATATTTTTTTTTATCATGATTATGTCTGGATATGACTTCAGTTTCGAAAGAACTTATGACCACACTAGGCATAAGTTCATTTGAAAGACGATACATTCATGAAACAGATCTGCTTAATGTTAACCTCTGTAATAACTTGTTACATTCATGGTATTACTTTATATAGATATATCTATTGGATGCTACAGCATTCAGACGCCAAACAATGAACTTGGTCATGCTATTTATTCAGTGAACATGGTCAGTATATACACAGAATATTTCAGAACTATGAATATTCAAGCTCACAAGGGGGTAAGAGATATTTCGAGCGATCAAAATATTGCAAATAACTTAAATATTCAAACTCCAATTATTTGCAGTATAAAACTACAGATACAAATCCCAGTACATGGTATGTGGCACGATAATAAGGTGCCGATGGAATCTAAGACATGAGTTCACAATACATTACTGACCAATATATTTACAAAGATTAGGTAATGGCAGTAAAATCGTTGATCACATACAACATTCTTGGGATAAATTCATCTCAAAGATTAGGATTAGTAGTATGTGTGGCAGTCACGGTAGAGACCATGGCATCAACTCCACAGATATTGTGACCCCTGCAGATCTTGTAATATCCGTGTTCTCCCCATGTCTTTCCCCAAGAGTTCTTGATGATCCAGTAAGGCTTATTCTTGAGACGGATAGGTGCAAAACCTTCAGAACCATAACCGACTAGGAGGACACCATGATCCTGACGCTTGAGGCAAATTAATGGGCATGAAACTCCTCCTACATATGTCTGCATCCAAGCAGCATTGATCCCCACTGCAATTTACACCCAAAAGGAAAATCGATAAGTTTTATGATTCACACTAGCGAAAACTACAACTTAAGCCTTAAGTTTATGATAGCTACATTACCTGCAAGAGGACCATGTTTAAGTAGGTTAGCAGCAATTTGGTCTTCATCAAGACCAACAACACTGAAGTTGGATACAGAGGCAGCAATTCTGCTCTTGTCAAAGTGGCATTTGCCATTCCTGCCAGTGTAAGGATAGTCTTTCTCCAGTTGGAGACCTCCAGCCTTAAGGGTATAGTCAAAGGCAGTAGTCATAAGACCACCGTTGCAACCTGCATCACAACTGTCTTTTTCCACCGGGTCACACTGCAAAAGGGATTTTTTTTGTTACTTATTTACTATTAACAGGGTAAAACAGATATGTATGAGTTTAGCAGAAGAAAAGACCGTATAATTAGATACACACAGCTAGCCTCAACTTGAGGTTCATTTGTCTTTTTATGTTGCATCAAAGAAAAAAAAACATTTTAAATTCTTGAACCAACAGATGATTCATTTCAAATAAAGATCATAGAACAATCCTGTTTCCCTTTGCCTTTTCGGGTCGCAACCCCAGTAGTACAGTCACGCTAAAAGTTCTAATCTTTAATCCTTTCCCAAATAGTTTACTCTTCAACATAGATATAACTAGCTTTTCTAGAAAACTCAATGTTACACAGTATGACACAACGTTTACCCATTACATAACATAAGTAACCATTTTAATTTACTGGCAGATATGAGAACCCAGAAAATAGAACAATCCTATATGCTTTTGCCTTGCACTCCACAGCCCCAATAGTATAAATACCTAAACCAAAAACTGTAAAGTTCAATCCTTTCCCAGTTTATAAGCCCTTTCCAACAGATAGGATTGTAATTCAACGGATAGATAATCAGTATACCATTCAAAAAAATTAGGTAATTCGATAAGAAATTTAAATAACTTATACAGAGCTAAGCATATGATTAAAGCAAAATGACTAATATGTAAAGCAACACCAGCATAACATCACTGATTGCACATAAAGATAAATATAGAAACAAAGTTATATTGAACTGATCAAATTTTGAAAAGTCAACGGCAAGAACAATACTAACCTCATGGTCACAGTCCACAAGCTGCTGTTCACTAAGGCTCACAAGCTCTCCAGTCGCCAAAAAGTGAGCTCCTTCCACTGCTCCAGTCGTACTGAATGACCAGCATGATCCACATGAGCCCTATAATATTCAAAACCATCCATGATAAATACAAAATAATAATAAAAAATACCGGAAAACAATTATTAATCACATAAACAGACATATCTATGATACCTGATTTTTAACATCGGTGACAGCTCCTTTCTCACGCCAGTCAAAATCAGCTGGAAGATCTTTAGTTGGGAGGATTTGAGCTTTCTCGGCGTTAAGATTAGGTCGGGGCTTGTTAAGTCCAAGGTAAGTCCGGCGAAACTCCCATGGAGTCAGATCGGAGAACTGAGTAATACCGTGCTCAGCGGAAGGGTCAAGGAGCTGGTGACGCTTTGCACGGCGAAGATTAGCCTTGAATACCTTCAATCTATGGTCATGTTCCTCCTGAGAAGCATAGATCTTTCCAAACTTAGCCTTAAAAAGTGAAAAGTGATGCTCGGCGTTTAACATATGGTTGTCATCGTTTTCCGATACAACTTGACGGATCAACGGATCGTCGTCGGAGAAAGCAATCGCCGACGAGAAAAGAGCGAAAGCGAGAAGAGATAAGAGAAAAAGACGATCCATTAGAAGAGTGAAGAAGAAAAAAAGGAGATATTTTCTCATTCGTCTTCAGCTACTCGAGTTTATATTGGCTCCGAGAACATGGTAGGTATGGGCATTAGCCGTTATGATTGTGACACGTGTAACATTCACCTCATGATACGTGTGCTCACTGGTCGCTGGTACCCTCTTATCTTTTTTTTTTAATTCGTATTTATTTTGAAATTTGATTAAATTAAAATTTATACCAAAAGACCTGCATTTGGATGGTTGTTATCCCTCGTGACGTGTTTTATTATTAGATTAAATATTAAATTTGATTTAGTTATTACTTAACTTGTTATATATATATTGTACTTGTTTAATTTTGTCATTAAAAGTCATATCTTATTTAATCTTATGTTACTATTTTAAATTTATTTTTCATATTATCTTTATTTATCATTCAAATATGATAATCATTAAAACGATACTATATAATAAAGTATGAAATTCACAATACGTACCAACCGTTCAAACAGAGTGTAACAAAGACAATTTCGATTCAAAATTTAAAACGTCAGTAGGAAAATATTTATCTGAGTTTTTACTTTTTTTACTATTTTATACGTTTCTACAAGTGGATGTGCGATGTGAGGACAATTTTGCAGATAACAACAAAAGAGAGGTTGCTTCCGTTGATCACTAATAAGTTAAAGGGTGTCTTTGAAATATCCATTTATATCCTTTTCATGGGGTTCATTTGTGGGACCCACATTTGATTTTTTATAAAGTATTCTTGCCTTATCTTGAAACATAAATGAATGATCAAAAAGTAAAATGCAAAAGAAGTCATCGAATTATAATTGGCCACGCGTCATTAATTTTTTAATAAAAAAATTAAAATTTTGAATAAAAATTAATTTTTTTTTTGGTTTTTTAAATTAAAAAAAAATTGATTACGTGACCGAATTATAGTTGGTCACCTGTCAAAAATGGTTTTGCAAAACGATTGTTAAAAAAATAATTGCATAAATGAATCTTTTCTTTAATACTAATGACATAAATGAGCCAAACTTTTAACTGATGACATAAATGAGTTTAATGCATATTTGAGCCTTCTCTCTAAAATAAAAAATAAAAACTCCTAATCTTTTCCTTCTAGTGTAGGTAGGAGAAATTGTCAATATAAAAATCGAATTTTGCGGGTCAACAAATGTAAAATAGGATCTTTAACTAATTGGATTCAATTAAATTATCACCATTTATTTCCTTTTTTAAATTTTAAAATATAAATTTAGATATTGTCAAAATATCACGCCTACTACAAGATTGGTGATTCAGATCACAGATGCTGTTTATTTGATAAATTTAATCAAAAAAATAAATTTTTCGTTTTTGTTATTAGTGCTCTACAACTTTTTTATCATAAATGGTAAGTGTTTAGTCTAATTAACAAGTAATATTAAAACCAAAGTGATCATAAATTTAATTTTGAAGAACAACATGAAGCATGTGTTGAGAAGGAGATAAATTGAATAATGTCAATATCCTATTATATGTGAAATTAAATTCTAAACAAATTCTTGTGAAACCAATAATCAGCCCAACTCAATATCTTTAAAAATGATGTATCCATCTTAGGTCCCAAATTTGAGAGGATCCATTTTTAGCAACAATATAATTATTAAAACTTCTTTTTAATTAAAAAAAATTGTATTGGGTCTTTCATTTTATATCTTTTTTAGTTCATTTCGAAATATTAAAAATTGTTTCTTTCTGTTTTGTCAATCTCTAATTTAACTTCTACATGATATATTTAAGATCACAAGATTAAAAAAATATTTGATATATATATATATATATATAGTTTAAGACCATAGAATTTTTTAAAAAAAAATAACTTTGCATCTCAAAAATAAAAAATAATAATTAATTAAAAATTAAATATTCAAATTTGTTTTTAACTTTAAACGACTAATTGACTTGAGCCTGACACTATTAATATTGTTATATATGAATACAAATGTTAAGCCTTTTGGACAACTATATTCATCATATTGTTATATATGAACACAAATGTTAAGCCTTTTGGACAACTATATTCATCATGATAAGTTTAATAGAAATGTATACATAAAAGATGGATATAATATTATAAAAGTTTTGTGCTAATATATAATCATGCTCAACAAAAAAGGATACAAATTATATATTACAAAAAAGGAAAAAAATGATTAAGGTTTAAAATATATCAAGATAAACTTTCTCAATGATGCAAAGGATTGCATACGCATATTTGTTCTTTTATATTGTAATATTTCTATTTTTCAGATCAAATTCAATGGTGTAAAGGATTGCATATACATATTTGTTCTTTTATATTATAATATTTTTATTTTTCAGTCTTTTGTGGCTCAGATCAAACTCATGAGATGTCAATTATCATCAACACCACTACTTTATCAACACCCCTACTTAATTATCATCAACACCACTACTTTATCAACACCCCTACTTATTTTTAAAGGTCGTAAGGCAGTTGAGATACATTTTTGTTCTTATGTTGAGAATATGAATTGAATCGATTGAATCAGTCACTCTTAAAATACAAAAAAAAATATGTATCCTAAATCCGATAAATACTTCCAAATATGATCGATAGTTACATGAACGAGACGATAGTTACATGAACGAGAGCAGACGAGAAAGCAAATTAGCGTTTGAATTTGAAGCACAGGGATTAAACGGGATTAAATTGTCATCAAGGCAGACCCACGTTTGGTCCAGGGGTTCACCCCTCGACAAAAAAATACACGACAAAAAAATATACGATATATATAAGATAAATTTTCTGTATGTATATATTTTGAACTCCTCAATAACAGATAACAGATAGATAGAAATAGATGACTGAGTGGGAAGATCCTTAAATATTAAGTTGCACATTGTCATTGGGGAGATATATAAATTAAAACATGAAAAGCCAATCAAAAAGAACAATAATATGGTTTATGGGGATAAATTAAAAAGCTAGGCCTTCTTTACTGATTCCGTCTTCGGACCAAATGCGACGTGCGACGTGGTTTTAATCTTCTGTACCATTGAGGATTACCAGAGAAGACTGGATCATATTCCCAATTTATTGAAGTTAATATGGAATTGTACTTCAACAAGAATTTGGGATTTAGATTTTATAAACATATCAACAAACCAACGGAAGATTTATTACTAGATTGAATCCCTATTCAACTGGAATTGTACATCAACAAGTTTAACAACTTGGGATTAAGATTTTATAAACATATCAACTTTAAATATTTTTACATTTAAATTAGGTCTAGAATTTGACGTGGAATGGATGAATAAACAAAATAAAATACATAACCAAATTGTTTCATGACAAGTGAAAAATCAGGATATCATTTTCCTACATTTAATAATAAGAATTTAGTTAACAAGCTTATAATAAAATTCTTTCAAAACAAAAAAAAAATAATCACAAATTCACGATAACAATCATCCAAATATAGGAATATTAATTTTTTTCTCCCATTTTTTAAACAGATTTTTATCATAAAATACAATAATTATAAACCACATATTATTATATCTATATCATTATAAATGAGTGACTTTGACTACTAAAAAAATCTCTTGTCAAATTAGACGTGATAATCAAATTAATATTAATTTTTAAGCAGATCTTTTTCAAAAGAATTGAAAATCTAAACTGATTAGAGTACTGATCGGTTAAAGTCAGTGTTAAAGTCCAATATGACAAAAACACTCTGTAACCCACAAGAAAATTAGGGGAAAAAAAAATGAGAGGAGACATCAGGCATGACGTATCATACTTTATATTTTAAGATACAATTCTTTTCATTTATAATTCGTTTATTATATATTTGAGGTGAAAGTTTTTAAAAGCAAGGATAAAATAGAAAAAATAATTAATTTATTTTGAATTTATAAAATAACTAATTTGAGATAGTTAAAAGCTTGTTTTCCAAATCAATAAATATTACATATACTTCTTTTTGGTCCTTCTGAATTATCGGGCTTGAATCCTTCTATTTAAGTTTATTTTAATTTTTAGAAATTACGATAAATAATTTGAGATGAATAAATAGATTTTTTATGATGGAAAAGAAATGTTAGATAGAGCAACTAAAATATCTATGTCCATATCATTACTCATCAGCCACTTGTGTGTAATCCACTAGCCAGCAGCCAATCCAACAAAATGAAATCAAAAGAAGACAACATAAAGCTATTATGTGTAAGAAAAGGTAAGTTGTTACTTAAAAGACATGTATATTATTGTTCCCCATTTATTGGAGGCAACTCTTTCATGCTAGTATAATTTTTCGTTTATATAAAGAAATGAAATTTGGTATAACACGATGTAAATTTATTTATTAGATTAAATTCAAACAGATTAAAATAGATTGAGTTATATATATACAAATTATCAGGGGTGGAGCCAAGAATGGGTTCATTCGAATCTCCTTCGACGGAAAACTATATTATTTATATATGGTTAAAATAAGTTTATATGTATATATAGTAAATGTCGAACCTCCTTCAGCTATCTATTTTTACAGATTTTAAACCCCTTATTGAAAATTCTGGCTCCGCCTCTGCATATTATAATATAATCCTTTTAAAGCTTAAGTAAATTAAATAACACCAAACTCAACTATCTATTTTTACAGATTTTAAACCCTTATTGAAAATTCTGGCTCCGCCTCTGCATATTATAATATAATCCTTTTAAAGCTTAAGTAAATTAAATAACACCAAACTCTTAATATTTGTTAGTATATATATTTTTCTTGTTAAAAAATACGAAAATTTCTTTATAGAGTTGCTAGCATAAAAGTTATCAAACTATTTATAGGCCAAACCAACTTCCCCAAAAATTCATTTTTCAGGACCATACATTTTTTTTTTCTCTTTGTAAACAGTTATACTTGTATAATCTACGAGGCAGCTGTTTATATTGCACCAAAAATGAAGAGGTTATGTCATGAGCAAGTTATATGGTTATTTTGTTCGAATTTTACACTCTTTTGGTTTATGTATGACCAAGAGATTGATTGACATAATATTTCTTCAAGATAGAGGATGTGTTTTTGTGTCATTCTTTGATTAACTAGTTAGCAAACTTTATGCAAAATACATATATTGTGTATATTTCGATCATAATAGTACTCTCTCTTTTGCATATTGAGAGATATTGTGTTGTCAATATTTAGGAGCCTGGCCCAATACTGGTTCAAGCTAATGGGCCAATAATGGGCCTGATCTGAGCCCAACTAGGATCTAAAAGCTACCAAACTTAAAAGCACAGTTTGGGCCTCTGGATCACATCAGAAGATTAACACCACGTCAGCTGATATATCTCAACTCGCGCGTGGACTACACGGCATCAAATTCGACCCGGCTCCGGCTCCGGATCCAATAGGTCGGGTTTCCGTTTTCACACTTTTGGAGCTGCGCCTGAAGAGATTGCTCATTGCCCTGTCGAAGCGGAAGCGATTGCTGAAGAAGAAGCTCACGGCCATGGCAATGGTAGAAATAGTATCGATAATACAAATAGCGTAAATGAATATTGTTCTTTCAAATCAGTAGCTAAAATCATTGTTTCTGTTGATCCGCTCTTCTTCGAGGACTCTTCGCGTTTTCAAGTAATTACCTTTGACCTTTTATCCGAGCATATTCCTTCTGTGTGCATTAGAAGCTAAACTAAACATATTACTGTTTATTTATGTGTTTTATCTGAGTTGCCTATAGTCTTTGTTATCAATGACATTTTTGTGCTATAAAATTTTTGATGGAGATGGATGAAACGAGATTAGGATTTAGGAGTATGCCTGAGAGCTACTGCCTGAGTATGTACAAAGACTTTGTCCTCAATGTGGACAAGTTGTAGTTATTACTATTGCGCATTTTGATAAATTTATGTATGTGAACCAATGGATAGAATGAGTAATCTCTGTAGTTTTGGTTTCAAAATGATATAATTAAGGCCATTCCTTCATTCTGGACTATTATATGCCACTGGAATTTCAGTCATCAATTCTCTAGCAGCTGGTTTTGGTATTGGTATTGGTATAGTTGAGTATTGAATTCTATGATGGAGAGCATCCTTGTAAGGATTCAAGAGGGATAATCGTGCAGTGATCAATCATAGAAAATTAAGTGGTAATCTTAGAACTGAGTGCTTTGCATGACAATTGCTCACTTTGAACTTCTCCCTACACTTTTTCTAGTTTTGTTTGTCGTTGGTCACTGAATTAGTATATCTTTTCTGACAGTAAAATTCTTTCCACCCACAAGAGGATTTCTAGTTGTTCTTCGTGTTTGTGTTGCTAAACTTGAGTCATTGTATGTGATGCTAAACTTGAGTCATTGTATGTGATTCGTGTATTTTATAAATGATTCACTAGTCCCTTTTTTTCGTTTTGCCTCTTGATAAGTACCTTTTTTTTTTTTTTGTAACCTTCTCCATTATCAGTAGGTAGGAATTCTACATAACTATGGCAGAAGAGTCAACATCATGTATCTGGCATGGCTAACGTCCCACCAGCAAGTCTCATAGACGTCTTCCCTGAGCAAATTGTCGAAAAGAGTCATTGATAACAATCTACTTAGGGGTGGTCTATAAGCATAAGTGAGAAACAAAGTGAAAAAAATAAGAGATGCTGGGATTTTCATACGGAGAGGTATTTCTGTTGCTTGGTGCTACTGCTGCTCTTATTGGACCTAAAGATCTACCAATCATCGCAAGAACACTAGGCAGATTTGCTGGGCGTTCCATTGGTTATGTTCAATTGGCCCGTGGCCAGTTAGAAAGTGTCATGCAGCAGTCCCAAGCTCGCCAGGTGCATAAGGAACTGCAAGATACCATGGCTCAACTAGAAGCTATACGCCATGAAATTCGATCAATCTCTTTCATGAATCCTGGTCCACTGACATCAAGGCTAGTGGACAACATCAACACTACAGCTGGGGATAATACGACTGCAAATGGACCTCAAAAATCTGATGAAGAGAGCACAATCGTTGAAAATGGACCTAAAAAATCTGATGAAGAGATTACAATAGTTGAAAATAGACCTCAAAAATCTGGTAAAGAGGGCAAAACAGTAACTATCGCATCTACGGAGCATAATTCAAGGAACTCAGCTTTATCAGATATGCACAGCCAAGCAGCAGCTTATGCGAGATTGGCAGAGATGGCTCCTTTGAAATCTGTATCTATAGAGAGAGAAGGTCTGAGTGAACTGACCGATGAATCTGGCAGTATTGTTGTACTTCCTGTCTCTGCTGAAAGCGCAGGATTGTTGCCAAAACGTAAAGATGGAGCAAAAGGGTCTGACATTGTCTTAGAAGCAATACTGGAGGCAGATGTGGCAAAGAATGCCAAAGAATTTTTCTCACAGCCTCAAAACCAATTAAAAAGTGATTGAAGAGGTATACTTTCCAACTTTAAGACCAATTCTGTAATCTTTATTTATTAAAAGACAACACATTAGAGGTTTACTAAGTTTATGGTTCTTTTGAAGCCTATATGTTAGGCTTCCTCGTGTTTAGGCAATGTGAATTACATTGCATCTAAAAAGCATAGGTTTGCATAGAATAGCTTAGTTTGGTAGGTTTGTACTTTTGTTTGGTGATCCTCTATACCCATCCTTTAAAAGTTCGTAGCATGTTCAGTTGTATGATTTTGAACTATCATAGCTTTACTAACTAGTATGAAATGCTATCTTTTTAGTTCTGTAATCAGCTCACACTTCTGTTTTGTTGGCATTGCTTGAAAGCTTAAGTACTTATGTCTGCGAGGTGTATCCTAGGCCTCTTTCTGGTTATGTAATATATTTGATTCCACATGATTTCATTTTCCAAGTTTGTGACCGTGTGTCATACCAGCTTGCAAGCATAGAAACCTTCCCATGATTCCCTTCACATTCTGCAATACCATATGATGGGCGTGGCCTGAAAATTATGCTGTTGGCCTCCTGGCAACATGGTTAACACATTAGTATACACTTCGTCTTGCTGTGATTGACCAACTTGTCTATATGTATTGGCACATGATGCCTTTGACCTGATAATAGAATTCCTTTTTATTCTTCTTAGAACAAATGCACTCCTTTTTTGCTGCTTTGAACATGTTCTTTAAAGTTGAAAACAGTGGGAACTGTTCTCCATGAAAGTTAAACCAGTGGGAGCTGTTTTCCATGAAAGTTAAAACAGTAGGAACTGTTCTCCATGATCTTCTCTAATCTTTGGAGGAAAACTATTTGGATAACTGGCAGCCACTGTATATCCATGGTCTCTGTGCAGGACAAGAAGAAAGCAGCTTCTACTAGAGGGACAGAAGTTAAAAGAACTGTGAGGGACCCATGGCGAACTTGAGGTGTCATGTTTAAGCTCTTTGAAACACAACCAAATTGGGTTTGGATCAGTTAGTACTAGAAGGCTGATCAACCTGCATTATGTCATGCAATCGCGACATCTATTCCATCATCAGATAATTTTTTTTTTTTGGTGCCAGAAAGAGAGGAAGTGGGATTTATTAGTCCTTTGTGAACTCCTCCTAAAATGACCAAGTAGCGATGTGGACAATAGATTTAATGATACAATGTTTTACTATCTATTAGCAATATTAGTCCAGAATCCAGGTTCAACCGTACTGAAGAAAGATACAGTTCCAATAATGTTACTGACATACTACTGAATTCTCTTTAACTTTAGAAATTATAAACTTTTATTTGACAATCACAATTTCTTAAAGCAGTGGGAGCTTAGTGCATCGGGTTATCATTTATAATGATTGATACTCTTAAAGAATCCTAAGGTTTCAAAAGCGTGTTTGCACCAGGTTAGCATGAGGGAAGATGTAAATAAATGAATTAGAAGACAATATGAAGCATTGGACACATACATTTTAGGTTATAACAAAAAGTGAGCTAGTTCTCGTCGCATGAACAATATTAGTGTATGTATTAGGTAACATTAATCACATGGTATATGGTTATGTAGGTTGAACCCTTAATATTTGCTTATATCTATTAACTAGTCCTTTACCCTCTCCAAATGTGTACTTTGACTATTTTCAGGGTACCAAACCAAAAAAAAGGAGAGGAGAGAATACATAAATGATTTGGAAGATGTTGCATGTCCTTCTTCAGCTATGCAGTGCATTTTCAACCATCCCATCCCAGAGTAACCTGATTATCTTGCTTGTTTTGCAACAGTATTGAAGGAGATGGTGAATAACTCTGCATGTGCAACAAAAGAGGAGGAAACCAAGAGAATATTTTAGCTGAAGCCAGTGTATATGAAATCTGCGAAGGATACAGGTGCCGAACCAATTGTGTCTCCGTTTTAATGTATATTAGATGTGCAATGTAGAGTGATAGGTTTAGTCAGAACTCTCATTTTCAATATTTATCGATAGGTGTGTTGATATAATGTTTTTGTCAATCATGAGACTGCATAGAGTTATGTGGATGAGATGCTTACTGGAATGTGCTAACTTAAACTATCTTCTTTGTTTTACTTTGCCTTTTAATTTTTTGCTTTCTAACTGTATCTCCTAGTAGATTTCCCCAATTTGATGTAGGCTGTTAATGCCATCAAAAGTTCTCCATCTCTGTCTAGCTGTTCAGTTTGCTTTTTCTTCCTTTTCTTCTTCTGTATCCTTTACAGAGATACTGAAACTGGAATATAGGAATCTTCTATAAATATCACACCTTCCCCTCCTAAACAAGTGAAGGGGAAAAGGGAAGAGTTCAACGACATCCTAATGATTTTTTCAGGAGTGTGGAAGAAGTAACTATTGCTGCGTCTTGCACTTGATGTCTTCTACTGTGATTAAGCTTGCATCCTATAAGATCTACCTAGTTCGGGGGAAAATGTAACTTCATGCTATTTTGAAGTTTGATCGACAATATCAGCCATGCAATTTATTGAACATGCTGTCTATGCTTGCACTGGTATTACCAAAAACTTTTCAGGGTTTGCACAGTTAACATTTATTTGAAAGGAAAGAAATGGGGCTCAGTCGTTGCTTTTCTCCTACGGTGTATTATAGTCTGATAGAATCAGGTAGTTTATGGCAATCATAATCATATTATGTTGATATCAATCTCTGGTAGCTATGAATATTTGTATTGGGCCAATTTCCCATGATGGTAGTGTGACAATATATCAATTCCTTACGCATGTGACCTATATGTTTGAGTTGTAGCCATTTGAGTGGTTCGTATATATAGCTAATTGATTGTATAATGGGATAAGAATTCAGAAATATCTTCTGACGTGTAGTTCATAAACAGAATACTCTTTTGCACTAGCTTTCTGGTCTTTCCCTATAGGAAAAAATGGTAGGGTATAATTTGTTTTATAGATGGGGTATCTTTGGCACCAAGGACGGTTGTAGTTGCACAATTGGATCATGAAAATGCTTAGACATATTTTGGTAGTCTAAATTGGTGCTCTTCTGTACTCC
The DNA here is from genome assembly GCA_022817965.1 of Solanum lycopersicoides. Classification (NCBI taxonomy): domain Eukaryota; kingdom Viridiplantae; phylum Streptophyta; class Magnoliopsida; order Solanales; family Solanaceae; genus Solanum; species Solanum lycopersicoides. The sequence goes on along the minus strand of CM040621.1, from coordinate 93,268,575 downwards.
TTGGAGTCGTCATTAGGTTCTGATCCAGGGTCTTCTCAACAACAACAAAAAAAGGAAAGTAAATTGGAAGCTTATTGTTTATAGTTTAATAACTAATAATTGTTCGATTTTCAGGAATCCCAATTGTTGCAATAAACTTGTAAATTCTCACTATTTATGCTCCCTCTCCTCCCTTTGATTTCACTGGTTCTTTTGACACATTTTCTCTAGTGATGTCTACGTGTATTTATTTGTTTTGAATTTGTTCCAGTGGATAATTCAAATATATATGCTTCATGATTCAAGAGAATTGTATTACAAATTATAATGTAAGGCAGAGGGCTAGATACCTAAAATGGACAAGTACTGGAGGAGTGGTGTTTGGTAAGGAGTATGTCTTTCAAATGGAAAGACAAGTTCTGTAACACGGTAGTGAGAATAGAAGTAAAATTTTAAAAGTGTGTTGAGTCTCTATGACCCATCATTTCCATTCAATGGGTGTTGTAGGAATGTTCATTAAAAGCTGGATATGCACGCAGTCATACAAAATTAGACAAGATTATAAATAATTATATTAGACAAAAGGTCCAGGTCCATACATGGAGGATAAAACAAGATAAGGTCCTTGAGATGTTTTTTATCTGTTCATGGACCTCCAAAGGATGAGTTAGACCTAAAATTACTACAATCTCTAGTCTTAAAAAGAAATTACTTCGTCTGCTTAGACAAATGATCGAGTATTTGAATAAAATGAGTTCAAATGGAGCGAAAGGACGTTAATGATTTCCATAGGCCATAGCCAGCCCTAACTAGTTTGGAATTAATAGTTTTTATTGTTGAATGTATGAGTAGTGGGTTAAACAGATTGCGAAGTCTTAAGTGTAATAATTAGTTCATTTATGTGGAAAGAAGGAATGGTCAGTTGCCTATGTAAAAGAGCATTGGTAATAATGAATGTTTAGCATGAGGTTTTCATTATTTGGAATTATACAAATAATTCTATTAAACAATGTAAATATTAGAAATAGTGAAAATGACTAGAATCTATTCCTCGCAAATATGAAAAGGTTCAGAATCCCTGTAATTATGTAATTAGGAGTGGGAATCCTCTAACTCATAAGCTAGCTTTTGGAGTTGAGTTCGGGTTAAGACCCTTTTCTGTTACATGGTATATGTCACCAGTGCCAAAACCATCATTATTGTTGTGTTTCCAATGTTGAGCCCTATGTTATTGTGTTGTTCATGCTCTAGCCTCTAGATGACCGATTTTGGACATGAAAGGGGTGTAAATTGTTTCACATTAGTTGAAGGAATGGGTTTTAGTCTCCTTATATGATCTTAGACAATTCTCACCTCATGAAGTATTTGGACCAAAGATCTATTTTCTTATTCATTTCATTTATGTGTCTTCCACCATCCTTGAACAGGTCAGGCTGTTGAGAGGATATCTTTCCATGGGTGAGAGTAGATGAGACATTTTTGGAGTAGTTTATAATTGGAGTCCCACATTATGAATGTGAAGTTTTCGTTACCTAAGGAAGGGGGTGGGGTGGCTATTGCTTAGAACAAGAATGATGTGTTTTCAACATTTATGTTAGAGGTTTTTACTTGACGGAGGGTCCTTCCTTTGGAATCTCTGCCTAGGGTATTGTGCTTGTTCTATGGATTTTTCAGTATTTGTGGGTGCAAAAAGAAATGTTAGACCTTATAATTAAGGTGCCAAAGTGTAGATTTCTTCCTGTGAGGTTCAACAACAGGTTGAGGGGATCAGGAGCATCTGACAAGTACTTTTTCCAGTTAGTGATGTCCACATTATAGTGGACAGATGTACCTGTATTTGTGCAACATAGCAAAGAAAATGATTGCAGCTCAATATCTAGTGTCTTCGATCTCGTTTGAGTCTACATTGAATTTTATTCTGTCCTTTCTGCTTAGATATTAGCAGAACAGCTACCCCAGGGGTATAACGGTCATGCTTCTCAGTTTGTCTACCACTGACTGGGGAGTTGGAATAAATGACCAACTATTATACACTTCTTTTGAGTGGAAATATGCGGGATTTTTTTGGTCAAGTGATGAACACAGATCAATATTAGGTAGAAAGCTTCCTACATTTGACAATCATATAAGCAACTACTAGTAAACCTTGCTTCCTTGGAGAATTCAACAGATGACTTCAAGTTTGTGGACTTCAATTTTTCCTATAGCACAGCTCCATTGGCTTCTCTTATACATGTCACAAAGTATCTAATATATGTAGAATTGCCCTAAATCTATTATTATTCTTCCTTCTATCAATCTCGTGTTTGTGGTGGATTTGATTTGATAGCTATAGTTCTGTTACTTCCATTTTATTATAATTTAGAGACTGAAATGGTGGTTTAGACTCTTATGTGGCCATTTATATTTTTCCTTTTCTTTCTAAATTGGTGGTTTAGACCTTAAATGATTAAAATGTGGGGTGTGTATAAGCGGAAAGCTGCTTGTTGAGGCAGTAGCTTCTTTACTCCTTCACCATAATCCAACCATGACCCAACTTGAATGTTCAAAAGGCTTCAGATGATATGGTATCTTCTGGTTACTCATGGTATATAGATAATTATATTGTCCAGGTTATCTTAAAAGTGGCCTTTCTGTTTTGCAATGTCTGCATTTTCATGATCTCTTAGAATTGTTTGCCATCGCTTTAATTATTGTGAAACCTTACACAGACTTGAACTGATTCAGGACCACGCCTTTGACCTTTCTGTATCTTCCAGGATCATGCATTAGATCATAGTAAGATTGTTAACTATATAGTTGAATTGTTCTGTGAAATATTCCAGTATGTATACTTCTAAAGTCTTAAATGAATAGAAAACCTGAATTATGTTGAAGCATAAACTAAGGGAGTTGAAGTGACCGGAATGTGGGATAAAATATTACCAATTGAATTGTTAGGCATAGAAACTTGAAACTTCAGGTCTAGGTTTTTATTGTGTACCAAGGGAGTGATGATACTGCTTGGGGAGACAAGTATTTGTGTAAGTTGGGATCCTTCGGGTTTTTTGCATTCAGCTTTTCTATATAGGTTTCACCCACCTTTGATGCCCTTCTATGTAACTTTTACATTTCAAATATGTTATGAGTGGTGTTAAGACTCCCCTTATTGTCCCATAAACGTGCAATCTGGGGAAATTCTTTCTATACTTCTATTTTATAGCCCAGACATGGATTTGAATTATTTGATCAGCATTCCAGTGAAAAATTGAAATGACGCTTGGTGCTCTAGAAGTTATTATGTAGTGGTAGTCCTTTTCTTGAATATGAGCAGCATGCAGATTCCCATGATAGTGCGGCATTTAGGTCATCTTAGGAGCTTGGGTCTCCTTTGCCTAAAAGAAAAGAAAGAAAAGAAAGAAAAGAAAAAGAACCGAAATAGTTTAAGCATTGTTTATTAGGTTTATATGGTAATTTTTTCCTACAGGTTTGAAGGTAAAATTCACTTTCTTATGAAGTTGTATTATGAGTGATGCTTGTAGGAATGATATTCTGAGAGCTTTGTCAGACAGTTTCTGGGGCTATTGTTTCTTTAAAGTTGGACTAGTAATAACAAATTCAATGTGTTTTTGAATATTTCGAAGTTCAGTGGTGTTCCATTGAGTAGTAGAAAAATTTTCCGGACCTTAATTTGATGTATATTGTATTTTTAAAGGTGCTTATTAGTTAGTCTGGTTGAATGCAGAATGTCAAGAAGTGAAAGTGAGTTTGTCTTTCATCTCTTTTCTTTTTATTACATGGCTTTCCATATGCAGACAAATATATCCGGACGAGGTTAGTTATAAACTGAATGTATTTGTTGAAAGAATAATATCTGTATCTGTGATGCCTATGAGAATGTCAAAATCATAGCCAAATTGTGTTTAATGCTCTCTTGCTGATAATAACGAATTGCCAACCAGTTTGTCCCACTGATTTAACTTCTGAGACACATGTTAGTCAGAGTAGGTATCATGAAAATGGCCAACGAGGAATCTTCTTGGTCACATTTGGAAGATCGTTACTGCATCTTTTGAGAAAAAAGATATTTGGTCCAACTTCTCATTTTTGTAATTGCGACTAGAGATCAACTTTATTAGACTTTTGCATGTAATGGTGTCCTAGTATTGGGACCCTTCGCCTAATATCAAACATCTATTTGACTGTTAATGGAGACCTTGTCACTTCAATGAATGTGGATAGTCAGAAGTGGCTAACCACATGAAAGGGAATTTTCGAGATTGTTTTGATGAACATATCAATGACCCTACACTTTAATTAAGTCTGTACTATTTCCATTTGTAATCCTTCACTTTGAAGACCGATGCTATTGGAGTCTCATAGATTCTTCTGTATCTGCAGCACACCATGTTTTTTGGTATGGCATGTTTACACATGATTTCTTGAGCCGAGGGTCTATCAGAAATAAATTCTCTACCTCTGAGGTAGGGGTAAGGTTTGCGACCACACTTGATATGTTGTTGTATGTTTACACTTGATGTGCACTGAATACAAATAACAATTAATTCTTTGTTGGAGTTGTTTTTACTGTGCTATTCGATGGCTTATTGGAGTTTCTTTAATATATCGTGCTTGGTGAAGATGCTTTTTAAATCCAAACAGTTAATTCGTGTTTAGAGACATGATAAAAGCTTATTTTAATCCTGTAGGTTCTTTAGACTAGGATGTCTATGCTGAGAAAAATCATGTTGCTTGTTGATTACAAGAAAAAGGAGTATCTTGTTTGTTTACACTTTCTTCCTCTGTAATGTGACGTACTACTGTCAAAATAGTCTATAAAATTACGTGTAGGATTTTACAAAAATAAGATTTGCAATTTTTAAGCGTGAGAAGGACAGTTTTTTGTAATGTAGTGCTTGTTGGTCAATTTTGGCGACTGTTTATACCATGATTAACTAAGAATGCCTATCTTAATGACTTAATGATAACTATGGATTAGTTCAATGGTAGTTATCTGTATACTTACATTGCTTTGCTTTTTGAATTGTCTGAACTTATCAAGTTTGTTTGTTTGTGTTTGTTTAAGATATAAAAAGGACTGTTTGTTGCACAAAGCATCATCCGGAGAAGGACCCCACCTCTATTGGTGAAATTTGCTTCCATGGCTCGAATCTTGACCAGTAAGTTACCTGAAGATAACTTTTTCATTCGATATACTATATACTATTATATATGCAAAATATCGGCTGCCTTGCGCAGCTATTCAGTAGACTTTGCTGCTAGTGATTGTCTATTTTCTACCTAAAGAAGCTTAAAGAGAGCAGTAAAGTAGTGTGAGTGCAAATAAATCCACTAGCATTTATGGGATAGAAATTGGAAAAAAGGGACAAAAAGTTCTAGGATTGGGAATTATATTCAAACTCTTTACCAAAATAAAGAACAATTTAATCATGTGAATGTTTCGAAAATCGTAATTTATCATTGGATTCGTGAAAGTAGGTGAAGAGATAATATCAAAAGGAATAAAGGCAACATCAAACCTAGTAAGTGATGAGGATTTGACCCAACTTTCTTGATCTAGTTACTTTTCTTCTCACTTAATTTAGTTTTTTTTTTCTTTGATTAAGGTAAGGGAACGTTAGGGCGATATACTCTAGTGTCAAAACTATTGTATAACTCATGTAAACATCTCTTCTGAATGTATTAAAAAGGTTCTCGAGAACACAATTCCGGTAGGGCTAAGAGTGGCGATAGAAGTTGATATAGCCTTATAAATTTGTTCTCATGGTTCGATCCTTTTGATGGGTTCGATGTATATATGACTAGATGACTAGAACATTGAATCTACCCTTCATGAACATTCCCAAATTTTGGCATGTTATTCCTTTTCGATACATTCGAATAAAAATTACTATACATACGTACATACAAACAAACCAATATTCATAATAATTGACTTGCCAATTTTTTAAAAAAAAATAAAAGTGACACTTTTGACTTGTTTACCATAGATATAATTGTGGTCGTGGTGTAGGGAACAACAATATGAGAAGTCGTTCACGCAAGAAATGGGATATTTAAGTCGATATGGGTAACGTTACATTCAGTTTGTGAGCCATGAAAACCACAACTTTTTTTTTTTATGATTCATTAATTTGATTATTATAGCTTCACTTCTTTTTCTCCACTATCTACTGTTAGGTTGAGGCAAACAGGGACGCATTCACCTGATAGCATTGTGTCATGGGGTCACATGGTGTCACACATTGTTATGACAATTTATGTCATTTCTGCTCTCTACTCCCGTCCATTCGTTTACGTTTACTTGTTCACGGTGACTTTCATTTAAAAATAACAAAATAACATTTCCGTCCCTACCTATTTCTATATGTCCTAACCTTGGTGGACAGAGTTACCTGATACCTGTTATTGGTGCGAGATGACAGATATCTCGTGAAATTAGTCAAGGTACGCGAAAGCTGACTCGAACACCACAATTATAAAAAAATGTATATTTTATCAAAATATCCATAATTGTGAATAGTCTTTAGTAGATTTGATAAATAATTTGAAATGAATAGTTAAATTATAATAAATAGATCGATGGATGAACTCATTGCGGAGCAAGAAGAACACATAAAATTCTAACTTGCAAGCTTATATATTTCTATTAGTGAAGTGTAATTTTTCAAACATTGGGGGTTTATTTAAACCCCTTCCAAACATGTAGCTCTATCTCTACATCGACTATGATAATTTTTAAATACAAGTATATAATATAAGTAAATATTAATAAATTCGTTTGAATTTGTATTTAACATATCATTATATCTCATAAAATAAAATTAATTAATAGATATCTTCTGTTTATTAATTTAAAATTCTGAATTCGTCTAGGTTCATGATCACCTTTGTTTTAATTTCTTGTAGGTCTACTTGTTGGCCATTGTGTGTAAATGGAAACATGCATGCATTATGATTTATGCATACATATAAAATCTATATGACTCAGCTTAAATGTTTTTTTTTTCTTTTTTGGCGTGAAGTCAAACAGTCAAAATCCTTTTTATGATTTGAGTACTAAGAGCCTTGATTATTCACGTAATTAAGATTGCATCAAAGTTATATTTCTGTACAATTCACTCCAAAATAAACGGTAGTTAGTTATGAATTTTATCGTTAATTCATTGCTGAATTGTTCATAATTAAGAGAATTTTTTAATTGATTATTGACGGGTTTTGTAAACAAAGATGAGTCCCTAAAATCAATTTTTTTTATTTTAAAAAAAGTGTAAGTTGGACATGAAACTATTTCTCCATTTTTACCATTTTTCAGTTTTTGCCTCGTCTAGATAATTATATTAATATGACAATAACATATCGAGTTTAGTTTCACAAGTAAGGTTTGAAAAGTATTTGATTAATAAGTTTGAAAATTACTTTGATTTTTCTTAACTACATACGTCTAGAACTAATAGTTAGTGTACTAATATTCAGTACGTGTTATTCTTTGTTAGCTAAACTGGAAGGTAGTTTTTAAATTTATTTTCAACTTGAGGTGAATATTGACTATACTCTATATACTCCCAATAACATCAACTTTAGCTAAAAAAAATATATACAAAAATAAAACCTGCATAATTCTGTGGATGCAATGATTTTACTAAAATATCTTTCATATTATTCAGTTAGTTTAAGAACCGACCATTATTTATAATTTTACAATGTAAAGTTGCCTAATGTTGATTCTTTATTAATTAAAGAAATGAATAAAGGGAAAGATCATGTAATGCGATAAATAAGATTTCTTCGTTTTAAATAGAAATTTTAAATTAAAACTTTAAGAACAAAAACATCTGCTAACAAAAAGTTGTTTCTTTTAATAAATTTTATGTGCCACAAATTAAAATTAAAATATTAAATTAGAGGGGAAAAAAATCTTTCCAATTCTCTAAATCCAAATCTAAATCTTACATTGTTAAAACACTTTTTCACCCACCAACCCACAATATATATTTGTCCCATGAGTGGTCATAATTACCAAATTAACTTTTTTCAGCCATCATGTGCGTAGAGAAGAAAAAGGAAAAATTGGATTATTAGAGAAAACATGAGGGAAGAGGAATAATGATAGTGATCATTTCTTTTTATTCATGTGTAATCTGTACAGAAATATATTTTATTGATATAATAATTAATTCGAACGGTTGATCAGTTGGTCAAATAGGACTTTAATTTGATGAGAAGACTAAAATACCTTTAGTCATTCTACGTATATGTTACTTTTTTTTCGTCCACCGTCCTAATTTATATGGTATCTTTCAAATTTTAAAATTGAATTTCTTTTTTATCAAAGTTTTTCTTATGTCTTTCAAATTTTTTGAATCATCAATTATTGTAACTTATTTTTTTAAAAGAATTCATATTCACAACTCATAATTAAAATTTAAAAATTTAACTCTTAAAATTTAAAAATGCCACATAAAGTCGTAAACTGTGATAGTAAAAAAAAGTAAATGAGTAAACATTCAATAGAATCCATCAGTGAACAGCTTTAAACATTTATATGTATCTGCTAGGAATATTCTTTCCCTTTAATCTTTCAAAATTAATAAAAAGAGAAAAAGGTGGGAAATATTTTTATGGATATTCTCTCTGTTAAATTTGACAAGATTCAAAAATGAATTAATGAGAAGATATGGTAGTTAGGAGGATAATTCTTCATTGGTAGAAAAGTCAAGATAGCATCTTTTGTAGGTGAAATTTAGGTGAACAATAAATTGGTTTCACAAGGTAAATCTTGACATTTTTGACATATTGTGATGTCATGGATGACATCAATAGGAAGAATTCACTCCTATAAATAGGTAGCTCCTAATTCATTTGTAACACACCTCTCACTTGTCTTCTCATCTCCAAAGGCATTTGTTCTTCTTTCTCTCTTGTAGTATTTCACTTGTACTCTTTTGGAGTGAAATAAATATTGGTTGGTTGTGTCTGAGGACTAGGCAAAAGAAAACAAAAGTTTGCCGAACCTCGTTAATTCTTGGTGTTCCTTTTGTTGTTGTCTAATTTACTATTTATTAGCTACATTTAGATATAGCAGTTGTGATTCTATCACTCTCTATATATTCGGCTTCCGCAACACTCTCTCCTTTTTCTTGATTTTAAAATTAAATATTTTTCTGCAGAGTTTTTTTTAAAAAAAATTGAGATTGATATATGATCTACAAACTGTAGCATGCTTTTTCTCTTTTTCTTGTATCCTTTATTACCTTTAAATTGCACGAATGAGGATTTTTATATATAGGAATAATTAAGTAGACAAGCATGCGTTAATTAAATCTTAATCTTGATATGTATCACTGGATTTAACTACATAATTAATGGCTGTCTACTTACTAAACACCTTTTTTACTCTTGTGAATTTCATGATTATGATGTTGATCTTTCGGTTACAGTCTAATGAGTCAACTCATCATTCATAATTATATTTGACTCTAATTAATTACGTACCACCTTCTCACGTATAAATCTCAAGAAAAGAAATACTGTACTGATCAATTTGCATAAAACAAAAACTTAGCCATTACTAAATTTTGGTGTTTCATTAACATTTAGCTCTTCTTTATCTTACACTAATTAAAAGAAACAACGTCAAATGATTTTATAATTGAATTATATTTTACATGAAAGAAAGAATATTCACATATTTGATGGAAGATATTGGTAACGTCAATATCATGTATATGGTGATAAACTGATAATAAGGTTGAGGTGATGGATCGAAAATGATCTCAATCAGACTCATAGTCGATAACATAGCACTTACATTATAAACTTAATAAAAAATAAAATAATATCTACATTATTAGCTAGCTACATATATATTTTTTATATTATAATAGTAGTTTGATCCTATTATTAGATGTTTTTGCCACTACATCAAGACATTAAATGCATGCCAGTGTATTTTATCCTAACAACTTAAAACATGAAACTAACATTCCTAATTAATACAACTACTAGCAACATCGAAGAGACTTAAAAGGCACAGGGTGAAGGCAGCACGAAAAATCTTTCGTGCCAACAAAATCCAAAAAACTATTAGTAGCTGTCAGCCATTTTATATTTCAAATCTTATAACGAGTTCAAATTTCTCATCCGTTATAAATATATTTTTACATGTTCGAATTCAAAGCATTCTTAATTTGATTTTTTGATCTAATTTTTTGCACTTTCATAAATCAAATGTCTTCCCCCCCCCCCCTCGTAGTGTGAGCTTACATCGAATCAGACGCAATTATAATACATTGTCATTGTGTTTTGAGTTTAACTCACGTACTTCAAAACAATCTCAAAGATAGACGAAGAATTGTCTAGATCTTATATGGAGCCCAAAATTATCGTAGGTCTATCACGATATGGTATTTTATTCCATTTATCAATATATGTATGGTGGGAATTTTGTAACCCTAAAAGAGGATCAAAGTATGCACATTGTAATGAAAACCATTCATATTGTTTACAACCTGGCTTGGTCTGGATGGTGTCCGACCGGTTTATTACTGACGTCCGGCTCAGTTCCCTCCTTATTTCTTCCTCACTTTCCTAAAAAAAATAATTATCCTTTAAGATTTCCCTCTTCTTCCCATTCAAAATTATCCCTAAATCGAGTTCAAAAAAATAAATTTAACTTATATATATCGTCAGTGTAATTTAACATACAGTAATAGCTTAGTTATCATGTTTATCGAGCTACATATTTTGCTAGAGAAATTTTTCGTATTGTACATCATCCAAAATTTAACTAAATTCCTCTAGTATTACGTTCTTCATCATATTCATGTTGTTCATAAATTAGATTATTTGGTGGATCGAATTTTAATTGACTAAAATTGTTATAATAATTAACAAAATAATTAATTGGTTGAATCACTTTTTTAAAAAGTCATATCAAACATGCTATTAATAGGACTATACAAGGTTGTGCTCATCTTCTATAATCATATATACCATCGAATATATCCTCTCTTTAATTATTAGGCTAATTGTACTAATAGGCTATATTATACTATTTTCATCCATTTTTAATTATAATGGTTTTCTTTTTTATTTTGACTAATATTTTATGATATATTCTTTCATCATATTGATATGCAAAAAATAGAAATGTATAATACTTTTCGTATATTTATCGAATATCAAATTTTTTTATTTAAAATATCAAATTAATATAATTTAATTTAAATTTACAAAATTAATTAAATTATTTTTCGAAAAGATAACGGACAGAAAAGGTAAATACTAAAAGAAAAAGTAAAGACTAGTTATGAAAGTGTGAGCTACTTAATCACTGAGTGAAAAAGATTTATACATTAATAATAACATTATTGTTAATAAAATATACTACTTCATTAGTTTATTTTTACTTCACTATCTAAATATAGATTTTTTTATTAGTCACTTTAAACATATAAAAAATAATTATTATTTTTCTCCTTATTTTTATCCATAAAATTAGTTACTTATTTTCAAAACTTAAAATTATACATCAATTAACATGATATTTTAATAAAATATTTTTTATCAATTATTATTATTTAACGGGCGTTCGATATTTAAAATGAACATGGAGGGGTACAACTTACAAGGCCATGGATCCTAAGAGAATCTGGCTAAAGAACTATAGCTCTTTTTACATGACATAGCCATGACTGTCAGAATGGATCCATCTTTTAAGGATTAAAAAGGCTAAGAATTTTTAAAAAAAAATATATTCTCAATCTTTTTTCTTTTCTCTTTGAAAAAAAAAAAACTTTGAAGAATTTAAAGAATAATGATGGTGTCAATTGATGGGAGACAAAATGTCTCTTAAAGCAAAGAATATGATAGCAAAGCCCAGGCCACACTTGAGCTAGCCTTTGGGAGTGGAAACCTCACTGGAAACACTTCATTAGTTGCATTAATCAATAGGTTAATTAAATTACACAATTAATTATATATATATACAAAGTTAGTCAGACGTGAAATTAGAATTTCTTAACTTTGTATGAATTTTGAATTTTAGAACAATGACTTTAACTCTTTACGTATATTTAACAATTAAGCCCCAAACTCAGTATTTGTACAAAGGAACTCGTTCGGGCTTATAACTCTAGCGTGTTATCGGTGTAAAGAACTTTTCACACTATGTCAATTTACTGATTCGTAAGAGATAAATGACCTGATACTGTAAAAAAAGTTTACATGATTTGACACAATACATATAACTTAAACTCTAAACTATAAAATTGTCTTAACAGACATCATAATTGACTTCATCGTACTATTAGTAATTTACTATAAGAAATTTTTATATCAATTTTTTGGGGGAAAAAGTGAACAAAAGAAAAAAAAATGGATTTCCTTGTGTTGGCTGCTACTTTTAAATTATTTTCTTTCCGTTTTCTTTTTGATATATTGTGGACTAAATAGCTCACTTAAATTCTTGACAATAGACTAAAGGATGAAAAGTTTTTAAAAAGAGAGTGATTTATGTAAACCCTTTTATTTATAATTTGGTAAAAGGAAGAAAAATGTTTAGATTTTTTAGCTATCGAAATAATAGCTAGGAATAATCATTAAACTATAAATAAATTTATCTTATGAATATTTATTTATTTATTTACACAATAATTTATTTCTCGTATCAACAAAATCAAAGAGGGTGCACTCATCATCGTATATGTATGAGTAGTTTTAGTTTTTAGAACAACTATTTCAAGTATATATTAATAACTAAATTTTAATTTTAACGTGCATTTATTGAATAATTTTTTTAACACAAGTACATATTTTAAACAAAAGCTATTAAATTTAATCGAGCTATCACTATCAATATTTGTTGGAACAATAAATAAATCGTTCCTACTAGGAGTAATATTTTTGTAGATTTAGTAGCCAATTATTTGGTTTTAATCCGTGAGCTTACCAAACGATCATTTTTAAACGTTCACGAGTATGGTTAGTTAAGTTCTTCAATTTATAATTTTTGTATATATACATAAAAAGGGAAAAAATCATTGATAATTTATTTAAATTAGATTTGGTCAAATGTTTGGTAACACGAATGGAATCACGAGTGGACTCATAGGAAAGTGATTAAGATATATTTTGAATAATTTATGGTCTACAAGTTTGTGTCATACAAATGGTCCATACCTAGCTATAACAACATGTGGTATATATATAAAGTTATTAAAAATATTTGTGACTTGAATTTCATTAAATTCTTGAAATAATGAGAAACAGTATTAGTATAGTCTGTATTTGTTTTTTTATAGAATAAAAATTATAGAGTAGACTAGGCTAGACATTTTAAAACACTAAAGTTAAATCATTGGACTAAAAAGGAAGCTTTATATATTCATTAACCTCTCAATAAACTTCAATTTGAGTTAGCATATTAAATTAAAAGTTGTATATGATATCTTACTTTATATTATGCAGTATGTCTTTTTTACGATTTAAACAGTTGATTAGAAATGAAAAAATAACTCACATATTACTAGCTTTTTGAGCCTCATTCAGATTTAAACGGTTAAGTTATGAATTCTACGTCAATTCTTGATCCAACGAACCAAAATGCAATTGCAATGAAAATATTTTTTGAGAATGAAAATTATGTTAATTTAAATCAATAATTTAAGAAAAATACATTAATTTCTTTCCAAAAATAAGCTAACAACAAAAAGTTGGGTCATGTTGAACCTCTTGGATTATGACATGTTACTTGATTTATTTTAACTATATATTTATATTTGACTGAAATAAATTTTAAATAAAGTTTAATTCCGATTATTAATTTAGCTCATTTTGACTTGTCTAAATATTTAAACCAACAAGAATCACAAGACGTGAGATTAGAACAAACATGATCTATTTGATTGATTTTAACTTGTTCGTATTTAATCTAACTCGCTTATTTACCACCTCTAGATCATACCGCGTGAAGCTAGAGCGCACAGGCAGACAAACAATAGGCAACAAATCAAACCCAACGTAGAGCTTAGCAGGATTTGTTGTGTGGAGGGGTTTATAGTGGGGTTTTTATGAACTAAAGCATGCATGGGGTGTGTGTACCCACCACCCCTCGTGCACTCTATCCATTGATGGTTGCTCACCACCTACCTCTACACAATCCCCACCCACACTCGAAAGGCGGAATCAGACTTTAAAATTAAAAAAATTGATATTTTATTTTTTATGTTACTGACTTCTAAATTAATAATTTTTATATATATTCAATAAATCTTTTACGACAAATTACTAAATTCTACCGAATCTATAATCAAACATACCGAATCCAACCCTGACCCTACCCCCAACTCATCAATTATCATCATCATTAATGGCATGCTTCCAAAACAGAACCTCTTAGACACAACACTGTATTTGTGATCTTCTTTTTTCTCATTTCCTTTCAGTAGTGGGAGTCTCATGGATTGGGTTGTCTTGTCATCCTCTGAGAAGGCTTGAGCTTTTTACTTTATTATAATTTAACTAAAAAATATTTTTTTTTCTTTTCTAGTTGGGAAGAAATTAAATTCCTTATTTCTATTCCTTTCACTATCAATAAATTTAATATGTAAAAAGTAGAGAAGGTTAGAGTTTAAGTTCTAATAAATACAAAAACCGTTAGACTGAGTTTTTTTAAAATACGATAATTTTAGTAGTCAGAGTTATCTAAAAAATGGTGATATAGACTCAATAGATCATTCAAATATTATTTAAATGGTGCATGGATAAAAAAAATATGTGTGAAGTTACTAAAATTTTAATGGATACTACTAAGTTTAGAAGTCATATTTGTCAAATGCGATGAATTCGTGGTGAGAAAATATGAAGGTGTGAATTTATTATTATTATTATTATTATTTCAATTTTCATCAATAAAGAAAGAGAAAAGTATTAAAATATCTCTAGATTCAGCGTCAATTACTAGTTTCATCTTCAAATTGTTGACAGCCTTAAAAACACCTCTTAATTTAATTTGATTAAGAGTCTCTTACTCTTACAAGAATTTGAAACCACTTATTAATTATGTCATGTGACATATCGAGAGCGTATCTAAGTTAATGTTATCAACAATTCGAAAATAAAACTAATAATTTATATCAAGTTCAAAAATATTTTCAATACTTAAAAAAAAAAAACCTCCGGAAATAATAATACTAGTAACTGAATCCCTATATGAAAAATCAACTCTAAAATAATAACATTATTTATAAAATGTCCATATTATAGAAACCAACTCTTTCTTTGCCTATATACTATAATAATTTAGTAAATATGGTAATGTAAATTGACTCAAATAACATTATATATATAAAAAAAAATCTTTTTTTTTTCTTTTAGATTTTAAAAGAAGGAAGAATGTGGGAGACAACCCAAAACATAAGAAGGTTAAAAACAGTTGACATAACATATTTTAAGGACCCATAGTGTAGGGTCAAAAAAAAGACTCACTCTTCTTTTTAGCTATATTTATACCTCCCTAACTCTAAGAACCAAAAACATCCATCACAACTCATTTCTCTCTTTAATAACTATAATCACCTCAAAAATTACATCATTTTCTTCAATGGCAGATACTAGTGGTTCATCCACTACTAAGAGAATAATGGGTTTTGCTATGCCTGAAAAAATGCAACTTCACTTAGCCATGTTGGCTTTACAATTTGGTTATGCTGGTTTTCATGTTGTCTCTAGAGCTGCACTTAATATGGGAATAAGCAAGATTGTTTTCCCTGTTTATAGAAACATTCTTGCTTTGCTTCTACTTCTTCCATTTGCTTACTTTCTTGAAAAGTACGTCAAAATTTCTGACTCCGTCGCTGATTAATTTAAGATGGTCATGGCTTGAAACTAATAACTTATGTGTTTGTTTTTTTCTTGATCAGGAAAGACAGGCCACAACTTAATTGGAATTTTACCATTCAATTCTTCCTCCTAGCAGTTATTGGGTAGGATATACTATCATGGAAAAAAAATACTCCCTTGGTCCTAATTTATACGACACCTTTCAGATTTGGAGATTCAAATAAATCTATATTTTCATATATCTTATAAATATTTTGAATTATCAATTATTATGACTCATACTACTTTTTATGTAGTTTATAAATATATAAATTCCGTTTTAAAAAATTGAAAAATTCATGTGCAAATTTATGATCAAACTTAAACTGTTTGATTCTCGAAAAATAAAAAATGTCATATAAATTGAAACAGAAAGAACAATAATAACTATGAAAAAATTAACTTTTTTTATTTTTGTAGAATTACTGCTAACCAAGGATTCTACTTGTTGGGGTTGGACAATACTTCTCCTACTTTTGCTTCTGCCATACAAAATTCTGTACCTGCGATAACATTTCTCATGGCAGTACTACTCAGGCAAGTTCTCTCTCTCTATAATAATACACTATCAAGTCATTGAATAACTACTATGACAACATATTTTTATTATATCGTTATACTGTCAGTATATATATATTAATTATTGATTTGTTATTTCAGGATTGAAACAGTGAGAATGAATAGAAAAGATGGTATATCAAAAGTGTGTGGAACATTATTATGTGTAGCTGGAGCATCAGTAATTACATTATACAAAGGCCCAACAATTTACAGCCCAAATCCACCACTACAAAGGACTTCACCTATGTTACTTGCTTTAGGTGATGCTAATGGTAAAAATTGGACTTTAGGATGCATCTACTTGATCGGACATTGTTTATCATGGGCCGGGTGGCTCGTGTTGCAAGCCCCCGTACTCAAGAAGTACCCGGCTAGGCTCTCAGTCACGTCGTGGCAGTGTTTCTTTGGAGTCATACAGTTCTTGATCATAGCGGCTTTCTGTGAAAGGGACCCTCAGGCTTGGCTAGTTCACTCTGGTGCTGAACTATTCAGTGTCTTCTATGCTGTGAGTATTTTTTTCATGTCAAAATATTCTTTTGTTAAAAATTAAAGTTCAAATAATGACTTGGTTGAAAAAAAACAATAATAAAAGAAGCTATTTGTGACATTAATGTATGTAAATCAACAACAGACCAAAATAACGATCATAAATTCCAATTGAAAAAATCATGTGACATGATAAGATAATTAGTCAAACGAATGGATCTTTTTTTTTTTTGCAATATTTTCCCTACACACTTTATTTTCTTGTAGTTATGCAATAAGACAACAAAATAATAACTAGATGGACATATAGTTAGTTATAGATAGTGAAATGACAGCAGTATTTGGTGTACTTCATTTATTTTTCCCTTTTTATTAATTAATCAATTTATATTATTATACGAAAATGAAGTCGAATTGATTATAATTTATAATTATACAGGGAGTGGTGGCATCTGGTGTAGCATTTGCTGTACAGATATGGTGCATTGACAGAGGGGGTCCAGTTTTTGTTGCTGTTTATCAACCTGTTCAGACTCTTGTTGTTGCTCTTATGGCTTCCTTCGCCTTAGGCGAGGAGTTCTACTTGGGCGGGTATATTACTCGTCTCATTTTATGTTATACTGTTAGTGTATATAACTTAAATTTTTTTTTTAATGTTACGTCTAGTAATAATCAGGAAAAGGTAAAAACAAATTAGTTTAGTTATATATAAATTATTGAATTCTAGTATAACACAGCAAAAGAAAATTTTAACTCTATCACTGGTCGCGTGTAACTCCAAGGGAATATGATAAAATAAAGAAGAAAGTTACATTTTTCCTCAATTATGCATTTTGTGAAAGACCCCACAATGCACATTACTTCACCTCATGCCATTACATGTAGTTAGGTTACATTGATCATGCATATATATTATAATTTATTTGTGTCAAACTTCTTTTGTTCCTCAAGAATCACCCAACAACTTTCAAACAAATTTTTGTAGGTCCATCATATTCTCTCTAAATTGATATTTTTATTTCCACCGCTATCAAATAATTGCATATATAATCGTAACATGTCAAAATAAATTGATAATACTAATATACTACTGTCAGTGTATATAAATTAAATTAAATTTGCAGGATTATTGGAGCGGTGTTGATCATATCAGGATTGTACTTTGTTCTATGGGGCAAAAATGAAGAATCCAAATTTGCAAAGGCAGCAGCAGCTGCAATTCAATCACCAGTGGATAATTGTAACAACAGGCCAACAAGTCACATTAAGTCCTCTTTGGCACAGCCACTTCTTGCTTCATCAACTGAAAATGCTTAAGGAAAAAAATAAAGTTTGGTTATCCTTCATATTATTAAGAAGAAAAAAAAAGATTGGTGTGTACGCAATTTTTATTTCTATTTTGTTTTTGGTCTAGTGTAGGTTTTGTTCCCCTTTTTATTATATTTTTAGTAGCAATTAAAAGGGATGTGATGAAGTACTATTTTTGGAGTTGGGTCTAAGCATACAAATCCCAAGTTGGTTTTTTTGTATGTTTAATTAATTTTTATGTACTAATCTATGAATGCAAAAAGAAAATTTGCTTTTTATCATTGCTATTAGTGGACCTTATTTTTATTTTTATTTTGCAAAATGATAATTACATATGTCTGAACAAGAAAGTCGATTTTTTTTTATATAACATCATCACCAAATACTTTTTTGTTATAATGTGAGTGGCATGGAATATTTTGTAACGTACCAAAATGATCACTAGTAGATCTTTTTGTTACATCAATTGGTGTCACTATGAATTGGAATTAATTATGTAAAATCCATAGACTATGTGACAAAAAAAACTTGTGATTAAATGTCAGATTTTTATTTTTTTTGGAAATTATCTTCTTGGAAATGAAGGATAGTACACAATCTAAGTATCTAATATATATTACCAAAATTCAATAGGTTTCATACGTATCTCATGTACTCTGACGAAGCAAATTCGAAGGGATCGATCATAAAAGTCCTACGTTAGGATCAAACAATATATGCAGACTTTTCGAATTTTCTATGAGCCTTTCCATCCATCTGTGTGACACATAAAAGTTAAGTAGCTAGGGAAAAAAATTGTATAAATTAATTAGCAGATCCCAAGATTTTGACATGATTAAAGAGTGCAAAATTTAATCATACTTGATACAGTGGTAGTGCATTTTTCAAAAGTATATAGTAGAGTATTATATCAAATTGCATGCTTTTCCCTTTATTAATGATTTGAATGGCATCCAGTGACATTTCCCTGTGCTTTACATTAATCTAATTTGTTTTTTTTATTTCATTATTATGTCTCCCATTTACACTGGTATTAATTTACTTAAAGTCTCAGAACACACTTTTTGATCCCCCTCATAGGAATAATTTAAGAATATAAAAAAGTACTACATGTACAAATTTATAGACGGATTCAGGATTTAAACACGATAAAAATATTATTTTCTTCAATATGTTAATTAAATTATAAAACAAGTTAAACATTATAAAAAAAATACAATCTAACTTGAACTCGCACACTCTTGCTCAAGGGCCTAAGGGACGGAAGATCAGAATGATAATTTTTTTCGAAATATATACATAATATTTTTCGAAATTAATGGTCCTTGATAGGTTGAAAATGACTAACTAGTAAAGCAAAAGCATATTGCAAAAGTTTATTTAAACTCATATGCCTAATTTTAGTTAGTGGATATATACCCTACTTAATGATAAAGAACCATGCTAATCATGATATATCACATTGTGCCTTTCATTTTACAAAGTTTTCTCTTTTTTTTTTTTTATATATATCTAAAAAAAAGATATTTTTCCACTACGGGAAATACTCTACCAGTGAAAAGATTTTTGTATTGGAAAATTTGGTTAATTAAGTATGATCTCACATTTTGTTATTTATTTTAATTAATTTAATGAAGTAAAAAGAGAGTGAAAGAGAAAGTAATGACCACTGTTAAAGGAGGAAATAGTGATCAATAGTGGCACCAGAAAATCAATTCAATATATTTGTGGGTGTGAGTGCAATTCCACTAAAAAAAAAATCTAATTTAAAGGCGAATTTAAGATTTAAAAATCAAATGTCACTATATATATCTAATACAAATTAAACTTAATAATGACGAACAATGGTTATAACTTATACGTAATTTGCTAGATTCGATATTATGTCCATTGTGACTTCAGATGTGTGCCATCCTTAAATTTTTTTCCACAATTTCTGTTATATCGATCAATATTAAAAAGTTATTTTCCAAAAGCAAAAGTAAGAAATAGATGAAAAAGGCTACTATATGGTATAGTACAATTACTATTGCCTTCTTGCTTTTTGACTAGTTTGTGTGAATAGTTAGAACAAATTATACTAAAAGGAGCAAAAATATAACCTATATGTCCAATCAAGTAAGATATGTTTTTTGACCTATATATCATCCCGCTCGACTTTAAACCACTAAAAATGGAATTTTCGTATAATAGTTTGATAAATAAATGAGTAAATTTCACATATAATAAATATAAAAATTATATTTGTATGTTATAGCTTTACTTGTATAATTACGCACCATAACAAACATAAATATGTATATTTCACTATATATATACAAAAAAAAATAGTTATATAATTCGCTATACATTTACAAAGAAACCAGTTATATACAAAAGATCAATTGTATAATTTGTGTATGTATAAAACAAGAAAGAGAGAAAGAGAAAAGAAAATTGGGCAGGAAAATATTTGTATTATATAATTATAAGTGTATAAGACGAAGATATATGTATTTGCATATGTATATACAAGTTTCTCCCGTTTTATACAAACAGAAACACGATTTATACATTTCGTTTCTGTTTGTATAAGCAAAAGAGGCGAGGGTGGCGAGCGAGATCTGGGAGAGTGGCGAACGAGATCTGGGAGAGGAGAGAGAACGGAACGAAAATATATGTATATATACAAACAGTTTGAGAGAGAGACGACTGACAAACAGTTTGCTACATTACACAATTAACTCAAAATGTGATTATATTATTTAATTTAATTTATTAATTTATCATTATATATCATTTTCCTTAAATGTATTACTTATTTTTTAAAGCCAATAGGTATAAATTGTACATTAATTACATAAATATACATATATTATACGTTCATCAACTATGTGTTAGGGAAATGGATTAAAGAAGGTTGAGATGTGCTGCATGGTTTTCAATAAATAGGTTAAGGCTCAGCAGAGAGTTGACTATAGAAAGGGTGAAGGTCATTTTTCAAGTCAAAGCCATATCTAAAATTTCTCTTTATATAATATTTGACTGTGAATTTTAAATGATATGTATATGCAAAAACAATTATAATCTTACCATAGAAGACATCACAATACAACTAGCTATAGTTAATCATTCTCAAAACCAATTGAAATGAATGACTTTTGATAAACTATTTCGGATTAATTATAATTTATTTGCGAATCAAATGCCAAATAAATGAATGATCTTAACTTCATTTTTACCTCATTTATTCAATTTTCAAAATTCCTTCACCAATTAAAATGTTTTGATAGTTCAGCTTGAGACATGTATAAACACACTCAAAATAAAACTTAATCTCAACAATTTCTTTTTTTAAAACAAAATTGCAATTAATCTATAATAGAAAAAATTAATTCACCGGACCCACAATATATGAAATAAGAAAGACCAGCTACTATGATTTTTAATTAGGGAAAATGCACAAGTACCCCTCAACCTTTGCCCTAAATTTCAGAAACACACTTATACTATATTAAGATCTTTTTACCCCCTGAACTTATTTTATTAATAATTTTCTACCCCTTTTTCGCCTACGTGGCACTATCTGTAGGCCTAACACTGGTTGACTTTTTTTTCAAGCTAGTACCACGTAGGCCGAAAAGAGATAGAAAATTACACATTAAATAAGTTCAGGAGAGTAATAGGACTTTAGTATAGTATAAGTGTGTCTCTGCGATTTTGAGCATAGATTGAGGAGCTACTTGTGCATTTTCCCATTTAATTATAATTACACTCAGTTCATATTAAGTTCTTATATTTTACTTAGGGGTATTTTGGTCCTTCCAATGCTATTATCTCTTTCCTCTTTTGTCTCTGTGTAAACTCAGTGCTTTTGGTTCTTCGTTAATCTTGCCTCTTACTCGAACTGAATTTGGGGATTTTTTTGGTTCTTTCGAGGTTTTGTAATTTTGAGGCACAATTTTTCTATTGGCTTAAAGCCACTACTTAGGGTTGAGCCTCAATTTGTATATCTGAATTCTGAACCATGGGATTGGGAGAACCTTCTAGAACTTCAACCAATGCCGGAAACAGTGTCGGCGGTGGCGCATCAACTTCCGGCAGCAGCGTCAAGAGATTTCCGCTGGCAGCGCAGCCGGAGATTATGAGGGCCGCCGAGAAAGATGACCAGTATGCCTCCTTCGTCTATGAAGCTTGCCGTGATGCTTTTCGTCACCTCTTCGGTCTCTCTTACTACCCTATCTGTGGTTACATTCACTACTTCACCATATATATCTTTCTAAAACTTAAAGGAGTTGTTTTTCAGGTACAAGAGTAGCTGTAACTTACCAGAATGAGGTAATTCTTATTGATAAGCTTACTTGCTTCTGTATGAGTTGTTAACTAATGAAAAAAGTATTGAACTGTTATTTGAGTTTTGTTGCTTAAGAGTTGGAAAAACCAAGTTCTGCTCGTTTTCAGTTTTTGTTATTGTTGATAGTGGATAAAGGACCGTGTATTTCAGATTTGTTTGTGTGATTGATTACTCTGTTTAGTAGAATAATGAACTTCATTGAAAAATCCATTTGCCAAGTGATATATTACTAAACAAAATGAACTTTACTCCAATTGAGGTATTGAAAATTCTGAATCCTTGAGAAAACTGCAGTTGGGAGTTTTTTAGAAAGAACCACCCTCACCTCTTACTGTGAGCTTTCGTAGAATGTTTTTTTCTTCTGATCCTCTTTTGGCTGGGGTAAGACGTGGTGGTTAGAGTTTGAAGTTCTGTATGGGATAGGATATCAAAGAAATAAATGAAAACTACAAGTGACAGTTTGAAAATGACGGTAGGTATTAGTCAGATGAAACTTTGTTGTACTCCTTTTATTTGGGTAGGAGTTTTAATTTAAAGAAGTGAAAATGATTAGAGTGACCTGGCATCATGAGAAGTGTGATTTTATAGTGCAAGAGCAACTTGCTTATCTTGACGGCTTATCATGAAGATGACCGACAATGTTATCAATTAGTGGTTGTTCATAATTCTACTCTTTGCTGTATAAATTGGATGGGAAAGAAGAATTGTGTTTTCCTCTTCCAACCATGCCTGACCTCAAAACTATTTGTATCAGTTTTCTCCTCTTTTACCCTTTCCTTTTCTTTTGTGGAGCCAAATGACATGAGATAGTCTGTGCGTCTTACTTGTGAAGCCTAACGGTTCTAATTTTATAAGTTGTTAACCTAGAATCTATACCGCAAGGATAGTCATTACTTCCTAATACTAGAGTTGGTGCGTTTTTTCATTTCAGGCAAAACTCTTAGGGCAGATGCTCTATTATATGCTGACAACGGGTGCAGGGAAGCAAACATTAGGAGAAGAATACTGTGATATCACTCAGGTTGAATGAATATATGTTTTGTTGTTTCTACATCGTGGATAAGTGTCTTGAGCCGTTTGGCTTTTCTTCTGTCGTGGGTTTTGTCTTTACTCATGTTCACTACTCTCTCCCCTTTAGTTTATGTTGCTGAATTTAACTCAAACACAAACTAGAAATTTAAGTAGAAATTTTATGTAGTGCTAGACTAGAACATTCTTACTTTCTGATAAGTAACAAGTCTTAGTCGAAATTTTTTTATACGAAGAATGCAAAAACAGGTCTATATTTCTAACTTATATGATTTTTTCCATTTGACTTACTGCATCGGCAAATTTTGTTGTTCTTCTGTTCAAAAGTATCTATGATCGTATCACAATTTGGTATTACAGGTTGCTGGACCATATGGACTTTCGCCAACACCTGCAAGACGTGCTCTTTTTATTTTCTATCAGTCAGCTGTTCCATATATTGCAGAAAGACTCAGGTTCATCTACATCCACACCTCTTACTTTTCCTTGTAACAATTATTTATTATTGTATGGTTTTGCAGACCATCAATATTTATTGCATTCTATTTATGATTTATTGTTCTTTAGTTCTAGAGCAGCTTCCCATGGCATCACCCTGGCTGATTCAATGGCGGGTTATGCATTTGGGGATGATCCTACTTCAAGCAACGAAGCTGAAGCGTCATCTACTTTTGAGATACACTCATCTTCAACATCCACTCCATCAATTTCAGCTCTTTCAAGAGTGAAAGCCAAGATAAGGGATTTCTGGTTGTATACAGTTCGAAGGTGGCCTTCGGTACACCCCTTTCTTCATAAGCTTTTGTTATCTCAGATTGCCGAAGCCTAGGCATCTAATTATGTGTTGCTCTCTCATTTGTTTATGCAACTCTTTGTCATAGATGTTATCCACAAAACTCAATGGATAAAGTTGCTTCAGTTAAATCTTAAGCTGGATTTCTTCTGAGTTGGAAATCTGTTTTTTAAAAGTTATACTGCAATTTGGACATTCTCTTGAACCTTATGAAGCATCTACGACTCCCTGGATTTCCTGCAACACTTTTTAGACTTTTGGCTGGTGTTAAACTTACTGGGTTTGGTGCACTCACCAATTGTTAAGTCCAGAGGTCCTCGTGGAGCATTACTGCAAGCTAACATTTGTGATATTCCATATACCTAGGACAAAGGTTTAGAATCACTTTCACCCTAATAGAATGTCTTGAGGCACAACAAAACCCTATTTTCTGATGGCTAACCTTGGAGCTGCCAGAACTGCTGACTGTCATGTTCAACTCCTTTATTTTGTTGTAGCTTGCCAAAGTGGCTAAGGCATAGTGGACATGTAGAGATAATTGGGAAGTACCTTGAAAACTATGTAGTGCACATTTGGTGAACTCTCCATCATCTTTCACTTCCAATTTTTGTAAAACAACATACATTCTTGCTGATTCTTGCAGATGCTTCCCCTTGCTCGTGAAATCTTGCAATTGGTTATCCGGGCCAATCTAATGTTCTTCTATTTTGAAGGTGACTTTTGCCACTCAATAAACCAATTAAGTGCCTGCTAGTTTCTGAAACACATGCTAAAAGTCGGTAAATTCTGTGTCAGGACTTTATTATCATATATCAAAACGTGCTGCAGGCATACACTATGTGTTCATTGGAAAACCTATGAACCAGCGACCTAGGTAAATTGCTTCAAGCTTCTGTTGCAGAAATAGTTGTATGGTCTGTAACTCTTTGCATCAGATATCTGCTCTTTGAAAAATGACTTCTTGTCCCTCTGACAAAATTTGGTAGATTCTGGCTATATAATCTTTTGTGTTCGTTTCCTTGTGAAGGAAAAAGTTGCACAAAAATTGTCTTTTCATTTGACAAAGATGACATTCCTCATTGACCTTTGGACAAAATTTTTGTATCACTGCTTATTAGTTTTCTTCCAGCTGCTTCTGGTTTTTAATATTTTTTTAAATGCTTTATCTCTGGTATTTTAAAGGAAATATTGGGAGTACTGGTCTTCAAAAGGAAAGACTCTTTAGCTTTGCCAAAATATTGGGCATTAGACGTGTCTTCCACTCTATGTGCCTTGGGATGTGGGCAGTCAGATATTTCTCTTTCATGTACTGTTTAAAATGTTTTCTGTATCCAACTTCACAGTAGTGGATCATTCTATGTCTGGCACATAGTCATTTCTGAAATAGTGATTTTTTGGCTGCTCAAATGTTCTTGTCATGCAGATATCAAATACTAGGGGTCTTCCTTCTAATTCAATTATGTATTCTTGCTGCTGAAGGTCTGAGACGTAGTAATTTATCATCCGTTTCAACTTCTGCTCAACATGCACCCTTTGGAACCTATCAAACTTCTGCAGGTGAAACTTTTTTGCATATACTTCTGCTCAGGATTTTCTCCGAGTATCATGAGCTAAATGTTTATTTATTGTCACCCCAAAATACAAAATATTTTATTGTTTGAAGAAAAATAGTAGTTGCACCCATTATGACTTCCATCATATGCTCCAAGGGTGTGAGTGTGTGACTGAGGCTTCGATACCAATAGAGGAGAGAAGGAATTCAATTTCAAAATGCAGTTTTCTATGATTTGGAAGATGCGATCATGGCAGAACTAGTAATTATGCTTCGTGAAGTCACAAAATTTGATTTTCGTCTTCAATGTTAATTTTGTTTCTTTGCAGTCATGCACCTTTTCTCGGTCTGTAACTATACACTAGTAGATTAACATTTTGGTCTCTCTGTGTTAGTTTTTCCTCTCTTCTGGTCTATCGTGGGTCAATTTTTTTCACTTTTTGGCTGTAATGTTTTCTCTTTGTATCTTTAGGCCGAGGTTTACCTGTTTTAAATGAGGAAGGCAATCTAATAACTGCAGAAACTGAGAAGTATGGATTGGTTGCTGAATCCACATCTACCTCAGAGGTATATTTTGTTTTACTTTCAAGAATTAAGTGTTCTATGTAATTCATTTAGATAATTTGACCTAGAGAGAAGTGATAAACTTCCTTGGCTTAAACTTATTAATCTAACAAATCACTCTTATGCTGTTTCAGTCTCAGGGAAACAGTCCAAGCAAATGCACGCTTTGCCTAAGCAGCCGCCAACATCCAACAGCCACACCTTGTGGTCATGTATTTTGCTGGTATTGACTCCCGACTGTTTCTCTTTATAGAAAACCTAAAAAGAGAGGTAAATGTGAAAGAAGAGGGAAAAGACATAATGCTCTTACCTTTTTGTTTGATTTGCACTATTTGCAGGAACTGCATAATGGAATGGTGCAATGAAAAGCCTGAATGTCCCCTTTGTCGTTCTCCCGTAACACATTCAAGCTTGGTTTGTCTGTATCATTCAGATTTTTAGTCACGGCTAGGGTCAATATTGCAATAAGATATCTGCAAAATAAATCAGGAAGCACAGGTCTGTTCCAAGTGTGTCAAGAAAAGATTCAATAGTCTACTTGATGACGAAAAATACGAGATCCTGTTTTCTTTTCTGTTGCTCACACATACAGCTCTGGAAGTGCTGTTGAGGTAAACTGGTGGTTGTGAGCCGTGTATGTAAGGAGAGTTTTGCAACTAATTTACCACGAGTCGATGAGAAACTTTGGCGGATCATTTTATCGAAAGCAAGCACGTAACAACTTTACTTGCTTTACACACTGAACAACAACAATTAGATTTTCCTTCACAGGAATGTGTCAAAGCTGTACCAGATATTGCTAATGATCAATTACTATATGTGACGTAATACAAGAATGTGCTCAGATTTTGCTTGGCATGTTTTCTCCAGCATTAGTCGACAGGGTATGAGATATAAGAGTTGAAATGAAATGTAACATGAACTGCAACTTTTTTAAAATATATGAAAACATTTGCAAAGTATTCTACCTCTGGAAGTTCAATACATATAAACCAAAAGATAAAGATGAAAAATTCCACATAACAGTATGTAAACTAATTGTCCAGTCTAATTGGAATTTATAAACCATGGTTTGGATTATAATTGGTTCGAAAGTGAATACCAAGGTCATTGAGTTAATTGGGTTAAATTCATTTTGGTATTTTAGCGCAAAAAAATTAAATTGTAATTGACATCTCGAATTCAGATATAATTTTTCTAAGAAAATCGCATTTTACAACGAGAATATTAAAAAAAATCCAAATAAATGAAATTGTTTGACACATCCAAATAAATAAATGAAATTGTTTGACACATCCAAATAACTTATCTTTAAGTCAGAATTAAAATTTGTAAAGTTATAGTTATCTGGTATCTAATTTGATGTATCGAGATTATTTTATGAATTATTTGTATTAATAGAATAATGAAATAAAACATTATTCCAGAGGAATAATGAATATTCTTTCCACGTCCTTACATCATACAGATATATACATCAATCACTATGTAAAATAAATTAGTGTTGACACTTTTGCCTATACGTGGAGCCACTTCCAATTAAACCCATAAATATAACAAATCAAACCGAACAATTTTTATTTTTGCTCTTTCTACAAATGCTACCTTAATGTGCTATAAATAAAATCTTTGTTTGACCCCACAAAAAAGACAATTTTATTTTTATTTTTTTTGGGTATATTCAAATAAAAAGAAATGGTTTATTCTGGATTTGTGTGTTTACTTTTAGGCTTAGTTTTGAGTGCCAAAATTGAGTTGTGTTATAGTGGAATTAGCAGTGATTATGTAAGAAATTATAATTCTAATGTGGATATGTTATTGAACAGTGATGTATTTCAAGTTCCACTTGGTTACAATGCTCCTCAGCAGGTTTTTCTGATTTTTATTTTATTAATTTTTGAGTTTTGATTGCATTATTTTGAGTTTAATTTCGTAGCAAAGTATAATCCAAGAGTTTAAGTTAATCTTAAAGAGTTATAATTAATCTGTGATTTGAGATGTAATGATTGATTCATTGGTTCATTTATATATTTCTGTTTTTAAGTATTGAAAACACCTTGAACTTGACGCAAATTATGAGTTTTCGCCCCCTGAGCTACACCCTGGTCTACCACATGACATAACAAACGGTCTCAAACTCTTGTAGGAACATTAAAAAGTCGAGAGGAGGATAACGCCCCTAAACTTGACGAGAATTTAGGGGTGTATTTCTCTCATTGCTAATATTGTGGCATCTGGGAGCAGAATTTCATATAGATGTCTATATTAGTTGATTCTAGTTCAGCTCAGCTTTGTTGTGTTTAGCATCCACATGCTTTTGATAATCCCATTGTTTCTCGAGTTTCGTGATGAGACGAAACATATTAGTATGTAGTACTTGAAGTTACTTATCTATGGTGTCACCTTGTGTATTTTGGTTTAGCTCATTCCATCAAATGAATGTTGAAGGTTTACATAACACAAGGCAATCATGAAGGAAACGGTGTGATTGTTTCTTGGACTACAACTGATGAACCTGGCTCAAATGCAGTCCTATATTGGGCTGAAAATAGTAATGTTGAGAGCTTCGCGGAGGGCTTTGTTGTTAGCTACAAGTATTACAATTACACGTCTGGATATATTCATCACTGTACCATCAAGGATCTGGAGGTAAGTACAATGTAATTCCATTTGGGCGCGTAATGTTTGTATTGAAGAATTAGAAATGCTAAAGAAAACGATATGTTTGATGATCTTATTGCAGTTTGATACAAAGTACTACTATGAAGTGGGGTTAGGAAATACAACTAGACAGTTTTGGTTTGTAACTCCTCCAAAACCTGGACCTGATGTTCCTTATACTTTTGGTCTAATTGGTAATGTCTAAAGGTCCCTCGAGACGATGGTGTTTCTATATCTTTCTTTAAGAGCATGTAGCTTGAACTAATTACATTAGTCATAGACTTTTTTCGACTCGTTCTGTTTATTGAACAGGGGATCTTGGTCAGACATACGACTCGAATAGCACATTGACTCATTACGAGTTGAGCCCTCTAAAAGGCCAGACATTACTCTTTGTTGGGACCTCTCTTATGCTGATAACTATCCGTTTCATAACAACATACGATGGGATACATGGGGGAGATTCATCGAGAGAAGTGCAGCATATCAACCTTGGATTTGGACTGCCGGAAATCATGAACTTGATTTTGTTCCTGAAATTGTAAGCATCCTATTCATAATTATTCTGGAAGATGACGGTTTCTAACAATGATAGTAACTTGATAGTACTACAAATCTACAATTGTTCCTATTCATCATAGTCATTTTTTTTTTGCAGGGTGAATCTAAGCCTTTCGTACCTTACAAGCATCGATTTTCTACACCTTACAGAGAATCACAAAGTACTTCTCCGCTTTGGTACTCTATAAAGAGAGCTTCAGCCTATATTATCGTCATGTCTTCTTACTCAGCTTTTGGTAAGCAGTTAGCATTTGTTTAATTAGTTGTAAGTTTCGTTGTGCTATAATTGTTACTCTTTATGTCTAGGTAAATATACTCCTCAATAGAAATGGTTAACGAACGAGTTACCTAAAGTTAACAGGAGTGAGACACCATGGCTCATTGTACTCATGCATTGTCCAATGTACAATAGTTATGTACATCACTATATGGAAGGGGAAACAATGCGAGTTATATATGAACCATGGTTCGTGAAGTATAAGGTGGACGTTGTCTTTGCTGGTCATGTTCATGCCTATGAACGATCAGTAAGTCTCCGTGCTTACCATACATGTAGTTACAGTCTAAAACTTAACAGCTTTTGTTTTCATCTAATTTATGTATGTTGTTATCTGCATATTAGGAGCGTGTATCAAACGTTGCTTACAATATCATAAATCGAAAGTGCAGTCCAGTTAAGGATGAGTCTGCCCCGGTATATATTACTATTGGAGATGGAGGGAATCAAGAGGGATTAGCTACAAAGTATATATACTTCAATTTGATCGTTTACTTTCCTTTTTAGTCAATTTCAAAAAAAAATGTCTCGCTTCATTTGTTGCAGGATGACACAACCACAACCAAGGTATTCTGCCTATCGCGAAGCAAGCTTTGGGCACGGGATACTGGATATCAAGAACAGAACTCATGCTTATTTTGTCTGGCATCGTAACCATGATGGATTCGCTATTGAAGCAGACTCTTTATGGCTTCTTAACAGATACTGGAAACTGGAACAATCCTCTGTAGCTTATTTCATAAAATGAGATAGTCCCTTTATCGCGTTACTGTAAATCATACCACTACAAGAAAACTGTGAATTACAAGGAGATTTTCCTGGGGATTAGTACGAAAATCTGTAGGAAAATTATTTCCCTGTAAATTTTCGTACCAATTCTCAATATAATTTCCATATAATTCATACTTTTCTTGTAGTGCGTATTGTTAGCAGTACTTATAGTCTATATAGATCTTAATTTTCTCTTGGGAAGTATGCAAAAAATGAAGCTCTCTCAGCTTGTTTGTTATTTTACACTATATATGACACTGATCATATGTGTAAATCTGGACTGAAAATATTGTACTTTATTTATTTTTATCTTATTTTATTTTATATTTAAACGACCCAACTAGGCCTACTTCATAAACTAAAATAAGATCAGTACAAAATAAGGACTCAGCCCAAAGTGTTAATTAAATTCACAAATAAAACAAGCGAAAGAAAGGGGAAAAAAACAATATTAAAAGTTTAATTAGCAAGTTTAATCATCTTTGTGTGAGAGTATGCAACGTAATATTTCCCATAAAAATGAGGTGTCAAAAAAGATTGTTACCTAAATTGAGTCGTCACACAAAAAATGAGTATATGATATTTTTAGAGGTAATATTATGATACATAAATTGAGTCGTCACACAAAAATAAGGCGTAAAATCTATTTATAATACTATCTCAATTTTAATGTATGCTTCACCTAAAACTACATCTTCATATTGTTATGGAATAGTAGCTTTTCTTCAATTATTATTATTGTCACACTAATCTATTTCTAAGAATATTTATATACATAGAAAATGATTTTAATTATGTGATAGCTAGCAATAATGTTATTACTAATAAAAATTAAGATGTTTAGTTACAACTTAGAATGTAGATCAGTAAACTAACAATGACATTATCATATTATTCTACATTAGTAATTTTTTGGGAGCTATGAAAAGCAAGATCTTCAGTTATTTATGAAAATAACACATATTATTCAAAATGATTCAATATTTATTAATAAGATTATTTCTCATTTGAAATGTGTGTTAGACTGGGAACGAGAGAGATGATCGGAGGAGGTAGAGATGAGGTGTCTAAAGAGGACAAAAATAATACGTTAAAATTGGATAGCCAATGTATTTTTGTTTTGCATGAAACTTTATTTTTTCAGTAAGGACAAAATATAAGTTAGATATTCATAACTTTTAAAGACGTGAACATCATGTATTTTCATACGTTATAAAACTGTGTTTGATATATATACTCAATGTTATATATGTCTAATACATTTTTATAATAATACTATCTCAGTAGTTTTAATGTATGCTTCGCCTAAAATTACATCTCCATATATATATTGTTACGAAATAGTAGCTTTTCTTCAATTATTATTATTGTCACACTTATATGTAAGTTATTTTCATGAACCAAAATTAATAGATTATAAATAATAGTACAATAATAGAGTAACTAACTTCAAATCGATGACTATACGACATAAGGTAAAAAGCTAAATGAATAAAAGCTCAACTTATACTTATCTTGTACAAATGATACCATTATTTTTGCTTCTGCTGGTTAGAATTAATTAGAGTCCGAAGCCTAAAGGGTATAAAATATTAATAAAAATTTCAAAACGGTATATAAAATTTTATATTAACCAAAACGGTAAAATCGCTGCATCAACAGCGATTTACTCCACCGGAAAAAGCAAAATCGCTGCCTCTGCAGCGATTTTGCAAAATGTGATTTTTTTTTTTTAAAAAAATGAAATCGCTACCGAGGCAGCGATTTTAAATTTTTTTTTTTTTTTAAAATCGCTGCCTAGGCAGCGATTTTCAATTTTTTTTAAGGAAAATCGCTGCCAAGGGCAGCGATTTTAGAAAAAAAAATTCAAAAAAAAAATTTTTTTTTTTACAAAAATCGCTGCCTTTAGATTTTTTTTTTTTTTTTTAAAATATGGAAATCGCTGAGGCAGCGATTTCAGATTTTTTTTTTTTAAAAAAAAAATTTTATAATTTTTTTTTTAAATCGCTGCCTAGGCAGCGATTTAACATTTTTTAAATTTTTTTTATTTATTTAAATTTAAATGATGTTTGAGTTCAAATAGAATTCTAAATTTAAATAATTAAATTTTTTTAAAAAAATTTAAAAAAATATATTTAAAAAAATTTAATTATTTGAATTTAGAATTCTATTTGAACTCAAACATCATTTAAATTTAAATAAAAAACTTTTTTTTTTAAAAAAAAAAAAATTCTGAAATCCGATTTCCATATTTTTTTTTCAAAAAAAATTTTTTTCCCCTAAAATCGCTGCCAAGGGCAGCGATTTTCCTTATTTAAAAAAAAAATTAAAAAAATTGAAAATCGGCAGCGATTTTAAAAAAAGAAAAATTAAAATCGCTGCCTAGGTAGCGATTTTATTTTTTTTTAAAAAAAATTCACATTTTGCAAAATCGCTGCAGAGGCAGCGATTTTGCTTTTTCCGGTGGAGTAAATCGCTGTTGATGCAGCGATTTTGCCGTTTTGGTTAATATAAAATTTTATATATCGTTTTGGAATTTTTGTTAATATTTTGTACCCTTTAGGCTCCGAACTCGAATTAATTATGCATCAACTTCAAAATTATCATCTGGCAAATAATTAATTCAGAGTGGTATTCCAATTGAGATGTCAAAAAATTGAGGTGATTTGATTTAAAAAGAAATAGAATCGAAAAAAATGAAGTAATTATTTTCTAAATTGTGCTAATCAAATTCAATGAAGAATAGAATTAATCACAAGAGATATTTCTATCTTTTAGCACAATTTAGGAAAGAAAAATATTTTGATTTAATCAGCACTAGTCTTAAATCAATTAACTAACATAATCCCATAGAGGGTTAATTATTTATTTATTTCTAGTGAGTAAAATGTAACTGTATCTTCTAAAAATAGTAATTCTTTAGAAAAATACATGTGGAGTGTGCAATTAATTTTAATTTTATATCAAGTAAATTTGACGATTTCTAACCCTTACAAATATAATTCTTGTGAACTTGATTTGTTTTACTTTTAAGTAATTTATAGTTCCAAAAATGATAATCAAGATAATACAATCTCTAATTTAGGTGATTTCATTTTTTATAAGATTGAATCTTAAATTATACTAGAATTTGACAAAATACAAGCTAAAAATACATTTACACTTAGCCGCATCAAAGAAATATATTGATAGTTATTTTGTTTTTCCATCTAAAAAAATGGTTATGATGTTATATTACTTGAACTGAAGAGAAAATAAAAAGGTGATTATAATAAATAAATCAGAAAATAAAGTGATGGTAATAGTCGAAACTGAAAAAAGGAGGTGGTGTATGATTTATTCTCAAGAAGAAGGAAGTGGTGGTGGCAATGGCAGCGACGATATGGTAGTCTGAGGAGATGATCGGAGGAGCTAGAGATGAGGTGTTTAAAGAGTTCAAAAATAATACGTTAAAACTGGATAGTCAGTGCATTTTTGTTAGACATTTATAACGTTAAAAGACGTTTACATCACATATTTTTATACGTTATGAAACTATGTTTAATATATATACTCAATGTTACATATGTCCAATACATATTTCACACAAAGAAATAGAATAAAAAGAAATGATGTAATTATACCTTAAATTGTACTAATCAAATTCAAGGAAACATAGAAATATTAATTAATCGCAAGAGATATATACATTTTCTTTAGTACAATTTAGGGAAGAAAAATCTTCTGATTTAATCAGCACTAGTCTTAAATCAATTAACTAACATAATCTCATGGAGTGTTAATTATTTATTTATTTCTAGTGAGTAAAATGTAATTGTATTTTTAAAAAATAGTAATTCCCTAGAAAATTACATGTGGAGAGTGAAATTTAATTTCAATAATATATCTAGAAATTTTGACTATTTATAACACTTACAAATATGATTAATTCTTCTGAAATTGATTTGTTTTACTTTAAGTAATTTATAATTCCAAACTCACTTTTTATCAATTTTACCCTCTCAAATAATAATCAAGGTAATGCAAATCTCTAACTTGGGTGATTTCAATTTTCATAAAACGTTATCTTTAATTATACTAGAATTTGATAAAATACAAGCTGAAAATACCTGTACACTTAGCCTCATCAAGAAGAAATTGGTGGCAATGATTGGATCTGAGGGAAGTTTAGAAGGAGGGAGCTATGGTGATATCGCCTAAATCTAAAAAAAAAAACATATTTGTAGTTATTTTGTTGTTTCCATCTAAAAAAATAGTTATGATGTTACCAGATCTGAAGAGAAAATAAAACGTTTGTGATATGAGAAAATTTGAAAATAAAGTGATGGTAATAGTCGAATCTGAAAAAGGAGGAGGAGGCGACAACAACAACAACAACGACAACAATAATAATGACGATGACTTAGATAGAAAAAAAAAGGTAGATAGGGTGGTGGTGAAGGCCAGATCTGAAGAAGGAGAAGAAATGATGGTGATGGACGGATCTAAAAAGAGAGGATTAAGAGTTAGGAGGAGGTTATTGTGACAGGAGGAGGTGGTGGAAATGGCGATAACAACGATGATTCAACAAAAAAAAAAGATGAATTCATGGAAACACCCAAAGTAGGAGAAGAAGAAAATGGTGGTGATGGACGGATCTAAAAAGAGAGGATTAAGAGCTAGGACGAGGTTATTGTGGCAGGAGGAGGTGATGGAAATGGCGATAACAACGATGATTCAATTAAAAAAAAAGATGAATTCATGGAGACACCCAAAGTAGGAGAAGAAGAAAATGGTGATGATGGACGGACCTAAAAAGAGAGGATTAAGAGCTAGGACGAGGTTATTATGGCAAGAGGAGGAGGTGGTTGAAACGACAATAACAAGGATGATTCAATAAAAAAAAGATGAATTCATGGAGAACCCGAAAGAAGGAGAAGAAGAAAATGGTGGTGGTGGACGGATCTAGAAAGAGAGGATTAAGAGCTAGGATGAGGTTATTGTGGCAGAAGGTTGTGGTGGAAACGGCGATTACAATGATGATTCAATAAAAAAAGATGAATACATGGGACACCCAAAGAAGGAGAAAGAAGAAAATGGTGGTGACGGACGGATCTAAAAAGAGAGGATTAAGAGCTAGGACGAGGTTATTGTGGCAGGAGGAGGTGGTGAAAACGGCGATAACAACGATGATTCAATAAAAAAAAGATGAATTCATGAAACACCCAAAGTAGGAGAAGAAGAAAATGGTGGTGATGGACGGATCTAAAAAGAGAGGATTGAGAGCTAGGACGAAGTTATTGTGGTAGGAGGAGGTGGTGGAAACGGCGATAACAACGATGATTCAATTAAAAAAAATAGATGAATTCACGGAGACACCCAAAGAAGGAGAAGAAGAAATAGTGGTGATGGACGGACCTAAAAAGAGAGGATTAAGAGCTAGGACGAGGCTATTGTGGCAGGAGGAGGTGGTGGAAACGGCGATAACAATGATGATTCAATTAGAAAAAAGATCAATTCATGGAGACACCCAAAGAAGGAGAAGAAGAAAATGGTGGTGGTGGACGGATCGAAAAAGAGAGGATTAAGAGCTAGGACGAAGTTACTGTGGCAGGAGGAAGTGGTGGAAACGGCGATAACAACGATGATTCAATAAAAAAAAGATGAGTTCATGGAGACATCCAAAGTAGGAGAAGAAGAAAATGTGGTGATAGACGAATCTAAAAAGAGAGGATTAAGAGCTAGGACGT